>CM053329.1:13735000-14453242 GCA_028583605.1 Dastarcus helophoroides
AAAAGAGACAAATTTCGAGGTTAAAATGTGTCAATTTCCAAAAACAGAACATATCAACTTTTAAGATAAAAGTATCTAAACATTTCCCATATCCGGTCAAATTTTGTAAAAAAAAGCAAGTCAAATTTTATCAATGAAATTAAAATTCGAAAAAAAAAAGGATGTTTTGAGAATAAATCGAAATTTGGTGAAAACATTAAATTTGGAAAACTCGCAATTTCGAGAAAAATCTAACTTTAAAACAACGAAATTTTCAGAGATCGTCAGATTTTGAGATGCGGAAATTTGGGAATAAATTCGAAATATCGAAAAAGGACTGGTTCTAATAATAGATGGAAATTTCAGTTAAGAGACGAATTTTGAAAACCAGAAACCTTTGGCAAAGGTTATATATTTGAATAAAAAGAGAGAATTTCGAGAAAAAAAGAAGAATTTGGAAAGAAGCTTATAAAAATTCTCAAAGAAAGATAAATTTAAAATAGTCGAGTTTTCGAAATAACTTCATTTCTAAAATAAGACGAATTTTGAAAATAATTCGAAAGTTTGAAAAAATGTCGGATTTAAAATAAGTGGATAATTTCCAGAGCAAACCAAATTTTAGAGAAAAAAAGTCGTTCTTTTAAAATTGATCTTTCAAGAACAAGTTGAAATTTTAAAATTCAAATTGAAACTCAAAAAGACGTATTTCGAAAAAATTTCCAAATATCCAGAAACAAATAGTTGAATTTTGAGATAAAAGTCGAAAGGTCGAAAAAGTGAATCTAGAGAAACAAGTCGAGCGAATTGTATCATTTAGAAGAAAAGTCCAAATTATAAGAAAAAAACAAAGTTTAATAAAAATAATGAAATTTCGACAAAAATTTCAAAATTTCGAGAAAAAGTTTGACATTTGGAAAAATGCTCTGAAACAGCTAATTTTCGAAAAAAAAAATCAAGTTTCAACAAAAATATTCGAAACTTTCCAAATTTCGAGAAAAAAGCCAATTCTGAGAAACGAATCGAAACTTTCAAAAATCTAAATTTTCAGAAAAAGGCGAAATTTGGAAAAATGTCAAGCTTCCTGGAGACAGTCAAATTTTGTACAAAAGATCGAGTTTTAAGAATAGTTAAATAAAACAAATTTTGAAAAAATAGCTGAACTTTCTTCTTTATTTCATAATAACATTAATGGCAAAAAACGAGGGAAAAATTTCGAAATTTTGAGAAATGGAAGTTTGACATTTCAGGGTAACATTTCTCTCGATTGAATAAATATTTGAGTTTAATGGCAAGAGACAGAGAGGGCAAGAGGCCCTGCCACATGGTCCTGATAGTATTTATTTATTTTTGGTTCGCTTTAAACTTGTGGGTAATTTGGCTCCAGTCAATTAAAGGCTGGGTTCACTACACTATTACATCGACATTCATGGGCATCAGGCCCGATCTTCCATAAAAAAACACTTACGACTTAAAAAATTATGAAAATTTATGAAACCATAATCTCATAACAGGTTATTTCCTCTGATAGTTCAAGTTGACTGAAACCGTCAAAAACTCTTAACAAAAATTCTTATTGAAATACAAATCTTCTTTCTCTAGTTGCATTTCCTTGAATGTTTAGAGGTCTATATCAGGTTCTTGAAAACCTTAACTCCTCCTGAATTCCTCTCGAATTAAGAGCTGCAAATAAATTTCCTTGACGCTTCAAAATTCTGAATGAATGTTCTTAAGAAGTAAACATCTTCCTTAAAAAGTTAAAATTCTTGCGAAGATTTTTCTAAAAATATTGTCTCCAGATGAGTTTCGTTGATAAAAGAGGTCTCTTAAAACTTGAATTAGAGCTATAGATAAATTTCTAATATTTAGTAATTGATTTAAAACTCTAGATTAGTTTTATTGGAACTTCATAATGTTGGTCGAACAGACTGATCCTAGGTTATCTTCTAAAAATTTGAAATACAAATCTTGTCTTCTGAAACCAAGAAAGATTAAAAAACACAACAAAGGTTGCTCTAACGCGTTTCGATGGCCAAGCTATCAGCTTCAGAGAGATACTGAAACGTGTTCGAGCAACCTTTGTTGTGTTTTTTAATTTTTCTTGGTTTTAGGGGACAAGATTCGTATTTCAATTTTTGAAGATTAACCAAGGACCAGTCCACTCCACTAAAAAGAATCTTATTTGGTGGAACGGACTCGCCTTGTTTATCTTCAAAAATTGAAATACAGAGCTTGTTCCCTGAAACCAAGAAAGATTAAAAAACACAACAAAGGTTGCTCTAATGTGTTTCGACAGCCAAGATATCATCTTCAGAGAGATACCAGTATCAAGTTCTGTATTTCAATTTTTAAAAATCTTATTGTCAAATTCATGATTATTTAATTGTTTCAGGGCCCTCCACCGCAGGGTGGACAGATAAAGTTTACGATCGCCGATACGCTGGAAAGAATAAAAGAAGAATTCAACTTCCTCCAGGCGCAATATCACACGTAAGTAGCGTCTCTTCCATTTTTATCTAAACGTTCGTTTGCCTATCCGACTTCTCGGAAAACAATTCGAGTGCTCTGCAGTGAAAGGCTTATAAAACGACCCGATTAAATATTTCATTTCGTTTGCGTTCTTGGAAGACCTTTATTTCATAATTACATTAACGGCAAAAAACGAGGGAAAAATAAACGTTACGGCTTTCAGCCCGGAGACGAGAGCGATATATCCTTTTTTTTTATTCGTTATTTCTCGTTCTCTGCTTCTGTAGGTAGAATTTATACGCTACCGAGCATTAACATGATTTGAAAATTAATTTCAACTTAACGTTCATTATATTGTGAGAGTTTAATGCTAAAAGCATCAATTTATTACTTCTTAGCTATCTCGATAATGACGTTAAGCTATAAATTTGTATTTCTGACGTTAATATCAGTTTTATGACCTACTAAATTGTGCTCGATTTTTTTTTGTTACCGATGGCAGTCAGATCGCGTGGAAGGCGGTTAATAAGCATAACTCACGATAAGAGTACAGTTAGAGTCATGGAAAAAGGGAAAAAGGAGAAATTACTAGCCATCCATCTGTGATCTGCTGTCTCAAGTGTTTTCATCAATTAAACAAATAGCTCTCCTGAGAATGAAATCCAGAACTCACTCAAATCTTGAAAAAAAGAGACAAATCACTATCCTATTCCAGTGACTGTAAACACTCAAAATGGTAACTCTCCTCAGAATAGAATCCGACTCCTTTAGATTCCATCTATTCAGAGGAGAGTATTTATTTTAAGTAGGTTTGTTTGTTTTCTAGTTGATGGTGTTCGCTTTGGAGAGGGGAATGTTCCTTCTGGGTAGGGGAGTGTTCGTTTTGGGGCAGAGAATGTTCCTGTTGATGAGGAGAAAGAATGCTCGTTTTGGGGAAAACAGTATTCGTTTTGGGAAGAGCGAAGTTTTAGAAAGGACAATGTTCGCTTTGGAGAGGAGAGCGTTTGTTTTGTAGAGAAAGTGTTCGCTTTGGAGAGGAGAGTGTTTGTTTTGTAGAGGGGAATGTTCGTTCTGGGAAGAGGAGTGTTCGTTTTGGGAAAAAGAATGTTCCTGTTGGTGTGGAGAGTGTTCGGTTTGAGAAGAAGAGCGACGTTTTAGAAAGGACAGTGTTCGTTTTGGAGAGGAGAGTGTTTTGCAGAAAAGACTGTTCGCTTTGGAGAGGGGACTATTCCCTCTGGGTGGGGGAGAGAATGTTCCTCTTGGTGAGGAAAGTATTTGTTTTGGGAAGAAGAGTGTTCGTTTTGAGAAGAACCACGTAGGTTTTAGAAAGGACAATGTTTTGGAGAGAAGAGTGTTCGCTTTGGAGGGGAGAATGTTCCTTCTTTCTGGGTAGGGGAGTGTTCGTTTTGGGGAAGAGAATGTTCGTTTTAGAGAGAAGAGTGTTCGTCTTAAGAAGAAGAGCGACGTTTTAGAAAGAACAATGTTTGTTTTGGAAAGGAGAGTGTTTTGTAGAGAAGAGTATTCGCTTTGGAGAGGGTAATGTTCCTTCTAGGTAGTGTTCGCTTTGGGGAACAAAGTGCTCTTTTTTGAGAAGAACAGCGGCGTTTTAGAAAGGGCAATGTTTGCTTTGGAGGAGAGAGTGATTGTTTTGTAGAGAAGAGTATTTGCTTTGGAGAGGGAAATGTTCCTTCTGGATAGAGGAGTGTTCGTTTTGGGGTAGAGAATTTTCCTGTTGGTGACGAGAAAGAGTGTTCGTTTTGGGGAGAAGAGTGTTTCTTTTTGAGAAGAAGAGCTTACCTTTTAGAAAGGACAATGTTCGTTTTGGAGAGAAGAGTGTTTATTTTGCAGAGAAGAGTGTTCGCTTTGGAGAGGGAAATGTTCCTTCTGGATAAAGGAGTGTTCGTTTTGGGGAAGATAATGCTCCTATTGGTAAAAAGAATGTTGACTTTAGGGAGAAGAGTATTCCTTTTGAGAAGAAGAACGACGTTTTAGAAAGGACAACGTTCGTTTTGAAGAGAAGAGTGTTTCGTAGAGAATGGTATTCGCTTTGGAGAGGGCAATGTTCCTTCTGGGTAGGGGAGTGTTCGTTTTGGGGTAGAGAATGTTCCTGTTGGGTGAGGAGAGTGTTCAGTTTGGAGAGAAGAGTGTTCAGTATGGGGAGAAGAGTGTTCGTTTTGAGAAGAAGAGCGACGTTTTAGAAAGAACAATGTTCGTTTTGGAGAGGAAGAGTGTTTCTTTTGTATAGGAGAGTATTCACTCTGAAGTGGGGAATGTTCCTTCTGGCTAGAGGAGTGTTCGTTTTGGTAGAGAGAATGTTACTGTTGGTGACGAGAAAGAGTGTTCATTTTGGAAAGAAGAGTGTTCGTTTTGGGGAGACGAGTGTTCGTTTTAAGAAGAAGAGCTTACGTTTTTGAAAGGACAATGTTTGTTTTGGAGAGGAGAGTCTTTATTTTGTAGAGAAGAGTGTTCGCTTTGGAGAGGAGAATGTTCCTTCTTGGTAGGGGAGTGTCTGTTTTGGAGAAGAGAATGTTCCTGTTGATGAGGAGAGTGTTTGTTTTGGGGAGAAGAGTGTTTGTTTTGAGAAGAAGACCGACATTTTAGAAAGGACAATGTTCGTTTTTGAAAGGAAAGTATTTGTTTTGTAGAGTTTCGCTATGGAGAGGGGAATGTTCCTTCTGGATAGGGGAGTGTTCGTTTTGGGGGAGAGAATGTTACTGTTGGTGACGAGAAAGAGTGTTTGTTTTGAAAAGAGAAGCTTACGTTTTAGAAAGGACAATGTTCGTTTTGGAGAAGAGGGTGTTTGTTTTGCAGAGAACAGTGTTCGCTTTGAAGAGGGGAATGTTCCTTCTGGGTAGGGGAGTGTCCGTTTGGGAGAAGAGAATGTTCCTGTTGGTGAGGAGAGTCTTCGTCTTGGGGAGAACAGTGTTTGTTTTGAAAAGAAGACCGACATTTTAGAAAGGACAATGTTCGTTTTTGAGAGGAAGGTATTTGTTTTGTAGTTTCGTTATGGAGAGGGGAATGTTCCTTCTGGATTGGGGAGTGTTCGTTTTGGGGGAGAAAATGTTCCTGTTGGTGACGAGAAAGAGTGTTTGTTTTTAAGAGAGAAGCTTATGTTTTAGAAAGGACAATGTTCGTTTTGGAGAGGAGAGTGTTTGTTTTGCAGAGAAGAGTGTTCGCTTTGAAGAGGGGAATGTTCCTTCTGGGTAGGGGAGTGTTCGTTTTGGGGAAGAGAATGTTCCTGTTGGTAAGGAGAAAGAGTATTCGTTTTGGGAAGAAGAATGTTCCTTTTGAGAAAAAGAGCGACGTTTCAGAAAAGGCAATGTTCGTTTAGGAGAGGAAAGTGATTGTTTTGTAGAGAAGAGTATTCGTTTTGGAGAGGGGAATTTCCTTGTGGATAGAGGAGTGTTCGTTTTGGTAAAGAGAATGTTCCTATTGGTAAAGAGAATGTTCGTTTTGGGGAAAGGAGTATTCGTTTTGAGGCGAAGAGCAACGTTTAAGAAAGGACAATGTTCATTTTGGAGAGGAGAGTGTTTTGTAGACAAGAGTATTCGCTTTGGAGAGGGTAATGTTCCTTCTGGGTAGGGGAGTGTTCGTTTTGGGGTAGAGAATGTTCCTGTTGGTAAGGAGAGTGTTCGATTTGGGGAGAAGGGGGTTAGTTTTGAGAAGAAGAGCTTACGTTTTAGAATGGGCATTGTTTGTTTTGGAGAGGAGAGTGATTGTCTTGTAGAGAAGAGTATTCGCTTTGGAGAGGGGAATGTTCCTACTGGATAGAGGAGTGTTCGTTTTGGGGAAGAGAATGTTTCTATTGGTAAAGAGAGTGTTCGTTTTGGGGAGAAAAGTGTTCGTTTTGAGAAGAAGAGCGACGTTTTAGAAAGGACAATGTTCATTTTGGAGAGGAGAGTGTTTTGTAGAGAAGAGTATTCGCTTTGGAGAGGGTAATGTTCCTTCTAGGTTGGGGAGTGTTCGTTATGGGGAAAAGAATGTTCTTCTTGTTGAGGAGAAAGAGTATTCGTTTTGGGGAGAAGAATGTTCCTTTTGAAAAGAAGACCGACGTTTTAAAAAAGGCAATGTTCGTTTTGGAGAGGAAAGTAATTGTTTTGTAGAGAAGAGTATTCGCTTTGAAGAGAGAAATGTTTCTTCTGGATAGAGGAGTTTTCGTTTTGGGGAAAACTATGTTCCTATTGGTAAAGAGAGTGTTCGTTTTGGGGAGAAGAATGTTCGTTTTGAGAAGAAGAGCGACGTTTTAGAAAGGACAACGTTCATTTTAGAGGGGAGAGTGTTTTGCAGAGAAGAGTATTCGCTTTGAAGAGGGTAATATTCGATCTGGATAGGGGAGTGTTCGTTTTGGGGTAGAGAATGTTCCTGTTGGTGAGGAGAGTGTTCGGTTTGGGGAGAAGAGTGTTCGTTTTGAGAAGAAGAGCGACGTTTTAGAAAGGGCAATGTTCGTTTTGGAGGGGAGAGAGATTGTTTTGTAGAGAAGAGTGTTCGCTTTGGAGAGGGGAATGTTCCTTCTGGGTAAGGGATGTTCGTTTAGGGAAAGAGAATATTCCTCTTGGTGAGGAGAAAGAATGTTCGTTTTGGGGAGAAGAGTGTTCGTTTTGGGGAGAAGAGTGTTCGTTTTGAGAAGAAGAGCGACGTTTTAGAAAGGACAATGTTCGTTTTACAAAAGAGAGTTTAGAAGCTTCTGGACTTGCGCGCTATCAGTTATAAGTAATTAATGAGAAGGAGATGATTTTTAGGACAAAAAATCCAGAGAGACGTACTCGTTTTCAACTACGTTTCGTGTTGCTTCGCTCTCATCGGTCGTACCAGTTGTAAATTAGTCGATTTACCACCTATTAATTAATATTACCCCAAAATTAACGTTAAATGTAGAATTCTGGGTAGTTGAGGTGATTTTTATCTTGAATTTGTGTCCATTGTTATCTAAATACACATTATGCCAGTTTACCTTTTGAAATGCAAATATTCGTACACGACAAATACCAATTCCGTCTAACATAAATATTTTTACGAGCTTATGTTGGAATATTGTTAGCAAACCGTTATCAAGAATGTATAAACATGACTAATTTACTTAATTATTAATTCAAATATGATTATTGTTTACAAGTTTAAAACAGTAATTATACGTTTCAAATGGATGATAATGTATCAACCTTCGATAAACTTTTGTAATAAGCTGCACTGTTTTACAGCAATTTACCGCCTAACTTCTAATGAGCGAGGAAAATTATTTCTTTTTTCTGTTTTTGCAATTCGAAACGAACTATAGTTTTTCATTTCTATTTTTGCTTAGAATTTATACTTTCTTTTCACACTTTCAAGTTTGTATCAATAAATTTTCAAATTCTTTAATTTGGAAATGAATTTTCAATTTTTATGGTTGCACTAGCTGGACCGGCGTACCGCCTCACAATTAATAAATATTGTGTTAACTCATTAGCTAAAGTAAATTTTACACTCAATTATTTAACAGGCTCGCTTCGCGATTAAGCCCCATGCCCGCGAAAAATTGCTAAAAACGGCCTATATCAAAAGAGATACAGCGCCACCTACTGGACATTGGTTACAACACGTTTACGGTTAGTGTAGGTTGCGATACGTTTCTATCATGTTCCTGTTATGATTCAGAGATAGCGCTGTACACTGGATTCCTTAAAAAAGATTTCGTGAATTTTTTCAATATTTTAGTAGTTATTCTGCTATTTGAGGCCGAGACAAATCCAACAAAGATCATCGCCCAGCCATTCTGGAGTTATACGAGGCGTTTTGTGCAAAAGTGGCCCAAGTGAATCCATGAATATACACTGAAAATTGATAAAGAAAAGTTTAATTTATAATAAGTAATTATAAAATATTGCTGCCATCTGCTTAAGTAGTAAAAATATTGAACATGGATTTTTGTTGCACCGTCAGCGCCAGGAAAGATTAAAAAACGCAACAGAGTTGCTCTAACGCGTTTCTGATAGCCAAGCTGTCATCTTCAGAGAGATACTGACCGCTTGGCTATCGAAACGCGTTAAAGCAACCTCTGTTGTGTTTTTTAATCTTTCTTGATTTCAAGGAACAAGATTTATATTTCAATTTTTAAAAATAACCAAGGCCCAATCCGTTCCATCAAAAAATAAAGAAAATCCAACTTTAAAATCCAAACTTTGGGAAAAATATGGAAATTTTGAGAAAAAAATTTTAGAAAACGATTGGAATTTTCTCTCTTTTCTTGGTCCAAATTCAAAATAGGAATTTCCATTTTTTCTTTATTTCGATTTTGGAACATTGTGAACAAACTCGAAATTTTAGGGCAGAAATTTAAATTTCCAGAAAAAAGTTCAAAAATTTGAAATGAAATTCGAAATATTGACTTCAAATCGAAATTTTGAGATAAAAAATATTTCGAGCCAAAATTCAAGTTTCGAAATTGGAAAATTCGGAAAAAAAAACCGAAGCAACAACCTAACCTAATTCAATTTAATCTAACCTAACCTTTTATTAACCTAATGTTAACAAAACCTAACCTAAATTAATGTTTTCATTTTTTTTTGTAATGAAATTCATAACCTTTAATTCAAATCAAAGTCTAAGTTGCGAAATTGGAAAATTCGGAAAAAGCCGAAGCAACAAACTAACCTAACCTAACTTAAGATAACCTAACCTAAGATAATCTAACCTTTTGTAAACGCAATGTTAACAAAACCTTACCTAACCTAATGTTTTAAAATTTCCACCTTTCAACAAAATTTACAAAAAAGAATTCCTGAAATTTCTAAAGAAATGTTGCTTAGAAGTGAGTGGAAATTTCATGGAATAATTCGAAAGAATTTTAACGGAATCTCCAATTTTATTCTTAAAACGTCAGGAACGGAATCTTTTTTTCAAAATATAGACTTTGCGAATGACTAGTTTCAAGCTAGATATTTATTTTTTTTAATTTCAACTTTTACATTGAAATCGTCATTTTATAAATCAAATTTTCTAATATACAAAACTGTCGAGATCTAATAGGATCGAAACCGGTCTTTGATTTCCAAATTATGAAACTGATAAATGTTCAAAGTTATTGGTATATGCATTAGAAAAAAAAACTGTTGATTTACAAATTACAAATAAAAATATTTCCTTCTATTTCATCATCTACATGTTTTATATATAACAATGAGAAACTTCAATTTATGCTTATTTTTGATAGAAGAAATGCATTTTCTATCAATAATAAGCATGAATCGAGTACGTCTTTCTGGATTTTTTGTCCTAAAAACATTTCGCTCTCATTAATTACTCTGATAACACGCAAGTCCAGGAGTTTCTAAACTCTGCTCTCTAAAACGAACATTGTTCTTTCTAAAACGTCGCTCTTCTTCTCAAAACGAATACCCTTCTCCCCAAAACGAACACTCTTTCTCTTCACCAACAGGAACATTTTTTTCCCCAAAACGAACACTCCCCTACCTAGAAGGAACATTCCCCTCTGCAAAGCGAATACTGTTCTCTACAAAACAATCACTCTCCTCTCCAAAACGAACATTGCCCTTCTTAAAACGTCGCTCTTCTTCTCAAAACGAACACTCTCTTTACCAATAGGAACATTCTCTTCCCCAAAACGAACACTCCCCTACCCAGAAGGAACATTACCTTCTCCAAAGCGAATACTCTTCTCTACAAAACACACTCCTCTCCAAAACGAACATTGTCCTTTCTACAACGTGGCTCTTCTTCTCAAAACGAACACTCTTCTCCCCAAAACGAAACACTCTCTTTACCCATAGGAACATTCGCTTCCCCAAAACGAACACTCCTCTATCCAGAAGGAACATTCCCCTCTCCAAAACGAAATGCTCTTCTCTACAAAACAATCACTTTCCCTCTCCAAAACGAACATTGCCTTTTCTAAAACGTCGCTCTTCTTCTCAAAAGCAACATTCTTCTCCCCAAAGCAAATACTCTTTCTTCTTGCCAACAGGAACCTTCTCTTCCCCAAAACGAACACTCCCTACCCAGAAGGAACATTCCCCTCTCCAAACAAACACTCTTCTCTGCAAAATAAACACTCTCCTCTCCAAAACGAACATTGTCCTTTCTAAAACGTCGCTCTTCTTCTCAAAACGAACACTCTTCTCCTCAAAATAAACACTCTTTTCCGTCACCAACAGTAACATTCTCTTCCCCAAAAGAACACTCCCTACCCAAAAGGAACATTCCCCTTTCCAAACAAACACTCTCCTCTCCACAAAAAACATTGCCCTTTATAAAACGTCGCTCTTCTTCTCAAAACGAACACTCTTCTCTCTTAACCGAACATTTCCCTCACCAACAGAAACATTCTCTTTCCCAAAACGAACACTCCCCTACCCAGAAGGAACATTCCCTCTCCAAAAAAACACTCTCCTCTCCAAAAAGAACATTGCCCTTTATAAAACGTCGCTCTTCTTCTCAAAACGAACACTCTTCTCCCCAAACGAACACTTCTCCTCACCAACAGGAACATTCTCTTCCCCAAAACGAACACTCCCCTACCCAGAAGGAACATTACCCTCTCCAAAGCGAATACTCTTCTCTACAAAACACTCTCCTCTCCAAAAAGGAACATTGTGCTTTCTAAAACGTCGCTCTTTTTCTCAAAACGAACACTCTTCTCCCCAAAACGAACACTATCCTTCACCAACAAAAACATTCTCTTCCCCAAAACGAACACTTCCCTACCCAGAAGGAACATTACCCTCTCCAAAGCGAATGCTTTCTCTACAGAACATTCTTCCTCTCCAAAACGAACATTGTTCCTTTCTAAAACGTCGCTCTTCTTCTCAAAACGCAACATCTCTTCTCCCCAAAACGAACACCTTCTCGTTACAAATAGGAACATTCTCTTGTCCAAAACGAACACTCCCCTACCCAGAAAGAACATTCCCCTCTCCAAAGCGAACACTCTTCTCTACAAAACAATCACTCTCCTCTCCAAAACGAACATTGTCCTTTCTAAAACGTCGCTCTTCTTCTCAAAACGAACACTCTTCTCCCCAAACTGAACATTCTCCTCACCAACAGGAACATTCTCTTCCCCAAAACGAACACTCCCCTACCCAGAAGGAACATTATCCTCTCTAAAGCGAATACTCTTCTCTACAAACACTCTCCTCTCCAAAACGAACATTGTCCTTTCTAAAACGTCGCTCTTCTTCTCAAAACGAACACTCTTCTCGCCAAAACGAACACTTCTCTTTACCAATAGGAACATTCTCTTCCCAAAACGAACACTCCTCTATCCAGAAGGAACATTCCCCTCTCCAAAGCGAATACTCTTCTCTACAAAACAATCACTTTCCTCTCCAAAACGAACATTGCCTTTTCTAAAACGTCGCTCTTCTTCTCAAAAGCAACATTCTTCTCCCCAAAACGAATACTCTTTCTCCTTACCAACAGGAACATTCTCTTCCCCAAAACGAACACTCCCCTACCCACAAGGAACATTATCCTCTCCAAAGCGAACACTCTTCTCAACAAAACAATCACTCTCCTCTCCAAAACGAACATTGCCCTTTCTAAAACGTCGCTCTTCTCAAAACGAACACTCTTCTCCCCAAACCGAACACTCTCCTCACCAACAGGAACATTCTCTTTCCCAAAACGAACACTCCCCTACCCAGAAGGAACATTACTCTCTCCAAAGCGAATACTCTTCTCTACAAAACACTCTTCTCTCCAACACGAAGATTGTCCTTTCTAAAAAGTCGCTCTTCTTCTCAAAACGAACACTCTTCTCTCCAAAACGAACACTCTCTTTACCAATTGGAACATTCTCTTTCCCAAAACGAACACTCCTCTATCCAGAAGAAACATTCCCCTCTCCAAAGCTAATACTCTTCTCTACAAAACAAACACTCTCCTCTCCAAAACGAACATTACCTTTTCTAAAACGTCGCTCTGCTTCTCAAAAGCAACATTCTTCTCCCCAAAACGAATGCTCTTTCTCCTTAAAAACAGGAACATTCTCTTCCCCAAAACGAACACTCCCCTACCCAGAAGGAACATTCCCCTCTCCAAAGCCAAATTTCTTTTCTACAAAACAAACACTCCCCTCTCCAAAACGAACATTGTCCTTTCTAAAACGTAAACTCTTCTTCTCAAAACGAACACTCTTCTACCCAATACGAACACTCTTTCTCGTCACCAACAGTAACATTCTCTCCCCCAAAACGAAACTTCCCTACCCAGAAATGCATCTTCTATCAAAAATAAGCATATAATGTAAAATTTCTTTAAAGAGTTTTATTCTGCATCGCTCAATTCCAAACAAACACATCAAACTAACAGTGGCTCTATATAAGGACTGAACATTTTCCAAACAAAAAAGAACTATCCATCTTTCAGATGCAAGTAAATGAATAGGAGGAAAGATTACCAGATTCGGTCAAGTAAGTGTAGAGTCACATCTGCAATCAATCTTGGGACTCATCTGAGAGGGTGGCGTTGCTGACGACAGATTAGATGTACGATTTCGGTTGGGGGTGTTAGAGTTAGAACGGAAACTACCAACTTCGTATAGAAACCGAGCTTGAGGAAAACTCCTTTTGATATTTGTTCCTAATAACCTTAAGCTCTAACGTCCATTAAGGGCTAAATGTTTACTCCGCCGCCAGACCGCACCTAAATTATATTGCTTCTCGATTTCGGCGATCTTTATTAACAAAATAAACGAAATGTTGTCAATGTTTTAATTTTGGTGGAACGGACTGGTCCTTGGTTATCTTCAAAAATTGAAAATACAGAACTTGTCCCCTGAAACAAGAAAGATTAAAAAACACAACAAAGGTTGCTCTACGGTCAAGCTGTCGTCTTCAGAGAGATGCCGTGTTTTTTAATCTTTCTTGGTTTCAGGGGACAAGTTCTGTATTTCAACGTTTTAATTGTTTTTGACAAACTAAAAAGTTGTTTTGTTCCAAATTTTTAAGTATGTATTATTTTTTCATAAACGGTTACATCTCAGGAACTTTTTTTTTAAGTTTAATCAACCCGCAAAGTACAAAAAAAATTGTAAAAATCTGTAGTAGTTAACGATGCTCATAATTAAATCGTGGAGCAAGAATTTGAGAATCCGGAAAGTGAAACCATGTAGGTCAACAATCTATCTGTACATTCCGATGATAAATTACATCTTCCGCAACGTGCGTGGAAAAATCACCTTCCTAATCGCACATAAATTTGTAATAAAACAAATTTCCATGCATTGTACTAATGAGATTCTCTCTTTCTAGGTTAAAATTAGAATGTGAGAAATTAGCTAGTGAAAAGACTGAGATGCAGCGGCACTACGTCATGGTAAGTCTAAATCCATTCGAAAACGTTTTAACCGAATCGATACCGAGCGCGCCGGATATTTATGGTTAAAAAGAGCGCAGTTGAACCCAGAGACTAGTTGAACCCCTTCATGAATTCAACACATTCACTCATAAAATCCGTCGATTTGCATACATGTCTTTCGTCGTTGGAATGGAGCGTTAAATTGGCACGAACGACAAAGGAGATAACCCCGGCTAATTCATTAGCGTTTACGGTTCGTAGACCAGATGAACGAAGCGATGGAACGAGCCGGTCAAGTGAGGCAGAGCCGCATTGTTTGATCTTGGCGCAGGATTCATCTGAGCCCCATCGTTAGATGATCAGTGTGTATAGACGGCGGTTGTTGTGGAGATACAACATCTCGGAGGGGCTATTTTATCGAACTCTCGCGGCCCCCAGCATCGTATAAACACTTCAACATCTCATTATTCTCAGAGGCTAAAGCGAGTTATTTCCAAGTATGAATTATGATCGCTTTTGTGCGAAGATAATTACATTCTACAAATCAAAAGTGTGAAACAGAGATTCAGATATTTTCAGCTTTTCAGCATTTCCTCTTTTTCACACTAGATTGGAAGTTTATCAATTTCTTAATCACGTGTCTCAGTCATTATGTCATCAAATTTAACTACGTATTCGGAAGGATCAAAAGTCCCCCTAACCGGGCGCTCTTGATTTGCACCATACTCTCTTATTTGTTTACGACTTCATCAATATACCCTTATCATTTTATCTTGTCAACTAGGTGCAGTTTATAAGGCAAATTGGAGAAAGCGAATATCCCTAAGGAATGGTTAACGAACTTTTACGTATTATTTCGTCGCTAGACATTTGAAACTAATAAGAAAATAATTACATACATTTTACATGTTTGGTTTCTGTAATCAATCAATCCCTCTGACGAAAAATAAACGAATTGTAAAAAAATAAATACTGATCTGGTTTTTTAAACTCAGAAGTTTCCCTTTAATCTCGACTTTGATCGAGTTTTTTAAACCCAGAAATTCGACCTTTGTTTTCGAAATTTCGAGTCAACTTCTTTTAACTTTCAATTCATCTCACAATTTCCACTTTAATTCCAAAAACTCTCGACTCTTTCGAGTTTAAATCCAGAAGTTCGACTTTTTTTTTCGAATCAAAACTCGAATACAAATTTCGAAATGTTCCTTCAAATCGTCCAATTTTGATGAGATACTTTTACTGTTTTTCCTGAAAGTTTTACTTTCCAGTTTAAATCTCTTTAAAACTTTTTTCTTTTGTAAAGTTTTTTCTCGGAATTTCTACTTTTTTTCTCAGAATTTCCTGTTCGAATTATTTTTTTTTCTTTTGTTCTGAAATTTCGTCTTGTGACCTTCATAGATTCATAAAACTCGAAAAGTTTTTAATGGTCGTCGAAAATATCATTTGCCCCCATTTCTTTTCAAAATATTTCGCGATGTGTTCACTTCAATCTCGACTTTCATCGAGTTTTTTAAACCCAGAAATTCGACCTTTGTTTTCGAAATTTCGAGTCAACTTCTTTTAACTTTCAATTCATCTCAAAATTTCCGCTTTAATTCCAAAAGGTTTCGATTTTTTCGAGTTTGAATCCAGAAGTTTCACTTTTTGTTTAAAATTTTGAGTCAAAACTCGAATATAAATTTCGAGATTTTCTCTCAAAACTTCAAATTTTGATTTGCATTTTTACTGTTTTTCCTAACAGGTTTACTTTCCAGCTTGAATCTCTTTGAACAAATTTTTCTTTTGTAAAGTTTTTTCTCCAAATTTCTACTTTTTTTCTCAGAATTTCCTGTTCGAATTAATTTTTTTCTTTTGTTCTGAAATTTCGACTGTTTTCGTCATAGATTCATAAAATTCGAAACGTTTTTTATGGTCGTCGAGAATATCTCTTGTCCCATTTGTTTTCAAAATATTTCGCGATGTTTTCACTTCAATCTCGACTTTGATCGAGTTTTTTAAACCCAGAAATTCGACTTTTTTTTCGAAATTTCGAGTTCAACTTCTTTTAACTTTCAATTCATCTCACAATTTCCGCTTTAATTTCAAAAAATCTCGACTTTTTCGAGTCTAAATCCAGAAGTTCGACTTTTTTTTCGAAATTTCGAGTTAAAACTGGAATATAATTTCGAAATTTTCTCTCAAAACCCCAGATTTTGATTTGAATATTTTTACTGTTTTTCCTGAAAGTTTTACTTTTCAATTTAAATATCTTTGAATTTTTTTTTTCATTTGTAAAGTTTTTTTCTCGAAATTTCTACTTTTTTTCTCAGGAATTTCCTGTTCGAATTGAATTTTTTTCCCGTTCTGAAAATTCGACTTGTTTTCGTCATAGATTCATAAAACTCGAAACGTTTTTTATGGTCGTTGAGAATATCTCTTGCCACCATTTCTTTTCAAAATATTTCGCGATGTTTGTGCTTTAATCTCGACTTTGATTGAGCTTTTTAAGCTAAGAAATTCGACTTTTTTTCGAAATTTTGAGTTCAACTTCTTTTCACTTTCAATTCATCTCACAATTTCCACTTTAATTCCAAAAATTTTTGACTTTTTCGAGTTTAAATCCAGAAGTTCGACTTTTTTTTCGAAATTTCGAGCTAAAACTCGAATATAATTTCGAAATTTTTTCTCAAAACCCCAGATTTTGATTTAATATTTTTATTGTTTTTCCTGAAAGTTTAAATTTCCAGTTTGAGTCAAAACTCGAATATAAACTTTGAAATTTTCCCTCAAATCGTCCAATTTTGATGAAATATTTTTACTGTTTTTCCTGAAAGTTTTACTTTCCAATTTAAATCTCTTTGGAACTTTTTTCTTTTGTAATATTTTTTCCCGAAATTTCTACTTCTTTTTCTCAGAATTTCCTGTTCAAATGAAATGTTTTCTTTTGTTCTAAAATTTCGACTTGTTTTCGTCATAGATTCATAAAACTCGAAACGCTTTTTAGAGTCGTTAAGAATACCTGTTGCCCCCACTTCTTTTCAAAATATTTCGCGCTGTTTTCACTTTAATCTCGACTTTGATCGAGTTTTTTAAACCCAGAAATTCGTCTTTATTTTTAAAATTTCGAGTTCAGTTTCTTTTAACTTTTAAAATCGTCCAATTTTCATGAGATAAGTTTTACTTTCCAGTTGAAATCTCTTTGAATTTTTTTTTTCTTTTGTAAAGTTTTTTCTCGAAATTTCCCCTTCTTTGTCTCAGAATTTCCTGTTCGAATTGAATTTTCTTTTCTTTGCTCTAAAATTTCGATTTGTTTTCGTTATAGATTCATAAAACTCGAAACGTTTTTTATGGTCGTCGAGAATATCTCTTGCCCCCATTTCTTTTCAAAATATTTCGCGATGTTTTCATTTCAGTCTCGACTTTGACCGAGTTTTTGAAACCCAGAATTCGACTTTTTTCAAAATTTTGAGTTCAACTGCTTTTAACTTTTAATTTATCTCACAATGTCCACTTTAATTTCAAAAAATCTCGACTTTTTCGAGTTTAAATCCAGAAGTTCGACTTTTTTTTCGAAATTTCGAGTTAACACTCGAATATGAATTTAGAAATTTTCTCTGAAAACCCCGAATTTTGATTTAATATTTTTACTGCTTGTCCTGAAAGTTTTACTTTTTAGTTCAAATCCCTTTGAAAATTTTTTCTTTTTCAAAGTTTTTTCCCGAAATTTCTGCTTTTTTGTCTCAGAATTTCCTGTTCGAATTGAATTTTCTTCTTTTGCTCTAAAATTTCGACTTGTTTTCGTCATAGATTCATAAACTCGAAACGTTTTTTATGGTCATTGAGAATATCTCTTGTCCCCATTTCTTTTCAAAATATTTCGCGCTGTTTTCACATTCAATGTCGATTTTGATTGAGTTTTTTAAATCCCAGAAATTCGATATTTGTTTTCGAAATTTCGAGTCAACTTCTTTTAACTTTCAATTCATCTCACAGTTTTCACTTTAATTCCAAAAACTCTCGACTTTTTCGAGTTTAAATCCAGAAGTTCGACTTTTTTTTTCGAAATTTCGAGTTAAAACTCGAATATAATTTCGAAATTTTCTCCTCAAAACCCGAGATTTTGATTTAATATTTTCACTGTTTGTCCTGAAAGATTTACTTTTCAGTTCAAATCCCTTTGAAAATGTTTTCTTTTCTAAAGATTTTTCTCGAAATTTCTTCTTTTTTGTCTCAGAATTTCCTGTTCGAATTGAATTTTCTTCTTTTGCTCTAAAATTTCGACTTGTTAAGGATGATTCTTGCCCCTATTTTTTTTTAATATTTCGCGCTGCTTTCACTTTAATCCCGACTTTGATCGAGTTTTTTAAACCCAGAAATTCGACCTTCGTTTTCGAAATTTCGAGTTTAACTTCTTTTAACTTTCAATTTATCTCACAATTTCCGCTTTAATTCCAAAAAAACTCGATTTTTTCGAGTTTAAATCCAGAAGTTCGACTTATTTTTGGAAATTTCAAATTAACACTCGAATATGATTTTCGAAATTTTCTCTCAAAACCCCAGATTTTCATTTAATATTTTTACTGTTGTTCCTGAAAGTTCTACTTTCCAGTTTAATCTCTTTGAAAAATTTTTTCTTTTGTAAAATTTTTTCTCGAAATTTGTACTTTTTTTTCTCAGAATTTCCTATTCGAATTAAATTTTTTTCTTTTGTTCTAAAATTTTGACTTTTTTCTGTCATAAATTCATAAAACTCGAAACTTTTTTGTGATCGTCACAAATATCTCTTGCCCCCATTTCTTTTCAAAATATTTCGCACTGTTTCCCCTCTCATTTCGACTTTGATCGAGTTTTTTAAACCCAGAAATTCGACTTTTTTTCGAAATTTCGAGTTCAGCTTCTTTTCACTTTCAATTCATCTCACAATTTCCACTTTAATTTCAAAAAATCTTGTCTTTTTCCAGTTTAAATCCAGATCGATCCAGAATCGACTTTTTTTCGAAATTTCGAGCTAACACTCGAATATAAATTTCCAAATTTTAACTTTTCGATGTAAATCCTTTTGGGGAAAGTTTTCTCGTTTTTCTCGAAATTTCTGTTTTCTCAGAATTCTTCTGTTTGAATTGAATTTTTTCTCTCATTCTAAAATTTCGACTTTCTTGAGTGAATTTAAAATAGATAGTGTAACTTATCAAAAACCTGTCAGGAAAAGATCTTGTCGAAAAAATGCTAAAACACATCGATTTCGTTTGTGAGGGGGCAACTTTTGGCGCAAGAATCGTTGCGCAAATTTCTCCCATGATGAGGTGTCATGTCCCAAAAAATATGTTTTTAAATGGGAATGGGGGTCAAGTGATGCGTCATTGGATAGGTTTTTTAATTCTCTATACACAGGTGTTGTAATTCGATGAATTTGATAAAAAGTTACGAATTTTTGAAGCTTCATTAATACATTTCTCGAAAAATGCAAAAATTTAATCGATTTTTTTTAAGCGAAGGAATTTCTGTTGATTTTTGTCGCTTCTACAATCACATTTTCTACAGATTAGTAGATTTATAGGAACAATAAAAAAACAACAAAAAAACAACAAAAAAACAATAACAAAAACAACAAAAAAGAACAAAAAAAAAAGGTTTTTATGTTTGTTCTCTATGGAATTGCAACTTCCCCTGCAAACTGGAAAGTATTTGCAGCTTGTTGGCTACACTAACATTCGTTTCCCCAAGTTTTTTTTTCACAATTTCGACTTGCTTTCCCGAAATTTCAAGAATCAATTAGGAGTCAATTTTTTTCTAAAGTTGGTACTAAACTTAATTTTTTTGGAAAATTCTAGCTTTTCTCGACTTTTTTCTCAAAATTCCTTGTTTTTAATAGACATGTTTTAATTTTTATCTGATATATCGAATTTTCTTTCAAAATTTAGAACATTATCTAGTATATATATTTTTTTTGAAAATTTAGTTTAGAATATTTTTGAAAGCTTCAACTTTTATCTCAAAATATTGACTTTTTTTCTCGAAGTTTCGACTTTTGCACTAAAACTTTTTCGAATGATCGAGTTTCGCTCAAAATTTTGAATCTCTTTCTCTCTCTCTTTTTTCATAATCTTGAAATTTTAAATTTAATGTTTTTAAATCAAAATTTCATCTAAAAAAAAAATAAAACATTCTAGTTTTGAATCGAAATTTTAAAATAAAGGTCGAAATTTCAAGAGTTTACTTTAAATGCCAATTTCCATGTGTTTTCCCTAAATCTTTGATTTTTTCTGAAGATATAGGCTTTTTCATCAAAATTTCGACCAAATTTGTGCTCCGCTTTCTGGACAGACTTGCTCAGTTTTATCATCAATTGGATGAGCTACTCTTCTTTGAATGGAATCCAAAAGGGCCAATATGTTTAGGAACTGGGCTCCAAACACGAGAACAACCCTCCAATTAGTCATAACTTGGGTGGTTTATAGACATCGAGTAGCTGATGAGATGCAACGTTCGAACGCTCGAAGAATTAAAATTTGCAAAAATATACCATCAAAGTATACTAGCTGAAAAATCAGAAATGACTGTCATTTAACTTGGTCACACTTCAGTGAAATTCGAAAGTCCTGTGATGACCTCAAACTGAAAGAACCCTTGAATGTAGATAGCAGTGCCATCAATTTTCCAGTTGAATTACGTTTCCAAATAAAGTGGTAAATCTTGGGGGGGGTCGAATTTTCCGATGGCCTTGAAAATAAATTGATAGCGGCGAATGTAATCCGAGCAGAGCCACCTAAATCCTTCCCGAGCGGCTGAATTTTTCCGGCGGACGAACACGGTTGAAATCGCACCCGAAAGGGCGACGTGGGTGTAAGGGGGATCGTGTATCGATTACCGAGCTCGACAAGGTGCTTGTCACGTCTGATACAAGCGAAATAGCTGTTTATGGTGGCTGCGGGGCAGGCGCGGTCCGGATGTGTCAACTCTTAGTATTTCCGGCTCGCACCGTTCGCCGTTTCAAAACACCAAATTACTCCGCAAACTTTCGGATAACATCTACTCCAGTTAGTGGACTTTTAAGAACTCACTTCGAACTTTTCCTTAAGGAAATCATCCTTGTTTCTTTTGCGACGTGTTTCCTTCGAACGACAAAGTTAGCTCGGGTCGTGTTAATTTGTATAGTTCCATTGGGGGTGATTAAGGGGTTTTAACTTGTATTCTGCCAAGGAGGACAATATTTACGTTCATGGAAAACTATTTTCATTTAGTATGGTAACGATTGATAAACTGTAAGAGACAATTTGGCTCACGAGGGAATGAAACATACCAACTTTATGTTCATAGATAGCACAAGAGCACGTTGGTGGAATACACGAGCTGCAAGTGCCCCCTTTTTTAATAGCAGCGTTTGTTTGGAAATTTTAACTTGTCTGCTCAATTTTTTTATGTAAAGCCACAATTTCAAAAGAAAATATTAAACTTTTTGATTATATTCGAAATTGTTTTGATAAATTTTTAATTTTAACTCAAAATGTTTACTGTTTTAAATTTTTAATAATAAGTGGTAAATGTTTATACGTTTTTACACACAAATACGCCAGTGAGCACAAGAATCGCTAAAAGCAAGACTAAATACAATGAAATTCGACCATAGTATGCACCACGGATGTTACATGTAAGCTTACCTAAGGTGGTGTTCGGCTCCACGTTGTGGGGCTCCACGGAATATCTCGAGTTTATTCATAACATTAAAACTCCCTTAACCAAAAACTACCCAGATGAGCACACGAAGGGCGCTATTAAATTCACATTCGGTAAAAAACTGTTTTTAAGAGTCTAAAAATCAAAAATAGTAACAGTCGAAGACTTCAAGGCTACTGCCTGCTTCCGCGATTGTCACTTGCTAACAAAGTCACTGCGGGCATTTTGCCATTCAATTAATTAAAATTTTATTTAAAGCTTCTTTCAAGTGAATGACTTTCAAGATCGCAACACTTTATTTTACACCATCAGTGATAGTTTCCTAAAGAGCAGTTAAAGAGCATCGATGTTTCGAGTTCGATTATTGTATATAAAATCGAAGTACATTTTTAAAAAAAGTCATCTTCTTCTCTTGGGAAAAAACCAAAATTTTGAAAAAAAGCCGAATTAAGAAATCAAACACTTCAAAGGAGTCAACATTTTTGGAAAAGTTTTGGTGATAAAAGATTAAAATTAAAAAAAATTCTGAAATAAGTTTAAAAATTTTAAAAATTTCAAAAACGTGAAACTGAAGCTGATTTTTTTTATATAAAATGTTAGTTTACTTGGACTTTAAAAAAAGAGTCGAAATTACGAGACAAAAAATCAAAGTTTTAAAAAACCGAATTAAAAAAAGCAAACATTTCAAAGGAGTCAACAGTTTTAGAAAATTTTTGAAAAAAAAAGGTCAATATTTACGCAAAAAGACGAAATTTTAAAAAACATGGCAAAATTTGATGATAAAAGATTGAAATGTTAAAAAAAAATGAAAATTCTAAAATATATTCAAAAATTTTAAAAACCTCAAAAACGTGTTTCACGTTGAATTTTTTAAATAAAACTCCAGTTTACTTGGACTTTAAAACAAAAGTCGAAATTTCGAGAAAAATCTAAATTTTTGAAAAAAAAAAGTCGAAATTTGAAAAAAGGTCAAAGATCGGTTGCTCTAACGCGTTTCGATAGCCAACCTATCATCTTCAGAAAGATAATAAAAACCTTGAGAAAAAAATTGAAAAGTCACAAATTTTAAAAAGAAATTCAATTAAAAAAATGTCGAAGTTTTCAAAAAGTTTAGATTTTCAGAAAAAGCGAAAATGTTGAAAAAATCGACATTTCGAAAGAAGTTGTAATTTTCGAAATAAGTTGTAATTTTCGAAATAAATTAAAAACGTGAAAATGCAACGAAATTTTTGCAAAATAAACCAAAATTTTAACAACAGTCGATTTAAAAATAATTGATATATACAGATAAAAGCGAAGTTTGGAAGAAAGTGAACATTTTTAGAAGTTAAAATTTTGAAAAATGAAATTTCTAAAAATTTTCATTGAAAATGAGGATTAAAAAAATCAGACATTTGAAAAATAATGTCAACATTTGTAAAATGCTCTATTAAAAAAAAGTCTACCTTTTCAAACAATTTAAGGATTTTGATCAAATGAAGAAAATTTCAAAATACTTTTAGAAAACTTGAAATTTTGAAAAATAATGCGAATTTCAAAAATAAACAGAATTTTAAAGAATGGTAGAGATGAAGCATTTTCAGTTAAATTTGCAAGAAAAAGCCGAAATTTGGAAGAGCCTAAATATTGGAGAAAAAAAATTTGGTTAGTTAAAATTGAAAAAAAAAACGATAAGAAAGAAAGTTAAAATTTTTCATTGAATGTACATTTTCAAAAGATTGGAATTTTAAAAATTCAAATACAAAACTTGTCCCCTGAAACCAAGAAAGGGGACAAGTTTTGTATTTCAATTTTTGAAGATAAATTTTTCAAGATAACCAAAATTGGAATTTTGAAAAAAGGTCTAAATGTTCAAAAAAGTCAATTTTTTTTAAAACGCCATAAAAGGTCGACACCATAAGTTGAAGTTTATAAAAAAATCGAAAATTTTAAAAAGCAGCGAAGTATTAAAATATTAGAAATTTTGCAAAATAGTTTAAATTGTCAAAAAAAAGTCGACATTTTCTTAAAATGTCGACTTTTTTTTTGACGATTTAAACAACTTAAAATTTCCGAATAAAGTCAAAATTTTCAATAAAAATTTAAAGTTTTCAAAAAAGGTAGAAGTTTTTGGAAAAAAGAGGTTACATTTTGAAGAATTTTTGTAGTGAAAATTTTGAAAGAACGTCGGACTGTTTAAAAAGTTAATATTTTTAAAAGGTGTCAAAATTTTGGAAAATACAATCTACATTTTTAAAAGCAAAAATTAACACAAAATATTTTTTTAAAGAGAGAGATTTTAAAAAAAGTCGACATTTTGAGTCTTAAAACATCAAAATTTTGACAAGAAGTCGAAATTCTGTGACAAAAGTCTAAATTTTGAAATAAAATCGATGTTTAAAAAGTCCGTTTTTAAAAGGTGTCAACATTTTGGAAAATACAGTCATCATTTTTAAAAGCAAAAATTAAAACAAAATATTGTTTTAAAGAGAGAGATTTTAAAAAAAGTCGAAATTTTGAGTCTTAAAACATCAAAATTTTGAAAAGTCGAAATTCTGTGACAAAAGTCTAAATTTTGAAATAAAATCGAAATTTTGAAGAACTACGATTTTTCAGAAAAATGAGACATTTTTAATAATCTTCGGTGTCAAACTTTCCAAAAAATCGAGAATTTTCGAAAAAGAAAGACTTTAAAAAATCGAAATTATCAAAAAAGTCGAAATTTTCAAACAAGCTAAATTTTGAAAAAATCGATATTGTGGATAGTTGAATATTGTGTGAAAATAAATTTCAAAGCGAAAATTTTGAAAATATCTAAATTTTGATAAACTACTCAAATTTTGGAAATAAAATCGGAATTATAGAAAAATTCATTAAAAAACGAGATATTTCAAATTTTTAAAAAGGCCACTGTTCGATAAATCGCATAATGTTAAAAAAAAATCGAAATTCCATCAAAGTGAAAATTTTCAAAATAGACAAAATTTTGAAAAAGTTGAAATTTTCGGAAAAGTCGAAACGTTGAAGAGTTGAAATTTTGAAAGTCGAAACCTTGAAAAAAGTAGAGATTTTAGGAAAAGACTAAATATAAAAAAATAAATTTTTAAAAAAAGCGATATTTAAAAAATCGATTTATTTAAACAAATTATGCAAGTAGAATGCAACCTAAACTACAAATTCATGCAGCCCTCCAGACGTGTATCATAGGTAGCTGAACTACCAACAGTTAAAACACTGCCACCTAGCGAAGCGACCGTGAAACAGTGAATGGGATTGCGTAAGATATCAGCTAGTTCCGCCGAAAAAGTAAGATTTCCTGAACTTACTTCACCAATCAATACATCGAATAAATTTATCGATACCGTCGATACATCGGAACGAAAGTATCGATACAAAAATATCGAACTTCGAAACGAAAACATCGGTGTTTTTGATACATCGATGTTTAACTTACTTCACCAATCGATATATGGAAAAAATATATCGATATCCCCGATACATCTCTCTGAAGATGACAGCTTGACTGTCGAATCGCATTAGAGCAACGTTTGTGTCTTTAAATCTTTCTTGGTTTCAGGGGATAAATTCTGTATTTCAATTTTTGAAGATAACCAAGGACCAGTCCGGTCCACCAAATTCGATACATTGGAACGAAAGTATCGATACAAAAATATCGAACACCGAAATGAAAACATCGATGTTTTTAATGCATCGATGTTTAACTTGCTTCACCAATCGATACATCGAATAAATATATCGATACCGTCGTTACATCGGAACGAAAGTATCGATAGAAAAATATCGAACGTCGAAACGAAAACGTGGATGTTTTTGATGCATCGATGTATCGTGTGCATCCCTAGCACAAGCCTGATTCGACTACATATCTCATACCAAAAATGAAGTTTAATGTTTCAAACGAGCTATAAAAAAAGTGATCATTTAAGCCTTTGAAATTTGAAAGATAGTAAATACTTTCTACAAGTGAATCAATTGTTTCCAGGCTATAAATCTCTTTTGTTTCAACGTAACTATTTATAACCGTCTATAAAAATATTATTAGCGGTCGGTGAGAAATATTCGAAATATAATGACTTTAGTAACCTAATAATAGCGTCTTTCATTGTTTATACCCACGTACGCTTGTTCCATAACGTTCCAATAATTATTTGAGAAAGTTTGATGGTTGCGAGTAGATATTTTAATGAGACACGACGCAGAGAGAAAATGTGTGTTGTTACGCGGTATCAATCATAATTAAGTTGTGTCATGATTGCCGGTTCTGTGTTCGGTCAATTCATTTGCCATCAATACTCTCAAACGGCCACAGCCATCGATTGACTTCACAAACGCTAAATATTGCACACTGGCATCGTTTAAACGCGATAATTGAAACTTCTAATTACCGCGGAAATTGCAACTTTCCTCGAATTATCCAACCAGTGACTCGAACCTTTTTTTGCCAGAATGGGTGTGAGCAGTTCCTTACACTTGTTCCACCAACAGAAGGGAATTTGGTTTCTCAATAAAATTGAATGACTGAATAAATGGCACGTCGATCAAGAGGATAGTAGAGTTGGCCTTGAAAGAGAAACGTTATATTAGGCCTGATATAATAATAATAATAATAAATCCAGAATCTATTAACGTGGACAAAACAAAATAAAAGGACAGACCAATGAATCAGATTAAAAGTTTACGAACCAAATACCGATTTCGATTTTGTTAAGTCTCGTCAGTTGGGTATAGGGATGTAAACGATCGTTCGATGCTTTGAAAACATCGATATATCGTTTGTAAACATCGATGTCTCAACATCGATGTCTCAACATCGATGGTAAAACATAAAAAATATCAATACATGGTTCAATTTACAAACGATCTTTGAAAAATCGATGTATCCTATCGGGATAGAATTAGCGCCATCTGTTGCCTAGAATAATAAATGATCACACAATTTTGTACCTAGTCGCTTGATGGCAGCCAGGGGCGGCCTTAGCCATTGTGAGGCTCCGGGCGGGTAGATCTTTAAGAGGCCCTAGTCTTTGTGGAATTAGTTTTTAGAAGTAGTCAGAATAGGGCAGGGTAGAGCGCTTGCCCCCCCAACTCGTGTGGTTAACGAAAATTTATATTGAACTGAGGAGACTTTCTCTAAAAAATTTCCATTTGACAAAAGTCGTCCTTCTTTAAGCTATTGATATTTTCTCGAAATTTCGACTTATTTCACGAAATTCGTCTTTTTTCATAAATTTCTTTGGAAATTTCAAATGTATTCCTAAAATTCGATTTATTTATCAGAATCCAACTTAACTAAAAACTTCGAATTCGAAAACCTTCCGGCCTAGTAGTAATGTGTATTTTTACTTAAAAACTACACAATTGAGGACATCGCATTAATGTCAAAATTTTGAAAAAAGACCAATTTTAAAAAACCTTTTGAAGAGATTTAGGAAATGTCAAAATTTCGAAATTTCAAGAAAAAGTCGAAATTGCAATTAACCTCGAAATTAAAAAACAATCTTTTTAAGTTGATGTCCTTTTCTAAACTTTCCTATTTTTAACTTCTTGAACTTGCAATTAAATATTTAAAAAACATCAGAAAAACATCGATATATCGATACCGAATACCGATGTTTAAGACATCGATGTTCCATTGAAAAAATATCGATGTACAAACATCGAAGCTCTTTTGAGCGATGTTGCATCCCTACCTGGCATACCAAAATGACGAAATCTAAAAAGATCGTAACTGGTCGTTGGTGGAAAATCTTCACTTCCTCAGTCAGCATTGGCGCATAAAAGTGTTCGTTCGTCAACTGACGTGCACAACTCTTTTAAAATCCCAAAACACTGTCACCAGAACCGTTCCAGCTGAGAGGCGAGTTTTTGTCATGACGGGTGCATCTTCCCCCCTTTCTTCTTCCCACCTTGCTTCAGGGGTGTAATGATGGACCCAAGTCTCATCACACGTAACTATACGTTGCAGAAAACTATCATCTTTACGTTGAAAACGTGTCCAAGATGGCGCTGACAAATCTCCAGACGTTGTTGCTTCTGTTCTTCACTCAAAAGACAAGGTACCCAACTGACAAAAATTTTTCCAAGTCCCAGCTCATCTGTAATGATGAATTGAGTGCTCCCAAAGCTTGAACTGCATTTTCACCAACAGTTAAATGGCGATTACCTTCCAAAAGACGTTGAACAGCGTCAGTCTTGTCTGCAGTCACATTGGTGCGAGGACGACGGGCATGGGGTTCGTTTTAAACTTGAGTTCGTCTTTCCAACATTATTTTGTGCCATTCATACACTTGAGTTTGCTTCAAACAAGTATCCCGAAACTGTGCTTCCAATATCCCCAAACTGTGCTTCTAGTCTACGAAGAATATCGGCGGGCTTTACACCGTCGTTTAATAATAATGCGCTGCGCAACGTGCGGATGAATCTCTTGCTCACTCATTGTATTTACAACAGACGAACGGCGAGAACGGAATTCGCTTGAGGGTAGGAAGTCACGTGACCTAACATGTCTAAGAGTATGCACACATTCCTGATGCCACCATGACGACATGGTGAAAATTCCGATCTGATTTACCCTCGTATTTGCTGCGGTTAAAAAAATTGTTCGTTTTTTTTTTTATATAAAACCGGCCACTGCTTGAAAAGGGCCCTGGAGCAAAAGTCATTGTCGAGCCAAGATCACATGACGTAATTAACAAAGTTTTTGAAGTTTTAACTGCATCATATTCAAAGGGAATAAAAAGCTTTGACGTCAATCAATTCGAATATTAGAAATCAAGCAAAAATGCTCTTCGACGTCGAAAGTTTAATTCGACAGAGATGTTATTAGTCGGAGTTGAATTTACAAAGGGGTTTTTGCATACAAAGGTTTCCGGTGACATTTCACATTAGAGCTCGACTATTAGATATAACTAAAGCCTGGCTATTTGGTTACGAGCACCCAGCAGTTTTAATATAATGAAATTCTAGGGTGAAAAATCCGTTGAAATATTTAAAAATAATTAACGAAGACTTTTCCGGATTTTGCTTTAGCTTATAAGAGAGTATTTAATTAGTTTTTTTATCAAATGCTACCTTTGTATATTGTCTTTGTTCAACAACAGTATTTCTTTAGGAGTCATCTTCAAGTAATTACATTTCATCTTTTTTACGTGTTCTTATCTTCAAAATCTTTACAATTATTCGTCTCCTTCGTCAGAATTGTTGAACGTTACTGGATTCAGTTTTTCAACATCTAAAATTTGCAAACCTGTAGCGTGAGGTTATGAGAAAATGTGGAAAATTTGATGTTTAAGTTAATACTAGAAATTTCAGTATTTCGAGAAAAAATCGAGTTTTTTAGGAATGTTTCCCTTTTTCCTAAAATGTGAATTAACGATTTCAAATTTTAATCTTTTTATTTACTTTGAAGTGCAATTTTTCGACTTTATTTAAAGTTTATTTATTTAAAGATTATTTTCTGAAACGTCGAGTTTTTTTGAAGTCTCAGGACTGAAAGTCAACATTTTAAGAATTAAATGAAATTCAAATTTTCTGAAAAGCAGGTTTTACAATTTCGAGGAATTTCGAAATCTTAGGAAAATCGAAATTTTCAATTTCAATTATAAGCCGCCCATAAGCAAATATTGAAAAAATTTCAGTATTTTCACCATCTTTTACAAAAACAAAAAAAATATAAGGTTCACCAGCTTCGGCAGTTAATTCGTCCTTAGAAAGTTGGATTCGCGGGTCCAGATCACCAAAACATAATAACAGAAATAACAATGTCTCCCTCTTCTTCTTCTTCTTTTGCTTCTCCCCCTAATTCTTCTTCTTCTTTTCCTTCTTCTTCTTCTTCCTCCTCGTCTTCTTCTTCTTCCCTTCTACTTCTTCTTCTCCTTCTTCTTCTTTTTCTTTCCCTTCTCCAGTTCCTTCCCCTTCTTCTTTTTTTCTTTATCTTCTTCTTTTTCTTCTCCCCCTCACTTTTCTCCTCCTTCTTTTTCTTTTCCTTCTCCTTCTTCTCCTTCTCGTTATACTTCTCCTTCTTCTTCCCCTACTCTTTCTCTTTCTTCTTCCTCTTTTTCTTCTTCTTCTTCTCCTCTTCTTTCTCCTTCTTCTACTTCTTCTTCTTTCCCTTCTACTTCTCCTTCTTCTTCTCCTTCTCTTTCTCCTTCTTCTTCTCCAACTTCTTCTACTTCTACTTCTCCTTCTTCTTCTTTTTCTCCTTCTTCTTCTCCTTCTTTTTCTCCTTCTCTTTCTTTCTCTTCTTCTTCTTCCCTTTCTATTTCTTCTTCCCCTTCTATTTCTTCTTCTTCTCCTTTTTCTTCTACATCTATTTCTACTACTTCTTCTTCTTTTTCTCCTCCTTCTTCTTCTTGTTTTTCTTTCCCTTCTCTTGCTCCTTCCCCTTCTTCTTTTTCTTCTTCTTCTTCTTTTTTCTTTATCTTCTTCCTCTTGTCCCCCTCATTCTTCTCCTCCTTCTTCTCTTCCTTCTCCTTCTTCTGCTCCTTCTTCTCGTTATACTTCTCCTTCTTCTCCTACTCTTTCTATTCTTCTTCTTCTTTCCTCTTTTTCTTCTTCTTCTCCTCTTCTTTCTTCTTCTACTTCTTCTTTTCCCTTCTCCTTCTACTTCTTCTCCTTCTTCTTCTCATTTTCTTTCTCCTTCTCTTCTTCTCCTACTTCTTTTCCTACTTCTTCTTCTACTTCGCCTTCTTCTTCGCCTTCTTCTTCTTCTTCTTTTGCTCCTTCTTTTTCTCCTTTTTCTACTCCTTCTTCTTATTCTTCTCCTTCTCTTCTTTTTCTTTTTTCTTCTTCTCCCTCTTCTCCTTCTATTTCTTCTTCTTCTCTTTTTGCTTCTACTCTTATTTCTACTACCCCTCTTTCTACGACTTCTTCTTCTTTTTCTCCTCCTTCTTCTTCTCCTTCTTCTTCTCCTTCTTCTTCTTCTCCTTCTTCTTCTCCTTCTTCTTCTTCTCCTTCTTCTTTTTCTTTCTTCTTCTTATTCTTTTTATTTATTTTCTTTATCTTCTTCTTCTTCTACCCCTCATTCTTCTCCTTCTTCTTCTTCCCCTTCTTCTGCTTCTTCTTCTTTTCTTCTCTTCTTTTCTTTCTCCTTCTCTTCTCCTTCTCTTTTCTACTTCTTCTCTACTTCTTCTTCTCTTCTCCTTCTTCTTCTTTTTTCTCCTTCTTTTTCTCCTTCTCCTCTTCCTTTCTTCTCTTTCTTCTTCTTTCTTCTTCTCCTTCTTCTTCTTTCCTTCTTCTTCTCCTTTTTCTTCTACTCCTATTTCTACTACTTCTTCTTTTTTCTTCTTCTCCTTCTTCTTTCTTTCTTCTTTTTCTTCTTTTCATATTCTCTTTTTCTTCTTCTTTTTCTTTTTTCTTTTCTTTTCTTCTTCTTCTCCCCTCATTCTTCTCCTCCTTCTTCTTCTTTTACTTCTCCTTCTTCTTCTCGTTATACTTCTCCTTCTACTCTTTCTATTTCTTCTTCTTCCTCTTCTCTCTTCTCTCTCTTTCTCTTCTTTCCTCTTCTACTTCTACTTCTTCTTTTTTCCCTTCTCCTTCTACTTCTCTTTCTTCTTGCTTCTAACTTCTCCTTTTTACTTCTGCTTCTACTTCTTCTTTTCTTCTTCTCCTTCTCTTTTTTTTCTTCTTCTGCTTCTTCCCTTCTCCTTCTTCTTATCCTTTGCCCTTCTCCTGCTATTTCTACTACTTGCTTCTTCTTCTTTTTCTTCTTCTTCTTATCCTCCTTCTCTTCTCCTTCTTTTTTCTCCTTCCTTTCTTCCCTTCTTCTTCGCTTCTTCTTCTTCTCCTTTTTCCTTTTTTCTTCATATTCTACTCTCTTCTTCTTCCTTATCCTTCTTCTCTTTCTTCTTCTCCTTCTTGTTTCTCTTTCTTCTCTTTTTTCTTCTCTCCTTCTACTTCTTCCTCTTCTTTATCTTCCTTCTTCTCCATTCTTCTTCTCTACTTGCTGCTTCTGCTTTTTCTTCTCTTTCCCTTCGTTTTTCAGTTTCTCCTTCTTCTTCCCCTTCTCCTTCTTCTCCTTTTTCTTCTCCTTCTACTTCTTCTTCTTTTTCTCCTTCTTCTTCTACTTCTTCTTCTTCAGCCCGTTCTCATCCACTCCTAGACATAGGCTTCCTCCATGTTTTTTCACCACTCTCTATCTTAAGCATTCAAGATCGGGTTTTGCCAGCTTGCCTCTGAATATCGTCTCTTCAGCTTGTTTGAGGGCGTCCGACACTTCGTTTAGTTTTCCTGGGTCTCCATTGTGTTATCGCCTTTGTCCATTTAATATCATCACTTGTGACGTGTCCTGCCCATCGCCATTTATTAGTGGTTCTATGACATCGACGACTCTGGTTCTCTCCCTAGCTGGCTTCACTTCTGACTCGTTGTATGCCCTCAAGTCTCTACGAATCGTTCTCTTTACTAAGTTATTTAGTTGGCGGTATTGAGGTGCGTCATGATCCATAACTCTGCGCTCTTTTAATAGTCTTATCGTGCCAGGAGTAAGCTTCGTGTTTCTGTGTTCTCCAAATGCGCAGACTTTCTTGGTTGCCACTCGGATAATTTTTCATTTTTGTGTCAGCTAGTTTCTTCAATGCGTTCGTCGATTCCAGCCTTTGTTCTATATGTTTGAGGAATTCCTCCTGCTTCCATTCTAACTCAGTCTTTGTTGGTCTTAGCTTCTATTCAATCTGCTTATTTCTTTCCAGCCGACTCACATTGATTTTATGCAAAATACTTTGACTATAGTGGCGAAAATCGAAGAAGTGTCTAAACAAGATGGTCCCCCAAATTTCGATTTAAACAAACATAATTTCTAAAGCCAAAATTTTGAGTTGAAAACCAAATATCTAGATTAAAGTGAAAAAAAAACCAATGAAGAAGTTATAAAAGGACAAAAGATCGGCGGATTAAATAATTTAAAATTTGATAAACATTTTCACCCCTTTAGGGGTCGAACGTCGAAAAATCGTTTCTTAGCGGATGCCTACGTCGTATAAGGAAGCTATTTGCCAAATTTCAGGTTTGTAAGTTTAATAATTTCGGAGATTTCGTAATGGTAAAGCTAGTTGGATGAAGTTGATCTTTTTCCTGTGAACACCTTTCCTATTTACCTACAATCTACGATTTATTTATAATAATTCACTTTTATGGGATGAATAAATTATATAAAATGGGTAAAATATACGGTATTATGTAAAATATTTCTCATTAGTCCTTCATAACAGGCCGTGATGTGTTAACGCCGATAAGGGTGACCGGATTTTAATAATTCCGTGACAAATTAAATTAATGTTGCCTTACCAGTTTTGTAAGACCGCAAGCTATCGGAGCAGATAACCACAATGCCAATATCAAGTTTTTCATTAATATCGTTGGATCATCTAGCTACTAAAAAGTTACTTAGTCAGCTTTCATCCGTGGCAGGTTGAGAAATGCGATTAGTAACAGTTGAAATGTCAAGAAGAATGAGCGCCTTTAACGCTATTCACAGAAGGCGGTTGAAAAACTACATTAAGTAATTATGTACTAATATAAGAGACCATGGAAATAATTGTTGTCTTCCTAAAATTAAAAAAAAACAAGATAATCTATATCTTTAGAATTATAATTTGTCATAGTTAGGTAACTCTAAGTAGCCGAAAAGGTTTTGTTTCCACGAGATATGCTGCAACGGTAACGGAATCATTGACCGTCGTTTCTTTCTTTAACAATTCCCGCATACTCATTACAGTTATCTACAACAGGAAAAATGGTTTTTAATAAGCAGTTGTAGATGAATTTTGATCTTTCTTCGTCGACCTGTAAGACGAAACAGTTTTCCCTTTGTTATCGTCATCACCATTTGATTGGATAAGATGACTGGGGTCATTTGCATGCATTTTCTTATCCACTATGGATGGGAATGGATAATGTGATTGAAGTCATTTGCATGCAGGACATCATTTGCAAGTGGGACTGCAAAATATATTCTGCTTGTAAATCAGTTGTAAATAAAATTTGACATCTTTATCAACTTCGATAAGAGACAGGACCCCAATTATCTCCTGAAATCGTTTAGGCACTGGCTCGGTTATTTTTATGTGATTCGGTGGATCACTATAAAATAAACCGTTCTCTATTCATATCCAAAGAAAGTTTTACTTCGTCCTGCACTCGAAAAGGAAAGTCGCTCGTATAAAGGTTTCATCGCTGCAACAATTGAACGCGTCGTAGCGTCATCAGAACGTGTTTGATTTTCGAACTAATGTTTTCAGCTCAGAGAAGCGGATATAAGTTACGCTTCTATAGCTCCTACTTCGAGCTGCCGTCTAGCGTCCACCGATCGTCGATTTGGAGGAGATAGTCTCTAGCGCATTTAAATGAAAATTGTTAATTATACTTTTTTTATCGGTAAAAAGTATCCTGGTGTCGCTAGAAAGTTTCATGATTAGCTTGAAACCTAAATGCTAAACTGGTGATTTAAAAACCGTTTTGAATTCGTTCGTTGTTAGCCCGCAACAGGAAAGATGATTTTTAATAAGCAGTTGTAGATGAATTTTGATCTTTCTTCGTCGCCCTGTAAGACGAAACAGTTTTCCCTTTGTTATCATTATCACCATGGAATTGGATAAGATGACTGGAGTCATTTGAATGCACTTTCTCATGCACTATGGATGGGAATGGATTGTGTGACCGGGGTCATTTGCATGCAGAACATCGTTTGCAAGTGGGACTGCAAAAAGTATTCTATTTGTAAATCAGTTGTAAATGAAATTTGACATCTTTATCAACTTCGATAAGAGACAGGACCCCAATTAACTCCTGACATCATAGGAACTTGTCTACAAAAAAAAACAAGTATGATTTCCTTCTAAAAGGCTTTAGCCACTGACTCGGTTATTTTTATGTGACCCGGTGACCGACTAAAAGATAAACCGTCCTCTAATTAAATCCAAAGTAAGTTTTACCTCGTCCTGCACTCAAAAGGAACGTCGCTCGTGTAAAGGTTTCATCGAACGCGTGTAGCATCGTCAGAACGTGTTTGATTTTCGAACTAACGTTTCCAACTCAGAGAATCGGATATAAGTTACGCTTCTATAAGCTCCGACTTTGAGCTGCCGTTGCCACCTATCGTCCACCGATGGTCGATTCGGCGGAGATAGTTTCTAGTGCATTTAAATGAAAATGGTTCTTGTCGCTAGAAAGTATCCTGATGTCGCTGGAAAGTATCCCGATGTCGCCACAACAGAGATGAGCAACCTTTTTTTACAGCGGGCCAATTACAAGGTTAAAAATTTTGCGCGGGTCGCATGTGAGAAAAATATGAATACTGGGGCGCTTGCACCCCCTGGTTCATACAGCAAACTGAAAATTTGTATGTATTCAATTGAAGGACTTTCCAATTCTTCAGAATTCATCCTTTCCTTGAAACATTTTTTCGAAAATTCTACCCTTTTTCTCAAATTTTGTATATTTTTTTACAAAATTTGACTTTTTCTTTAAAAATTTTGCATTTATTCCATAAAATTTGCCTTCTTTTATCAAACATGACTGCCAAAATTTTGAATTTAAAAGTTCCTCGTTTTTTTCTAAAATTTCGTCATTTCTCGAAATCCGACTTTTCCTAAAAATTTCGCCTTTTCTTGATTCTGAAAATTTCAGCTTGTTTATTAAAATTTCCCTTTTTTTCGAAAATTAGTTGATCTTTTGACAATAAGGTATATTTTTTAGAAATTTAAAATTTTTGTGAAAGGGCAAAAATTTCTTTGTAAATTTCAACCCTTTTTAATCCAAATCTCTGGTAGTTTCCACTTGTTTGTCAAAGTTTCGATGTGTTATCACAATATTTGACATTTTCTGACGCCTGTTGAGGCAAGGTAGGGAGCCTGCCTTCCACTGACTGGTCCAGAGAGTCCAGATAAAATAAATATTCGATTTTTCTCTTAAAATTTACTCTTTTTCTGAATTTCGAAGTTTCACTAAGATTAAATGCTTTTTCTCAAAATTTAGAATTTTTTTGCAAAATTTCTCTTATAATATCGTCTTTTTCTCGGGGTTTTGACTATTTTTTTTACTTTATTTTTAATTTGACTTTCTTTGGACAATTTTTTGTCCATTTCAAAGTTTTCTCGAATTTTTTTCAAATTCCGATATTTTTCTGAACATTTACTAAAATTTTCGATCTTTTAGATTCTGATTTTTTTAGAAATTCTGACTGGTTTCCTAAAATTTGCCTTTTTCAGGAAATCTTGATTTTTATCTCGATATCCGATATTTAATATTTCAATAAATTTTTTCTTTTTTTTTTTGGTAAATTCGTCTTTTTTTCAAAATTTTGATTTTTTTAAACAGTACTTTTACCTAAAATTCGCCTGTTCCTCAAAATTTGTCTTTTTCGAAATTTTGATTTTGTTTTCAAAATCTTACTTTTTGGACTTTTTCAAAAATGGTTTTATTTATTTCAAAGTTTTGTCATTTTCTTAAATATTTGTCTTTTTCAATAAACTACGACTTTTAGAACAAATGGTTTTATGGTTCTGAAAATGTTCATTTTTCTGTTGTTGCGAAGAATATTTTGGGGATTTCGAGAAAAAGATTTCTTATAAATTCAACATCTTTACTGAATTTTAAATTTTAAGAACAATGTTTTTGAATCCTGCGATTTTTCTTTCTCAGAGTTTGAAAATTGCGTTTTTTCACAAAATTAGATGTTTAAAAATTTTGATGTTTTTTTTAATTTCGCATATTTCTCGAGTTTTTGAGAAAGGTTAGGTTTTTATTTTTAATATAATTTGTTGAAAATTTAAACTTTTTAAATTTTCCTTTTAAAATTGGACCTTCTTTTGGAAATTTGGAATGTTTCTTAGAAAGTTCAATATTTTTTTGTAATTTGTAAGGTAATTTTCAAAAATCCTGAATTTATTTCGAAGTCTTTGTTTTTTCTGATTTTTTTTTTAAATTTTATTCCCGATAATTTTAACTTGTCCAAAATTCATGTTATTCATTTCCATTTTAAATGGAATTTTTTCCAAAGATTTAGACTGTTTCACAAAAATTCGTCTTTTTTCAAAATTTTGAATTTGTTTTCAAAATGCTTTTTGGACTTTTTAAAAATTGGTTTATTTATTTCAAAGTTTTGTCATTTTCTTAAATATTTGTCTTTTTCAATAAACTACGACTTTTGAAACAAATGGTTTTATGGTTCTGAAAATGTTCGCTTTTCTGTTGTTGCGAAGAATATTTTCGCGGATTTCGAGGAAAAGATTTCTTGTAAATTCAACTTCTTCATTGAATTTTAAATTTTGAGAACAATGTTTTTGAATCTTGCGATTTTTTTTCTCGCAGTTTAAAAATTGCGTTTTTTCACAAAACTAGATTTTTGAAAATTTTGATTTTTTTTTAATTTCGCACATTTCTCGAGTTTTTGAGAAAGGTTAGGTTTTTATTTTCAATATGATTTATTGAAAATTTCAACTTTTTAAATTTTCCTCTTAAAATTGGACCTTCTTTTGGAAATTTGGAATGTTTCCTAGAAAGTTTAATATTTTTTTGTAATTTGTAACGTAATTTTCAAAAATCCTGAATTTTTTTCGAAGTCTTTGTTTTTTCTGATTTTTTTAAATTTTATTTCCGATAATTTCAACTTGTTCAAAATTCATGTTATTCTCCAAATTCTCCAAAACTTTTGACTCAAAATACAATTTAATCGGTTTCTGGACATTTTCATTTAAAATGGAATTTTTTCCAAAGATTTAGACTTTTTTATAAAATTCGTTTATTTTTTTAAATTGAATCCAAATTTTAATAGAAATCTAAACAATCTGAGAAGAATATTTTTAGGAAATCATGAAAAAAGGATTTCTTGAAAAATTAGATTTTTGAAAGTTTTGATTTTTTTTGAATTTTGCACATTTCTCGAATTTTTGAGAAAGGTTAGGTTTTTATTTTGAATATAATTTATTGAAAATTTCAACTTTTTAAATTTTCCTCTTAAAATTGGACCTTCTTTTAGAAATTTGGAATGTTTCCTAGAAAGTTCAATATTTTTTTTATAATTTGTAACGTAATTTTCAAAAATCCTGAATTTTTTTCGAAGTCTTCGTTTTTTTGGGGGTTTTTTTAAAATTTCATTCCCGATAATTTCAACTTGTTCAAAATTCATGTTATTCTCCAAATTTTGACTTTTGACTCAAAATACAATTTAATCTGTTTCTGGACATTTTCATTTAAAATGGAATTTTTTCCAAAGATTTAGACTTTTTCACAAAATTCGTTTATTTTTTTTTAAATTGGATCGAAATTTTAATAGAAATCTAAACAATCTGAGAAGAATATTTTTAGGAAATCATGAAAAAAGGATTTCTTGAAAAATTAGATTTTTGAAAGTTTTAATTTTTTTTGAATTTTGCACATTTCTCGAATTTTTGAGAAAGGTTAGGTTTTTATTTTGAATATAATTTATTGAAAATTTCAACTTTTTAAATTTTCCTCTTAAAATTGGACCTTCTTTTAGAAATTTGAAATGTTTCCTAGAAAGTTCAATATTTTTTTTATAATTTGTAACGTAATTTTCAAAAATCCTGAATTTTTTTCGAAGTCTTCGTTTTTTTGGGGTTTTTTTAAAAATTTCATTCCCGATAATTTCAACTTGTTCAAAATTCATGTTATTCTCCAAATTTTGACTTTTGACTTTTGACTCAAAATACAATTTAATCTGTTTCTGGACATTTTCATTTAAAATGGAATTTTTTCCAAAGATTTAGACTTTTTCACAAAATTCGTTTATTTTTTTTTAAATTGGATCGAAATTTTAATAGAAATCTAAACAATCTGAGAAGAATATTTTTAGGAAATCATGAAAAAAGGATTTCTTGAAAAATTAGATTTTTGAAAGTTTTGATTTTTTTTTGAATTTTGCACATTTCTCGAATTTTTGAGAAAGGTTAGGTTTTTATTTTGAATATAATTTATTGAAAATTTCAACTTTTTAAATTTTCCTCTTAAAATTGGACCTTCTTTTAGAAATTTGGAATGTTTCCTAGAAAGTACAATATTTTTTTTATAATTTGTAACCTAATTTTCAAAAATCCTGAATTTTTTTCGGAGTCTTCGTTTTTTTGGGTTTTTTTTTTAAATTTCATTCCCGATAATTTCAACTTGTTCAAAATTCGTGTTATTCTCCAAATTTTGACTTTTGACTCAAAATACAATTTAATCTGTTTCTGGACATTTTCATTTAAAATGGAATTTTTTCCAAAGATTTAGACTTTTTTATAAAATTCGTTTATTTTTTTAAATTGGATCCAAATTTTAATAGAAATCTAAACAATCTGAGAAGAATATTTTTAGGAAATCATGAAAAAAGGATTTCTTGAAAAATTAGATTTTTGAAAGTTTTAATTTTTTTTGAATTTTGCACATTTCTCGAATTTTTGAGAAAGGTTAGGTTTTTATTTTGAATATAATTTATTGAAAATTTCAACTTTTTAAATTTTCCTCTTAAAATTGGACCTTCTTTTAGAAATTTGGAATGTTTCCTAGAAAGTTCAATATTTTTTTTATAATTTGTAACGTAATTTTCAAAAATCCTAAATTTTTTTCGAAGTCTTCGTTTTTTTGGGGTTTTTTTAAAAATTTTATTCCCGATAATTTCAACTTGTTCAAAATTCTAAATTCTCCAAATTTTGACTTTTGACTCAAAATACAATTTAATCTGTTTCTGGACATTTTCATTTAAAATGGAATTTTTTCCAAAGATTTAGACTTTTTTATAAAATTCGTTTATTTTTTTAAATTGGATCGAAATTTTAATAGAAATCTAAACAATCTGAGAAGAATATTTTTATGTAATCTTGAAAAAAAGATTTCTTGAAAAATTTCAAAAATATGACGAAATTGAAATAAAATAAAAATTCTGAAATCATTATTTTTAAAAGTTGCATTTTTTTTACCTGAATTCGATTCGTTCTAGAAATTACAACTCTTTTTATAAAAATTTCTTTTTGGAAATTTCGTCTTTTACATTTCCACTTTTTCGAAATTTCGACATTTCTTAAAGTTCTCCAAAAGGTTTTTTCTTAAGATTGGGCTTTTTTCAAAATTTTGACTTTAATTTGAAAATGCGATGTCCCCAATTCTGTAGTTTTTAAGTAAAAATACACATTACTAAGCCAGAAGGTTTTCTTTTTTACCCGAGAGTTATTTAGAATGGTTGTTGTTGCCCCGCCCCCTAAAGAAAATCTTGCCTACGCTTATGTCCAAGGTATTTCATGCATCGTGGAAATTTATGTTTTTTTTTCATCGAATTGTTTGACATTTTCTCTTCCAAAATTTTTAAGTAAAACAGTAGAGCTTAGGCGGGCCAAAGGAAAATATTAGGCGGGCCGATGTGGCCCGGGGGCCACGTCTTGCTCATCCCTGATCTAAACTATGAATTGTCAGATAATTGTATTGTTTGTATACCTGCGGCATCAAAATTCAGTATTAATTTGGTAAATAGACACTGCTGCCATCAAGCGACTAGGTACAAAATTGTGTGGTCAGTTATTATTCTAGGCAACAGATGGCGCTAATTCTATCGCGATAGGATACATCGATTTTTCAAAGATCGTTTGTAAATTGAACGATGTATCGATATTTTTTATGTTTTACCATCGATGTTGAAACATCGATGTTTACAAACGATATATCGATGTTTTCAAAACATCGAACGATCGTTTGCATCCATATACCCAACTGACGAGACTTAACAATTAATAAAATTCAGTTTTATCTGTTTCGGGACATTTTCATATAAAATGGAATTTTTTGCAAAGGTTTAGACTTTTTCACAAAATTCGTTTATTTTTTTTTAATTGGATCGAAATTTTAATAGAAATCTAAACAATCTGAGAAGAATATTTTTACGAAATCTTGAAAAAAAGATTTCTTGAAAAATTTCAAAAATATGACAAAATTGAAATAAAATAAAAATTCTGAAATCATTATTTTTAAAAGTTGCATTTTTTTTACCTGAATTCGACTCGTTCTAGAAATTACAACTCTTTTTGTAAAAATTTCTTTTTGGAAATTTCGTCTCTTTTACATTTCCACTTTTTCCAAATTTCGACATTTCTTAAAGTTCTCCAAAAGATTTTTTCTTAAGATTGCGCTTTTTCCAAAATTTTGACTTTAATTTAAAAATGAGATGTCCCCGATTCAATTTAAGTAAAAATACACATTACTAAGCCAGAAAGTTTTCTTTTTTACCCATGAGTTGTTTAAAATGATTGTTGTTGCTCCCCTCCCCCCACCCCCCTTAAAGAAAATCTTGCCTACGCTCATGTCCAAGATATTTCATGAATCGTGGAAATTTGTGTTTTTTTTTTCATCGAATAGTTTGACATTTTCTTTTCCAAAATTCTTAGGTAAAACAGTAGAGCTTTGGCGGGCCGCATGTGGCCCGCGGGCCACGTCTTGCTCATCCCTGATGTAGGTCAACAATTTATCTGCTACATTCCGATGGTGGGGCCTCGTCTTGCTTATCCCCCTGCGCTTGAAAGTATCCTGATTAGCTTGAAACCTAAATGCAACAACTGATGGTTCAAAAATCGTTTTGAATTCATTCGTTATTGGCCCCCAACGCCGCCCTCGCGCTCTATTCATCGCAATTAAAACAATTCGAGACTTTCTTGGCTGAATATCACGCTTCGAATGGCGACACTTCAAAACGTCGACAGTTAAAATTCAAGTTTCTAAGTAATATTGTTTTCGCGTAATAACCTTATTTGAGAAGATAGGGAATCTTGTCACGTTCTCTCCCTTCATTCGTCGTACTTAACCGATTTCGGTCCCAACCCCGGATTATATAACTCGACACAAATCAGATCACACGGACCCTCTGTTTTATCTTCGAGTCCTTCCTCCATTATATCCACCGTTCTCTTCTTTTATTTCTTTGTTTCGAAACATCCCACCCGCTGAGGATCCTTTTATGATTTATGTTTCATAATTTCGACTCCGCGTTTTTTCTCATTTTCGCTCTTTGATGCAATATGGTTGCTAAGAATAGGGAACTTAATATGTCAAGGAATTATTTTAAAACTTTGTTGGAAACATTTCGCCATTACAGGGTATTTAGACTGAGTTAAAGTGAATTCTTTGCCATGTTACGTAACTTTAAAATTTTAACGACCAATTACGAGGGTTGTTTGAAAAATTCGTGACCTATTTCATAGAGGGCATTGTTGGTAAACGTCGTTGGTAGAAATTAGAAGTAAATTGACATTTCGGGGAAAGACTGGAAATATAAATTTTTTTTTTACAGAGATGTCAACATTTCTGAAAAGAAAGAAAGTATTTCTGCGAAATATTTTATTTGGAAAATTTCGAGAAAAATCTCAATATTTCAATTTTTCATGTACGAGATGTGTCCAAAAAGTAAGGTGACTTTTCAAGTTTCGCGGGCGACGTACATTCAGTTATTGATTTTGTTGTTGTTGTTATTGTTTTTAAAAATTTCGACTTTTTTTATAGTTTTTCAAAATGTTAACTTTCGAAATTTTCGATTTTTTTTGACACTTTCGACCTTTCAAAATGTTGTCTTGTTGAGCCAAAATTGAGAAAACCTAATTTTTAGCTTACAAAAGAAAGTGCTGACATTTTTTAATATTTAATAAAACCGTTTCTTACCCCCTTTGGACTTAATAGTGCGTCTTGTTTCGAATTTTTTTCTAAAGTTTTTCGAAAATTTCGACTTTTTAAATGTTGACCTTGTTCGAGGAAAATTATTTTTCAAACCCTAATTTTGTAAAAAGAAAATTTTAAATTTCAATATTCAGTTAAATATCCTTTTCCACCCGGCTTGGGGTCGATTATGTACGTGCTTAGTGATTGCTTTCATGTAATCTTTATATAGAAATTTTGACAAAACATTTTTAGAAAAGAACCCTGAAATTTCTCCAAAACATGTTAACATTTTGGGAAAAAACGAAGAAATTTAAAAAAAAGTTATTTTCAATTTTGAGCAAAATATTGAATTTCAAGAAAAAATGAACCTTCTAAATTACAACTTTTTTGCGATTTGATATTTCGCCAAAAAAAACTTACCACTATTGTAGAACCGAAGAAAATTCTGAATCGAAATTTCCAATTTTTCTAGAACTGTTATTTTTATTTGTTAAATTTATTTTTGGAATTGTCAAGTCCGTCAGATTTCGATAAAAAATAGATTGAAATTTGAAGATTAACATCAAAATTTGGATAAAGAGCAGACAACATTTCTAGAAAAAAGTTGAAATTTGTTATTTGTGTATAAAATTTTTGAAAAAATAGCAATGTCGGAATCAATGAACGAAAACAATTTTTAAAAATAAATTAATTGTCAAAAATATTCTCAAAATTTCGTCTTTTAAAGCAGGATTTTTAAAAATGAATCAACATTTCTAAAAAAGTCGAAATTTCGAAATTAAAAATACTCAACATCGTAAAAAATTGATAATTTAATGTTCTAATTTAAATTTTTTCTAGTAATTTTGATCAAAGATCAAATATTTCAGCTTGAAGTCGATCCTTTGTGATTAAAATTTACATTTTGGGAATTTATTTGTAATTGAACTGCAAGTTTTTTTTCGAAATTTGTTTCAAAACTTCGAACAATTTTAAAAATAGAAATTTTTGCTACTACTTCTTTAATCTTGAGTTTTAATTCGACATTTTTCTCAAAAAATTAATATTTAAAAAGAAAAAAGATATCAGTTTTAAAAAATATATATTTCAAGCTGGGGGAAGTTTCTAAAAAGCCGATAAAATTCGTTATTTAATCACAAAATTCCAATTTTTCCTCGGAATTTTGCATTTTTGAATTGTCCTAAAGCTGAGATTTTTATTGGGGGTTCATTGAGAAGCAACAGAGGTGGTTTATGTTATTGATTTTTTTAACTTATTTGGTTTTACACAATTTTAACGCAAACGCCGTCGCAGCACCCCCTCTAATTTTAGCTACTGCAAATAGGTATCCGACGATTCCGATATAGACAAAACTAAACGTTGGAGTAAAGTAAACGTTGGAGTAAAGTAACGTTGCCAAAATTACCATGTACTTACAGACCAAAAAATCCTTGCAAGAATCCTATTCGCACGCTTGAAAGTGGAACTAAACTTCATGAGTTATTAAACTTTTCAGTTAATACATTTTTTTCTTTTGAAAATAATGGTGTTTTTGTAATTGTCATAATTTTTTTTTATTAAAATACCCAAATACAAGTTTAAGTGGAGGAATAAGAATAAGACATCTTGTCACGACAATTTTCTATTTATTTTAAAATGATTTGAATATCAATGAACGTCTTCTAGCCACTGTGAGCAGTTTTCACCATCATCGGATTTTGACTGCGTTTTTATATCGTTACTAACAGTCAATAAATTAACATTAACATAATAGTTCAACGGTTGATATTCAATCAACGCTTCAACACTGTAAACAGGGTGTTTCATAATTGCATGCTGTACCGGCAGGGGGATATTCCTTGGGCAACTTTAAGACAAAATTTTCATATTAACATAGGTCCGGAAACGCTTCATTTTCGATATACAGGGCGGTAAAAATTAAAGAAAACATCGGTTTTTCTTCAATATTTCTGAGACTGGTTTAGATATTTTTTTGATATTCAGTACACGATATCTGGGTATAAAAGCAAGTATTTTGACAAAAAAAACATTTGTTCTGATTCCACCAGTGGCGTTCCCACAAACAGGTCGATACACATTTTTGAAAAAAAAAATGTGACGCCAATGCTATTTTTTAAAATAAGAATTATTTTCCTAGTCTTTGTTGTGTTTCTATCAAAAATGAGCTCTTGACTTTTTGTCCTACGACGGCCGGTTTCCGAATTAAAAAATAAAAATCATTTACTTGCTATGCCGCTATGGTAGATTAATTTATTAATGAAATCTTAACAATGAAATTAATTAAATCATATCAGGTGTTGAAAATGTCCACCACCTGCAAGTATGCACGCCTCAACTCTTCTTCTCACAGATTCGCGTACTCGTTGAAAAATTCCTGGCGTATTTCTTATAGTGTTGCAGGAATCTGTTATGCGATTTCTCAGTTTTTCTTCAGTTTGGATTGGGGTGCTATAAACTAAGGTTTTAAGATAGCCCCATAAAAAATAATCTAGACTGTTCAGGTCAGGGGATCTAGGCGGCCATAATTCTGTTTCTGCTCTGCCTATCCAGCGATTATTGTAATTTTGGTCCAAATATGCACGTGCCAAAACACTAAAATGCGCAGGGGCACCATCGTGCATAAACCACATTCGATTTCGGATTAAAACGGGGACATCTTCTAACAGCACTGGTAAATCATTTTCAAGAAAGTGACGATAATTTTCTCCATTTAATCTTCTGGCAGAAAAAAGGGTCCAATTAAATAGTCGTCAACAATTCCTGCCCACACATTTACCGAGAATTGTTCTTGGTGATTGACTTCGACCATGACATGCGGGTTCTCTTCAGCCCAAAAGTGATTGTTGTGGAAGTTTCTAATTGCATTTCGGGAAAAACTGGCTTTATCAGTAAATAATACTACTCTGTCAAATAATGGATTTTCAACAATTTTTTGAATAAACCATTGGCAGAAATTTATACGAAATGGTAAATCCCGAGGCAGTAAGGCCTGAACCCGTTGAATATGGTAAGGGTATAACAAAAAATCGTGAAGTATCCTCCAGACTAAAATATGGGAGATATTTAAATTACTAGCAATTTTCCTTGTGCTTATTTCGGAATTTTGCTAAACTGAATTAAGAACAGCTATTTCAGTTTCTTCTGTTCTTGCGGTTCTTTGTGCCCCTTTTAAGTGATGATCGGGTTTAAAACATCCCTTCTCGCGTAGTCTTCTATGAATGCTTAAAAAAGTTCTTGCATCTGACACAATTCTTTGCGGAAAACGCTCTGCATACAGTCGCCTGGCTTCAAATGCATTTCCATCCGCAAGACCGTACATGTAATGAATATCGGCAAACTCAGCATTCTCAAACATATTTTCTTAAACTTATCAATCACTCACATTCAGATAAAGTATTGAAGTGAAAAATTTGACACTTGGTTGTAAACACAAAACTAAATCTCAGTGGCCAACTAGATTTTCATTATTAAATTAATCTACCACAGCGGCATAGCAAGTAAATGATTTTTATTTTTTAATTCGGAAACCGTCCGTCATAGGACAAAAAGTTAAGAGCTCATTTTTGATAGAAACACAACAAAGACTAGGAAAATAATTCTTATTTTGAAAAATAGCATTGGCGTCACATTTTTTTTTTCAAAAATGTGTATCGACCTGTTTGTGGGAACGCCACTGGTGGAATCAGAACAAATGTTTTTTTGTCAAAATACTTGCTTTTATACCCAGATATCGTGTACTGAATATCAAAACAATATCTAAACCAGTCTCAGAAATATTGAAGAAAAACCGATTTTTTCTTCAATTTTTACCGCCCTGTATATCGAAAATGAAGCGTTTCCGGACCTATGTTAATATACAAATTTTGTCTTAAAATTACCCAAGGAATATCCCCCTGCCGGTTCAGCATGCAATTATGAAACACCCTGTATATTAATGTCTTTAATAAATCTTTTTCTAAAATTAAACGAATGACTTCAGTTTGTATTAAATAAACACTGCAAAACACACGGAACGTAGACGTTGACAACAAGACTAACAAATTGCATTAGAACTCAATATTTAGGGGATTTACCGAAATAGAAACTTCTAATGTAATGTACGTCTACTGAAACAAAGATGTCGCCACCATATGCACATTAGCACTTAAGGCGGCGGTCTGGTACTCTTAAAACGTCGAAATTCTTCGCTTGCCATTTTACAAACTACGTCAATACTATCGCTTAGAATTAAATGAAATTTAGTAATAATGTTTAGAAATGTTGGGGAATTCGAGCTTTGGAAGCAGATTTTTGATTTTTGTCTTAGTATTCCTACAAATGGGCGTACAATTTGTCTCCTTTTTTGCCTGTTTTCAGAAGCGAATATCTCGGAAACTAAACGGAATTTGAAAAAAGTACTTCCAAAGCGCGAATTCGACATCCTTGCTTCATAGGTTCTCCAAATTTGAAAACAAAATATTAAAAAATAAAGGCACCAATTGTAAAATGGGAGAGCGGTGTTTGGCATACAAATTGCGCTTAGATTTCGGTTGCCCTCACTCAGATGAGGCAGGGTACGGAGACGGACGTGATGCGGAGCAGAAAAATTTTTGCCCCTTCCCCAATACCAACGAACCAAGTATCTTCGGCTTCCACAGCTCATATTTCTTTATCTAAGCACGGCAGATATATCATAATAATAATAAACAACATTAAAACATTTGTTCTTCCAGAGTTTGAGAGTAAAATGAATTGCTTAGTATTTGTAGCTTACAATCATTTACTGAATATTTAGTGGTTTTTGTTTCGATATATTTAGAAGAATTTTTTTCTCTCTTAATTAACATTTTTATATTACTCTTTGGAAAAATATAAATTGTTTAGGTAAATAAATGCTATGAAAGATTTAAGCAAAAAAAATTGATTTTATATCATTTAAATTGGAAATGTTATATTCTGCTAGCATCACTTGTAATCGAAAATCGACCAATTATATCTGCAAAGAACGAAATTGTTTTTCACATAATTAATTAATAGGTATTTAGAAGCAGATATTTAGTCCTTATCTTGACGATATCAGAAAATGCGTGAAAAAATAAAAATTTCAGCTCTGAAAATTTTGGTTTTTTTCAAAATTTCGATAGTTTTTGAAAATCTACTTTTATTTTGAAAATCTCAACTTTTTTCACAATTTCGACATCTAGAAACTTTGGACTGTTTTTGAAAATTATGAATTTTTTTGAGGAATATGATTTTTATGATAATTTCGACTTTTCCTTATTTAGTTTTGAAAATTTCGACCACTCACTAAATATTTCGACTTTTCTTGAGAATTGCTATTTTTTGATGCATATTTTCAACTTTTTTTCAAAATCTCTAGTTTTTATTGAAGAATTTGACATTTTTAATTTCTATTTTTTTAATGATTTCGACTTGGACATTTTAAAATTTCCACTTATTTCAAATTCTCATTAAAAAAAAACAAAATTTTGACTTAATTAGAAAATTGTAACCATTTCGAAATTTTCCCTTTTTCTAAAATAGTGCTATTTTTGGAATTTCCTAAATTTGTCAAAATTTCAACTTTTTCATCAAATTTTTATTTTGCTGTAGATCTCGACTTCCTTTAAAAAATTTTGCTTTTTTATGACAATTTCGACATTTTAAAAAGGTGTACAAACGAATAATTCCGACAAGGTCAACATTTTCGAAAATTCGAATTATTAGAAAAAAAGTCGAACTTATTAGAAAACCGAAACAAAAATGGTAACATTCCAAAACTCACGAATTAAAAAAAAAGGCAAAAATTTTGTGGAAATTTAGAAAAAAGTTGTCCCAAAGTCAAATTTTTCGAAAAAAGTTGGAATTTTGAGAGTAAAACCGAAGTGCCAACAAAGAAGAATTTTCAGAGAAAATTCGCAATTTCGAGAAAAGACTGTGCTTCCGTATCTTTGTACAAAAGTTTATGTTAATTTTAAAGGAATTAACAGGAAACAAAAGGGTAAAAGGAAGCATTTTTAAGTCACCTATTTCTAACTATGTACTTTACCTGCTTAGAGAACTGAAAGAAGGAATACGTGTCGAAGAATTTTTTTATAAGTTTGCAATTCGGTAGCCCAATTTCAAGCTTTTCTCCCGAAATTTTGAATTTACAGTTTAAACTATTCGAAGATTCCCAGAGATTTTGAAATTTTATGGAAAACCTCCACGAGAATATCGAATATTTCAATTTAAAATCAAAGTTCTGTGACTAATGGGAACTCGAGCACTTCCTTACATAAATCTCATTTTTTAAAAATTTGTCATTTTTCAAAAATTTCAGTTCAAATATAAAATCGTTCTTTGTATCATAATTTAAGGAGAACAGTTAGAATTTTTTTATAAATTTTGACTATTTTTTCAAAATTTCCAATTTAGATCTGAAATTGTTTTTTTTATTTGGAATTGCAATTCTAGAAAGAAAAATTAAATTTTTAGCTTTTACTTTCCAGTCAAAATGAAAATAACAAAAAAAAGCTTATTTTTTAAATTTTAAAGTAAACTAACATTTCAGATAAAAGCCGAAAAAAAAATTATTTGGAAAAAATTCATGCAACGTCTTTTTTGATTTCAAAATGCCGTGAAAAATTTTTAAATTTCTGGCATAATTTTGTTCAAGGTTTTTTCCAGAATTTTGACTTCTCAAATTCCGGAACCTAAATTCGAGTTTAAGAAAATATGAATTCTAAATTCGAACTTAAGAAAATAAATAAATAAAAATGAGTAAAAATTGACATTTGTAAAATGGAAATTTCAGAAATCTTATAATTTCGACTTATTTTCTAGAAATTTTATTTTAAAGTCTAAGATTTAAGAAAATAATTTGAAATTTCCAATTTAAACTTTCTGATTTTTTTTCAGAATTTATTTAAATATGTCCTTTTTTAAGTTTAACATTTTTACTCATTTCTCGAAATTTTGTTTTTAAAAGTCTAAATTTTAACAGACTCTTTAAATAACATAAAATTTTGACATTTTAGTCGAAGTTTACAATTTTTCTCAATTTTAGTGGAACAGACTGGTCCTTGGTTATCTTCAAAAATTGAAATACATAAATTGTCCCCTGAAACCAAGAAAGATTAAAAACACAACAAAGGTTACTCTAACGCGTTTCGGCAGCCAAGCTATCATCTTCAGAGAGATACTGACTGAAACCAAGAAAGATTAAAAAAACACAACAAAGGTTGCTCTAACGCGTTTCGGCAGCCAATCTATCATTTTCAGAGAGATACTGAAGATGATAGATTGGCTGTGGAAACGCGTTAGAGCAACCTTTGTTGTATTTTTTAATCTTTCTTGGTTTCAGGGGACAATTTTTGTATTTCAATTTTTCTCAAACTCTCGACTTCATAATCTCAACATTTTGAACTTGTTTCTTGGAATTTCGATTTTAGTCTGAAAATTTTGACTTTATTCTCCACATTTTGTTTCTGAAGTCGAAATTAAAGAATAGTTTCTATTTTTTTGAAAAATTTAAAAAGGTTCTAAACAAAATTCCGAATTTTTTTGAGAAATTTTGACTATCTTTTTGAAATTTTAATTTGTAATTTTAAACTCGAAATTTTCACTTCTTTCACGAAATTTTGGTCTTAAAGTTGAATAGTCGATTAGGTTTTAACATATTAAAGTTGTTTACTGAAATTTCGACTTGAACAACGAAATTTCAATTCTAATGCCTACAATTAAGAAAAAAATAGTAATTTCAAGTGAACACTTGAAACTGTAGATTTCGAAAAAGTTTCCAATTTTAAAAAATATTAAGGTTTCACGTTATTCTTGAATTCCGTATTTAATTAAAAAATAAATACTTTTTTGTAACTCTGGAATAACACAATTAGAATTATGAGTTCTGAAAAAAGTCTACAATTCTTCACGGGCAAAATTTCGAATTTAAACTGGCGATTTTGTTAAAATAATTCAAAATTTAAATAAAATGGAAATTAGTAGATACAAAATCGAGAATGTTCAAAGAATCTTCTCGGAATTTAAAAAAAAAAGGTCCATATAGAAAAAACAAATTGGGCAATTAAGACTCACTTTCACAAATAGAGGAAAAAAACCCCATCAGGAAAATTAAGAATAGAAAATTAAAAGTTAAATGCCTAAATACAAATTTTAAAATAAAAACGAAATTTTGAGATAAAATCGATATTTATGAGTTACATTATGCTAAGAAAATCTACCGCACGGCCCTGAAGTCGAATTGGTAAAAAGTCAAATTTTGATAAATAAATCAAAAATTTCCGAAGAAAATAGTTTTCGGGAAACTTTCGTTTTTTTTTGTTAAAATTTCAACAATCCAAATATCAAAAAAAAGTTAAAATTTTCAAAAATTATTTGTTAATTCTGTTTTAATTGTTTATCAAAGCGCGAACAAAAAAATACTAATTTAAGAAACAGGTCAAAATCTTCACTTGGAAGTTTGCAAACAAATATGAATACTAAACCAACTGCTATCAGCAACATGCACATTTCCTTAAGGTATCCAAATGGATCGAGTTACACAGTATCATCTATCGGTAAAGTGACGATATGAAAGATCGCGAATACGAACGACGTAAACCGAACTTCTTACTCAATTCCCCTTCGAAACCCCTTCCGTCTCTGTTCTCCTAACCCCCCTCAACATTTAAATCCGAGAGCCAAATCGTACTTGGCGATTTACCAGACCCCCGCCTTAAAAGGTGCTGCCTTTACTCTCCATATATACGCTATACTGCTGTCGTTATCTGCCTATACGTTTGGCTTATGGGCCACCTACATGGAAATATTGTGATTGGGTGGAATCGTTCACTGGAATGTTACCGTATTCGTGTTAACTTTCCAATAGCTTTGAAGGTTTGTACCTTTATTTAATCGGTTGAAAAGAGAAGCAAAGTATTTAGTAAAAAGAAATACCATACCAACTGAAAAATGACTTTTATTTACGAGTAGATGTGCATTTATATTTTCTTTTCTAGGGTAGGCAATGCCTTTTTGCTTTCATCGAGTGCACGCCACTGGTTTCTGAACAGGAACGAGAAATTTATGCCAAATGTGAAACTTTTTGCTTACACTATATGCCATCATTATTTTTAATGTTTTATACCATTTATCGCAATCACCGGTAAAATTGCCATAAACCGATCCATTAATAAACATTCCAAAATAAATTGATTCGAGTTCGAAACATTTTAAAACACAATAAAAATTTTAATGCGGGCTTACCCTTTGTTTGCGATTTGGTATAACTCGCCAAATAAATCCACGCATATTTTCGCTTCGACACGAACAACCAAATAATAATTGGCAAGGTGAAGAAATTAGTCGTAATAAATTATGTAATGATTCCCCACGATCTAATCGTGCGAATGTGGTGGGCAGCTGAAAATTAGTAACTTTCCAAGTCCCTTTCTGAGTATTTGAATGGGCCATGTCGACGAATTACATGTTGAAAAAGTCGTCGTGGACATATTTCGGTAATTAATAGTGATTTGGTTGGCACATGATCTGATTTTTCTTGAATATTCTCACTTTGAGTCCGGTGCCAATCTTAACTATTAATGAAATTACACATTTGGCAGGCATTCAACCGATAAATTCGGAGAATGTCTAAACATAAACCAGGATACTGTGATGTTTTGAAATCGGAATCACTGCAATGTAATTTTTTAATTGATCTGATATGTGCAAACATAACTGAAATACGTTTGAAAAATATATTGTTAAATTATCAAATTTAACAATATCAGCGCCATAAAAGGTCAAGGAGAAGATCTTGTGGGTTCGCGTCACCAACATGATAACAAACTTTCGCATTTATATATGAGTTACGATTTTAAAAACTGATGAATTTTCCAATGAGGTTTTAAAAAATATTTTATCATCTCCATATTTCAGATGAAAAGTTTTTGGCCCATTTATTTTCGTGAAAACAATTTTTGTCGTAAATTTTGTAGATCTTTTTAATTACTGATACCATATTTGATTAGCTAATTTATGTCTTTTTTGTTTCAGTATTACGAAATGTCATATGGCCTTAACGTAGAAATGCACAAACAGGTAAGATACAGACAACTCTCGATAACTTGACACTCTTAAATCTGACATCTTCGATAATTCGAAGTGTTTTTACCCCGTCCCTTGAAAAATATCCGATAAATTGAAAAAAATCAATTTGATTTGGTCCCCTCGGTAATTTGAAGTTGTGGGAATGGCATCTTGTTTGCCAACATTCTATAATTTGAACTTAGACTTTCCTACTCTCCATAATTTGAAGTCTCAACTCTCTTCACTGTCGAAAATTGATTGGACAATGATAAATGGAAGTCTGGATTTAAGGTGGGTTGCCTAAAGATTGGGTTAACACTTAACGTATGTAACAAAAGTTTTCGCTGCGAAGTAACGGAAAATAAATTAGTATTGAGTTGTCACTGAAAACAAACCTGTCTCAGTGGAATATTCGGTATCATATTTGTCATATATTTTACGAAATTATAACGTATAAACTGACAATTTGAAAAAGAATACCCAGAGATTAGTTAAATGCTCGAAATATTCTTTTTGTGTACAAAAATCCTCCAAACATTCCATAGTCATGCCCAATTGAAAACTTTTGGGCAATATTGGGTAAAAAGGTCTATGATAAATACTGGAAGACCCAAAATGAAGAACAGTTACTGATAAATACTGGAAGACAAGAAATGAAGAACAGTTCCGATACCAAATCTCAAAAAGTTCGGGAAATCATCTGACCGCCCTGCATTTGATCCAACAAGTCAGGAGAAAAGTGATTAGTTATTCATTTAGCTGCCCAGTTTTATTAAGAAACTGAAGAATGTGTCTTGGGTGCGCCGAATTTAAACTGACACTTTTCACTGAAATTAAACTTTCGATAAAACGTATTTTCGACTTTCTCTGGAAATTTGAACTTTTTCTCGACGTTTTGACTTTTTCTGTCCAAAAAAAAATTCAGAAACGAAATTTTTACTACAGACGAAATTTCCAGTTAAAACTCCATCTTAAAGAAATTCTAAATTCAAAGTTTAAATTCCGAATTTTGAGAAATAAAAGTGGAAATTTCGCGAAATAAGTCAAACTTTCTAAAAAAAAGTTTTTTTTCGTTCTACGTTCGTATTTATTTTCAAATTTTAAGGTAAATCTAGAAAGCTTGTCTTTCAAATTTTGACTTTCACTCTCGAAATTTTGAAAAATTGTCAGAAATTTAAAAAAAAATTATATAAATCGAGTCCTTTTCGATATTTTCAATTTTTTTTCAAAATACCGAATTAAAACTGGTAATTTTCACTGAAGTTGAAGTTTCGATAAAAGAATTTTGGAAATTATGACTTTCTCTCGAAATTTGGACTTTTTCTTGACGTTTTGAGTTATTCTCTCCAAAAAAAAATCAGAACCGAAATTTTTACTAAAGACGAAATTTCTGGTTAAAACTCGATCTTAAAAAATTCTGGATTCAAAGCTTAAATTCGGAATTTTGAGAAAAAAAGTGGAAACTTCACGAAATAAGTCGAACTTTCTAAAAAAAAGGCTTTTTGTCGTTCTAGGTTCGTATTTATTTTCAAATTTTAAAGTAAATATAGAAAGCTTATCTTTCAAATTTTGACTTTCACTCTCGAAATTTTGAAAAATTGTCAGAAATTTAAAAAAATATTTTATATAAATCTGGAGTTCTTCTCGATATTTTTAATTTTCTCTCAAAATACCGAATTTAAATTGGCACTTTTCACTGAAGGTGAAGTTTCCTTAAAACATATTTTCGAAATTATGACTTTCCATCGAAATTTGGATTTTTTCTTGAAGTTTTGACTTTTTCTCTTCAAAAAAAAATCAGAACCGAAATTTTCACTAAAGACGAAATTTCCAGTTAAAACGTTCTTAAAGAAATTCTAAATTCAAAGCTTAAATTCGGAATTTTGAGGAAAAAAAAGTGGAAATTTCGCGAAATAAGTCGAACTTTCTAAAAAAACTTTTTTTTCGTTCTACGTTCGTATTTGATTCCAAATTTCAAGTTAAATCTAGAAAGGTTGTCTTTCAAAGTTTCGTCTTTTAACCTCGAAATTTTGAAAAATTGTCAGGAATTAAGAACAATCTTTTATATAAATTTGAAGTTCTTCTCGATATTTCCAATTTTTTCACAAAATACCGAATTTAAACTGGTACTTTTCACTGAAGTTGAAGTTTCGATAAAACATATTTTCGAAATTATGACTTTCTCTCGAAATTTGGACTTTTTCTTGAGTTATTTATTCTCTCCAAAAAAAAATCAGAACCGAAATTTTACTGAAGACGAAATTTCTGGTAAAAACTCGATCTTAAAAAAAATTCTGGATTCAAAGCTTATATTCGGAATTTTGAAAAAAAAAATGGAAACTTCGCGAAATAAGTCGAACTTTCTAAAAAAAGGCTTTTTGTCGTTCTAGGTTCGTATTTATTTTCAAGTTTTAAAGTAAATATAGAAAGCTTATCTTTCAAATTTTGACTTTCACTCTCGAAATTTTGAAAAATTGTCAGAAATTTAAAAAAATATTTTATATAAATCTGAAGTTCTTCTCGATATTTTCAATTTTCTCTCAAAATACCGAATTTAAATTGGTACTTTTCACTGAAGGTGAAGTTTCCTTAAAACATATTTTCGAAATTATGACTTTCCATCGAAATTTGGATTTTTTCTTGAAGTTTTGACCTTTTTTCTTCAAAAAAAAATCAGAACCGAAATTTTTACTAAAGACGAAATTTCCAGTTAAAACTCGATCTTAAAGAAATTCTAAATTCAAAGCTTAAATTCGGAATTTTTGAGAAAAAAAATGGAAATTTCGCGAAATAAGTCGAACTTTCTAAAAAAAGGCTTTTTTTTTCGTTCTACGTTCGTATTTATTTCAAATTTTCAAGTTAAATCTAGAAAGGTTGATCTTTCAAATTTCGATCTTTAACTCTCGAAATTTTGAAAAAATTGTCAGAAATTAAAAAAATCTTTTATATAAATTTGAAGTTCTTCTCGATATTTCCAATTTTTTCACAAAATACCGAATTTAAACTGGTACTTTTCACTGAAGTTGAAGTTTCGATAAAACATATTTTCGAAATTATGACTTTCTATCTAAATTTGGACTTTTTCTCGACGTTTTGACTTTTTCTCTCCAAAAAAAATCAGAACCGAAATTTTTACTAAAGACGAAATTTCCACTTAAAACTCGATCTTAAAGAAATTCTAGATTCAAAGTTTAAATTCGGAATTTGGAAAAAAAAGTGGAAATTTCGCGAAATATATCGAACTTTCTGAAAAAACCTTTTTTTCATTTTACGTTCGTATTTGATTTCAAATTTTAAGTTAAATCTAGAAAGGTTGTCTTTCAAATTTGGATCTTTAACCTCGAAATTTTGAAAAATTGTCAGAAATTAAAAAAATCTTTTATATAAATTTGAAATTCTTCTCGATATTTCCAATTTTTTCACAAAATACCGAATTCAAACTGGTACTTTTTATCGAAGTTGAAGTTTCGATAAAACATATTTTTGAAATTATGACTTTCTCTCGAAATTTGGACTTTTTCTCGACGTTTTGACTTTTTCTTTCCAAACAGAAAATCAGAACCGAAAGTTTTACTAAAGACGAAAATTCCAGTTAAAACTCGATCTTAAAGAAATTCTAAATTCAAAGCTTAAATTCGGAATTTTGAGAAAAAAAAGTGGAAATTTCGCGAAATAAGTCGAACTTTCTAAAAAAATTTTCTTTTTCGTTCTACGTTCGTATTTAATTTCAAATTTCAAGTTAAATCTAGAAAGATTGCCTTTCAAATTTTGACTTTTACTCTCGAAATGTTGAAAAATTGTCAGAAATTTAATAAAATCTTTTATATAAACTTGAAGTTCTTCTTGATATTTTGAATTTTTTCTCAAGATACCGAATTTAAACTGGAACTTTTCACTAAAGTTGAAGTTTTGATAAAACATATTTTCGAAATTATGACTTTCTCTTGAAATTTGGACTTTTTCTCGACGTTTTGAGTTTTTCTCTCTAAAAAAAAATCATAACCGCAATTTTTACTAAAGACAAAATTTCCAGTTAAAACTCGATCTTAAAGAAACTTTAGATTCAAAGTTTAAATTCGGAATTTGGAAAAAAAAGTAGAAATTTCGCGAAATATGTCGAACTTTCTAAAAAAACCTTTTTTTCGTTCTACGTTCGTATTTGATTTCAAATTTTAAGTTAAATCTAGAAAGGTTGTCTTTCAAATTTGGATCTTTAACCTCGAAATTTTGAAAAATTGTCAGAAATTAAAATAATCTTTTATATAAATTTGAAATTCTTCTCGATATTTCCAATTTTTTTCACAAAATACCGAATTCAAACTGGTACTTTTCACCGAAGTTGAAGTTTCGATAAAACATATTTTCGAAGTGATTACTTTCGCTCGAAATTTGGACTTTTTCTCGACGTTTTGACTTTTTCTCTCCAAAGAAAAATCAGAACCGAAATTTTTGCTAAAGACGAAATTTCCAGTTAAAACTCGATCTTAATGAAATTCTAGATTCACAGTTTAAGTTCGGAATTTTGAAAAAAAAAGTGGAAACTTCGGAAAATAAGTCGAACTTTCTAAAAAAAACCTTTTTTTCGCTCTACGTTCGTATTTGATTTCAAATTTCAAGTTAAATCTGGAAAGGTTGTCTTTCCAATTTTGAACTTTTAACCTCGAAATTTTGAAAAATTGTTAGAAATTTAAAAAATCTTTTATATAAATTGGAAGTTCTTCTCGATATTTTGAATTTTATTCTCAAGATACCTAATTTAAACCGGCACTTTTCACTGAAGTCGAAGTTTCTATAAAACATATTTTCGAAATTATAATTTTTTCTCGAAATCTGGACTTTTTCTCGACTCGATCTTAAAGAAATTCTAGATTCAAAGTTTAAATTCGGAATTTTGAGAAAAAAAGTGGAAACTTCGCGAAACAAATCGAACTTTCTAAAAAAAGCCTTTTTTTCGTTCTAGGTTCGTATTTATTTTCAAATTTTAAGGTAAATTTAGAAATCTTGTCTTCCAAATTTTGATTTTTACTCTCGAAATTTTGAATTGTCAGAATTTAAAAAAATCTTTTATGTAAATCTGGAGTCTTTAACGATATTTTCAATTTTTTCTCAAAATACGGAATTTAAACTGGTACTTTTCACTGAAGTTGAAGTTTCGATAAAACATATTTCCGAAATTATGACTTTCTATCGAAATTTTGACTTTTTCTGGACGTTTTGACTTTTTCTCTCTAAAAAAAATCAGAACCGAAATTTTAACTAAAGACGAAATTTCCAGTTAAAACTTGATCTCAAAGAAATTCTAAAATCAAAGCTTAAATATGGAATTTTGAGAAGAAAAAAAAGTGGAAATTTCGCGAAATAAGCGGAACTTTCTAAAAAGAGTCTTTTTTTTTTCGTTCTACGTTCGTACTTATTTTCAAATTTTAAGGTAAATCTAAAAAGATTGTCTTTAAAATTTCGATTTTTTAACCTCGAAATTTTGAAAAATTGTTAGAAATTTTAAAAAATTGTTAGAAATTTTTAAAAATTGTTAGAAATTTAAAAAATCTTTTATATAAATTTGGAGTTTAGCGTCAACATTTTTTATAAAAATGTCTTTTTTCGTTCTATGTGTTGTCACTATCAAATGAACAAATTGTTCTGTTAAAATTGCATAATTTACGAAGTGCCGCACGGCAGGGAAAGTTTGGGGCACCCTGTCTTAAATAATTATGCGACGTTTCAATTATCCAATTCCGCAATTAGTTCGCTTGCATGTAAATGAAATATTAAACGTGGCTTAGTCGACACAAAAACAAATTCCCCGCGTAACACACAATTTTCATGCAAATAAAACTCTTGTTCATTTAACTAGAATGAAAACTGCAATTTCCCGGTAAAGCGCTGTTAAAAATTAAAACAAACAAAACGCGCGCCTGGAAAACGAAATATATATTTATAATCAAATAAATGCGTCTAGCAAATGCAGCCAACCCGTTGGTAAATAATCTGAAAATTCGTCAGAGTATATTTTAATGATGGTAAATATCGAACGTTTTTGCTAACAACCTCGGCGAAGGGTTTTTGATGTAATTATATAAATTGGTTCGCATTTTCGCCGAGGGTTGATAAAATCGATGGCGAGGTTTATATTTCAGGGCGGGATCATCGTTAAGTGGTTTGATTGGGACATTTTTCAATTTTAAATGTGTCCTTCGGAGGCGTCGCCTGTCATAATAAAACTAACCTCTTCGCATCCGAAATTTAGGCCCTTTTCGCTTTGTACGTCGAAATTGAGTTGTGGATTTATAACGTAACGAATTAGGCAATTGTTGAAATAAGTTGTCAGTAAAACGTAACGTGTGTGAGCTCCTTTAAATGATAATAAACACCTCAGGAGCTTTCTTAAGGGAGGTTTTCCCCCTATTTCTCAAAATGTTTCCCCCTATTTGTCAAAATGTCCAATTTTTGAAGTGAGAACGTCTAACGAAGTTTTCGCTTTCGTCTAACGAAGTTTTCACTTTCGTCTAACGAAGTTTTCACTTTCGCCTAACGAAGCTTTCACTTTACACAGTTGAGTTGAGCTTAAGACTTCGCGTGACCATCACGCTTACCAACATTTTCTAATGTTAACAGCATTGTGTAGCTATGAATAAGGGGCGTGTAGTAAAATTGTGTTTTAATTTGATTATTATTTTGATTGTAGAATCACTGTGTACTACAACAGTCATGTAGAAAAATAAATAACAAAAACGAAGCATTTTTCCTAGGTTTTAAGTTACCACTTTTGACGATTTCCTAATTTTTGTGCTTGAAATTTTGTTTTGTTCTTGAAGTTTCCAATTACGGGGTCTTCTTTATAAATTGTGTCTAAATTTCCATTTTTTTTTTGGTCAAATTCCGAATTTATACACCAAATTGGCGTAGTTGAATGTAGTACTTTTAAATAGTCCCTCCGCGAAGCCGAGTTTAATCAGTTCGAGTGAAGTTCGATTTGTTTCAGACTGAAATAGCGAAACGCTTAAATGCAATTATCGCCCAAGTGCTGCCATTTCTTGCCCAGGAACATCAACAGCAAGTGGCCACGGCCGTAGAACGAGCGAAACAAGTTACCATGACTGAGTTAAATGCAATAATTGGGGTAAGTTTTATGGTTTGTTGGTCGTGGACTTTTTCATTTCCGTCTTAATGAAACTAGAATTACATTTCCGCATGGTAGGGTATAAGGATCTGACTTAGATTAGAAGTTTACGTGAGACGACTTTTATTTACGAGTACATATCTCTATTATTCAATTCGATTTATTTTAATTTGGTCTATGACCATTTTACTTTCAGTTGCAGCCTTTTGAAAATTACCTAAAAAGTTTGGAAGAATTTTTTATTATATGCCTAGTGAATATAAGGGTTTGTCCATGACTTTTTGTCCCTGACATGAAATCTAATGTAGGTTCCTGATTAAAGTCTTAGAATGACTTTGAATGGATAGTGTCCACGAGTTATTTTTTTTAATGTTCACTATATCAAATAAGATAATATGTAAAAAAAAGTTGGGACTTTTTCCAAAGGAAAAAAAAATGTTATCACTTGTCAGTTAATACTCGAAAGTAAAACATTAACACATTTTATATTTACTGGTTTTTAATGTAGGAGAAATTTCATTTTTGTTAATTTTTTTAATGCTAATGGAAAATTAATGTTATTGTTACAATGATTTATATTTCCCACGGTTAATAAATCTCAATAATAAAATATACATTGTTTAAAACACGCTTACACCTATAATGTTGTGGATAACAACTTTATTGTTCTCTATGAATATTGCTTTTGAAATCTTGCGAAATAAATAAATTTTAATTCAAATTTACCTAGAATAAGAAAAAATGTCATCTAGGATAATTTTTTTTTACACTAAACCCTTTAAACTTCAAAATAATGTTGTTAACTTTATGAACCTATCATTTGTGGTTTTTGACCTCCTAAAATAGGTATTTAGGTTTTACAAGGATCTGAATAGTCAGCTTCTTTGATCAGGCTGGCGAAGTAAAAGTGATTTAAAAATACCTCATTTTAGAGCGTCCGCTTACACACCTCTTTCGACGTTCTCTATTTTCTGTGCAACAACTTTTGGTTAATTTCGTTGTTTTCATGATGATTTTTACGTTGCTGCTTTTTTTACAAATCAATCTAAGGCAATCTTTGAGAGTTTACCACTTCTTAACGAAATGACGTAACTGAGAATCTAGATTTGTGAAAAAAGTAACCAGTGATGCAAAAGCCAAATAAAACGAACGAGACATGATTCAAGGCTTGACTTCTTCGAACCAAATAGAACGAAATTTAACAAAACATTTTTTAAAAGTAGTTCGTTTGCAACTAATTGGTGTGGGTTTTTAGTATTCATTTTAATTCTATTTGTTGTTGTTTGCAGCAACAACAACAACAAGGTCTTCAGCAGTTGCTTGTAAGTAGTTACCCTATTAGTTGACTTAATTTTGAATCGTTTTGTTTATTGCATGCCCATTTACGTAGTTTCTTTGACTAAATCATCTAGTAAGACTATTGTCTAGTAAGACTATTGTCTAGTAAGACTATTGTCTAGTAAGACTATTGTCTATGAGTAAGACTATATCAAGTAGTAAGTTCAAAATTCCAACTGATTAAACAACGTAGTTTACTTTAATTGTACCTAATTGCCTATTTGTTGTCAAACAGCAGCAAATCCACGCGCAGCAACTACCTCATGGCGCCCACGGTCCCGGTCTACCCATGGGTCCCCATCCAGGTCTACCAGGCATGGGTCCAGCAGCTGGCCTGCTGGGGTTCGGCGGTGGACTAGGCGCTGGTAGCGTGCCGGGCGTTCCGGGTGTACCCCATGGCTCTGTTTCCAGTACCGCTCATCCGCTTCTCAAACCTGCCGATCTGCATTCGCGCGAACCCGTCGACATTAAAAGGCCTAGCTCTAACAACGCCGACGAAAGACTGGTAAGTGACGTCGTATTGTTACACAGACAAATTGCGCCCGTTTCATTCGATCGTTAATATGTGCGGTGGCCGCTTTCGAATGAAATTTCCGAGCGTTCCAACAAAAGGCCTTTAATAAAGAAATATGTCGAAAAACGCGGGGAATGCTGGAACATTATAAAACGGGGCAATTATTTTTCCCGGCGATGGCAACAGAAACAAAATATCACACAAATGCATTTTTGCGCTCGCCGTAAAAAAGTGAGCCGTTTATAATGAATCGTTTTGTTCTCAGAACTCAGTTTCGCCCGGTGAACGTGACAAATATCGATCGAGATCTCCTCCAGAACCGGAGCCGGATGCTAAAAGGCGGAAAGAAGATAAATTGGGGCATGTAAGTAAACCTTGTTTTAAAAATATATTAGACGACTCTTTATATCTTACCATCAAATAAATGAAAGTGAGAATTCAACATTTTCATAAACTTTGATCTATACAAAGCCAACTTGAGGGAAATGTGATTTGATTTTACCAACAAATTTGAATTTTTTCTAAGAGTATCGAATATTCGATTTTTTCTCAAATTTTCGACATCGAACTCGAAATTTCAAAATTCGAAGTTTTGCACTTTCTATTCTTTTTATTTTACTAAAACTTCAATCAAAAATTCGAAAAGATTTTTTCTTGGGATTTTAAATTTGTTGAGTTGAATTTAATCTAGAAATGTCAATTGTTTTCTTAAAATTTCAAGAAAGGTTTTCCGTTATCCCATTTTTTTCAATGTGGACATATTTTGGGAAACCCTGATCTACATCGTTTGATAATAAAAGTAAATAATTTTAACGAGTTTACTGGCAGTGAGACATATTCGTGAATGGGGTTGAAAGGGCTAAATGGCCTGACGTTTGACGGGGACACTATGGAGGCATTTCTGAATCGAAATGATTGCAGGGAAGCAATTTTTAAAGATAATGCGACAAGCGACGTTTCATCGGAGAAAAAGGGAAGGACGAAAGGAGAAAGAGACAGACGAGAGGGCACCTCAGGCGAAAACCGTCATTTATTTATAACCCCTAAACTTCATCCGTATCAGTTAGTGATCCCGCACAAAACATGGCCGACACTTTGTCATCGACGCTGTTCTTGACTAACCGCCCGCCCGCCGCCCCCTACTTTCGTCTCGTCTGCGGAATTGGAACGGGCTTAATAAATTAAATTTACCGAACTTCGTGTGTGTGTGTGGAAAGAATCTTGTTAGAGCTCTAAATGGGGCCACCCTTATCCCGCCTTTTAACATTTCTATTTTCTAGTTCGTCATAAGTATGTAACTATATATTTTTTTTTTGTGAAACGGAATGGTCCTTCGTTATCTTCAAAAACTAAAACACAAATCTCATCCTTATTTTTTTTTGGAACTTAAACATTTACACTTTTTTCTCTAAAACCTGGACTAAGAAGTTAAAAGTTTTATGTAAATTTTTACTTTTTTTAACATTTTTATATTTCAAAATTTGCTTCATAAATGATCCATTTTTCCAAAATTTCAACATTTTTTTTAGATTCTTAGATCTTTAGTTTTTTACTTTTTTCCTAAAATTTTAATGGGAACGTTTTTCCACAATTTCAATATTTTTATTTTTAATTCCAAATAAATATTTTTAGTTCTTTACTCTTTTTCTAAAATTATTTCCAGACTTTTCCCTACGAAGTAGTATTAAGTTGAACTTTCCATATTTCTTAAATTCAAACTTTTTTCAAAAACTTCGATTTGAAGGAAGTATCTAAAAAAAGATTTAATTATAAATTGGAGCTTGGAAAAGCTTTAATTTATAGTTAAATAATTATGGAATTAAAACTATGACTGGAAAATTTAAATTTTGTAACAATTTTTTTGGAAACTTTAACCATTATACTTGTCTAAAAACTGGATTACAATTTAAAAGTTGTATGTAAATTTTTAACTTTTTTCTGACATTTTTTATTTCTTTTCTGAAATTGCTCTAAACAACTCGAAATTTGCTTCATCAATAATACATTTTTCCAAAATTTCAATATTTTTCTTTCCAAATTTTTAATTCCAAATAAATATCTTCAGCTTTTAATCTTTTCCTAAATTTTTCATTGGAACAGAATTATTAGCAAAAATTTGAAATAATTTCTGGGTTTTGGTTCTAAAATCAAAATTTCAGATTTTATCTCAAAATGTCGCGTTTAATCTCAATTACTTGAACAAATTTCGGGTTTTTTTTTTAAATTTTGAATCCGAGTCTAAAATTTCCACATTTTTTAAACGTTATAACTTTTTTATGGAAGTTTCGAGAAAAGTGATTTAAAAATTCTTCAGTTTTGTCTTTTTTCGAGACAAACAAATAAATGTGTGTTTTAATAATAAACGAATTTAGAATTTCCAATTAATTTTTTACAAATTCTAAGCTTCTTTCAAAATTTTGCAATCAGACTCAAAATTTCGATAAATTTTGGTCGCTTTGACTATTTTTCCGGAAACTTGAAAGAAGTTTATTTGCAACTTTGACCTTAACCTTAATACATTCGGCGAAACAAGTCAACATTTTAAGTGTTAACCTTTTCTAGTGCGAAAATGTGACAGAAAATTTTAAATTTCGATATTTACTACGTTATTTGATGGAACGGACTGGTCCTTGGTTATCTTCAAAAATTGAAATACAGAACTTGTCCCCTGAAAACAAGAAAGATTAAAACACACAACAAAGGTTGCTCTAACGCGTTTCGACAGCCAAGCTGTCATCTTCAGAGAGAAACTGCGTTATAAAAAAAATATTCTTTTGAATCTGTTCAAATTTTGAGAAAACCACATTATTTTTGGGTGGAACGGACTGATCCGTGGTTATCTTCAAAAATTAAAACACAAATCTTGTCCCCTGAAACCAGGGAAGATTAAAAAACAGAACAAAGTTCGCTCTAACGCGTTTCCATAGGCAAGTTATCGTCTTCAGAGAGATACTGAAGAAGACGATGGCTTGGTTATCGAAACGCTTTAGAGCAAACTTTGTTGTGTTTTTTAATCTTTCTTGGTTTCAGGGGACAAGATTTGTTGTGTTTTTTTTAATTTTTCTTGTTTTCAGGGGACAAGATTTGTTGTGTTTTATAACCTTTCTTGGTTTCAGGAGACAAGATTTGTATTTCAATTTTTAAAACCACCACAATTCATACAGAAAATATCTTTCAGGTTTTTTCCTCGAAATTTTTTACAAATTACATGATTCTTACCACAGAAAAGGAAAGATATTTCAGGTTAAATTTTCAAAATTTTTGAAAAATGTAAATGAACAAAAAGGATATTTTTAGTTCGTTTCTTTAAGCGAAGAGAAACAATTGACATTTTTAAAAAGATTCTTTATAAATGAGTTTTTTAGGAACTTTTTTTTACAAATTATCAGTTTGGAGGAATATTTTAATTTAAAAATTGAATTTTAAAAAATCAAAATATTCATTCTAAGGTAATGTAGTCCGTTCTATCAAAATTTCAAGTTTATCTTGAAATTCATAAAAAATTGAAATACAAATCTTGTCCCCTGAAACCAAGAAAGGTTTCAGGGGACAACATTTGTTTTTCAGTTTTTGAAGATAACCAAGGACTAGTCCATTCCACTAAAAACACTAGAAATCCCTACTTTTTTTAACTGAAGTGAGGATTTTGAAAAACGTAAAAGAAATTGAAAGTTGAAGTTTGTTTTTTTATAAAAAGGTCAACATTTCTATGTGGAATTCAAAATTTTGGGAAAAAGTTAGTTTTTTAGGAAAAAAATGGAGATTTTAAGAATAAACTTGATATTTTATGCAAGTAATCGAAAAACTCGGAAAATTTTTAATCTTTACAAATAAAATAGAATCTGAAAAGAAGCTTAAAATTTCGAGAAAAATTTCCATATTTTTAAAAAGTATTTCTTTAGAAATGTGTTTTTACTCCAAATTTTCTAAAAATTAAAAATATTTATCCCAAAATTTATTTATTTTAGGCAGCAGGAATTAAAAAAAAGACTCGAAAATATGTTCTCTGAATTTCGCTGAAATCTTCAAAACTACTAGAAAAAGTCTATATTTCCATAAAATCTTTGTTAACAAATTGTTTAAAAATTGTTTTTTTTTGAAATGTTGACATGTTCAAATTTTTCTCAAAATTGTTAATCCAAACTTGCACTTTTTTATAGTATTTCAAAAATTTCATCTTCAAACTCGAAATTTAAATTTTTTTAAGAAATGACACGATTTCTTACGAGATCTTTTGACATTGACACTTAAAATTTCGTTTTTTTTTCTTAAAAATCTTGGCTACAGCTCAAAATTTGTCACTATTTTCGAAAGTTTGTGTTTAAACTAGATTTCTTTCTGAAGCTCAATTAGAAATTTTGAGACTTAAGGCGCAATTACGAGAAGGAAATTGACATTTATAAAAAGGGCATAAATTACGAGTTATATTTAAATTTATGGCAAAAGTTAAAATTGCAAATTTAAAGTCCCAAATTTGGAAAAAAAGAAAGGTTTGTTAAAAATAATTGGGAAAAGTCAAATTGTAAGCTATTAAAATAAAATTTCTCAAAAGTTCGAACTTAGTCTGAATAAATCTATTTTTTTTTCAAAATATCAATTTTAAGTCAGAAATTTTCATTTATTCTAGAAATGTTGATGAATAGGTCCACCATGAAGAATGAATCTGTGGTGTTTCTTCAAAATTTCGATTTCAATTATAAATGGCGAATTTTTTTAGAATTTCATGTTTAAACTACTCCAAACTTTTTTGGAATTATTTACTGATAATATTTTTTTATTAATTTCTATTTTTACTCGAATTACATACTATTTTTTCAAAATTTCGAGTTTAAACACATCTTTGTTAAGTTTAAAAACTTGATAATTTTTTGTACAAACTTTTAGATTTTTTCCGAATTTTACATATTTTATTCTCAAATTCAAACTTGAAATGTTTACTTTTTTAAAACTTTGATCTTGAAGTGGAAATTTTGATTTGTGAATGGAGATGTTGACCTTTTTTCACTTTTTCTTCAAACTTTCCCTTTTAATAAAGCGTTTCGAATTTTAGGATCAAATGTCAACTTTCACCTGGAAAATTAAATTTTGTTTTCGAAATTCCAAGTCTAAACCAGAAATGTTTGCTATTCTTTTTGAGTTTCATCAATCTAGACAAAAATAATTTAAATTTCAAGAAAATATTAAGAAAAAGTCTGGATTTTGACTCAATGAAAACTTTTAAAAAAGAAACTGTTGAACTTTTGAAGAAAAAGTTGTCAAACTTTCAAGTTTAAACTTGTACTTTTCAGTGTTTATTTTTAGGTTCCACTTTAAAATCCGAATTTCGCGAAAAGCAAGTGATAATTTCTAGAAAAAATCTGAGTTTAGTTTGAAGTCGACGTCCTAAAAAAATTATAAAAAAAACAACAAAATGTCGACTTAAAAGTTGAAATTGGGTTTTTTTTAGAAATTTTGTCTTAATTCCACTTCAATTCAAAAGTTTAGACTTTTTTCTGAAAAGTTTGAATTTAAATTAGAAATACCATTGTAAGATATTATTTTTATATAACTTTAATGTTATTACTGGTTTGGATTTTTTCCTCAAAATTCCGTGCTGAGATTTAAGCCGGAAATTTAAGCCCGATTTTTCGTAAAATTTCGACCTTTTTAAAATTTACCCCAAAATGAACACATCTAAAATGAAATTCCAAAACTGATATTTTGAATTAAACCTTGAATTCATTTTATAAATTTAGAAATTTTCCCTCAATTTAAGATTTCAAATTTAAAACTTTGGATTTTTTTAAATAATTTTCGGGTAATGTTTCGGATTTGTGACTTAAAAAAAAATCTAACAAGGTGCTGGTCATTTTTGATCTCATTAAATTAAGAACTCAATGTTTTTTAATTGTAGTTTAAATTGCAATATCACTGAATGAAAGTTTAAAACAACTTTGGGTTTTAATGTAATTTGACATTAATTTCCAGTTCAAATTGCGAGGTGGTAACGTAATATTACTAAAATCGATAATATGGATGCCTACTTTTAGGGTAATAGTTCGAGGACCTAAGAAGGGAGGCCTCTGACAGAAAGATACAACGTTGACACTCTTACCTTTCTCTACGATTGATGTAAACACATCATGGAAAAAGGTTATTTAACCTTTCTGGATATAAGTTTGGGATAAAAAGCAGCCTACTAACTATTCAACGTCGCAAGGAATGTCTATACCAGGGATGAGCAAGACGTGGCCCGCGGGCCACAGAGGTCCATCTAACATTTTTCTGCGGCTCCCCTAAGCCCTACTGCTTTACGTAAAAATATTGGAATTTCCACTATTCATGAAATTCCTTGGACGTGAGCGTAGGCAGGATTTTCTTTAAGGGCGGGAGGGAGGAGCAACAACAATCATTCTAAAAAACTTATAGGTAAAAAAGAAAACCTTCTGGCTTTGCAATGTGTATTTTTACTTAAAAACTACAGAATTGGGGACATCGCATTTTCGAATTAAAATCAGAATTTTTAAAAAAGCTCAATCTTAAGAAAAAACCTTTTGGAGAACTTTAAGAAATGTCGAAATGGAAAATGGAAAGGGGAAATGTAAAAGAAACGAAATTTTCAAAAAGAAATTTTTGTAAAAAGAGTTGTAATTTCCAGAACAAGTCGAATTCAGGGGAAAAAATGCAACTTTTAAAAATAATGATTTCAGAATTTTTTTTATTTCAATTTTGTCATCTTTTTGAAATTTTTCAAGAAATCTTTTTTTCATGATTTCCTAAAAATATTCTTCTCAGATTATTTAGATTTCTATTAAAACTTTGATCTAATTTTAAAACAAATAAACGAATTTTGTGAAAAAGTGTAAATCTTTAGAAAAAATTCCACTTTAAATGAAAATGTCCAGAAACAGATAAAATTGTATTTTGAGTTAAAAGTCAAAATTTAGAGAATAACATGATTTTTGGACAAGTTAAAATTATCTTGAATAAAATTTTTAAAAAAACAGAAAAAACAAAGGCTTTGAAAAAAATTCAGGATTTTTGAAAATTACGTTACAAATTACAAAAAAATATTGAACTTTCTAGGAAACATTCCAAATTTCCAAAAGAAGGTCCAATTTTAAGAGGAAAATTTAAAAAGTCGAAATTTTCAGTAAATTATATTGAAAATAAAAACCTAACCTTTCTCAAAAACTGAGAAATGTGCAAAATTCAAAAAAATCAAAACTTTATAAAATCTAATTTTGTGAAAAGACGCAATTTTCAAAAAAAAAAGTCCAACTCTGAGAAAAAAAATCGCAAGATTCAAAAACATTGTCCTCAACATTTAAAATTCAGTAAAGATGTTGAATTTACAAGAAATCTTTTTCTCGAAATCCGCAAAAATATTCTTCGCAGCAACAGAAAAGTGAACATTTTCAGAACCATAAAACCATTTGATCTAAAAGTCGTAGTTTATTGAAAAATAAAAATATTTAAGAAAATGACAAAATTTTGAAATAAATGAACCATTTTTGAAAAATAATAAAAAATAAAAAAGCAAAAATGTCATTTACATTTTTCAATAAAATTTTAATTTTGAAAAATTGAAATACAAATCTTGTCTTCTGAAACCAAGAAAGATTAAAAAACACAACAAAGGGTTGCTCTAACGCGTTTCGGTAGCCAAGCTATCATGTTCAGAGAGATACTCAATTTGATTGAATTTTGAGAGAGGAAAAATCGAATATTCGAGTTTAAGCCTAATGTTTCCAAATGTTGGAAATTTATTTCTCACATAACATTTCGAGTTATTTTCGAAATTTTGACTTTTCTTAAAATCCCTAGCTTAGATTTGACATTTTCAGGACATTAGAACCAAGCGTAGCTTTTTAATAAGGCCTGGAAGAAGGTTTTTCTTAGGGAACATTTGAAAAGAGTGAGGACGTCAATTAAATGTTCTGTAATTAAACAGTCGAACGCGCTACAGTTAAAAATATTTACAACCAACAGCCATAGCTTATTTTCAAAACTATAGCTTACGAGGAACCTTTATGCAAGATGTAATTGCAGTAATTGTTGCTAAGGTTAACAACCAAGAGGTGTACGATGTGAGCTAGCTTACAAAAGCCACTATAGTAAGGTAACTTTAAATCCTGTATTAAGGGTTGCATCGTAGCAATATCCAGAAAATTAAAGCACCCTCTGCATGACATGCATTTAGTTGAACTGTTAAATTTAACAAATAATATCAAGTAAATGTTCTGTAATGAAACAGTCGAACATTACAGAACATTTAAATGACATTATTTCTTAAATTTAACATACCTAAACGCACGTCTCGCCGAGGGCGCTTATATTTAATGGATGTTGCTCTGCAACTCTTAATACAAGACTGAAAGTTACTCAGTGGTAGTGATCTATGTAACCTTAGTTGCAGTGTACATAAACTGGTTGTAAAGATAAAAAGCTTTTAAAATTCTTATCCTTTCCGGCACCCTTCAATGGCCACTTTTTGAAAAATTAGTGTATTTATTTGATTTTTTCATCTCAAAAGTGATAACCTCTCAAAACGTCTTTGAGTGTTATGACCGTACTAGATTTGAATACTATTTTCCAGCGCTTCTTCTCTTCGACAAATATAATCTTTTAATCGTCAAAGAAAGCTCGCCTTGTTCTGTACATTTGCGCAAAATGGCCATTGCGCTGAAAACTTTCGAATCGATATTCGCAAAAAAACATTGAGAAAATAAGCCCCCGTTTTAAAACATTCGCTTATCTGGGAAATATGTTCGCCGGTATTTACTCATAAATCACAATCAGTATAAAATTTGACGTAGCTTTTGTGTGTAATATCTCCTTTATGACACCCCCCTTTCCATGGCGCCGAACCACCCCTTCATCAATCTGAGCCGTTCCGGACGCAATCATTTATACCCCCCTCACCCGGTGTTGTTCGCCGTTCCGCAAAAATAATCCTCCATTACTAGGATTGTAAACTCCTCCTCTATCACCTTGACTCACCCGCTCGTCCACGAACTTTAATGTGCGGTAATGCGGTGAACAATTGCTACTAATCGATATCTCGCTCTTTATTCTGTTATAAATCATACTTGACCTGAGAAGCAATATAATTCCATTTACGAGGGAATGCCAGAAATTGTTACAAAATATTATCATAGGTCGTTCGTTTCTTGTAACTAGTTTTCAGGCGTTGCCTCTGGTGACTAAAAAATAATAGAACTCGTCGAACTATTCAAAGTTACAAAAAGTTCACGCGAAACCAGAGTTTCTTAAGGTAGTTCCCTGGCAGCAATCGCAGCAAAAAGCTTTTATAACGTTACATTTCGGCTGCGGAAGCGAGACGTAAACGTCCGACTGCCCAATTTTTAGCACAGATTGTCCGTGAGGATACAATAGTACTAATTCCCAAACCGCTTTACAAAGCCGACAACGCTAGCGCTTATGCGCTAAAATTAACTCATCGGAGCTTCAGCCAAAGGCACCTGGAAGCAGTCGTAGAGCTGCTATGTTACCATTACTTCAAGATGTTTTCCTAACGTACGGAATGAAGCATCGAAATCCCGTCATATGTGAAACAATGTGTACGAAACCAGTACAGCTAGAAATTCTCATATTTTACCATTTCATTCATAATATCAGCTTACATAGTGTACAACTTTTTTATTAAAATGTGTAGAAAGGTTTGACCGCAATAAATTAAAATCTCTGAAGACATTCTTTCGTTTACAACGCCCTATGTTAAAAATCTTAAGTTTGGCATTGAATATCCGGGTTTCGGCACCGACGCGGCTCTTTTAATTTGGCAGATGTACGAGTAACATTGTTAATAACGTCTGGTAAAAATTTAAAGAAAATTGACCGGTGAATTACCTTAAATGTTGCGCGAACTGTTTGTAACTTTGGATCGTTGTTTACATTAACGTTACTCAGTAGTATCAGCATTAACGTTACTCAGTAGTATTAGCATTAACGTTACTCAGTAGTATCAGCAGTAGTTGGTAGCTCTCTGAAGATAATAGCTTGGCTATCGAAACGCCTTAGAGCAACTTTTGTTTTTTTTTTAACCTGAGAGTCAGAGAACAAGATTTTTATAATCTGAATTCTTTGATACGACATCAATTTTTGAATCTAAAGCTTTGATATGACATCCATTTTTGAATCTAATTGCTTTGATACGACAAAAAATATCCTCATATAGATTAACTAAAGTATCGACAACATTCTCTATTTTATTACATAAACAATGGATTATTCGAATCGATATTATTGTCCAGCACAAGCGACAATGAATTATGTTTATTAAAAACACATTCTAAATGACATCCTATGAATTATTGATTTTAATGATGTGTAATGTGGTGGTAATTTAATACATTTACTGATATTAAATATATCATTACATTATTAATAATGAGAAATCGACCTATTTGTAAACTGCCGCGTTGATAATTGACATCAATGAAAATCCATAAGCTAACGATATAATGTCTTTGTGAAATAATGACCAAGGCAAGATCGCAATGAACTAGTTTTACTTGCATTATTATAATTGAAATTAACATAGACGGATAGAATTGGAAACATTAAATTATATGTTGAAAAAAACTGAAACGTAACATAACTTATGACTGACTCAAGCATGAACCGTTTTTGTCGTTGTTGCAGGAAAGTGATGGCGAAAAAAGTGATCAAGATCTAGTTGTCGATGTCGCAAATGAGGTAAGTTTTGATTGTACTTGTCTGGAATTTCTGTTTTTTTGATTCAAATCCTGCACATGGACCTCATCACTTCCTCTTTGTCCCTTCAAATTTGATGACAACAAAACTAGCTTTGGATGTTTTAAGCTTTTTGAAGATGATAGCGTCCTTCAAAAGTGAATGCAGATTTACGCTCGTATCTAAGTTCCTTCGAAGGTGAAGTGATTAAGGATCTTCTTTATCTTCTTTTAGAACGAAACAGATATGAGAATCACCTGTATCTGGCTTCAAAAGTGAAAAGAGATTAAGGACGTTTGTAACTTCATTCAAAGTTGAACAGAGATCTACTATCGTTTGTATCTTCTTTCTGAATTCAACTGATTCATGGACACTTATCCTCCTGCAGAATTGAAGTTCAGTTCCTTCAGAATTAAATAAAGATTCAAGGTCATCTATCTTTCTTCCAAATTCAATGACTATGTCATGTCTTCTTTCAAAATTAAAGAAAAATTCACGGACACCATATCTTCCTTCAGAATTGAATGATCGTATCATATCTTCCTTTGAAATTAAAGAGAAATGTAAGTTCATTCATACCTTTCTTCTAAAATGGAGAAAATCCATCTGTGTCTTCCTTCTGAGTTGAAGAGAGATTCTCAGTAGTTTCTTCCAAATTAAAGGATTGACAGTCTTCTGTATCTTTCTTTCAAACAAAACAGATACAAGGCCATCTGTATCAGTTTTCAAAAGTAAAGAGAGATTTGGAACATTTCTTTTAAAATTGATTGGTTTAGAATTGTTTGCGTCTTCTTTCTGAATTAAACTAAATCACGGACACGTTATATTCCTCTAGAATTGAAGAAAGATTCGCGAACGCCTACATTTCTTCCAAATTGAATGATCGAGTCTTCTTTCAAAATTGAGGAGAGGTTCAAGGTCGTTCGTATCTTCCTTCTAAACTGGAGAACGGTCGTCTGCCTTCTAAATTGAAGAGAGATTCCCTGTCGTCTGTATCTTTCTTCCAAATTGAAGGATAGACGAGTTTCTAGATCTTCCTTTAAGACGAAACAGATAATATTTAAGAAAGTGTCATATCTTCAAAATTGAGGAGAGATTCAAGGTCGTTCACATCTTCCTCCCTAACTGAAGAAAGATCGTTTGTATCTTCCTTGTGCATTGAAGGGAGACTCTCGATCGTCTGTATCTTTCTTTCAAATTGAAGGATTGATGTTTTTCTAGATCTTCCTTTAAAACGAAACAGATAATATATAAGATCACTTGTACCGTGTCTTTAAAAGTGAAGAGGGATTTGGAACGTCTGTTGCTTCATTTAAAATTGAGAAAAGATCTTCTATATCTTCCTTCTGAATTTAACTGATACCTGAAAAGATTTACAAGATCATCTGTATCTGTCTACAAATGTGAAAATAAATGCCGAACATTTGCAGTTTCTTTCAAAATAAAATTAAAAAGAGATTTACAATCGCTTGTATCTTTTTTTTGAATTGAATGACGTCCTTCAGAATAAAAGGAATATTTACGGTCGCTTATATTTCTTCCAAATTGAATGGTCGTGTTATATCTTCCTTTAAAATTGAGGAGAAATTTAAGGTCGTTCATATCTTCTTTCTGCACTCTAGTATAGAAGGAAGGTTGTTTCTTCCTTCTAATTTGAAAATAGATCCTCGATAGCCTGTATCTTCCTTCAGAAGTTAAGAGATATTCGGAAGGTCTATAGTTTCTTTCAAAATTATTTTAGTATCATAGTACTATCATTCGTATCTTCCCTTTGAACTGAAGTAATTCACGGACATCTCATCTTCGTTTTGAACTAAACTGATTCAAAGACATCTTATCTTTCTTTAGAATTAAAGAAAAATTCACTGTCGTCTATATTTCTTCCAAATTAAATGGTAGTGTTATATATTCCTTCAAAATTGAGGTCATTCGTTCATCTGTATCTGTCTTCAAAATGAAGAGATATGCAGAACGGTTGCAATTGCTTTCAAAATTGAAGAGAGAATTACAATCTCTTCTTTTTGAAATGAAGTCATTCACGGACACCTTATCTTCCTTCAGAATTGAAGAAATATTCCCGGTTGTGTATATTTCTTCCAAGTTGAATGGTCATGTCCTTCAAAATTCTTCTGAGTTGAGAGATTCTCGGTCGCTTGTATTTTTCTTCCAAATTCAAGAATTAACGGTCTTCTGGATCCTCCTTTAAAACGAAATAGATACAATATTATCTGTATCTTTCTTTAAAAGTGAAAAGCAGTTCTGAATGTCTCTAGTTTTTTTTCAAAAATTACTCAGAGATTTACTACTGCATCTTCCCAATTGAGCAGATCCACGGAGACCTTCAGAATTGAAAAGCGATTCACGGACATCTTATTTTTCCAAATTGAATGATCGTATCATATCTTCTTTCAAAATTGAGGAGAGGTTCAAGGTCGCTCGTATCTTCCTTCTAAACTGGAGAACGGTCGTCTGCCTTTTAAATTGAAGAGCGATTCCCTGTCGTCTGTATCTTTCTTCCAAATTGAAGGATTTACGAGTTTCTGGATCTTCCTTTAAAACTAAAACATTTACATCTGTATCTGTCTTCAAAAGTGAAGAGAGATGTGGAACATTTGTAGTTTCTTTGAAACTTGAATTTTGAGATTTACGTCTAAATCTTCCTTCTAAACTGACTCACGGGCGCCTTATATTCCTTCAGAATTAAAAGAAGACTGGCAATCGCCTTTATTTCTTTCAAATTGAATGATTATATCATATCTTGCTTCGAAATTGAATGGTCTTGTCATTTCTTCCTTCAAAATTGAAAATAAATTAACGTCGTTTATATATTCCTTCTAAAATGGAGTAAGGTCATTGCATCTTCCTTCTGACTTGAAGAGGGATTCTTGGTAGCTGTTTTTTTCTTCCAAATGAAAGGATTGACAATCTTCTGTATCTTCCTTTTAAACGAATCAGATACCAGATCATCTGTATCTGTAAAGTGAAGAGAGCTACGGAACGTCTGTAGTTTCGTTCAAAATTAAACATAGATATACTATCATTCGTACCTTCTCTTTGAACTGACTGATTCACGCAAGCCTTATTTTCGTTTTGATTTGAACTGATTCATGGACATTTTATCTTTCTTTAGAATTAAAGAAAAATTCACGGTCGTCTATATTTCTTCCAAATTGAATGCTCGTGTTAAATCTTCCTTCAAACTGGAGGAAAAATTCAGAACATTCGTATCTTCCTTTTAAACAGGAGAAAGATCGTCTGTCTTCTAAGTTGAAGAGAGATTCTCGGTCGTCTGTACATTTCATCCAAATTGAAGAATTGACGGTCTTCAGGATCTTTCTTTAAAACGAAAAGATCTACAAGATCATGTGTATCTGTCTTCAAAGATGAAGAGATATGCAGAACTTTTTAGTTTCTTTGAAACTTGAACTTTGAGATTTATTATCGTCTGAATCTTCCTTCTAAACTGAACTGATTCACGGACAACTTATCTTCCTTCAGAATTGAAAAAAGATTCGCGGTCGCCTTTATTTCTTCCAAATTGAATGATTGTGTCGTATCTTCCTTTAAAATTGAAGAGAAATTAACGTCGGTCATAAATTCCTTCTAAAATGAAGAAAGGTCATTGCATCTTCTTTCTGAGTTGAAGAGGAATTTTCGGTCGCTATTTCTTTCTTCCAAATGAAAGGATTCACGGTCTTCTGTATCTTCCTTTCAAACGAATCAGATACCAGACCATCTGTATCTGTGAAGTGAAAAGAGATTCGGAACGTCTGTAGTTTCTTTCAGAATTAAACATAGTTATACTATCATTCGTATATTCCCTTTGAACTGACTAATTCACGGACACCTTATCTTCGTTTTGAATTGAACTGATTCATGGGCATCTTATCTTCTTTTAGAATTAAAAAAAATTCACGGTCGTCTTCATTTCTTCTAAATTGAATCGTCGTGTTAAATCTTCCTTCAAAATGGAGGAAAAATTCAGGATCATTCGTATCTTCCTTTTAAACTGGAGAAAGATCGTCTGTCTTCTATGTTGAAGAGAGTTTCTCGATCGTCTGTATATTTCATCCAAATTGAAGAATTGATGGTCTTCTGGATCTGTCATTAAAACGAAATGATTTACAAGATCATCTGTATCTGTCTTCAGAAGTGAAGAGAAATGCAGAACGGTTGTAGTTCTTTTTAAAATTAAAAAGAGAATTACAATATCTTCTTTTTGAAGTGAACTGATTCACGGACACCTTATCTTCCTTTTGAATTGAATAAAGATTCACGGTCGTCTATATTTCTTCCAAATTAAATGGCCGTGTTATATCTTCCTTCAAAATTGAGGAGAAATTAACGTCGTTCATATATTTCTTCTAAACTGGAGAAAGTCCATCTATGTCTTCCTCCTGAGTTGAAAAAAGACTCTCCGTCGCTTGTATCTTTCTTCCAAGTTGAACGATTAAAAATCTTCTGAATCTTACTGTTATAAAACTACCTGTATCGTATGGTCGAAAGTGAAAAGAGATTTGGGACATCTGTAGTTTCATTCAACATTCATTTCCAGATATTTTTTCTTCCTTCAGAATTGTAGAAAGATTCACGGTTCCTTATCTTTGTTTCAAATTAAATAATCGTGTCATATCTTCCTTCAAAATTGAGGAGACATTTAAGGTCGTTCATATCTTCCTTCTGCACTCTAGTATAGAAAGAAGGTTGTTTCTGCCTTCTAATTTGAAAAAAGATTCCCGATAGCCTGCATCTTCCTTTCAAATTGAAAGATTGACGGTCTTCTGTATCTTTCTTTAAAATGAAACAGATACATGATCATTTGTATCTGTCTTCCAAATTGAAGATAAATTTGGGAGGTCTGTAGTTTCTATCAAAATTGAAAATAGATTTACAATCGTTTGTTTTTTTATTTTCTTACTTGATCTAATTCGTGGAAATATTATCCTCCTTTAAAGTAAAAAACTAATTCACGCTAATCTTTTCTTCTAAATTGAATGGTCGTGTGATATCTTCCTTCAAAATTGTGGAGAAATCCAAGGTCGTTCATTTCCTCCTTCCACACTGGAGACTGATCGTTTGTATCTGCCTTGCGAGTTGAAGAGAAACTCGCGGTCGCCAAATTGAAGAATTGATGATCTTCTGGATCTTCTTTTTCTAAGTCCTGCATCGTATCTTCAAAAATGAAGAGAGATTTGGGCCTTTTGTAGTTTCATTCAAAATTGCTTCCCAGATACTTTCTCTTCCCGCAGAATTGTAAAAAGATTCAAGGCCCTCTAGCTTTCTTCCAAACTGAATGATCGTGTCATATCTTCAAAATTGAGAAGAAATTTAAGATCGTTCATATCTTCCTTCTACACTAGAGAAAGGTTTGGGACGTCTGCAGTTTTATTCAAAATTGCTTCCCAGATACTTTCTCTTCCTTCAGAATTGTAGAAAGATTCACGGCCCCCTATCTTTCTTTCAAATTGAATGGTCATGTCGTAGAGAAATTTAAGAAAGAAATTTAATGTTATTCAATATCTTCCTTCTACACTAGAGAAAGGTTGTTTCTTCCTTCTAACTTGAAGGGAGATTCTCGGCCACCTGTATCTTCCTTCTGAATTTAACTGATTCCCTGATACTTTCCCTTCCTTTAGAATTGTAGAAAGATTCACGGTCCCCTATCTTTCTTTCAAATTGAATAGTCGTGTCATATCTTCCTTCAAAATTAAAGAGAAATTCAAGTTCCTTTGTATCTTCCTTCTAAACTGGGAAAAAGTCGTCTATATTTTCCTCCTAAGTTGATAACAGATAACCGACTGATTCACAGATTTACGATCTTCTGAATATCCCTTGTAAACGAATCAGATACCAGATCATATGTGTCTGCCTTCAAAAGTTAAGAGAGATTCGGGGTTTCTTTCAAAATTATCATAGTATCATAGTTCTATCATTCGTATCTTCCCTTTGAACTGAACTAATTCACGGACATCTCATCTTCGTTTTAAACTAAACTGATTTTGTTTAGTATTTCATTTCTGTAGTTTTTGTGTTTTGTATTCTCTTTATATTAAAAATATGCAATAAATTACTATTATTATTATTTAAGGACATCTTATCTTACTTTAGAATTAAAGAAAAATTCACGGTCGTCTGTACTTCTTCCAAATTAAATGGTCGTGTTATATCTTCCTTCAAAATTGAGGAAATTAAGGTCATTCGTTCATTTGTATCTGTCTTTAAAATGAGGAGATATGCAGAACGGTTGTAATTGCTTTCAAAATTGAAGAGAGAATTACAATCTCTTCTTTTTGAATTGAACTCATTCAGGAACACCTTATTTTCCTTCAGAATTGAAGAAATATTCCCGGTCGTCTATATTTCTTCCAATTTGTATGGTCATGTCCTTCAAATTTCTTCTAAGTTGAGAGATTCTCGGTCGCTTGTATTTTTCTTCCAAATTCAAGGATTAAAGGTCTTCTGGGTCCTCCTTTAAAACGAAACAGATACAATATCATCTGTATCCTTCTTCAAAAGTAAAGAGAGGTTCTGAATGTCTCTAGTTTTTTTCAAAATTATTCAGAGATTTACTGCTGTATCTTCCGAATTGAGCAGATCCACGGAGACCTTCAGAATTGAAAAGCGATTCATGGGCATCTACATTTCTTCCAAATTGAATGGTCGTATCATGTCTTCTTTCAAAATTGAGTAGAGATTCAAGGTCGTTCGTATCTTTCTTCTAAACTGGAGAAAGGTCGTCTGTTTTCTAAATTGAAAAGAGATTCCCTCTCATTTGTATCTTTTTTCCAAATTGAAGGATTGACGGGTTTCTGGATCTTCCTTTTAAACGAAAAGATTTACAAGATCATCTGTATCTGTCATTAAAAATGAAGAGAGATGTAGAACTTTTTAGTTTCATTGAAACTTGAACTGCTGAGATTTATTATCGTCTGAATCTTCCTTCTAAAATGAACTGATTCATGGACACCTGATCTTCCTTCGGAATTGAAAAAATATTCGCGATCGCCTTTATTTCTTCCAAATTAAATGATTGTGTCATATCTTTCTTCAAAATTGAATCGTCTTGTCATATCTTCCTTCAAAATTAAAGAGAAATTAGCGTCGTTCATATATTCCATCTAAAATGGAAAAAGGTCATCTGCTTCTTCCTTCTGAGTTGAAAAGGGATTCTCGATCGTTGTTTCTTTTTTCCAAATGGAAGGATTGACGATCTTCGCTATCTTCCTTTCAAACGAATCAGATACCAGATCATCTGTTAGTGTGAAGGGAATGTCTGTAGTTTCTTTCAAAATTAAACATAGATATACTGTCATTCGTATCTTCCCTTTGAACTAACTGATTCACGGACATCTCATCTTCGTTTTGAATTTAACTGATTCATAGGCATCTTATCTTCCTTTAGAATTAAAGAAAAAGTCATGGTCGTCTATATTTCTTCTAAATTGAATGGTCGTGCAATATCTTCCATCAAAATTAAGGAAAAATGTAGGGTCGTACGTATCTTCCTTCTAAACTGGAGAAAGATCCTATGTCTTCTAAGTTGAAGAGAGATTCTCGGTCGTCTATATATTTCTTCCAAATTGAAGGATTAACGGTTTTCTGGATCTTTCTTTAAAATGAAAATATTTACAAGATCATCTGTATCTGTCTTCAAAAGTGAAGAGAGATGCAGAACGGTTGTAGTTCTTTTCAAAATTAAAAAGAGATTTACTATCCCTTCTTTTTGAATTGAATTCACGGACACCTTATCTTCCTTCAGAATTTAAGGAACATTTACAGTCGTCTACATTTCTTCCAAATTGAATGGTCGTGTCATATCTTCCTTCGAAATTGTGAAGAAATCCAAGGTCGTTCACATCTTCCTCCCATACTGGAGAATGATCATTTGTATCTACCTTGCGAGTTGAAGAAAAACTCTCGACCGCCTGAATCTTTCTTCTAAGTTAATGGATTAATGATCTTCTGGTCTTCCTGTTACAAGACTACCTGAATTGTGTCTTCAAAAGTGAAAAGAGATTTGGGACGTCTGCAGTTTTATTCAAAATTGCTCCCCAGATACTTTCTCTTCCTTCAGAATTGTAGAAACATTCACGGCCCCCTATCTTTCTTTCAAATTGAATGGTCATGTCGTAGAGAAATTTAAGAAAGAAATATAATGTTATTCAATATCTGCCTTCTACAGTAGAGAAAGGTTGTTTCTTCCTTCTAACTTGAAGAGAGATTCTCGGCCGCTTGTATCTTCCTTCTGAATTTAATTAATTCCCTGATACTTTCTCTTCCTTTAGAATTGCAGAAGGATTCATGGTCCCCTATTTTTCTTTTAAATTAAATGGTCTTGTCATATCTTCCTTCAAAATTAAAGAGAATTTAACGTCGTTCATATCTTCCTTCTAAACTGGAGAAAATCGTCTATTTCGTCCTCCTAAGTTGAAGAGAGATTCTCACTCGTCTGTATCTTCCTTCCATATTGAAGGATTGAAATCTTCTGGATCTTCCCTTAAAACGAAACAGATATATAAGATCATCTGTTTCTGTCTTCAAAAGTAAAGAGATTCGGAACGTCTGTACTTGCTATCAAAAATTGAAAAAAGATTTACCATGTTCTTCCTTAATTGAACAGATTCACGGACGCCTTATCTTCCTTCAGAATTGAAGAAGATTCACGGTTATCTATATTTCTTCCAAATTGAATGATCGTATCATATCTTCCTTTAAAATTAAATAGAAATTTAAGTTCGAGATTCGGAACGTCTGTACTTTCTATCAAAAACTGAACAAAGATTTAGAATCGTTTGTATGTTCTTTCCTTTAGAATTAAAGAAAAATTCCCGATCGTCTATATGTTTTCCAAATTGAATAGTCGTATTACATCTTTCTTCAACATTAAGGAAAAATTTAGGGTCATTCGTATCTTCCTTCTAAACTGGAGAAAGATCGTCTGTCTTCTAAGTTGAAGAAAGATTTTCGGTCGTCTGTATATTTCTTCCAAATTGAAGGATTGACGGTCTTCTGGATCTTTTTTTAAAACTAATAGTTTTACAAGATCATCTGTACGTGTCTTTAAAAGTGAAGAAATATGCAGAACGATTGTTGTTGCCTTCACAATTGAAAGAGAATTACAATCTCTTCTTTTTGAATTGAACTTATTCACGGACACCTTACCTTTCTTCAGAATTGAAGAATGACTCACGGTCATCTATATTTCTTCCAAATTGAATGGTCATACCATATCTTCCTTAAAAATTAAAGAGAAATTTAATTTCGTTTATATCTTTCTTCTAAACTGGAGAAAGTCCACCTGTGTCTTCCTTCTGAGTTGAAGAGAGATTCTTGGTAGTTTCTTCAAAATTGAAGCATTGACGGTCTTCTGTATCTTCCTTTCAAACAAATCAAATACAAGTCAATTTGTATCTGTTTTTAAAAGTAAAGAGAGATGTGGAACGTTTCTTTTAAAATTGAAAATAGGTTTACAATCGCTTGTGTCTTCTTTCTGAATTAAACTGATTTACGGACACGTTGTCTTCCTTTAGAACTGAAGAAAGATTCGCGGTCGCCTATATTTCTTACAAATTGGATGATCGTGTCATACCTTCAAAATTGAGGAGAAATTCAAGGTCATTCACATCTTCCTCCCTACCTGGAGAAAGATCGTTTGTATCTTCCTTGTGAGTTGAAGGGAGACTCTCGATGGTCTGTATCTTTCTTTCAAATTGATGAATTGATGGTCTTCTGGATCTTCCTTTAAAACGAAACAGATAATATATAAGATCACTTGTATCGTGTCTTTAAAAGTGAAGAGAGATTTGAAACGTCTGTTGCTTCATTTAGAATTGAGAAGAGATCGTCTGTATCTTCCTTCTGCATTTAACTGAAAGTTATCTTCCTTCAGAATTGAAGAAAGATTCAACCCTTTATGTTTCTTTTAAATTGAGTAGTCGTGTCAGGTCTTTCCTCAAAATTGTGGAGAAATTCAAGTTCGTTCGTATGTTCCTTTTAACCTGGAGAAAGGTCGTTTGTCTTCTAAGTTGAAAAGATACTTCTGTCGTCTGTTTTTTTCTTCTAAATTGAAGTATTGACGGTCTTCTGGATCTTCTTTTAAACCGGATCATCTGCATCTGTCTTCAAAAGTGAAGAGAGATGTATAACGTTTGTAGTTGCTTTCAAAATTGAAAAGAGAATTGCAATCTCTTTTTGTATTGAATTGATTTACGGATACTTTATCTTCCTTCAGAATTGAAGGAAGATTCAAGGTTCGTCTATATTTCTTCCAAATTGAATGGTCGTGTCATATTTTCCTTTTTTGGTTGTTTCTTTGTATCTTCTTTTTTCTGATTTGATTCACGGACACCTCATCTTCCTTCATAATTGAAGAAACGATTCACGGTCATCTATATTTCTTCCAAATTAAATGGTCGTGTCATATCTTCCTTCAAAATTAAGGATAAATTTAAGATCTTTCTTATCTTTTTTTTGAACTGGAGAAAGGTCGTCTGCATTTTTCTTCCAAATTGAAGGATTGAGGGTCTTCTGGATCTTCCTTTAAAACAAAAAGATTTACAAGATCATCTGTATCTGTCTTCAAAAGTGAAAAGAGATGCTGAACGTTTGTAGTTTCTTTCAAAATTAAAAATAGATTTAAAATCGTTTGTATCTTATTTTTGAATTGAACTGACTTCCTTCAGAATAGAAGGAATATTCACGGTCGCTTATATTTCTTCCAAATCGAATGGTCGTGTTATATCTTCCTTCAAAATTGAGGAGAAATTTAAGGTCGTTCACATCTTCTTTCTAAACTGAAGAAAGTCCATCTGTGTCTTCCTTTTGAGTTAAAGAGAGATTTTTAGTTGCCTAATTCGTTCTTCCAAATTGAAGGATTGGCAGCCTTCTGTTGCCAAATTGATGGATTGGCAGCCTTCTGGATTATCCTTTAAAATCAAACAGATATACAAGATCACCTGTATCTGCTTTCAAAAGAAGAAGAAAGATTCGAAACATCTCTAGTTTTTGTCTAAATTTAGCAGAGATTTACTAACGGCTTCCTTCTGAATTGAAATGATTCATGGACATTATATCTTCCTTCAGAATTGAAGAAAGATTCGTGGTTGTTTATATTTCTTCCAAATTGAATGGTCGTGTTATATCATCCTTTAAAATTAAGAAGAAATTCAAGGTCGTTCACATGTTTCTCCCAAACTGGAGAAAGATCATTTGAATCTTCCTTGTGAGTTGAAGAGAGATTCTCGGTCGTCTCTAATTCCAAATTGGAAGATTGACGGTCTTTTGTATCTTCGTTTTAAACAAATCAGATACCAGATAATCCATCTCTGTCTTCAAAAGTGAAGAGAGATTCGGAACATTTGCAGTTTCTTTCAAAATTAATCATAGATATACTATCGTTCCTTTAAACTGAAACGGACATCTTATCTACGTTTTGAATTGAACCTATTCATGGGCATCTTATCCTCTTTTAGAATTAAAGAAAAATTCACGGTCGTCTATATTTCTTCCAAATTAAATGGTTGCCTTATCTCTTCCTTCAAAATTGAGGAAAAATGTAGGGTTCCTTCCAAACTGGAAAAAATCGTCGGTCTTCTAAGTTGAAGAGAGGTTATCGGTGGTCTTTTGGTGGAACGGACTGGTCCTTGATTATCTTCAAAAATTGAAATACAGAACTTGCCCTGTAACCAAGAAAGATTAAAAAAACACAACAAACTTTGCTCTAACGCGTTTCGACAGCCAAGCTGTCATCTTCAGATAGATACGCGCTAGAGCGCAACGTTTGTTGTATTTTTTAATCTTTCTTGGTTACAGGGGGCAAGTTCTGTATTTCAATTTTTGAAGATAATCAAGGACCAGTCCGTTCCACCAAAAGACCACCGATAATGTCTCTTCAACCTAGAAGACAGACGATTTTTTCCAGTTTAGAAGGAAGCCTAAATTTTTCCTCAATTTTGAAGGAGGAGATAACGTGACCATTTAATTTGGAAGAAATATAGACGACCGTGGTCTGTATATTTCTTCCAAACTGAAGGATTGACGGTCTTCTGAATCTTTCTTTAAAACGAAAAGATTTACAAGATCATCTGTATCTGTCTTCAAAAATGAAGAGAGATGTAGAACTTTTTAGTTCCTTTGAAACTTGAACTCTGAGATTTATTATCGTCTGAATCTTCTTTCTAAACTGAACTGATTCAGGGACACCTTATCTTCCTTCAGAGATGCAGAACGGTTGTAGTTCCTTTCAAAATTTGAAAAGAGATTTACAATCCTTTCTATCTTATTTTTGAATTGAACTGACTCACGGACACCTTATCTTCCTTTATAATTGAAGAAAGATTCGCTGTAATCTATATTTCTTCCTAATTGAATGGTCGCGTAATATCTTCCTTCAAAATTGAGGAGAAATTTAAGGTCGTTCATATCTTCTTTCTGAGTTGAAGTGTGATTCTCAGTGGCTTGTATTTTTTTTCCAAATTGAAGGATTAACGGTCTTCTGGATCTTCCTTAAAAACGAAACAGATACAAGATTATTTGTATATTTTTTCAAAAGTGAAGAGAGGTTCTAAACGTCTCTAGTTTCTTTCAAAATTAATCAGAGATTTTCAATGATCTGCATCTTCCGAATTGAGCAGATCCACGTAGACCTTCAGAATTGTAAAACGATTCACGGACATTTACATTTCTTCCAAATTAAATGATCGTATCATATCTTCTTTCAAAATTGAGGAGAGGTCCAAGGTCGTTCATATCTTCCTTCTAAACTGGAGAACGGTCGTCTGTCTTCTAAATTGAAGAGATATTCCCTGTCATCTGTATCTTTCTTCCAAATTGAAGGAATTGACGGGTTTCTGGGTTTCCTTTAAAACTAAAAGATTTATTATTTATTATTATTATTTATCATCTGTATCTGTCTTCAAAAATGAAGAGAGATGGAGAAATTTGTAATTTCTTTGAAACTTGAACTGCTGAGATTTATTATCGTCTGAATCTTCCTTCTAAACTGAACTGATTCACTGACACCTTATCTTCCTTCAGAATTAAAAAAAGATTCGCGATCGGCTTTATTTCTTCCAAATTGAATGATTGTGTCATATCTTTCTTCAAAATTGAATGGTCTTGTCATTTCTTCCTTCAAAATTGAAGAGAAATTAACGTCGGTCATATATCCCTTCTAAAATGGAGAAAGGTCATTGCATCTTCCTTCTGACTTGAAAAGGGATTCTCGGTCGCTGTTTTTTTCTTCTAAATGTGAGGATTGACAATCTTCTGTATCTTCCTTTCAAACGAATCAGATACCAGATCATCTGTATCTGTGAAGTGAAGAGAGCTTCGGGACGTCTGTAGTTTCTTTCAAAATTAAACATAGATATACTATCATTCGTATCTTCCCTTTGAACTGACTGATTCACGGACATCTTATCTTTGTTTTGAATTGAAGTGATTCATGGGCATCTCATCTTCCTTTAGAGTTAAAGAAAAATTAACGGTCTGTTTTCAAAAGTGAAGAGAGATGCAGAACGGTTGTAGTTCTTTTCAAAATTAAAAAGAGAATTACAATCTCTTCTTTTTGAATTGAACTGATTCAGGGACACCTTATCTTCCTTCAGAATTGAAGAAAGATTCACGGTCGCCTGTATTTCTATCAAATTGAATGGTCGTGTCATATATTCCTTCAAAATTGAGGAAAAATTAACGTCGTTCATATATTCCTTCTAAACTGGAGAAATGTCTGTGTCTTCCTTCTGAGTTGAAAAAAGACTCTCGATCGCTTCTATCTTTCTTCCAAGTTAAAGGATTAAAAATCTTCTGAATCTTCCTTTAAAACGAAACAGATATAAGGTCATCTGTATCTATCTTCAAAAGTGAAGCGAGATTCGAAACGTTTCCAGTTTCTTTCAAAATTAAACTGGATTTACTATCATCTGTACCTTTCTTCTGAATTGAATAGATTCACGGATACCCTATCTTCCTTCAGAATTGAAGAACAATTCACGGTCATCTATTCTATCTATTCTATTTTTCCAATCGAATGCTCCTTCGAAATTGAGAAGAGATTTAAAGTTGTTCGTTCCTTCCTTTTAAGCTGGAGAAGGGTCAGTACAGGATATACTTCTTCCGGAATTGGACCGTGTCAAAGAACTACTAAAAGGCTTCGACGTTTCGCCCCCCATCGTAGGGGGCTTCTTTAGGAACAAAGAAAAGAAACAATAAATAAAAAGGGAAATATAAGGGAGAAGGGTCGTCTGTATCTTCCTTCTGAGTTAAAGGGAGATTCTCGGTTGTCCGTATCTTTCTTCCAAAATGAAGGATTGACGGTTGTCTGCATCTTCCTTCTAAATTCACTGGGTGTCTTCTTCAAAATTGAAGATGATCCACGGTCGTTTCGATCTTTCTTCCAAACTGAAGAAGCATTCGTGGTCCCGTATAACTTTCTTCAAAATTGAAGGATCATTTGGAAGGAAGATACAAAGAAGCAAAAAATTCCATTAAAATGAACTCGGGAAGAAAACCAAGAAAATATTAAAATAGATAAAGCGAGCTATCATCAAGAAGATTTTTATATGAAAATGAACAAATCTCAAAGTTTACGAGGCTCATCCGTACCCTCGTAAATTCGCTTGTTTATGCCGCGAATTTTAATGTGTTATTGCTAATAATAACTCGATATACAACGCATTAATTTTATGATAAGCTATTTGTTTGTAAATATTTATAGACAGCTGCATTAAATCAGATCTTGCCTGCACGGATATTGTTTATTTTGCTCTAGACTAAATAATACCAATTAATTTTGTGCTTTAATTATATCCGCAGTCATATCACAATATACCAGCCGCAGCTGCATCCAGTTTATGTTGATTAGCACAAAAAAGTAAAACAATTTATATTTTTCAAAAAAGTCGTTAATGAACAAATTGATTAAATAAAATGAAAAACTAAACAAATCATCTTGGATAAGAAAACTATTTCAACTGAACAACTTTCATTAATTATGAATCATTTTTACGTGAAACCGTTTTCAGGAGGCATCATCACCTCATACGAATGGCGAGCACCCACCCTTGAGCAATTCTGCTGAAATAAGGGAAAACGGTAGTACAAATGGAGATAAAATCAAGGTAGAACGACCTCCGAGCAGAAGTGGCTCTTCATCCTCTAGGAGCACTCCATCCCTGAAAAGTAAAGATGTAAGACTGCTTACTCACACTTATCTACATATACATACCCGTAAAACACAGATGACTAACAAAGAAAAAGCGCTTTTACGTCATAAAACCCCTTTCTGCAATCTGACAAAGCTGCAAACTATTCCCCACTTCACAACTGATAAATAATTCAATTCTCCTCGTCGTCATATTTGTAGACAATGATATTTAATGATGTTCGTTCTAGGAAAAACCCCTGACTCCAGGATCGAAGCCCCGCTCTACAACGCCTAATTTGGCGGGCGCCCAAGGAGCTAGTGGGCCAAAAATCGGGCTTGGTCAGTATCCCCCTTATCCTCTAGGTGGCGGCAGAGGACCGGAACATCTTAGTCCCTACAATAACGTGCCGCCGTCCCCGTATGGGAGGCCGCCTCTTATGGGGGCTTACGATGGGCATCCCCATACGAGAGCGCCCGGAATAACGCCCAACGGTCTGGCCACTATACCAGGAGGCAAACCGTAAGTACACCTCGGTTTTCGCTCTTTTTCTTGCGAAATTAATCAGCATGGAGGGCGAGTTTACGTCCTTCGATGAGAGAAAGTGAGAGGTTGAAATTGGCAGCTTCAGCCTTACTTGAATCGCCTCAGCTTAAATCATAAATATTCCGCCTTTTCTGTCTTAAATACTTTATCAAACAGTGACATGTTCTCCATGAGGTACAGCTTCCCTTGTGAATTACAAAATGGAAAGAACATACGTAAAAGCAGTTATATTTAAAGTTAGACACAGGAAATGAAAAATAAAAGAGCCAAGGGAAAAGATTCTTAGATAATTCTGACGAAAAAGCAAAAATTTCGAGATTACTAAATGAGAATAGAAATTTTGATTTTTTTTAATATATTGCCTTCGTTTTCATAACTTCACATTTAAATTTGGAATCGCTATTTTCTGAATTTTAACTCCAATTTATTTTGCAATTAAAGTCGTTTCAAAAATCAAGTTTTGAGGTAATATTGGAAAATTGGACTTTCAGCTCGAAATTTTGGAAAAAAACGGACATCTGAATCTAATTTATACAGAAATTACGATTGAAGGTTCGAAAAGAAAAAGTCGTAACTTCTATAAAACTCCAGATTTTTTTTCAGTAATGTTTTGAACTTTTTTACAAATGTTGACTTATTTTGAATTTACAATCTTAATTCCGAAATGAGAATCGAAGGTTCAAGGAAAAAAAGTCAAAACTTCCATAAAATTCGGGATTTTTTTGTAATGCTTTGACTTTTTTTTCAGAAATTTTGACTTGTTTTTCAGATTTTGAATTTAAAGTAGTAATTGCTATGTTATTTTAATTTCAATTAATTGTCGAAATTTTAAGACTAAACCAAAATTCCATTTAAACTCTAAAATTCTTCGAAATTTCGACTTTTTTTGGAACATTCTAGTTGCTAAATGCCTAATTCAAAAAGTCAGATTCTTTAAAATATTTAGAAGTTTTCACGTGGTGGCGAATTTTCCAAAAAGTAGAATTTAAAAAACTCGAAGATTTGAGGAAGTAAAAATTTTCAAAAATGTCGAAATTTTGAAAATAAAGAGGTCCAAGCTTTCAAAAAAAGTGGACATTTTGAATAAAGGTCGAAATTTTGGAAAAATGTCTCAAAACTTTAAGGAAAAGTCGAAATTTTGAAAAAACATGTTAAGTAACTTTAAATTTTTACTCAAAATTTGTACTTTTTTCTCAGAGTTTCATGTTTATATTTTAAACTTTAAAATTCTTCGAAATTTCGACTTTTTTTGAAACTTTCCAGTTGCTAAATGCGTAATTCAAAACGTCAGATTCTTTAAAAAATTTGGAATTTTTCACGTGCAGGCAAATTTTCCAAAAAGTAGAAATTAAAAAACTCGAAGATTTGAGGAAGTAAAAGTTTTCAAAAATGTAGAAATTTTGAAAATAAAGAGGTTCAAGCTTTCAAAAAAAGTGGACATTTTGAATAAAGGTCGAAATTTTGGAAAATGTCAAAACTTCAAGCAAAGATCGAAATTTAAAAACTCGAAGATTTTAGGAAGTAAAAACTTTCAAAAAGTCGAAATTTTGAAAATGAAGAGGTCCAAGCTTTTTAAATTTTGAACAAAGGTCGAGATTTTTAAAAAATTTCGAAAAAACGAAGTTTTGAAAAATAAGTTTTAAAAAAATTAAAATTATTGAATTTTCCAAAAATTCGAAATTTTTAGGAAAAATGCAATTAACACAAAGGTCAAAATTTTCAGAAAAAGTTCAAATTTAAAAAAAAACCAAATTTTGAAACGAAATTTGAAATTCGAAATTTTCAAAATAAAAATCGAAATATTAAAAAAAGTCGAAGTTTTCAGCTGGGCTGGATTTACGTATGCGCTATACAAACTACAACTTGGGGCCCCCACCATTTTTGAAGGCCCCCAGATAAGATTAAAGACCTTTTTTTTTAATTCGGCGATAAAATTGTTGGTGTGAACCATTTTTTTGCTCGCAATATGGATCCACAGCTCAAATAGCTTAGGTCCTCATCAATCCAGCTCTGACAGTCAAAAGGTTGTCAGTAAGATCTAGTTAGATTTTCAGAAAATTCAAATCCTCAAAAATTGAGATTTTTTAGAAAGTTAAATTTACAAAAAATAAGAAATTTCTTTCAATAACTATTTGAAACAAAGTCGAAATTTTTCGAAAAATTTGAAACTTTGAAATAAAGATAATATTTGACAAGCAACCCAACCGTTGAAAGAGAGTGGGCGTTTTTAAAAAACTTAAAATTTCGAGAAAAAAGTCGAAATTTTCAATATAAGTGAACATTTTAATAAAAGGTCGAATATTTCGAGAAAAAAAATGGATGTTTTAAAATGTTGAAATTTTCAAAAATAAGCGAAATTTTGACAGTCGATATTTTCAAACGTAAGTAAAAATTTTGAAAAAAGCTCGAAATGTCAAAAAAGTGAATTTTTAAAATGTCGAAATTTAAAAAAAGTCGCAGTTTGCAAAATAAGTTACAACTTTTAAAAAAGTCTAATTTCTTAATAAAAGCAGTCAAAATTTTCAAAAAGTCACAGTGAAATCTCTCTTAAGCTTAAACCTTGAGGACTGGCAAAATATGTCTGCTTAATGGAGATGTACGTTGATGAGAAAGTGTGTCAAAATTTTGTTTGAATAGTGATTTAAGTAGAATGCAACCTAGACTACAAATTTATGCAGCCCTACAGGTGTGTATAGTGAATCATAGGTAGCTGAACTACCAACAGTTGAAACACTGCCACCTGCAAAGCGGTTGCTCTCTAGGAAAAATTTCCCAGAAGACAAGAATTCTAATGCACAGACCAATAGGTTTGAACATTTATTAGATTCGAAGTTTAGAAACCAAAGACCGGTTTCGATCTTGTTAGATCTCGTCAATTTGGTATATCCGACTCGAATGGTAACAAATGTTCCGACAAGTCCGTGAATTCTTTAGTATTTAATATCGGAACATTTGTTAGCATTTCAGTTGGATATACCAACGTGAGAGAACTAATAAGATCGAAACCGGTCTTTGGTTTCCAAACTTCGAATCTAATAAATGTTCAAACCTATTGGTCTGTACATTAGAATGATTACTTCGGCTTCTTCAAAATCATCAGAAATGTTTGTGCATAATTGCATAATCGACAGGAACTAAATCATTATCATATTCTGATATTAAGTTCGTATTAATGTTAAGAAATTTCGTCATAAAAAGGCCAGTTGATATATTGTAGCCCAGTGCTGTCCAAACTTTACGTTGTTTGGAGTCAGATTACAAGTTAAACATTTTATGCAGTCACAAAGGCGAAAAAGAAAAATGAATAAACAAAATAAAAAACACCATCATGATTTAGACAAAACAAAAATAGGGTAAACTACCTCTAATTTTTAATATAAAACCGGTGGTGGTTTTCCTTAGAAGTTAAGGAAGCACACAGTTCCCAGTTAAACATATTAATATTTTTAAAAAAAATCTTTTTTGTTCACACGAGACCTGTGACCAAAAATTTCGAATTTAAATCAGAAATTTTAAAGCTTTTTACGTTACTTTAAGTTAAACATATTAATATTTTTAAAAAACTTTTTTTTTCACACAAGACCTATGACCAGAAATTTCGTATTTAAATCAGAAATTTTAAATCTTTTTACGTTACTTTAAACTTCAAATGTCTAAGGTCAAATCTATTAACAAAGCCTTATCAAAATTTCCAACAGCATTTTGAGATTTTCAAAAAATTTCGAGGTTATTTTCGAAATTTTATTCTACTCTTAAAATCCAAAGCCCAAATTTGAAATTTTTATTCTTTAGGGGGGGCAAGTGTAAATATTAAAAGAAGAAAGCCAAATTTTGACTAACAGCAAAAACTGTACAAAAATCTAAAAAATCTAAATTTATTAAAGAAATGTTTCCCAAAGTTTCGACTTTATAATGAAATTCCCACTTTTTTAGAAGCTTTGAATTTCTAAGTAGAAGTTTGCAATTTTAAGTTTTATTAAAATTCCTAACTCACATTTTTAAACTCGAAAACTGATAAAAAATTCTTGATAAACTTTTACAAAAATTCGACTTTTTTCTCGAAATATCTCAAAGTGAAAAATTCGATATTAAACTCTGTTTCTACAAATCTGTTACTCGAAGTGTTGACTTCAAATGATGTCGAAATTTCGAGAAGAAATATCAAAATATTTCGATCTAATCATCGCAATTTCTAAATTAAAGCCATAATGTCTCTTTGGGTTTTTTTAATTCTTACTATTTAGATTTTAAACTTGAAAATTCTTCTAAATGTCGAATGTGAAACCTTTTAATTCAAACTTTAAACTTGAAAAATACTCCTTTTTAAAATGCCCCTTTAAAATCGAAATTTAGTTAAGTCTAAATTCGGTTCATTGCAATTCGTTTAAAATTTAAAAATTCGCAATTTAGACAGTCTTAAAAAAAATCAAAATTTTCAGAAACAGGCGAATTTACCAAAAAGTCGATGTTACAAAAAATCAAAGTTCCAAGATAAAGAAATTTCGAAAAAGAGTCAAAATTTTCACAAAAAGTCGAAATTTTGAAGAAAGGTAGATTTTAAAAAGCAAAATCAAATTCTGAAAAAGTTATCATTTTTAAAAAAGGTCGAAATGTTGATGATAAAAGGTCGAAATTTTCAAAAATAAAAGTGAAAATCCTAAAAAGTTTGAAATTTTAAAAATGTCAAAATTTTGAGATAAAAGTCCAATTTTTCAAATAACTGAAAATTAAAGAATAAGTCGAATTTTTTAAATAAAAATTGAGATTTTTAAACTCGAAAACTGCTAAAAAATTCTTGATAAACTTTTACAAAAATTCGACTTTTTTCTCGAAATATCTCAAAGTGAAAAATTCGATATTAAATTCTGTTTCTACAAATCTGTTACTCGAAGTGTTGACTTCAAATGATGTCGACATTTCGAGAAGAAATATCAAAATATTTCCTCTACATTTCGATCTAATCATCGCAATTTCTAAATTAAAGCCAAAATGTCTCTTTGGATTTTTTTAATTCTTACTATTTAGATTTTAAACTTGAAAATTCTTCTAAATGTCGAATGTGAAACCTTTTAATTCAAACTTTAAACTTGAAAAATACTCCTTTTTAAAATGCCATCTTTAAAATCGAAATTTAGTTAAGTCTAAATTCGGTTCATTGCAATTCGTTTAAAATTTAAAAATTCGCAATTTAGACAGTCTTAAAAAAATAAAAATTTTCAGAAACAGGCGAATTTACCAAAAAGTCGATGTTACAAAAAATCAAAGTTCCAAGATAAAGAAATTTCGAAAAAGAGTCAAAATTTTCACAAAAAGTACGAAATTTTGAAGAAAGGTAGATTTTAAAAAGCAAAATCAAATTCTAAAAAAGTTATCATTTGTAAAAACGGTCGAAATGTTGATGATAAAAGGTCGAAATTTTCAAAAATAAAAGTGAAAATCCTAAAAAGTTTGAAATTTTAAAAATGTCAAAATTTTGAGATAAAAGTCCAATTTTTCAAATAACTGAAAATTAAAGAATAAGTCGAATTTTTTAAATAAAAATTGACATTTTTAAACTCGAAAACTGCTAAAAAATTCTTGATAAGCTTTTACAAAAATCCGACTTTTTTCTCGAAATAATCTCGAAGTGAAAAATTTGATATTAAACTCTGTTTCTACAAATCTGTTACTCGAAGTGTTGACTTCAAATGATGTCGAAATTTCGAGAAGAAATATCAAAATATTTCCTCTACATTTCGATCTAATCACCGCAATTTCTAAATTAAAGCCAAAATGTCTCTTTGGATTTTTTTTAATTCTTACTATTTAGATTTTAAACTTGAAAATTCTTCTAAATGTCGAATGTGAAACCTTTTAATTCAAATTTTAAACTTGAAAAATACTCCTTTTTAAAATGCCACTTTTAAAATCGAAATTTAGTTAAGTCTAAATTCGGTTCATTACAGTTCGTTTAAAATTTAAAAATTCGCAATTTAGACAGTCTTATAAAAAATAAAAATTTTCAGAAACAGGTGAATTTACCAAAAAGTCGATGCTACAAAAAATCAAAGTTCCAAGATGAAGAAATTTCGAAAAAGAGTCAAAATTTTCACAAAAAGACGAAATTTTGAAGAAGGGTAGATTTTAAGAAGCAAAATCAAATTCTAAAAGTTATCATTTTTAAAAGAGGTCGAAATGTTAACGATAAAAGGTCGACTTTTCAAAAATAAAGGTGAAAATCCTAAAAAGTTTGAAATTTTAAAAATGTCAAAATTTTGAGATAAAAGTCCAATTTTTCAAATAACTGAAAATTAAAGAAAAAGCCAATTTTTTTAAATAAAAATTGACATTTTTAAACTCGAAAATTGATAGAAAATTCTTGATAAACTTTTACAAAAATTCGACTTTTTTCTCGAAATATCTCAAAGTGAAAAGTTCGATATTAAACCCTGTTTATTTAGTTGAAATTCGAAATGTGATTAAAAGTTAAAATTTCGTAAATTATTAAGGTCCAGAACAAATTTGAAAATTTTTGATTGACGTAATTTTTTTTTAAATCGAAATTTTAACCTTAGGGCTCGAAACATTTAACTTTAAAAATGAAAATTTCGAGTCTTTTCTGGAAATTTCAAATTCAGTCTGGAGACAAGAATTTGTTAAATAAAATAAAAATATCGTCGAGAAAAATAGTACATTAATTTTTTTTTTCAAAATTTTGAATTTAATTTTGAGATTCCGGTTTTCATAGAAGTGTTGGATTAATAAAGAGACAAATAATAATCTTAAAAGTTTTAGATTCGAAAATTGATATTATTTATAAATTTTTAGTCAAATTGTTCGAATTTCATTTTTCAAAAGTTTAAACACAAAATTTTTATAACATTTCTGTCAAAGTAAAAATTTTATTGAAAAAAATTAAAATTTCGACTTTAATATTCGAAAATTTACTAAATGTTGGGTTTCAATTTAAATTCTCGTTAATTTGAAATTCATCTTTATCAATTTCGTGTTTCTCAGACCATTTAAACTTTTTCCTAAAAATTCTGTATTTAAGCTTAAAATTTTAAGTTAAAGTTTCGAAAATAAATTAGAAATTTCAAAAAAAGATTGATTTATTAAAGAAAAATGTTTTACAAAATATCAGGCTCGAAATCAGGTACTTAGTCGAATTCTTTCTTTTTTTTCCTGTCACTCTTTCTCTAATCTCAAACTTCAGAATTATTAGGATTTTCTTCAAATTTTTTGAGAAAGTCATAACGTTCCTCAACTTTCTAGGAAATTATACAAATATTTTAAGAATCTACTGTACAATTTTTTCTGTGATTACTTACTCAAACTTTTTAAACATAAATTTATAGATTTTCCTGATAGAATATAGAATTCGCCCAGAGTTCTCAGAATGATGCTGGGGGTCTTTGTAACTCTAATTTGAAAAGGGATCATGAATAAAAAAGTTGAAGAATCATTGGTCTAGTTGGTGTAAATAATGATGAAAATGGGGGAAGACCAATGATCAGCGAATGTGCGAATGCAATGTCCACTGGCTTATTAGACACCCTTATGCACATTTACTGACAGTAACGTTGTTATAGGGCTTACTCCTTCCACATGAATGGTGAAGGGCAACTCCAACCCGTTCCGTTTCCCGCAGATGCTTTAATTGGACCCGGAATACCTAGACATGCACGTCAAATCAATACCTTAAATCACGGAGAGGTCGTTTGTGCTGTTACCATTTCGAATCCCACCAAATATGTATATACAGGAGGTAAAGGTTGTGTCAAAGTGTGGGACATTAGCCAACCAGGATCCAAAAGTCCCGTCTCGCAGTTAGATTGCCTGGTAAGTAATTCGACTGCATGTGAATGACGCATAAATGTTAATCAGTAATCCCACAATCAGTAAAGCACTAAATATTTGACTAATTTTGGGCGCAAAACACACAAAGTAGTTTTATCGAAATATTAGGTTGCTTGATCTATGACGTAGATTAAAAAAATCTTCAAAATTTCGACCATAATCTGATATCCTTATTTTTTGAAGGTACCTGTATTGATTTTTCTCGAATTGTTTCCTTCAAATTCCACTTTAATTTAAATATTCCAATTTTTTTTCTCGAAATTTCAAATTTAAATTCTTGATTTTTTACGGTGCCCACCTCGTAAATCTGCCAAAAGTCCCAGTATTTGACTGGTTCTCAAAATTTCCGCTGAAATCTCGCTATTTTTAATTTTGACTAGAAATTTGGAATTTTATATAATTTCAAAAAAATACAACATTATATTATAATTTAAAGCTGGAATCTTTAAATTGAAGTCGAAATTTTGTGAGTAAATTTGAAATGGTGGCATGTTAAAAGTCTTGTTTAAATTTCAAATTGTTTACATGATTTTGATTACGCTAAAATGGTCATTTTGATTCTGAAAACTTCTAAAGACTTAGAGCCTTGAAGCTGCCATTTTTTTCAGATTCAGAAAATTGTGTTTTCTAAAATATTATTTTCGCGAAAGTTCTGGTTTAAATTCGAAACTTCATCGCATTCCTCCTTGAACCTTTGTGTCAAAAATCGATTTTTATATATTTTACTTGAAATATTAAGTTTCTTTCCAAACTTTTTAATTACATCTGAAATTTTTCCTAAAGTTTTGTCTTTAAAATTGAAATTTCGCATCTTTTTTCCGAGAATTTGTCGTTGATGTTGAAATTTCAATTTCCTCATAGAAAATTTGAGTCTACAAATTGAAATTGCATTTTCTATACAAATTTTTACTTGTGTCCTTAAAATTAAAAAAAAATCTTAGCAAGTTAAGTTTTAAATACGCTAATCTTGATTTTAATTTAATTGAGTTTTAATTCAGAATCTCAACAACAAAAAATGTCCAAATTCAAATAGTCAATATTTTTTTAAAAAGTGTTGACTAAAAACAAACTAAAGTTATGAATAACGATTTTTCAAAATTTCTACTTTAATCTCACAATTCCGGGTCGTAAAAATTTTGAAATTTCGAGCAAAAAGTCAAATATTCGAGTGTTTAATAAAATTTATTTGATAAATCTGTAACATTGACTGACAGACAACGCACAGTCTAAACGGATGGGGCCAGGAGCATGAAATTTCATATAGATGTTCCCCGTAATACGGAGGTGAGCATTAAGAGGGGATTTTTCAAAATTCCTCCTCTAAGATAGTAAAAATGTGCATTAACGAATAGGCGATTTTCATGTGGCAAATAAAGATTGTTTTTAAAGTTGCCTATACGCGTTGAGAGCTGAGATCTGTCTCCACACAAATTTATCCAATTTTTTCCATAATTTGTTTTTTTACGAATTTTTTTTATTCCAAACATTTAAGTTTTAAATACGAAATTTTGGATTTAATTTGGCCCTTTCCATGTTTAAATCAAAATATGGAGACATTTGGAAGCTACTTCTCGAAACTTCGTGTTTACAACTAAAATTTTCTGCACACTCAATAATTTGAATAGATTTTTTTCGAAATGTTTTTAAAAAATTTCCGTACAAAGTATAAAATTTTTAATTTGTTCAAATTTAAACATGTTTTCTAAACTGCTAAATATTCTACTCTAAAAATTTCGACTTTAAAATTATGATATTAAATTTTCTCTTTCAGGAAGAAAAAAAATCGAAATTTTAGTAAAATAAAATTCGGATTTCGGATTTTTTCAGAAATTTCGATGTTTTCTCAGTTTTAAATTTTAGATGGGGCTTTCTAGTTTTGTTTCTTTAATTTAATGTACACATTTAAAGACACAAATTAAAATTTTAATAAACAGTCTAAAATGTTCTTTCATTCCGAGGGAAATGTCAAAATTCTGAAACTGAAAAAAGTCGGAACAAGTTCAAAGAAATTTCCAGTTATTTTTATTCAAAATGTCGATCTTCAACATTTATTTTTTATTTCGATTGCCCAATGAATCAATTTTTTTGAAAAAAAATCATAATCACAAGGTTGTAAAAATTATGTTTACAATATTTTGTGAAAATTGTTTTTGAAATCTTTTTCTTAGAATAACAAGAAGAAATTTTGAGTTTTTGATTATTTTCTTAAAATTGCAACTGCACAAGAAATAAAAATTTGGGATGAAAGTGAAAATGCCAGAAAAATCATTAAAACATTATATAATCAAAACAAATATTTTTTTTTCGAAATTTAGGGCCAAAACAACTTAAAATTTCTAAAGTCGAGAGTTTCTACAAATCTGTTACTCGAAGTGTTGACTTCAAATGATGTCGAAATTATGAGAAGAAATATCAAAATATTTCCTCTACATTTCGATCTAATCATCGCAATTTTTAAATTGAAGCCAAAATTTCTCTTTGAGTTTTTTTTATTCTTACTGTTTAGATTTTAAACTTGAAAACTCTTTTAAATGTCGAATGTGAAACCTTTTAATTCAAACTTTAAACTTGAAAAATACTTCTTTTTAAAATGCCACCTTTAAAATCGAAATTTGGTTAAGTCTAAATTCGGTTCATTACATTCGTTTAAAATTTAAAACAGTCTTCAAAAAAATTAAAAATTTTCAGAAACAGACGAATTTTTAAAAAAATCGATGTTACAAAAAAAAAAGTTCCAAGATAAAGAAATTTCGAAAAAAAGGCAAAATTTTCACAAAAAGTCGAAATTTTGAAGAAAGGTAGATTTCAAAAAACAAAATCAAATTCTAAAAAAATTATCATTTTTAGAAAAGGTCGAAATGTTGATGAGAAAAGGTCGAAATTTTCAAAAATAAAAGTGAAAATCCTAAAAAGTTTAAAATTTTAAACAGGTCAAAATTTTGAGAGAAAAATCCAATTTTTCAAATAACTAAAAATTAAAGGAAAAGTCCATTTTTTTAAATAAAAGTTCAAATTACATAAAAGTCCAAAATACATAAAAATTAACAGCTCGGAAAAAATCGGAAATAAAGAGAAAGTCGAATTTTCAAAACTAAAAGTTTAAAACTTCAAAAAGTTGTCAAAAGTTTGAACAGGGGTGAAAATTTCCCAAAAACAACAGGGAGAAGTTTTCAATATTTCCGCATAATCAAATCTATTAAAGAAAAACCAAAGTTTTGAAGAAAGTTCAAATTTTGAGAAAAAAAGTCGAAATTAGAAATAAATTGGAAAATTTGAACTTGAAATTGACTATTCCTAAAGTCTAAATGATCAAAAAATCGAAATGTTCCAAAAAGTCAAAATTTTTAATAAAAATTAAAGCCAGACTTTTCAAAAAAGTAATCATTTTCAAAAAGTTTGAAAATTTCGACTTTTGAAAACATCGACTTTCAAAAGATTCAAATTTTCAAAAGGAATTGAAATGTTTTTATAAAATCGAATTTAAAAACAATCAGATTTGCAAAAAGGTTAGAATTTTGAGTCAAACAGAACAATGTTTTAAAAAGTCAAAATATTCAAAAAATTTGAGATATTGAAAAGGAGATTTTCATAATATTCCAAAAAGTAACACTTTTAATAAAGGCAAAAAAAAAAACAAAACAAAGTCAACATTTTCAAAAAAATCGAATTACATAAATAAGGCTGACATTTAAAGAACTTGGGGAATTTTCAGTCAAAATTTCGAGGGGAAAGTCGAAATTTGCAAAATAAAGTCAAAATTTTCGAAGTGGAACGAGAAATAATCGAAATTTTGAAAAAATTGGATATTTTAAAATGTCCACATTTTCGAAATAAATCCAAATTATCAAAACTAAAACAAAATTTTGAGAAAAAATTGAAATTTTGAGCATCGGACAAGATGTGGTCGATATTGTAATAGTGGATATTTTAAAATATGGAAATTTTCGAAATAAGTCAAAAGTTTCAATAAAAATCGAATTTTCCAAAATACTCGAAATTTTCAGAAAAGTAACCCAGGACTGCTTTCTTTTCTTCCATATAGACGAAGGCGCGGGTATCAGCTAGTTTCATTATAACTTTCCTTCATTCCTTCCTTCTTTCTTTCTTTCTTTCTTTCTTTCTTTCTTTCTTTCTTTCTTTCTTTGAGTTCGAGTTTCAAGTACTAATTTCGAAAAAAATGTCTATAAAGTATGTCGAGAAAAAGGGTTATGCTTTGGAAAAAATATGTAAAAAATACAACTTTACATTTTTAACCTTAAAAGAAAAAAGTTGAAATATCCAAAAAAGTTAAAATCCATGAAGAAAATAAGAAATGTCTGAAGTCTGAAAAATTTTACTTTTTCTGGAAATTTTAAAGTTTTCAACAACATTTTCAAGAAAACAATCAAATATTTGGGTTTAAGATCAATATTTCTAAATTGTTCTTTTAAATATAATTTGAAGCTCATTTTTTTAACTTTTGATCGTTTCCTCAAAATCTTAATTGAAAACCGAAAATTTTCATTTTTTGAATTTGGTCTTTTGCTCTAGAAAACAAAGTTAAAAGAGTGAAAAATCATTTTTTTTAGGAAAACCGGGTCAAAGTTAAAACTTTGATAGAAAAACTGAAATTTAATCTCAAAATGAATTCAAAATTCAGTTTCGTTTGAAATTTTTTGACACCAAAATTCTAGAATATTTTAATAAAAAGGTTAAAACTAAAATTTCAAGTAGAACCTTATTTATTTAAAAAAAATCTTAAAGTTTAATCACAAAATGTTTTTTTTTTCGAACTTATGGCAATGATTTCAAAATTCTGACGTTTTCTAAACATTTTAAGAACGAAAACTGATACTGAACCGATATAGTTTTCTTCTCGAAACCGGAAACCGAAAAATGGAAAAAAAATCGAAGCCCTGGAATAAGGTCCCACAAACGTACCCGAAAGAAAGCCATTGCTAGATTTTTCAATATCCAAATGTATCTAGTAATCGGTTGCAAAATCAAATTTCGTATTTCTGTAGAAGCACCCCATTTTCCAGGCGAATTATTTCTAGATTCTCATCTCTATTCGTAATCATTTGAGCTTAGAGGCTGTTTTCATACTAAATATGCGGCTAGTAGTCAAGGGACAGTCGGACAATTCTATGAAACAGAGATTCAGATTCAGAGAAGTCAAAAAATTCTCTAAATTCTCCCCAATGAAAGATTAAACGTTGAAGAATGAATTCAAAATTGCGTTGATTGAAGCTTATTTCAAAAAAACTTATTATAATTAATAATATTTTTTTTATTTTTTCACATTTTTATTCAAATAGAATGCAACCTGGACTGCAGTTATGCTGCCCTCTAGACGTGTATAGTGAATCATAGGTAGCTGAACTGCCAACAGTTGAAAAACAAACACTTAGCGAAACGGTTGCTCTCTAGGAAGGTCCCAGAAGACAAGGATTCTAAAATGCATAGACCAATAGGCTTGAACATTTATTAGATTCGAAGTTTGGAAGCCAAAGACCGATTTGGATCGACATCTGTTGATTCTATTGCTGGAACATTTGTTGGCATTCGAAATGGATATACCAAACTGACGAGATCTAACAAAATCGAAACCAGCCTTTGGTTTCCAAACCTCGAATCTAATAAATGTTCAAGCCAATTGATCTGTGCATGTTAGGACATTTTTATTGTTAATGTACTGTTAATGTAGTGTTAATGTACTGTTAATGTACTATTAAAAAAAGTACTGTTAATAAAAGCCTACTCTTCACTTTTATTAAAAGGTTCCATCGAGTCGAGGGTTCCTATAGAAATAAGGCCACTTCTAACCAAAAGTTTTTCTTAACAAAACGCATTTCACCACATGCTCTGCACCTAAATAACTAATTTTCTTTTTGCAGCAAAGAGACAACTATATAAGATCCGTGAAACTCTTACCCGACGGAAGAACCCTTATAGTAGGAGGCGAGGCCAGCAATCTATCCATATGGGACTTGGCGAGCTCGACCCCCAGGATAAAAGCCGAATTAACGTCAAGTGCACCAGCTTGTTACGCTCTAGCAATAAGTCCCGACTCAAAGGTCTGCTTCAGCTGCTGCAGCGACGGCAATATAGCCGTCTGGGACCTCCACAATCAGACCCTAGTGAGACAATTCCAAGGACATACGGACGGTGCTTCGTGTATAGACATTTCCTCCGACGGCACCAAATTGTGGACGGGCGGTTTAGACAATACAGTGCGAAGTTGGGATTTGCGGGAGGGCAAACAACTTCAACAGCACGACTTTAGTTCGCAGATATTCTCGCTTGGGTATTGTCCCACGGGCGAATGGCTGGCGGTCGGTATGGAGAATTCACATGTGGAAGTTTTGCACGCGACCAAAGCGGACAAATACCAGCTGCACTTACACGAGAGTTGTGTTCTTAGTTTAAGATTTGCGACGTGCGGGAAATGGTTCGTTTCCACCGGCAAGGATAATTTGTTGAACGCTTGGCGGACTCCTTATGGAGCCAGCATATTCCAGGTGAGTAAATATTTCTGTTGGGAAAACTATAAAGGAGGAGAATCGGATACCCTTTGATCTAGACTGAATCATTCGGTTTCTGAGATACCGTTTAAATTCTTTTTAACTTTAGAACTGTTTTTCTTGTCTATAAACTTTTTTTTGGTATTTCGAGATTTTTTTCTCAACATTTTGATTTGCAGTTGAAGCTGAGATAATAAGCCTTGCATATACGAATATATACAAGTTTATTACGATGCAATTAAAATTTAATTTCATTAGAATCTAATGAAAACTAAATTGCAATTGCAAAGTTCACGTAGATGAGGCAAAGCTTGTATCACGGGTTGCATCGCAACATCCATTGATACAAAAGTCCTCGGCCTGACTTTACTTTCATCTAGTTCGACAAATAACCAATTAAATGTTCTGTAATTAAGCAGTTAAACGTGCTTACAATTGCTTATATGTACAACCGCAACCATAGACTAGTTTCGACCTTCCTTGGCCTCATCAATGTGGTATGATGGTTGTATACACTTCCAACTTAAAGCCACTAGTCAGTCGTATAAGTATCCAAGAGAGTAAACCCCCTTTGGGTGACTTGTAACTGACTTTTAACTGTTTATTACGCAAACATTTTCTGCCACATGCTAATTGAAGCATTCTTCTCTCCTGAGATAATAAGCACACAACCACCTTACTATACTGATGAGGCCAAGGAAAGGTCAAAACTAGTCTATGGTTGCGGTTGCACATATTTTCAATTTTAAGCGCTTTTAACTGTTTAATTACAGATCATTGTCGAAGTTGAAGCTTTTAATTTTTTCTAAAATTTCGACTTTATTGTCGAAAGCTCAACAAATTGTTTCACTTTTTTTTAATTGGAAGTTTAAACTAGAAATAAGGGTTGCCGCAAATATCCTGATATTTTTATAAATATCATATCAGTGATATATCAGGTGCACTAATTTTATTTTTGTTTCAGTCGAAGGAATCCTCAAGCGTGCTTAGCTGTGACATCTCGACGGACGATAAATACATAGTGACTGGATCTGGTGATAAAAAGGCGACAGTGTACGAAGTGATTTATTAAAAAAAAATGGACGATCATTCGCTCGGGGGCCAGAAACGTTTCAAGCAGTGCTCGTGTACCTAATGTAATTAAGTTTCAAACAGTATTTATGACGCGACAAAAAAACTGTTACATTTTAAAATATTTTGTGACACTAGGCGACCAACGCCGATATTTCTGTAAATTAAACAATTTGTAGTTAATTTGGTATTAAAACGAGAACATAGAAACTCGAATAAACAAATGAGAATTGTTTTCGTCAGTTGTTTATTCAGTTCAGTTTATTGTTATTAGGTGCTTTCCAAATGATATGTTAGGTACTCCTGATCGAAGTTGAACTCATTTGGCTTTTTCCAAAGCATTTACGTTCGTTTTCCCCAAAGGTGTATTCAATTCGATATTGTTAAAAAGCTTGGTAGTCGTCTTGTGTCAGTTGGAAAGCACCGTATGTGTGTGAACTAAATGTTGACAATGGCACAAGTGATTCAATGACTACTTACTACTTTTTTCATTATTTTCTTGATGTTAAATATAAATAAAAAGATTACGTAGCATATTTTTCGTAATTAAATAGAACTATATTACTTCTGTGTTTTTTTTCCCTCTTCCTTTTTCATTCTGTCTTTCAGTGGTGTATGGTACTTTTATAAATGAAGAATGGGAAAGAAACAACAATTTTGTTATAGATTTGAAGATGAAACAACTCTTTACTAAAGAATACTCGCTTTCAAGTTTCTATTGAAATGATTTTGCTTTCTGCCTTTTACTAAAGTAACTTTGCTTCCTGTCTTTTACTAGTAAAGTAATTTTGGTTTTTGCCTTTAATTAAACTATCTTTACTTTCTGCCTTTAGCTACAATTTTGCTTTCTGCCTTTAACTAAAATTTTGCTTTCTGTCTTTTACTAAAGATTAGCTTTTCGCCTTTAATTTGGGGCCTCTTAATAGAAATTTTTCTTTATATGCTTATTATCAAAGGTAAACTTGTTTTGTTATAAAACACTATCTGTTCTTTTATTAGAAGACTAGCTGTTTCCCCCGACAAAAAAAATTACAAGGACACTTTTTTGAAAATTTTGAATTTTTTGAAAATTTCAGCTTTTTTGGATATTTTGATTTTTTTGATTAACTCTGCTTTTTTCTAACTGCTGGTTTTGTAAAAATTTAAACCACAAAAACCGAAATTTCTGACTAAAAATTTGTACCTTTATTTTGAAAATTTGGACTTTTTACAAATTTTGTCATTTTTCTAGAAATCTTTACTAATGTTGCAAATTATCACCTTTCTGAAAACTTGTTTATTTCCAAAATGTAGATTTTCTCGTAAATTTTGACATTTTTTTTAAATTTCAACTTTCGTCGAAATATCAATTTTTTTTTGTAAATTTCTGCTTTTTTATAGAAAACTGGTTTGACCAAAAGTAAGTCTAAAAATAATTGACCTTTTTCAATTCGATTCCGGCTCAAAATTTTGATTTTTTCTCGATATTTCGGTTGTTTCTCGAAGTTTCGACACGAATTTCAATTTTTCCTTTTAAATTCGACGTACGTTGAAATTTTGAAATTTGTTTGAAAATTCTTCTTTAAAATGGAAGATTTTTTCTCAAAGATAAATAAAAAAATAATTGTTTTGTATTTTTTCCTTTGAAAATTATGAATTTTTTAAAAATTTCAACTTTTTTTAATAACTTTGTCATTTTTGACAACTTTCTCATACGAAAATATTTTTTATCAAAAACTAATAAGTAGGAATTGTAGAGAATGGCTTACAGTTTTTAAAACTCAGTTCGTATTTTCCCTAAGATCCAGAGTTATTAAAGCCAAAAATGACTTTTTTGTTTTGAACGACCCTAACTTACTAAAAAATCGTTGTAATGGGCTCGGAGGGGAATGAAATTAAAGAGGATTGCATTATGAAAATTTGAGTTTTTTTTGAGAAATTCTGCTTTACAATTGAAGATTTTTTCTCAAAGATAAATACAAAAATACTTGTTTTGTATTTTTTTTCTTTGAAAATTATGAATGTTATGAAAATTTCAGCTTTTTTTGATAACTTTGCCTTTTTTGACAACTCATACGAAAATATTTTTTATCAAAAACCAATAAGTAGGATCTGTAGAGAATGCCTTACAGTTTTTAAAACTCAGTTCGTATTTTCCCTAAGATCCAGAGTTACCAAAGCCAAAAATGACTTTTTTGTTTTGAGCGACCCTAACTTACCAAAAAATCATTGTATTGGGCTCGGAGGGTAGTGAAATTAAAGAGGATTGCATTATTATGAAAATTTGAATTTTTTTGAGAAATTCTACTTTAAAATTGAAGATTTTTTCTCAAAGATAAATACAAAAATACTTGTTTTGTATTTTTTTTTCTTTGAAAATTATGAATGTTATGAAAATTTCAGCTTTTTTTGATATCTTTGCCTTTTTTGACAACTCATACGAAAATATTTTTTATCAAAAACCAGTAAGTAGGATCTGTAGAGAATGCCTTACAGTTTTTAAAACTCAGTTCGTATTTTCCCTAAGATCCAGAGTTACCAAAGCCAAAAATGACTTTTTTGTTTTGAGCGACCCTAACTTACCAAAAAATCATTGTATTGGGCTCGGAGGGTAGCGAAATTAAAGAGGATTGCATTATTATGAAAATTTGCATTGTTTTTGAGAAATTCTACTTTAAAATTGAAGATTTTTTCTCAAAGATAAATACAAAAATACTTGTTTTGTATTTTTTTCGTTGAAAATTATGAATGTTATGAAAATTTCAGCTTTTTTTGATATCTTTGCCTTTTTTGACAACTCATACGAAAATAATTTTTATCAAAAACCAGTAAGTAGGATCTGTAGAGAAAGCCTTACAATTTTTAAAACTCAGATCGTATTTTCCCTAAGATCCAGAGTTACCAAAGCCAAAAATGACTTTTTTGTTTTGAGCGACCCTAACTTACCAAAAAATCATTTTATTGGGCTCGGAGGGTAGCGAAATTAAAGAGGATTGCATTATTATGAAAATTTGCATTGTTTTTGAGAAATTCTACTTTAAAATTGAAGATTTTTTCTCAAAGATAAATACAAAAATACTTGTTTTGTATTTTTTCGTTGAAAATTATGAATGTTATGAAAGTTTCAGCTTTTTTTGATATCTTTGCCTTTTTTGACAACTCATACGAAAATAATTTTTATCAAAAACCAGTAAGTAGGATCTGTAGAGAAAGCCTTACAATTTTTAAAACTCAGATCGTATTTTCCCTAAGATCCAGCGTTACCAAAGCCAAAAATGACTTTTTTGTTTTGAGCGACCCTAACTTAACAAAAAATCATTGTATTGGGCTCGGAGGGTAGTGAAATTAAAGAGGATTGCACTATTATGAAAATTTAAATTGTTTTTGAGAAATTCTACTTTAAAATTGAAGATTTTTTCTCAAAGATAAATACATAAATACTTGTTTTGTATTTTTTTCTTTGAAAATTATGAATGTTATGAAAATTTCAGCTTTTTTTGATATCTTTGCCTTTTTTGACAACTCATACGAAAATAATTTTTATCAAAAACCAGTAAGTAGGATCTGTAGAGAAAGCCTTACAATTTTTAAAACTCAGATCGTATTTTCCCTAAGATCCAGAGTTACCAAAGCCAAAAATGACTTTTTTGTTTTGAGCGACCCTAACTTACCAAAAAATCATTGTATTGGGCTCGGAGGGTAGTGAAATTAAAAAGGATTGCATTATTATGAAAATTTGAATTTTTTTGAGAACTTCTACTTTGAAATTGAAGATTTTTTCTCAAAGATAAATACAAAAATACTTGTTTTGTATTTTTTCTTTGAAAATTATGAATGTTATGAAAATTTCAGATTTTTTTGATATCCTTGCCTTTTTTGACAACTCATACGAAAATAATTTTTATCAAAAACCAGTAAGTAGGATCTGCAGAGAAAGTCGTACAATTTTTAAAACTCAGATCGTATTTTCCCTAAGATCCAGAGTTACTAAAGCCAAAAATGCCTTTTTTGTTTTGAACGAGCCTAACTTACCAAAAAATCATTGTATTGGGCTCGAAGGGTAGCGAAATTAAAGAGGATTTCTTTATCTAGAAGGGGTTTTCTGATGAAATTACTGGAAAAGAATTTCTAAAGTCCATGGACATTTTTAAAAGTAAACAAACATTTGAAGAAATTTTTGGGCGATGAATTTCTTATAATTATTGAAAAACTGCCGAGGCTACAAAATTTTGAATCCAGGATCTGAAAACTAAAAACTTAGACTTTAATTTGTTTATTTTTATTTTTCTTTATGACTGTTTATCTTAAAGTTACAACATTTTGAATGTCACCCCACAATTTTGGATTTTTTATACTGCTTCATTTCTCTAACTAGAAGCTACAATTTCTGTAATTAAAAATCGAAATTTTTAGAGTAGAAAGTTTAAACAAAATGTTTAATTTTCGAAACAAATGTTTTTGTTTCAACATTTCAGATTTAACCTCGAAATTTTAATTTTTTTCTAGATTGTACGACTGCAATTTAAAATTTAAATTCTTTAGAAACTTTAGGCTTCTACTGAAATCCAGGCTTTAAATATTGTAACTTCTACAAAAAAATTGAATATACGAGTTTAAAATCGAAATTTCGAGTTCAAAATCGAGATTTCGCGTTTAAAATCTACATTTTAAGCTTAAAATCGAAATTTCGCGTTTAAAATCGAAATTATGAGATTAAATCAAAAATTCCACAATAGACTTCAAATTTTGACAATTATTTATTATATTAAGAGCTTTTTCGAAATGTTCAGTTTCTGTCCCAACTTCTGAGATTAATCCTGTAATTTCGATTTTGTTTTTTCTAAAATTTCGACTAAAAACTCTAAATACAGACTTTTTTCTAGAAATTTTGATTAAAATGGTTTTATTTATAAATATCCAGTTTTTTTGATAAATTTTGACCTTTTTCTTAAAGTTTTCGCTTTAAATTTCAAAATACATTTCTCTCTAACATTCCAACTTTAAAATTGGTAATTTACTCTGATTCGTTTCATAGATTTCGAGCTAATCACAAAATTTGGGTTTGTTACGAAAAATTCGAGTTAAAATTTAAATTTTCGCTCGCTTTGGAGCGCACCGCAATCTAACTTAGCTTTTTAGGCCCAAACTGGCCGATATAGAAATTTCTGTTAGTCTCTAATAAAAAAAATTGATTAAGAGCACAAAACGGGCAAAATTATTTGGGTATGATAGAATTTCTCGTTTTGCGTTGGAATAAGAAATTTCGTAAGAGGATTATTGTCTATTATTGATTTTTAGCGATTATGTCCTTATGAAAAAATGTTTCTTTGAAACTTTGGGTAAACAAACGAGGAAGTACCACCCTTTTTTCAGACATCAGAAACTTTTTACGGATATTAAATCTCATTGCTAAGTCATCAAATGCTTTTTTTAATTAAAAGTTGGCAGAAAAATTTCGTTATTGCAAAAATGCAGTCTGTTAGAGTCAGAGGAATGCTATTTAGTAGAAGCGGAGGCATCTCAAATGAACTTGTTCACTTTATTTTGCCTAATTGGTAACTGGAATTTAATTGAGAACTTGATAATTAATTTTATACGAATATTTCGTAACGCAAGGAATTCCCAATAAATAAGAAACATACGTAGGCAACCCACAACTAATCTGCAGGTTAGCGGACCTACATGGACAGATGTCGCCACCAATTATTTTTGTAGATTTATAACAACTAGTAAATAACGCATAGCCCAATTATGAATTCATGCATTTAAGTTAAATCTGATAAAAGTGCTTAAAAATACACTATTAAACGAAAACAGTAAATTTATAAAACTTGGGAATGTAAAAAGTTTGCTAGATGACTTTAATAACGTTTTTTGTGAATTATGAGTTGCCTAGATCCAAAGAAGGTTTCACCCCTTTATCCACATCGACAATTAAATAAATAATTACGCGATATGTATTTCGCCAGCAAAACTGGCATTTTCAAGCATACTAATCTAAAAAGATTAGCAAAAGATGCATCGACGTCATCTGCATTGAGATTCAAATCGTTACTGTTTACAATTTAGTTTTAATCCTTAATTTTATTTTAGTGTTATTTTTATTGGATAACGTTTCAATTCAAAAAAAATTACAATAATAATAAGGTTAGATACAAACATTTACAAGCTAAATACACATAATTACTATTAAATAAGTATATTTATGAATTAAATATGGGAAAGTGAGTAGCGTATATAGGCAACCCATAATTCAAAAGAGGTATTGTTTGGGTAATAGCACTAAACATATTTATATTTAATTCAAATACTCATTATTTAAATAGAATCAATCGCTTCTCTTGACTAATATTATTTAATATCGCTTCTAATAAAAAGTAGAACTTCCAGTTAAGATTATTCTTATTATTATTATTTGTTTTCAAAGACTGTTTGGAAGCAAATTGTAAGGCCGCCGACGCACTACGGTATTGTGTCAAACAGGTAGATGCCACCACTAATATTATTTACTTAAAACATAATAAAATACAGATTGTTGCACTTAAAAATTCACTTTTGCGCAGAGTTGAAACCTTATTTTTAATAAATATACAAAAATAAACGATGCATTAATTAGGAAATATAAAAGTTTTGTTATCGATCTTTTTATAAGGTCCGATCGGATATCGGCAACTAACTCTACGCCACCATGTCTTAAACCTGCACGGACAGATGTCGCCACCAATTAATATCGGTTAGTTTATAACAGCTAGTACATAACACATACCACAGTTGTGAATAAATACGTTAAAGTAAAATCTAATAAATATGCTCCACAATAGGTAAATTTTAAATAAAACCAATATATTTAGAAAATGCAATGCGCAAAATTGTTAGATGACCCTAATATCACTTTTTTGGATTATGAGTTGCCTGTCTAAAATTTGGCCATTGTAAATATTTTAGTGCTATATTTTATTTAATGACATAATTTTTTTTAGGAAAATAACGATAATAATACATTCGAATACTACAAATTAATTATTTAAATCTATATTCACAATTTGGTTATCAATCTTTTTATTGGTTTCGATTGGCTGGTCGGCAAGTAACTACGCTACATGTGTTGAACCTAAACGGACAGATGCCGCCACCAGTTAATTTTTGTAGTTGGCCGTGTAATAGATAGTAAATAATGCATAGCACAACTATAAATTAATACGTCAAACGTCAAAAGTAAAATCTAATAGGTATCCCATAAAATATACTATCAAATAGGATCAATAAATTGTAGGACGATAAAATTTAAATTTGAACTTGGCGGTCAATCTCGATGACAGATGGCAGCCCCGACTGTCACTAGCAGCTCCCGCGTTTTTATACAGTAGTCAGACAAGTCTATGCAAGTGGTTACAAGATGTGTGTGTGTGTGTTCGAGTTAATAAATCTTGATAAAAATCTCAAGTATTATTCACGGGTCTAGTAGCTTTCCCTTACAAAATTTATCAAATTCAAGAAGTTAGCTAGATAACCCTAGTATCACTTTTGTAAATTATGAGTTGCCTGTTCAAAATTGAACTTGTAAATTTTATTTTAATATTATGTTTTATTTGTTGACATCTTATTTCGGGAAAATAATGATTATAATACATTTGAGTACAACAAAATAGGTATATACATTCAACCAAAGTTTGCGTATCAATCCTTTTATTAGGTCCTATTGGCTGGTAAGCAAGAAACTTCGCGCTACAATGTGTTGAACCTTTACGAACAGATGCCGCCACCAAATAATTTTTGTAACGGGCTGTATAACATCTAGAAAATAATGCATAGCACAATTATAAATTAATACGTCAAACGTCAAAGTAAAATCTAATAGGCATACCCTAAAATGTACTATTAAATAGAATAACTAAATTTATAAAATTCAAAAATGTGTTAAGTTAGCTAGATGACCCTAATAACACTTTTGTAAATTATAAGTTGCCTATTCAAAATTTAATTTTTGTAAATTTTATTTTAATGTTATGTTTCATTTGATGACATTTTATTTCGGGAAAATAGTGATAATAATAATAATACATTTAAGTACAACAAAATAGGTTTATACATTCAACCAAAGTTTATTTATCAATCTTTTTATTAGGTCCTATTGGCTATTAAGCAAGGAACTTCACGGTACATGTGGAACCTTTACGAACAAATGTCGCCACCAATTAATTATAGTTGCTTTATAACGGCTAGTAAATAACACATAACGCAATTCTGAATTAATACCTCAAAATAAAATCCAAAAGGTGTACTTAAAAATCTACTATCAAATAAAACCAACATATTTGTAAAACTCAAGAATGTGCGAAATTGCTAGATGACTCTAATAACACTTTTTGTAAATTATGAGTTGCCTATATAAAATTTAGCCCTAAATTTTATGTTATTGTTATGTTTTATTTGATGACATCGTCTTTCAGGAAAATAATGATAATACATTTAAATATAACGAACTAAGTAATCTATATTCAAAATTTTGTTATCAATTTTTTTATTAGGTTCGATACGTTGGTCGGCAAGTGACCAACTTGCCGATCAACTCTAGGCTAGATGTGTTGAACCTAGATGAGCAGATGTCGCCACCAATTAATTTTTGTATGCTTTATAGCAGCTAGTAAATGCCTAATAGCGATAATTGCGCTATACGTCAAAGTAAAATCCAATAGGTTTGCTATAAAACGTACTATCAAATGAACGCAATCAAGTTGTAAAATTCAAGAATATGCAAAGTTTGCTAGATGACTCTAATATCACTTTTTGTAAATTATAAGTTGCCTATTCAAAATTCAGCTGTGATTTTTAAATTTTATGTTAATGTTATTTTTCATTTCATGACATCTCATTTCAGACTTTACTTTTTCGAGTTCTAATCCTAACGGTTACAAATTTTCCGCCCAGAATCTGGCCACGTCTACTTACGTTGCGTTTACTTACTTATCGCGTTATCGATCTCTTTATTAGGTCCGATTAGCTGATCCAAACGGACAGATGTCGCCACCAATTAATTATAGTTGCTTTATAACAACTAGTAAATAACGAATAGCACAATTATGAATTGATGCGTTTAAGTAAAATCTAATAAATGTGCCTTAAAATATACTATTAGACAGGAACAAGAAATTTATAAAACCTAAGACAATATAAGGCTGGTTAGATGACTCTGATAACAGCTTTTGTGAATTATGAGTTGCCTATTTACAGTTTAGTTTTTATTTTTATATTTTATTTTAGTGTTTTGGTTTATCTAAATGCGTTTTATTTTGAAAGAAATAATAATAATAATAAATTTAAATACGAGCTTTAACAAGCCAAATATTTAAATCTTTGGTAATTAAACAGTATATTTTATGCATGGATGTATGTAGCGTTGCATATACTAGTTTTAAAAAAATCGTCATTGCAAGCTGTGAATAAATTGTTAAGACTAAACGACAGTGTTTCATAGTTTGATTATTAAGAAACCACGAATTTACTCATACTACATAACAAGGAAATAAAATTTGCCCCCTTTGGCTTCAAAGTGAAAATTATGTTTAAATTACGTATACGAAATATGCACAACTGAATGTCCATTAATGTAGACCCGGTGCCAGATGAAAACTTTTAACTGTAATAAATTCGGTAAAACTGATCCAAAACTTTTTGACAACATTCCCGGATTTTTGTTTAAAATTTGCTACATTTTAGGATAACTTTCCTATCTCCTAGGAGGGCGAAGATTAATCGCCAACATTTTTGTCAAACTAAATGGTATGTTCTGTGATCCTTTACTGAAAAGACCTTTCCAAAAAGATTACGGCTGCACAAAAGCAAATAAAAACAAAATTTAAAACATGAAATTTTTGAATTTGGGTTACCATGATCAATAACAAATTTTTATGTAATAGAGGTTCAATTGTCTTCCATTTATTGAAGCCAAAATGTTCATCTCCAACTGGGTTGTTATACCCTATGTAAGCCCCAACACTATGAAGACTTGTTTTTAATAATTCGGGGCCCATCTCAAAACTCAAAGTTTGTGAAAATTTCGCAACTTTGCAGCCCCTTGCATAACGCAAATTCAACAATGTTTCATCTGATTACAGAAACTCAAGAAATAAACAGGCTGCTAATCAAAACATTCTCTTTAATAATAACGCATTTTTTTGTCTCAGTACGTTCATTTTTAATTATATTTACACATCATCCGTATTTGCGTAGCGTGATTAACGCGCTAGAAAAAGGATTTGAATGTTTAGATTCCGGCGGCGAAAAAACTCTTACTATATTTATCCATATCCCTATTCATCGCGAATAATTGAGTCATATCATCGGATAATTGCACGATTCGAAATGAAGGTCCCTTCGTTGAAATATCACGGCTGGCGGCCGTCGTTAGCTGGAAAATGATTCATAATTGGCGCGCTGACCACGTGACCCGGCCTTCATACGCGAGAGCCTCCTGTGAGGTCTACAAGTGAACTGTAGTTTTACAAATAAAAATGGTGGTTAGTGACTGAAAATTGGACGATTATTAAATGAAAATGTGTGCGGAATTAATGGTTGTGAATAGTAAATTTGGATTTTCGATGGAATGAAGTGTTCTAGTGTGAGGTGAGCCCTGTTCGTTTTAAATATATTGGACTTGATTATGGGCGGGTACTTCGACTGGGAACAGATTTCGAGTTGGATGTTTTGTTATGGGTGTTGTATACTGTCAACTACGTAGGCTTAGGGAATCGGTTGGCTTAACGTCTTTTGTGGTCTCGTTTCGCTAATTCTCCTAATTGATCGGTTTAATATTTGTTGCTAACGGAATCCTTTATGATATGACAAAAGAGTTACGAGGTGGTTGGTGTCCAGTTGGATTGGGAATCAACATGTGACCCCAATCTGACGTTTTCCCTTCTTTATTAAACCCCCTCGTTACCGGCGTTTAATTTTAGAATGCATAACCGACGAGATTGCGTTGCAAAAATGCACCTTTCTATATTTTAACGAGCCGTTTGGCCACGACTCGCGTTAAAAAAATTAATAAATTTTATCCAGTCGCCTTGGGCTCGTCATTGTTTAAGTGGGATTTTGTCAATTAAAAAATTGCGATTAAGTAAAAAAGTGGAACATATTAAAGACGTTATGCGTTGTTAGGTATCCTGGTTAGATTTAAAATAGTAACAGATAAAAAGCAGGAAAATGATAATGCTTATTAGCAACCCACAATATATTTGATTAGTTATTTCGAGTAAAATGCTTTGCTTGCTTAATATGGTAAACTTCCTGTTAGTTATTGTGAGTATAGGGCATATTCTGGGGACAGTCTGTGACCACTTATATCCCTAATCTTGGCAACTGTGTCTAAGTACTGTTTGAATTTGAGATTGTTTAGAGTGTGATAAAATCGGTGTCGATTACCGTAAATCGCTCTGCTGTTGTTATTGTTAAACTAGTTTCAACAATTACTCTAATTTGTTGTTGAACTCGTAATTCCGTACATTAATCAGTTTTTAGTGCTACTAATTTTCAACCACATTAGGCCAGATTGTGTAAATTGGTTTCACGATATTTTAAAAACAGTGTCCCGTAATGAACTTACATTACAGTTTTAGTGCTACTAATTTTCAACCACATTAGGCCAGATTGTGTAAATTGGTTTCACGATATTTTAAAAACAGTGTCCCGTAATGAACTACACACTATTTGATTTCTATTCTGAAGTTGAATTGATTGTTATACGGGGTGTGCACAGTTAAGAAACAACTGTTTTTATTAAAGGGGTATTATGCGCGCCATCTGTGAGAGAATAGATGAACTGCGTTACCAACGTTTGATTGGCTTAGACGTTGATTGCATATTTGTGAATATTTTAAATTTAAACTTGAAATTGCCGCTGAAATTTTAATCCAATATTTCTACCTTTTTAGAGCTTTTCTTTATTATGTTTTTCGAACTTATAATTTAATCTGGAATTTCAACTTTTACAAATGTCAATTTTTTTCCGAAATAATTCAGCTTTTCAACACGTCCACAAAAAATTTGTAACATTTTTGACATCAAGGTTGACATTTTGAAATTTACATATTTTTTTAACATGACTTAAGAACTAAACATTTTTAGTTTTTCCTCGAAATTTCGAGATTAAGCTCGATTTATTGTTTCGAAATTTTTACTTTTTTTAAAATTATGAATGTACACTTTTTTTACGTTTTTAAGTTTTTATTTTTAATTTTAACATTTCGTAAAACTGCGAATTTATAGTTAAAATTTGCTGTTAAAAAAAACGATTTTTTTGAAAATTTCGATTTTTTCTGTCAAAATTTGAACTTTATTTTAAAATATCGACATTTTTGAAAATTATTTTCAACTTTTTTTTCAAAATTTAGATTTTTTTTTTGAAAACTTCGACGTTTTGCAACTTGATGTACATTTTTGGCAAACATTTTCCAAAATTCCGACTTTTTTAAAAATTTCCCCATTTTTTTAAAGAATTCGACTTTTTTTCAAATAGTTTTGACGTTTTCGACCTTCTTCTGAAAAATTACACTTTTTGAAAATGTTCACCGTAATTTTTTGAAAATTTTGACTTTTGAAAATTTTAATTCTTGAAAATTTTGACTTTGAAAATTTTGATTTCCTGAAAATTTTGACTTTGCAAACTTTGACTTTTTTGTGAAAAGTTCCACTCCAAAATTTCGGCTTTTTCCTGGAATTTAATTTTTGTAATTAAAGACTTTTTAAAAAATATTTACTGTTCCACTTTTTTGAAGTTCCATTTTTATAAAAATCTCGAATTTTTCTTGCAATATTTACTTTAAATTATCGACGTTTTGCCGAAAACGTTTACTTTTTTGTGAATTTTGATGTTACTTTTTGTGAATTTTGATTTTTATTTTAAACTTGGACAGCACAAAATTTCACTTGTTCAAATTCTCATTTTTATCGAAATTTTGATTTTTTGCCAAAATTTTGAATTTTTCAAATTTCTTTTAAAAATTTTGATTTTTTTCAAAATTTTAACCTTTAAATATTTCCACTTTTTGAAATTCTCATTTTTATCGAAATTTCGATTTTTTACCAAAATTTTGAATTTTTTATTTATTTTTTGGAAGTTTCGACTGAAGATTTTTTATTTTTTAAAAAATTTCGATATTCCAAAATTTCCACTTTTTCAAATTCTAATTTTTATTGAAATTTCGATTTTTTACCAATATTTTGAATTTTTCAAATTTTTTTGGAAATTTCAACTGAACATTTTGGTTTTTTTTAAACATATTCACCTTTTCAAATTCTCATTATTATCGAAATATCGACTTTTTTACCAAATTTTTTTTTGCAAATTTTTAAAAAATTTGTTTTTTTCAATATTTCGACTTTTACTCGAAATTTTGACTTTTTTGTGAATTTTGATTTTTTTTAAATACTCGTTTTTATCAAAATTTTGATTTTTTACCAAAATTTTGAATTTTTCAAATTTTTTTTGAAAATTTCGATTGAAAATTTTGATTTTTTTTTTCAAAATTTTGACATCTCACAATTTCCACTTTTTCAAATTCTCATTTTAATCGAAATTTCGATTTTTTTGTGAATTTTGATTTTAAATACTCGTTTTTATCAAAACATTGATTTTTTACCAAAATTTTGAATTTTTTATTTTTTTTTGAAAATTTCGATTGAAAATTTTGATTTTTTTGCAAAATTTTGACATCTCGCAATTTCCACTTTTTCAAATTCTCATTTTTATCGAAATTTCGATTTTTTTGTGAATTTTGATTTTAAATACTCGTTTTTATCAAAACTTAGATTTTTTACCAAAATTTTGAATTTTTCAATTTTTTTTTTGAAAATTTCGATTGAAAATTTTGATTTTTTTTGCAAAATTTTGACATCTCGCAATTTCCACTTTTTTAAATTCTCATTTTTATCGAAATTTCGATTTTTTACCAAAATTTTGAATTTTTCAAATTTTTTTTTGAAGTTTCGACTGAAAATTTTTTTGTATTTTAAAATTTTCGAGATTCCAAAATTTCCACTTTTTCAAATTCTCATTTTGATCGAGATTTCGATTTTTTACCAAAATTTGGAATTTTTCAATTTTTTTTTGGAAGTTTCGACTGAAGATTTTTTATTTTTTAAAAAATTTCGATTTATTACCAAAATTACCAAAATTAGGACTGAACATTTTGATTTTCTTCAAAATTTCCACTCTTTCAAATTCTCATTGTTATCGAACTTTTGATTTTTTTACCAACATTTTTAATTTTTCAATTTTTTTTGTTGCAAATTTCGACTGTTTCAAAAATTTGATTTTTTCAAAATTTCGACTTTTACTCGAAATTTTGGCTTCTGTGAATTTTGATTTTTTTTTAAATTTCAATTGAAAATTTTGATTTTTTTCAAAATTTCGACAGCCCAAAATTTCCACTTTTTCAAATTCTCATTTTTATCGAAATTTCGATCTTTTACCAAATTTTTGAATTTTTCAATTTTTTTTTGGAATTTCGACTGGAGATTTTTTATTTTTAAAAAAATTTCGATTTATCACCAAAATTTTGCTTTGACTTTTACTCGAAATTTTGACTTTCTTGTGAATTTTGATTTTTTTTAAATCTTCATTTTTATCAAAATTTTGATATTTTATCAAAATTTTAAATTTTTCAAATTTTTTTTTAGAAATTTCAGTTGAAAACCCAAATCAACCTAATTCCATCTAACCTAACCCAAACCAACCTAATTCAATCTAACTTAATCCAAATCAACTTAATTCAATCTAACCTAACCCAAACGAACCTAACCTAACCCAAACCAACCTACTTTAATCTAACCCAACCCAAACCAACCTAAGTTAATCTAACCTATTCCAAATCAATCTAATTCAATCTAACCTAACCCAAACCAACCTAACCTAGCCCAAACCAACCTAACCTAACCCAAACCAACCTAACCTAACCCAAACAAACCTAACCTAACCCAGACCAACGTATTTCAATTTAACCTAATCCAAATCAACCTAATTCAATCTAACCTAATCCAAATCAACCTAATTCAATCTAACCTAACCCAAACCAACCTAATTCAATCTAACCTAACCCAAATCAACTTAATTCAATCTAACCCTAAACCCAACCAACCTACTTTAATCTAACTCCAACCCAAACCAACCTAATTTAATCTAACCTATCCCAAATCAACCTAATTCAATCTAACCTAACCCAAACCAACCTAACCTAACCCAAACCAACCTAACCTAACCCAAACAAACCTAACCTAACCCAGACCAACCTATTTCAATCTAACCTAACCCAAACCAACCTAATTCAATCTAACCTAACCCAAATCAACCTAATTCAATCTAACCTAACCCAAATCAACCTAATTCAATCCAATCGAATCCTAACCAACCTAATTCAACCTAATCTAACCCAAACCAACCTAATTCAATCTAACCTAACCCAAATCAACCTAATTCAATCTAATCTAACCCAAACCAACCTAATTCAATCTAACCTAACCCAAATCAACCTAATTCAATCTAATCTAACCCAAACCAACCTAATTCAATCCAACCTAACTCAAATCAACTTAATTCAATATAACCTAACCCAAACCAATTTCGACATCCCAAAATTTCCACTTTTTTCAAATTCTCATTTTTATCGAAATTTCTTGATTTTTTACCAAAATTTTGAATTTTTCCATTTTTTTTGGAAGTTTCGACCGAAATTTTTTTATTTTTTAAAAAATGTCGACATTCCAAAATTTCCACTTTTTCAAATTCTCATTGTTATCGAAATTTCGATTTTTTTTACCAAAATTTTTAATTTTTAAAATTTTTTTTGCAAATTTCGACTTTAAAAAATTTGATTTTTCAAATTTCGAGTAAAAGTCGAAATTTTGACTTTCTTGTGAATTTTGATTTTTTTTAGATCCTCGTTTTTATCTAAATTTCGATTTTTTTATCAAAATTTTGGATTTTTTAATTCTTTTTGGAAATTTCGTCTGAAAATTTTGACGTTTTCAAAATTTCGACATTTCAATCCACTATTTTCAGATTTTGACTTTTTGGTGAAAATTTCGACTTCAGAACCTCGATTTTTCTGGAAATGTCGACTTTCTAAAATTTATGAATTTCGAAATTCTACAATTTCCGGTTGTTCCGAAATTCCCATTTTTATCAGAATTTCAACTTTTTCTCAAAATTTTGACTTTGAAATTTCACCTTTTTCTCAATGTTTTACTACAAAATTTCGATTTTTATTCAAAATTTTCACCTTTTCGACATGTCAAAATTTCCACTTTTTTCAAATTCTCGTTTTTATCAAAACTTCGACTTTTTTTTTATTAAAATTTCGTCCTTTTTACCAAAATTTTGATTATTTCAACTTTTTTTTTAAAATTTCTTATGTTGAAAATGTTGACATTTTGAAAATTGGGACATTCCAAAATTTTGACATTTCAAAATTTACATTATTCTTAAATTTTAACTTTTTTATTTCAACTTCAGTACTTAGATTTTTAATCGAAATTTCAGCTTTCTGTAAATTAAGATTTTCGACATTCCAAAATTTCCGCATTTTTGAAATTTCCATTTTTATCAGAATTTCCATTTTTCTCAATATTTTGTCTTCAAAATTTCGACTTTTTCTAGAAATTTCGAATTTTGTCAATTTTGACTTTTTTTAAAAGTTCGATATTTCAAAATTTCCACTTTTTTCAAATTCTCGTTTTTACCATAACTTCAATTTCATATCAAAATTTGGAAATTTCGACTGTTTAAAAATTTTGTATTTCAATTTTTTGAAGATAACCAAGGACCAGTGTCTTTTTGTAACTTTTGAGTTTGAATTACGTTACTTTGAAAATACTGAATTTCTTTTAAAATTCTATCTTCAAAAATTTGGACATTTTCAGAAAATTTTAATTTTTCAAAAGATTTCGACATTTCAAAATTTCTCATTTATCCCAAATTGAGGATTTTGTCAAAACTTTGTTTTATTTTGAAAATTTTGACTTTTCTAGAAACTTTATATTTTGTTCGACTTCTTTTTGAAAAAATGTACTTTTACGTTGGAAACTATCGTTTTTTAACATGTTGATTATATTTTAAAAATTTGGACCTTTGATTTTTTCGAAATTTCAATTTTTTTTGAATACTTGAAAATTTGTATTTGTTTATTTTTCTAAAACTTCCACTTTTTAAAAATTTCGATTGTTTCTCGGAAATTTTAACCATTTTTTTAGTATCTGAAGATGATAGCTTGGCTATCGAAACGCGTTAGAGCAACCTCTGTTGTGTTTTTTAATATTTCTTGGTTTCATGGGACAAGTTTTTTATTTCAGTTTTTTTAAATATTTCGATTTTTTCGAATATTTCAATTTTTTTGAAATTTCAAGTTTTTACAATTTTGACTTCTTAAAAATTTCTACTTTTTTTTTTCAAAATTCTGCCTCCGTTTAATGTGCAGAATTTGCATAATTTGAAATTGGTAGTGGTCAAAATAGCCTCTTTCATTGGACTTTTGACAGAGCATTGACTTCGAGACTGCCAAATAGTTCTTCTGTTGAAATCTTAATTAGACGAGTCTTGAGTCTCGCTTTAGAGTATGAAGTATAGTCCGCATGTAGTAAAGAGAACTTTTCCTTAGTATAAGTTGCAATAAGTGACATCTCTTTTAAATTAATCACGTCTTTGTTTTTATAGGTACGCTTCAGCTCAAAATATCATCAATCAATTCGTTCTGGATGAAGGCTGTGCAATCGAATCGTAACCAGATGAACCTAAAATGCTACATCTCGTCATGTTGCCCCATTCGCGAGTCGTTAGTGCGAGGACCTCTGTTAAATTACTCGACAAAATCATAAAATCAGTGATGTGATTGAAGACGGGGAAAATGTCGACCGAAAACAATAGATACATAGTGCAAGTGTACGTAGGTGCACTGTCCGCTCTCTACGAAGCTTTATCTGTCGAAGCGAGCAAGCAAACGACGTCGGAAGAAATCGTGTCTTGCATCGTTGACAGATTAGATCTCAGCCAGAATGCTTCCTACGAACTAGCCGAAGTAATAGGCGACGATTTCGGCCAAGAATGCAAGGAGCGAAGCTTGGCCAGCACCGAAAGTCCAGTACAACTCATGATGTTATGGCCTAAGAACAGAACTGATCACACCTCTTATAGATTCTACCTTAGGGAGAAGGCCAACGACTACATTTGGAGGGATTTCGTCATGGACCCCCAACTCATCAAGGATTATTTCCACAGGTTTCTATACCAACCGAAAGATAGAGAGTATCCGGATTTATGCCAGCTACCCGATTTGAACGAGCAGACGCTTCTTGATAACTTGAGGGCGCGATTCGTCGCCGGCCACATTTACACCTACGTCGGCTCGATCCTGATCGCGTTGAACCCGTTCAAGTTCTACCCGATTTACAACCCCAAGTACGTCAAGTTGTACCAAAATCGGAGGTTAGGACCCAGCTTGCCTCCGCATATTTTCGCCGTCGCGGACACCGCCTACCATTGTATGTTGAAAGATAGGAAGAATCAATGTATAGTGATCAGCGGGGAGAGTGGTTCCGGGAAGACCGAGAGCACGAATTTTTTGCTGCATCATCTGACGGCGCTCAGCCAGAAGGGGTCGCACGGCAGCGGTGTGGAGCAAACGATATTGAGCGCTGGGCCGGTTTTGGAAGCTTTTGGTAACGCGAAGACCGCCCATAATAACAACTCGAGTAGATTTGGGAAATTCATTCAGGTGAATTATAAGGAGAACGGGATGGTGCACGGGGCTGTGGTGCAGAAATATTTGTTGGAAAAATCGCGGATATGCTCTCAAGGAAGAAACGAGCGGAACTACCACGTGTTTTATTATCTTTTGGAAGGGGCCAATGAGCAAGAGAAGCAGATTTTACATTTGAAGCCGCCGGATCAGTACTATTATTTGAATAAGTCCTGTTATTCGTTGGAAAACGTGGATGAAAGTTACGAGTTTTCAAGATTGAAACAGTCGATGGAAATGGTTGGGTTCACCGCTGAGAAGCAGCGTAGGTTGTTTTCGGTGCTTTCGGCGGTGTTGCTTTTGGGGAATGTGGAATTCCAGCCTAGGAAGTCCGCCTATCATCACGATGAGGCCGTCGCTGTTAAAAATCCGGAGGTGGTCGCGTTGATTTCTGAGTTGCTGCGGGTGAAGCAGGAGACGTTGATGCAGGCGCTTACGGCGAAGAGGGCGCGCGCTTCGGGGGAAACCCTCGTTATTAACTATCGGTTGCCGGAGGCCATCGCCAGTAGGGACGCCATGGCGAAGTGTCTTTACGGGAGCTCTATTCGACTGGATCGTGCTTCAGGTGAATCACGCGCTCTTGTCGAAGAAAGATACGTTGAGGGAACACCAGGGTAACTCGATTGGGGTTCTGGATATTTTTGGTTTCGAGGATTTTGGGTTGAACAATAGTTTCGAGCAGTTATGCATCAATTACGCTAATGAACATTTGCAACATTATTTCAATCAGCATGTGTTTAAGTACGAACAGGAGGAATACAGGAAAGAGGGGATACGGTGGAACAATATCGAATTTATGGATAATACGGGGTGCTTGCAACTTATTGAGGGGAAGCCAAACGGTCTTCTTTGCTTGTTGGATGACCAATGCAAGTAAGTAGTTTGTTAAAACTACTGTCACTATTAATCATTGTCATTAATCACGCGAAGGTGACAATCTAGACTGGTCACCAATTAAACGAAGGTGAGAATTTAGGCTGGTCACCAAATCATAAAAGAGCTAAAATTCATAATGCAGTAATGATATCAGATCTACCAAGCTGCTCAACCTTTTACATTTTGAATGTAATTAAAAAATTTTTCTTACTCGAGCATGGTAATGGAAGTGCAGAATAATTCATACCTTCGATTAAGGGTTTAGCTAAATAGCATGTGAAAGGTCACTATTTTGGTACGAAACCCATCTCGAGAATCGAAATTTTACAAAAGAATTCAAATTCAAGTTTCGATTTTCATCTCTGACATTCTAAGAACTGAAAACAGCAATTTACACTTTTTTTATTGGGTAATGTGTAATTTGTAAGCAGTTCTTGGAAAACTAGAATTTATTTTAGAGACTTTTCTGTCTTCAAAACTTTTTTATAGAATTTGTTCAAGAAATTCCCACGTTTTTACACATATATTTAGCTGTTAATCAAGTTAATTTAAAATTTCGAATAAAAAATAATTAAAAACTTAAAATTCGATTTTGAAATATCGAATTTTCTTCTCCGTATTTTAAGCTTGAATTTCTAATTTTTGTAGATTAATTATCTGTTTATCTATCTATATCGTAAATCTAAAGGAACAAATGTCCTCTTTCAAAAAAAATCTTGTCCACTATTGATGTCTAAAAAAATTTTTGGATTTGAATCGAATTTTCAAAATAGTTCAAACCAGAAAAACACTTTTTTCCCAAAATTGGACCTCGACTTCGAAGTGTTGCCTACTTTCCTTGAAATTTCGATTTTAAAAGAATGATACCCAAATTTTGTCCCCTGATTTGTATATCATTTTCTGAGGATAAACAAGGACCAGTCCGTTCCCCCAAAATTCAACTTTAAAGTCTTTTCTGCTATTTTTAAGTTTGAAATTCATATTCGAGTTATGTGAACTTCTATTTTGAGTTGCACTTAGGATATAAAAATGTTCGAAAGCAATTTTGTGTTATTATCCCTTGATTTGTATATCATTTTCGAAGGATAACCAAGGATCAGTCCGTTCCACCAAAATTCAACTTTAAAGTCTTTTCTGCCATTTTTAAGTTTGAAATTCATGTTCGAATTATGTGAACTTCTATTTCGAGTTGCACTTAAGATATAAAAATGTTCGAAAGCAATTTTGTATTATTAATTCCATAGATGCATCATTATGTGGGATATTTTCTACAATTGCAGTATTTAAAATATCAGTTTAGTTCGAGACAGTTTAATTGTCCGTGGGACAATTACTATAATGAATTGTTTTCTTGTGTAATTACTTTTGCATGTCAAAATATTGTCCTTGACACAGAAGCTGTTTGCAAAATGCTTAAAGCTTATTAAGATTTTGTCGAATATCACTTTTATACTAAAATTCTAAACTATTATACTAAAATTCTAAAGTACGAGTTTTTTCCCTAAAATTTTGACTTTTTTTTATACAAGCTTCTACAATAGTTTTCTAAAATTTTTACTCCAAAATCGAAGTGTCGATTTTTGTTCAAATTTTTTGTTGATCCCAAAATTTGATCTTTTTTTCTGGACATTTTTGTTTAACATTTAAAATCACCTTTTTTCTAGAATTGTTCCCTCTTTCTCTGAAAATTTACATAACTACATATTTTAATTTCGAAATTTAGATTTTAGTTCCAAAATTTCGAGTTTAAACTTAATTATTTTCGAGTTTCAATTTAATTTTTGTTTTTCGAGTTTTATTTTAAATTCGAAATTTTGAACCTTAAGCGATGACTTGTATATTCTAGCTTTTATCAAAACCTCAAGATTGAACTTGTAATTTTCAGTTTTTCAAGTTAAAATTCGCAATTTCGACAAAAAATTCTAAATTTTGACAAAAAATTCTAAATTTTGACAATAAATTCTAGATTTTCGTGAAAAAGAAGATACTAACTATAGAAAGTCTAAATTTGGTTTGAAGTCAGTATTTCAGAAAAAATATCGAAATTGTTAATTTTAATTAAGTACAGGATTTTTTAAAACAAAGTTAACATTTTGCAGAAAGCTATTAACAAAAGACTTTTTGCCTTTGGTGAATTTATGTGATTTTAATAAAGAAATTGATACATTTTTAATTGCAAATCATCATATGTATATTTTTTATAAGAAATATGTTTGGTCAGTCAATTTAAAAGACATGACTTATGATAAAGAACCGAAATTAATTACAGATTATTTGATATTTTTTGCCAGATGATTTTAAAGAAATTTCGAAAAACCATATCTACTTAATAAATCTTTAAGCATCGACTGACGCACAACGCGTCAACGGTGGTCCTAGGAGCGTGAAATTTCACACAGATGTTCCCCGTAATACGTGGGTGAGCATTAAGAGAGGAATTTTCAAAATTCAGCCTCCAAAGTACTAAACAGGGCTTCGAACCGCTGTGTTTTTCGTTTCGGTTTTCGTTCCGGCAAAAAAATTACATCGGTTCAGTTTCGGTTTTCGTTCCGACAAAAATAACGGTTTTTTTTCTGGTTTTCGGTTCAGTTCCAGGTGACTCATGTTTTTTATTTTTAAAAGTCTTTAAAAATTGATTTTTGGACATAATTTAGAAAATGTGATGTCTTTTTTACTTAATATTACAACCTTGCCTAAAATTGAAGGAAAATATTTTATATTTTTCAAGTTTAAAATTTTCATGGTGAAACTCTCGAGTTTTTAGTTCAATTTGAGTTCAAATTTCAACTAAATTTTATAAAAAACTAAATCGGAATTTCGGGTTTAGATATTTCAAATTTAAACTCGGAATTTTCATAAAAATCCTAAATTATATACCCTAGAGTTGAAAACTTCTAGAAAATACGAACTTTGGCGATCGAAAATTTTGGAATCGAAAATTTGAGAGACCTTTTTCTTTCATAATTTTCATTCTCTATCGAAGTTTTAACATTGATTCGCTTTTTCTAATAAAATTGATTTTTACTGTTTCGACTGTGTTTTCTAGAACTGTCGATTAAAAAGATCAAATTAAAAAAATAAACGAAAATAAAAAAGACCAGCCACAATTTCAAAAAAAGAACTTAAATTTATTAAAAAAAAAGATTTCAAATTTTCCACCCTAATTCAGTCTTGACTTTAAACCCAAATATTCGATTTTGTTCCTGGAAATGTTGCTGAAAACTTCAAAATTTCTAGAAAAAGTATAATTTTTCGAAGGTTTTGTTTAATGTATTTAGCTTTTTTCGATATTTTAACTTTTTTCTTTTGAAGTTTTAAATTTAAACTTGTAGGTACTTTTCATTATTATTTTTTTTTAATTTCAACTTTAAACAAAATTTAGTCTTTCTCTCTCTCTCTTTCTCTAGCAACCTCTTAACCCTTTTTATCGACATGTTGACTTATTCTTTAATTATAGACATTTTTCTCGAAATTATGAGTTGAGACTTGAACTATAAGAAATTGACAAATATAAATTTAAATTTGGAATAGTTTTTTAATCTTTCTTGGTTTCGCGGACAAGATTTGCATTTCAATTTTTGAAAATAACCAAGGACCAGTCCGTTCCACCAAAAAATTTAAAAAAATAGATATTTTTAACGAAGGTCGATAATTTGAAAACGATTTTCAAAAAAGCCCAGCTTTTGAAGGAATTTGAAATTGTCATGAAAATCGAAATTTTCAAGAGATTTTAAAAAAACTCGGAGATTTTAAAAAAAGGTCCAACAAAGGTTCAGATGTTCAAATAGAAAATTTTTTAAACCTATATTTTCAAAAGACAAAATTTTCAACAAATCGAAATATAAAGAGAGAGTCGAACTTTGATAAAATATAGAACTTTTCAAATATTCTACTTTTCGAAAGGCGCCGTTTTTAAAAAAATCTCCATATTTTCAAAAAAATCGAAGCTTCGAGGTTGAAGTCAAATATTTTAAAATTAATTCATAAATTTTCAATAAAGTCGAGATTTTTAGCGAAAGTCGAAGCTTTCAAAAAATCAGAATTTTGAATAGATGGAATTTTCAAAATAGCCGAAATTTTGAAGGAAGCTGAAATTGTCATAGAAATGAAGTTTTTTTTAAAAAAAACTCAACGATTTTTCCAAAAAATTCAAAATTTCCGAAAAAGAGCCGATTTTTTTTGAAATTATCAAAAGGTCCTAATTTTTAGAAAATGGAGAAATTTTGAAAAAGTCAGAGATTTAAAAAAAAGTTATGATTTTCAACAAAGATCCAAATTTTCAAATAAAGAATATTTTAAAACTAGTTTTTGAAAAGACAAAAAGTTCACGAAGTTAAAATATCAAGAAAGAGTGAAATTTTGAAAAAATATAGAAATTTTCAAATATTCATTCATATTTTGAAAGTCGTCGTTTTGAAAAAAAAGTCCACATTTTCAAAAAAATCGAAAATTTGAAAGTCAAAAATTTTAAAATGAATTCATAATTTTTCAATAAAGTTGAGATTCTTTACGAAAGTCTGAAACTTTCAAAAAATCAGAATTTCAAGAAAATCACAATTTTGAATACATGGAATTTTCAAAAAAGCTGAACATTTGAAAGATGTTGAAATTGTCGTAAAAATCGAAATTTTTCAAAAAAGTGACAAAATTTCTAAAAATTTCCAAAATTTCAAAAACTCGATGTTTTCAAAAAATTCGAAATTAAGTAAAAGTGGAATTTGAAAATAGATAGTTTGAAAAAGGTCGAATTCCTCCAAAAAAAATCAAAATCTTGAAAAAAGTCAAATTTTTAAAAAAGGGGAAACTGAATGAAAGCTGAAATTTTCAAAAGTCGAAAGTTAAAAAATCAAATTTTCACAAAAGTCCAAATTTTTAATTTCTAAAATAGGTTCAGATTTACAGAAAAAATCAAACATCAAAAAAATTCCAAATTTAAAAGTCAAAGCTAGACATTTTTAAAGAGAGCCGAAATTTTTAAAAAGGTTTCAATATTTAGATTCTAAAAAGGTCCAGAGTCCAACATTTCGAAATTTAAAACTTAAACGATTAAAATTGTTAATGAAGTCGAAATTATGAAAAGATCGTAATTTTTAGAAAATGGAGAAATTTTGAAAAAAGTCAAGGATTTTAAAAAATGTTTAGATTTTCAATAAAGGTCCAAATTCTTATATAAAGAATTTTTTAAAGCTACATTTTCAAAAAACTAAACGTTCAAAAGGTCGAAATATCAAAAAAGAGTCAAATTTCCAAAATATATGGATATTTTCAAATTATCAACATTTCTAAAGTCGCCGTTTTGACAAAAAAAAATTTTCAAAAAGTTAAATTTTGAAATAAGTTTTAAATTTTTAAAATAAATTCATAATTTTTCAACGAAGTCGAGATTTTTAACGAACGTCGAAATTCTCAAAAAAAAAACAAAACTTCAAGAAAATCGAAATTTTGAATAGATGGAAATTTCAAAATAGTTGAAATTTTGAAGGAAGCTAAAATTGTCATGGAAAACGAAATTTTCAAAAAATCAGCAATTTTCCAAATAAGTCAAAATTTCGAAGAAAGCTGAATTCTTCATGAAAGTGCCAAATTTTCTAAAAAAAAATCCAAATTTTCAAAAATTGGAAGTTTTCAAAAAAATCGAAATTAAGAAAAAGTCGAATTTTGAAAATAGGTAGTTTGAAAGAGTCGAATTATTCAAAAAAAAACGAGATCTTTAAAAAAAACGAGATCTTTAAAAAAACGAGATCTTTAAAAAAACTAAAATCTTGAAAAAAGGTCAAATTTTAAAAGAGAGGAATTTTCAGGACTTGAAATTTTGGGATTAATTTTGAAAAATCGTTTGTCAAAAATTAAGTTTGTTTTTCCTCAAAATTTAGACTTTTTCAAAAATGTTGTCTTTTTTCTTGAAATTTGAATACTCTTTCGAGATTCTGAATATAAATATTCAAAATAAAAATTATCATAAAATTTTTAAATTCAAGTTAGCACTTTTACGTTTAAAATCTATCTTCTGCTAACATTTTGAGCAAAAATTTGAAATTCTTAATGGAAATGTAAATTTTAAGAATAAAAGTAAAAAATTCCACAAAAAGTGTAATTTGAATTATTTTTAAGGTTCAATTTTCTATGAAAAAATTTAAAATTTTAAGACCAACAACAAATTTTCAATTTTAAAGACGAAATTTTGTAAAATTTGTGAAAAAATTTAACATTTTTAGAATAGATTTTTGTCACAAAAGTTCAAGTAGCAAAGGGTCGAACTTGCAAAGGACCAAATTTTCGAATTTATACCAGAGGTTTAGCGAAAGCAATTACATAATATTTAAGAGAACACACAATTTTGACTTCTAAATTCTAAACAAATCACAGTTTTGAGGCTTGAGGAAAAAATTAAAGCTTTCAGAATAAAAATTACTATTTTAACGTAAGCAAAATTGTTGCAACTTTAAGTTATGCATTTTCTAACATGTCACCATTTCAAGTTTACTGTAAAAATTTCGACCCCAATGTCAAGATCCCGGCTTTAAATTGGAATATCATGTTGGATTTTTTGCTAAAATTTTGGCTTGAAATTTAAAAACTTTTTAGGTTAAATTTGAAACTGCGAGATATTAGCGAAAATTTTGAGAAAAAATCATATTTTTGGTAGATTTAGAAAGTCGGCAGCAGGAATTTAAATTTGGGATTTCGAAAAAAAAATTGAAATACTAAAATCAAAGTGGAATTTGAAGAAAAAAATTTTACGAAAAATCGAAAATGTGATTAATAACTTCAAATAATAGAGGTATCAAATTAAGAAAAGAAAATTGAAAGTCAAAGAAAGAAATTTGTAAAAAAAGATTCCAGAAAAATTTCTAGAAAAACTCGAATTTGCAAAAAAAATTATAAGGAAAACCGAGTTTCTCTATGAAGAAGAACATGCTACTACTTTATTCCAAAGATACAACAGAGGACCTTTTTTTCATTTTAAACTCGAAATTTTAGAAGAAGAAAAGAAATATTTCGAGTAATTTCCAGATAAAAGTCCAAATTTCAAGAAAAAGTTGAAAATCTTGATAAAAGATTCAAGTTAAAACTTAAAATTTTTATTTGGGTTGAAAATGTGAAAATTATGTGTTTCTAATCTAATCTAATCAGAAATGAGAGATGAAGATGAGATGAAAGTTGCATGGAATTGTGTACAATTTTGAAATAAAAATTGAAATTTCAAAAAAAATTCCAAATTTCAAAAAAAATTCTAAATTTAAGTATAAAATAAAAAATATTCGACGAACCGAAGTAAACCGATATTTTTTTTCGGTTTCGTTCCGGCGAAAATAACGGTTTTTTTTCGGTTTTTGGTTCAGTTTCGGTTCGAAGCCCTGGTACTAAAAATCACCTTGAATGTATGCAATGAGATACACGCGATTGTATTTTAAGTTGCCTGTACGCTGCATGTTTCCACACGAATTTACACCCTTTCCCCCTAAACAAATCGTTATCTCTTTAGTTTTCCCGGCGCCACCAACGACACCCTCCTGCAGAAATTCAACACTGTCCACAAGGACAACAAATTCTACCAAAAACCTCAAAAGAAGGAGGCGGCCTTCATCGTGGTCCACTACGCCGGCAAGGTGAAGTACCAAGTGACCGACATGCGTGAGAAAAATTTGGACCTAATGAGGCCGGACATCGTGGGCGTGTTAAAGAATAGCTCGATGGCGTTCGTCAGGGAATTAGTCGGTGCCGACCCGGTGGCCGTCTTCAGATGGGCCATCGTTAGGGCCTTCTTCCGCGCATATTTCGCCTTCCACGAGGCCGGCAGGAAACACCGCCAGGATCGCGTCGACGGTAACAAAAATAACATCCAGCAAAGGTACCAGCGGAATCACATTCCCAACGAAAATATTATCAGGTGAGTGTTTCGCAATTGTCGCGATGTTAAATCAACAGAATTTGGAAAAGCTTTTATTGCAAATTATCTTATCGGGTATTTCGTGTAATTGTTTATCAACTAGATCGAAATGTAATTACAATTAACGAAATTTCCACGAGATTATTAAAATTATCGAATTGGATTGAGTAAATATTGACACTGTGTTCGATTCTATAGCCATCTGGTGACAGTTTCGGCGGTTAACCTCGCAATAAACCGAATTGCGTAAGTTGCGGCTTTCGTTATTAGATTCACTTCCATTCTTCCTTCCAGTTTAAATGTGTATATTTCAGAATTGTCTCCTGTTTTATAAATTGTATACAGTCACCGTCATCGCATGCATTTTTAAGTTGAAATTCCGTTGCATGAAGGGTTAAACTGTGTTAATTACGGGCGTTACAGGCTTATTAGGACGAATTGTTACGAATTGTTTTCAATTTTTTTAATATTGGCGCAGCAAACAACGAAATGCTCTCTGTTTTAATCGATCGTCGAGGAGCGGCGAACATGACGGCTCTAATAACCACAACAGATTATCCTGGCCGCAATTTTATCAACGAAATCGCAATTCTAGTACGAATAGCGTCGCCAGAGGGAGCGACGATGACAAAAGGAGAAAAGACTCGACTGGAAATAGTCCAAACTCGGCCGCTCTCGAAAGGGTACTTTGTCCTGATGATGCTAAAGTCATACAAAGGGCCAATCAAATCGTTATGTACGTCTTTCATTTTTTGAAGGTGGTGGTTACGTTAATGATTTAAAACTAATCCGGTGATGGACCTACTAAATAGAGTTTAAAGGGCCTTAGATGTATCTGTATTAACCACACATTCCGCTATTTATTATAATTTCCGTTTTTATACAATTTGTTCAATACTAGCGCCTTCGTCTACGTTATAACTTTTTTTTTGAAAATCTCTACATTTCGTAAAAACTTTCTCATTAAGAATTATTTTTAAAAATATAGAATTTGTGAAAGCTTCGTTTAAAAAATTTCAGTTTTTTATACTTTCGACTTATTTTTAAAAATTTGGACTCTTAAGGTTTTAACTCTAATTTTTGGTTTTTTCAAAATTTCCACTTAGGTTTCGATTTTTCCGAAAATTGTACTTTTTTGGAAATATCGTTTTTTCTTGCTGAAAATTTCGACTTTTTAAGGTTTAGATTTTTTGGTAGATTTAGACTTTTTTTGAAAACTTCGCCATTTTATTCAGTAATTTCCATTATTCGAAAAATTTTACTTTTTTTTTAATTTCGACTTTTGTTTACATTTCCACCAACTTTTTTTACTAGTTTTGTAAAATTGAAAAGTTAGAATTTAGGAAAAGATTTCGCAATTTCCAATTTTTAGATTGTTGTCGGCGCTCTTGCAGCTACCTAAAGAAATAAACAAAGTGATTCGGTTAAAATGTCTTCTCTTCTGTTGAGATTTGGTTGTATGATACTGACTCGTCTATTTTTACTCGGGGGCTGCAGAATTTAGAAATGTTATGACCTTTTTCTCTCATTTTTCCAAAACGTCACGTTAGGCGTCGATTAAGACGCAATTTTTATTACCGTTATAAATTCGAATGTGTTTGGTTTCGATCTCAACTTCATTCAGTAATCTGTTACCTACTTTTGATTGAATTTACGATGCAGCCCGTATTAGAAGTTGATCAACCAATAAATTTTCTTTTTTTAAGCTTGATTGATTACAGTTGATTTTTGGAACGTTTTAACTTACCTGTATTATATGTATATAAATTGTGTCTTCCACATTTTCATGTTATAAACAATTGGCTTCTTTCGAATTTCTTAGCATGCTCCTTTTGCATGGGTGGTGGTAGGGATAGAACCCATGGGATCGTCCACATTTATTAATCTTTTGCTCTGTACGCAGGAAGAACAAGTCATTTCGACCAAGAGAACGTAGCAAAAAGGGCCTCAAAAACCTCCAATCGGTCAAAACTCTGGCCGGTCGCATTACGGCGACCACTCAAGGTTCCTTGGGCAAAGCCCGCAAACAACCCATGACAGTTACCGCTCAATTCCAACAATCCCTCCACTCGCTCATGGACACGCTAAATCAAGCCAACCCGTTCTTCATACGCTGCATCAAATCGAACGCGAATAAAATTCCGAACCAATTCGACCACGAGACCGTTCAGAGGCAGTTGAGGTACACCGGCATGTTGGAAACGGTGCGGATAAGGCGCGCCGGCTTCAACGTTAGATTGACCTATGAAGAGTTCATCCAATTATACCGGATTTTGCTACCGAAAGGTCTCCTGAGTTCGCAAAAGGACGTGAGGGATAATTTGGCCAAATTTAACCTCAACAGGGATAATTATCAGATAGGCACTAGCAAAATTTTCTTCCGAGAGTCTGAAAAGTACAAGCTGGATTGCAGATTGCACCAGCAGATCATGTCAAGTATTGTCACTTTACAACGATGGTTTAGAGCGTGTTTGGAGAGGAGAAGGTTCCTTAGAATTATTTCGGCTGTGGTAGCGTTGCAATCCTATTGGAGAATGTACTTAGCTCAAAAGCAGTTTAAGAGGATTATGGCTGCAATTAAAATACAAAAGATATGGAGGGGGTACAAGTGTAGGTTGTATTTAGAGAAACTTAAGTCGGGTATTGTAGTTTTCCAAGCTCACTGTAGGGGATTTAAAGTTCGGAAGTCCATACCGGCGCTTTCTTGCTGCAAACGAAGCAAAAAACAGGTTCGATTCGACTTCCAATTTTGGTAATGATCGAAATTAACGTTTTGTGTTTTAGTTCAGTGCAGTTCCTATACATCTCAAAGTCAAGCACGGAAGCTCGGATGAGGCATTTGTAAGCAAAGAATCGAGTCAGGAAGAATTGAGGGATACTGATAAGGATAGAAGGATGAGGGATTCGGATGAGTACGCTTTAATATTTGGGTTGTATCGAACATGTTTAACCAAAATTGTTTCAGGAGCAGCGGTATTCAAGAAGATGGGGATAACGATTTTGCTCATAATAAACTAAGTCTAACTATGTCACTACCGACTGTTACAACAACGCATATACCTCCTTACCTGTCGTGTCCGCCGAATTCCAGGTCAGTCATTAGAATTACTTGTCACTTGGCTGATTTCTGGTTAAAGAACAGACTGTCGCGAAAATAACATCTACGTTCATTGCGTTGCTTTAAATATGAAAACAGTTTCTTGTTTTTTACCCAATTATTTGACTTTCTTTTAAGATTATAGTTTTTGATTCATTCAACTAATCGAAAGATGCTAGATCTTGTAAAAAACTGCTCAGGCGCTTACTATTATCATTATTTTAGATTGGAAGACATAAAACAAGAAGGCATCCTGCTGGAAGCCACCCTTAGACGAAAAATGAACAAAGCCCACAAAACAATCGACTATTCGGATCTGGAGTACACCCCGGAGAGAAAAGGCAGCAGCGACTCTCTAATATCTCAGCGTAGCCTCGAATCTCAACAAAGCTCAGACTCCCACTCCAGCTCCACCGTGAGAGATCTAAGCAAACCAGATCTGGCGAGCATCGCGAACAAACATGAGCAATGGTCTTCGACGAGCACCAGAAGCGAAACCGATTCCGAATGTGGGGCGACTCAGTCGGCGCCGCCCGTTGTAGACAGACACGCCTACAGCAATTTCCTCCGGGAGGATTCCTCTAGTCAAGACAGCGGAATACAAATGGCGCGCTCGTCCGTCGTCCGCTCGGGGCAAGTTATCAAGCGGGAGAACCGTTACGTCAACGAGAGGGAAGGTTTCAAGAATTTTCCCCCGGTTAGAAGACCCAATCGCATCGGATCCGGCGACCAGCAGGATGTGTACTGCGGAAACGATTACACGCCGAATAAGATTGATCAAATCTTGGGGAAACCGGAGGCTCCTGCTAGAAACACCAGGAAGGCGAAACGCCATCACGTTAAGAGCTTAGGGGAAGAAGTGACCGATAGCGGGAGCTTGGACAAGGGGATGCTCCTGGGGACCATCGAAGAGTCCAAAGTCATCCACTCCTCGAGCAGGAGCAAAGCTTTCGGACAACACGAGCAGCCGATTAAGCAGTCTTTAACGCCGAAGCGCCAGCGCCATAATTTAGGGCTCGATTTAAGAAGAAGAAACAGCGACCCCGCCACTAAAGTTAGTCTGGTCACCGAGCATCCCGCGGCAATAGAGAACAGTCAAGTTAAGCTGGCTTCAGATGAGTTCCAGTGGCACAATTCCAGCACGTTCTCCATGGCCGGGCACATTTTCCGGAGGATCCCCAGAATGACCAAGGACGATTTGTGCGCTTTCTGCAACGAGAAAATGGATCCGTTTATCACCCAAGGTTTCAAGTGCATCCAGTGCAAGAAGCCGTTCCACACAAAGTGTATCCAGAACAAGCGAGTGTTGGAGATGCCGTGCGAGCAGCAGAATCTCGCCGGCGACAGCAGCAAGTCCGGTAGGCGCAAGCACCGGAAGCAGTCGCGAACGCCCTACGATTTACATAAAACTGACGAGGGGAAATTTAATTTGACAGGGACGTCGGTGTTTTCGGATAGAACTGATCAAATCATCACCGGCAGCGAGGAGCTGCACCTGATGCAAGAATTTATAACGCAGAAGATAATGCATATGGAGACGACGGGGAAAACCAATGAGGTGGATCGATTGTTCAAGTTGGCGCTTCGAGAGTTTAAGGACAATTTAGTTCAAATTTACAGCGCCAACAAGCACGGTTTCGAATTCAGCTTGCGATACAAAGATCTGATATGTAACTTCAGTCAGGCAATGGAAACTGTCTGTCAGCGGGAGCAGAAGGAGAAAGACAAGGATTTTCCGGTTACGATGGGGTTAAACGCCTTCAGGGGGTTCATGAACGAGTTCATGTCGAGTCGATCTGAAGAAAAACCTAGCAAGACAAAGAGAAAAAAGGAGAAAAAGCGAAAAGTTGAAACAATTCGTTTTAAAGGTGAGACATTTAAATTTTGTTTAAAAGCGCTTGATACTTACAGCGCCCCATAAAGTTTTGTTTTTTGAAAAAGTATTGTTTCTAAAATAACCACTTTTTTTTAAGAAACGCACTCCGCTCAAAGTTACTTTGGAACATTGATGAATTGAAATTCTCCTTTCGACTTTTCTCAAAATGTTGCAATTTAAATTTTTTTACCATCAATCTCAACGATAAACGCAAATTTTTGATATTTTAAAAATTTAGGCTTTTATTTTTCGAAATTTCCAACATGAAAATGAAAACTTGTCGCGACTCTTTTTATAGAAATTTCAGGAATCTTCTCAACATTATGGTTCTTCTTCAAAGTTCCCGGTTAATCTGCTTATTTTTAAAATTTCGCTTTTAAACTCTTGAACGCTTTTGAGATTAGGACTTTTTTTTAATTTTAGGCATTTTGTGTGTGTCAAATTTACGTTATTAATTTTTAAACAATAATTTTCAGGAAAATTTCAAAACTTGGATAACAGACGAAATTTTAAAAAATTAAATTTTGAAAAAAAAATCGAAATTTTAAAACAGTCAAGTTTTTAAAAATGTCGGAATTTTGACAACTGGAAATTCTGATGTAAAATCAAAATTTTCAAAATAAGTCGAGATTTTTAAAAGTCGATATTTGGGAATCTATGTAGGTGGGACAATGACTGAAGTCTGAATCTTTCCTAATTCAGAAACCTAATTGGAAAAACTAACTTTGTTTGTAAAATTTGCATATTTTTGACTATAATTAGATATGAAAAAGAAAAATTAATTTTAAGCTGTTAACATAATTAAATCAGCACAATTATGTTCACCTTGTACTTTTCTGCTGTTTAATTACATTTTACTGATAATATTTCAAAATGACAACATAAAATATAATGTTGTATTTCAGGTCACACTTTCTTGTTGACAATCATCAATATCCCAACGGCGTGCGAAATCTGCAATTCGTTCTTCATGTGGCCCATCGAGCGCGGTTTAGTTTGCCAACAGTGCAGACTAACTTGCCACAAGAAATGTTACACAAACACCTCGAGCACTTGTGTCAAAGAAACGACAGAAACTCACAAAGTATTCGGCGTTCCCCTGGTTAACTTAATAACTGAAGAGAACAAAATCCCCTTAGTGATAGAACGACTATTGACAGTTATAGAAGTCAACGGTTTATACACCGAAGGTATATACAGGAAATCCGGGGTCAGTTCTAAAATTAAAGAGCTCAAAATCAAAATGGACGAGAACCCCAGTGAAGTAAACTTTGAGAAGTACCAAGTGCATGTACTTGCTTCAGTTTTGAAGAGCTTCCTCCGAGAGATGCCCGAACCGCTGCTCACGTTCGAATGCTACGAGAATTTCATAACGGCCGCCAATTTGCAAGACCCTCAGGATCGCGTTTCGACCCTTTACGACATCTTGAAGAAGCTACCAACTATTAATTACGATTTAATGGAAAGGTTGATGTTCCATTTGGCTCGGGTGGCGTTACACGAGGAAGTGAACAGGATGAGTCCCGCGTCGTTAGCTATCGTGTTCGCGCCGTGCGTGCTGAGGACGAACAAAGTGGTCCCCGCTCAGGACAGTTTGCACGACATCGCCAATCAGACGCAGTGCATCGAAACCATAATTCGAGAGCAACTTAAGAAAATTCGCAACACTCTGGATGATATAAACACCTTAGATACGGCGTGTCAGGCGGCCACCAATCGTTTATCGTCGTTGCGCAGCTCGAAGGTGTTTAGCCCTGAGGAGCTTCTGCCGGCGAATCAGCCCCAACCGCAAACCGATGACGAGGAGCACCTGCTGGTGGACCACATTCAGGAGATACAGAAGGAGAAAGAGCACCTGACGTCGACGCTTCCCACGCTGACACACGCCACGTCCGATGATGATATGTTGTCGACGGATGGCGACGGGAGTATGGACGATATATCCTGCATAGGCGAGCAGAAGAAGGCCAAGGGGCCTGTGATCAGGTCTATTTCCGGGGGCGAGTCCCGGCCCCCACTTTTACCTAAATTAAAAAGACAATCATCTTCGGACATTAGTGTTAAAGTTACAGATGACTGTGAAGATCCCATTATGGTGTAATTGTATTTAAAAAAATGCTATATATGTAAATATTCGAGAATATTTTTCATTACATAAAATGGAAGTTTCTGTTACATTTGATGGCGAAATTTTGACTGAATCTTCTTATATTTATGACTATTTCATTGAACGTAACTAACTAAAATATACTGCCAGTTTCTCTCTTAGGATTTAGACGAGTGAATTCAAATCTACAGGCTGCGTTTAGTTAACAAATTAACTTTGTTACGTTGTTGTGTACTCAGCCCACAGGATAGTTTGATGCAATGATTGATTATCAATAATCGAGTTGATTTAATTTTTTGTTTTTTCTATTAGCGTGTTAGGGTTCTGTCTGCGCTCAGGATATTTTATTTAATTAGTTAATCAGTTAATCATTGATCAGACTGACTTAATTGAATCGATTATTGTTGAAAGGGACTAAGCGACATTTTTATGCAAAATGCCTTTATACCGAAATGTAACGTTTTGAAAAATAGACTGATCATTTGGTGTCAATTAGGGGTATATTACTAGACGTTAAATGAATATATTTGCTGGAATTTAGTTGTCATTTGTAGTTGGAAGGTGCCAATACATTAGCTCCTTTAAATAGTGAACAAAAAATTTTGTAAAAGCTACTTAGCACCTTTCAACAATAATCGATTCAATTATTTGAGTTTCTTATCTGCGACCACAGGGAAGTTGGTGACATCGTTCCCGATGTCCATACTTCTTGCTTTTAAAAACTGAAACAACCCGAAAATTTCCTTTGTGCTTCTATATTTTAGTGGTGTATTTGTTGGGGGCATCTTGTAGATGGTAAGCTTCCAAAGGGGGATAAAAATTATCAACCAACGTTGGAATTGGTTTATTTTGGTAGATTTTCTAGCAATGTCGCCCATGTTGTATTTTATTTTCAACCGTGATTTAACCCGCCTCAAGTGTTACCGAAAACTTCCCTCTATTTCTATATCTACATATAGAATAACTCTATTTAAAAATTGTGTGATACTACGCACCTATGATAATTTCTGTACTATATTATTTTCATAACATTGCCAAGTTAAAGTGATATATAGAAAATAAACAATTTTAAGCCATCTTCATGTTGAAATTGAAAACTGATGTGATTTGTTATAATGTGTAACTTATTAGGCAGGGTATCTGTTTACTAATAGGGAAAAAAAGAATGTACTATTTATACGTTCTAGATTTAGACAAATTTAAACGCTTACTATTGACTATTGTCTATCAAATTACGATTTATGGAAGAAAAAAAAATGGAAAATAAAAAAATACTCTCTGTATCTAATAAATGTGCGTTCAGCAATAAATTTTCGGTTTTGTAAACTAATCAGTTTAATTCTCTTAATGTGCAAAATAATTCATATAATTTGCCGTTGTATAGCTTCTACTTAAACAGTAATAATTTACAATACTCAAAAATTCGACATTATTTCTTATTCAATCAAAAATAAGTTGAATAAAAAACCAAAGCAATATCGATGTTGTTGGAATTTAGTTTAAAAGTGCAATTTTTTTACAATGAAGATTGTTTAAGAAATATGGTTTAAAAATTCTCAAATTAGATATTTATTACTTAATATTTATTATAAATATTTAGATTTTTATGACCATATCATTGTTATATTATCAAATTATATATAAATAAAAACATATTTTTTAATGGATAACTATAATTTATTAATATTTGTTAAAAATGTATTTTTTATTTTTTAAAATTACGAATTATTGCTTATTTACCAACTAGTGTTACGTCATCACGCAGTAATGGTTCCTTTTGTTTAATAAAGGACTTTCGAAGTCATTTATTTTTATTAACATTAAAGTGTTGTTAATAAATTTGTAAAATATTTGCAGCATTTGTTCTATAAATGCACTAATTATTTCAGTCATAATTTTTAAGATCTTTTGAACTATTTTTTTATCTTGCTTACATTTTTAGGCGATTAGAATAATGTTTAGTTTACTAACATTTTTTTTTTATCTAGGATATGATTCATTTTTTTTTAAATACGTTTTCTCTACCAGCACAGTCGAATTACACAATTTCCACCATTTAATGTCATTCCAAAAAAATGTGTTAACGAGCTCAAAAGTGACATTCTAGTGTCATTTAAATTGATTTGTTGTACTGAATTATTTTAGCATTTTGCCGATAAGTTAAGGCATTTCAGAATGTGACTGAATTGTAGATTCTCTATTATTATAAATGTTGGTTAAGTAAACGTTTATATTTAAAAACTATACCAAATGTTAACAATAATGACAAAATTGTTTATATCAACAAATATAAGAAATCTTTGTAAATAAAATATTCAATATACTGAGTGTTTTTATTTATTTTAGCTAAAGATATTGATGTGTTAGGATGTAGGGATATTAGTACAATAATTATTAAACAACAAAATAAATTATATTTGATGCCTGGGGCAATACTCAAAATCATGCTGATGTCGTTATTTGGAGTTCACTTTGCTAAAAATCAGTTTGTTTTTCAAAACAAATAACAAATTTTAACTTTCATATTTCAATACGAAAATTAAAATTTTGAATTTAAATTAAAAACGTCTGCTCTTTGTTAATCCCGTCTTTATTTGAAGATTCTTCAATTAAAGTTGTAATCTGAAGCTGGAAATTTCAAGTTTAGAGTAAAAAGGGTTGAAATTTCCATTTTAATGTCTACATCTCAAAAAAAAACGACGTTTTTGAATATTATTTTTAGAAAATTGTCGAATGATCAAATTTGAATCAAAATTTTTTAACTTTAAAGGTTATTTTCTGGAAGAAGTCGAATTTGAATTTAAAATATTGAACTTCGTTTGAAATTGAAGGCTAAACTTTCTTCGACTTTATTTCCTAAAGCCAAAATCTTAATTCAAACCTAAACTGTTGAAAATTTGACCTATTTTTATAATTTCACCTTTTTAAAGATTTTTTAATTAAAAGTTGTAATTTCAGAATTATAGAATAATAGCGAAATTAGCTAATAAAACAGCTAATTTAGTAGTAAAAGTAAAAACTAGTTAAATTAGCAACTAAACATTAAAATTGTTGGTGCTCGTTTCTGTTTTGTTTTAATTGGACACAATTTTCATAAATTTCGTTTTCGTTTTCGGCCGAAACCAGAGTAGAAGCCGAAATTCGATTTCGGTTTCGACAAAAAAAATCTGGTTTCGGTCAGTCTTTTAATTTTATTCTTCCAAAAATGTTTTCTTCTTGCAAAAATCTCAAAATTTGCTGTTGAAAGCTCGTTTTTTTTAAAATAAATTTTGAGTTGGCTCTAAATTTTAATTTTCCTCTCAAAAAGCTGCATTTAGACTCAATTTTTTCTTGCTTCTTATGGAATTTCGAATTTAAACTCGAAATTTGGATAACATATTAAAAACTTGAATCCAAAATTCGGTTTCGGTCAAAAATTCTAGTTTCTAGTCGGTCTCTAATTTTATCCTTCTAAAAATGTCTTCTTCGTGTGAAAATCTCAAAATTTGGAGTTGAAAGTTCACTTTTTTTTAATAAATTTTAATTTTGCCATAAATTTTGATTTTCTTCTCAAAATGCTGCACTTAGACTCAATATTTACTGCTGGTCGTAGAATTTTGAATTTGAACCCGAAATTTGGTTCAAATTTTATATCATTAATTTCTCATTTTATTTTGAAATTTGAAGAAGAATGTTGCTTCGAAACTTTTTATAAAATGAATAACTTTTTAAAAAAAAGTAGAAATTTTTGTTGTAAAGAAATTTTAGGAAAGAACATTCACAGGAATAAGTTGTGTGTAAATAAAGACGGTAAAATCAATAAAATGTTGATATTACAAGTTTAAATCTACATTTATTGATTAAAATTGAAATTTTAAATCAAAAGGATATATTTTAAGAAAAAAGAAAAAAAAATTGCTAGAGATATCGAAATAAAAGTTTAAATTTTAGGAATAAACAAAGAAATTTGTTCGAGATTGAAATTATACTTTTAAATGAAAATTACATATTAAAAAAAGTACAAAATGTTAGTTTAAAGTGAAAATTTTGGTCAAAATTTTAAAATTAAAGTTGCTGGTCTTAGCAAATTCCAGATCGATTCAAACATTTCGACTGAACACTAGAAATGTGAAAGAAAATATAATTTTTAATTTAAAGGAAAATTGTCGATTATTTTATCAGTCAAATTTCGAATAAATATTCGAGAAAAAGTCTAAATATCAAATAAAGATTTATTTTTTGAAAATTTCCAGATTCAAGTTGAAATGTCAAAGAATTCGAAATTTAGAGTAATAATAATAATACTCAGAAGAAGAAGGAGAAGAAGAAGAAGGATGAGAAGACGAAGAGGAAGAAGGAGAAGGAGGAGGAGGAGGAGAAGAAGGACAAGAAGGAGAAGAAGAACGACAAAAAAGAGAAAAAGAAGGAGAAGAAGAAGGACAAGAAGAAGAAGAAGGACAAGAAGGAGAAGAAGAAGGATGAGAAGAAGAAGAAGGAGGAGTAGGAAAAGAAGGACAAGAAGGAGAAGAAAAAGGGCAAGAAAGAGAAGAAGAAGGACAAGAAGGAGAACAAGAAGGACAAGAAGGAGAAGGAGGAGAAGAGAAAGAAGACGGAGAAGGAGAAGAAGAAGAAAAAGAAGAAGTAAGAGAAGAAGAAGTAGTAGGAGGAGAAAAAGCAGAAGAAGATGAAAAAGAAGAAAAACAAGAAGGTGAAGAAATAGAAGAATATTATTACTATTAGAATAACGAAGGCTTCCACGAACTTAATGGTAGTAATATTCTTCTTTTTTCTTCTTCTTCTCCTTATGGGTTTTGATTTTTTAGTAAACAAATCAAAACCTATCGCCCCTGGATACCATTGAGTACCAAACCCTATGTTATTCGATTCAAGTGGGGAAGAATTAGGGGCCACCTGTGGCACACCTAGATAATCTCTGAATTTAAATCGCGTCTTCCGAAATAAAACATTATCTAAAGGTACAAAATGTCGATATTAAAAGTTGGAACAAAACCTGCAAATAATTAAACGATGCTTCTTCTTCCAAAGCTCTAAAAATGGGCAATTCTTTTCCTATGTAAATCAGAAGTTAACGTACAATTGCAAACAGCACAGAATATTTTAAAAAGAAATTATTGCAAATGTTATAAAGTAGCTGATATTCAAGAGATATTTCCAATGGTTATACAAACCCCTTCATTTTAAATAGGGTAGGAAGTTGTTTATTTTGTAATATGGTAAAAAAAAATTGTATTTTTTGAATGTATTTATTGTTTCGCGATCAGCTTCCCCACTTATGAAAGGCGGGAAAGGCCACAAAGCAAGTTCGAAATTGGGAATTTTTTAACGACTGAAAGAAATAAAACGTCTTAGTATTTGGTGACTATGCAATTTTCAGAACGATGCAATTTTAAATTGTTGTGGTTCTAACGAAATTTATTGCATCAATACCACCACATAAGCGATTGTAGAAGCAAAAATCATATACAGCATCGAATAATCCACGGGGAAAAATCCGGCAGCGGTGACCTGAACCTTCCTTCGCACCAAATACTCCGCTAATAATCCAAGATGGATTTTTAGTTCTTCAGTTCTAGTCAGTGGCGATGACGGGTAATTTATGATAAGCTTGTAACATGTTGTTGAAACATTATTTAAATCTTCTCTTATTTCGCTGCAAGATGAAGCCAAAATGGTACCAAATGTCTAAAAAAAAGTAAATGTGTTGATGAAATAGTCGATAGTTGATTTACTTGTAACGGTTACCAAATATATCGCTGAATTGAAACCTGAACATATCAAAGGTAGTATCAGTGCTTCCTTCTGATGCCTCATAGTGTAATGTAAGCTTTGAAGAAAATTTAGAACAATCAGCAGGCATATGCATAAAATTCGACTACCGTAAATGTCGCTTATTAAATCCACCACATCGCATATGCCATCAAATTTCTTTAGGTAGTCGGATGGGTCGCTTATTTTCCAGTTTTGGTTATTTCTTTGATGTACTGCATTGACTCTTAGCTTTTCGGTCAATACAATAATATTGTTGTGAAGAACTTTGGTTAATATATAAACCTGAAGAACTGTTAAAGTCGTTATTAACAAGTTCATGTGGATTACCGAATGGCATATGGTCATAAATAGACCAAAAATGTTTTGAAAATTATACACATCTATTACACAATATAGCAACACAATTATTTCCATTATAATTGATTTAAATAAAGATTTGGACAAAGTGATATTTGTAGAGTCCGCATTATCATGTATACCCTTTTGAAGTTTCCCCATGTATTTTATCAAGGTGACAACTTTTTTCCTTTTTGTAATCACAGTGATTAATATTGATAAAATATTAATTAGTGCAAGATCTGACACTATCAAGAAGTCAACACTATTAAGCGCTAACGAAAACTTGGGATAAATTGTATAAAATTTTTCATTTATGGATAGTGCTGCCGTTGTTAACAGAAAAAGACAAAGCCAACAAACGTATACAATATACCAAATTGATAATCCACGGTAGCAAAACAAGTTCGGTAACGATTGTCCAATGGGGAGAAATACGCACTGAAATAATTTGCTTGAAATTGGTAGGTAAAAGTTTTTCATTTTTCTTTAACACGGGCACTCTAATGCACTTTAGTAATTGAAGCTCCCCAATAAACTAATTACAGTTTCATCCATTACTTAGTGATATAAATTGGTTATTTAAAATTCAACTACTTCATAATTAATTCACGGACTAAAATGTATAGTTCATGTTTTTGAATATTTCGTTTCATCTGTTGTAAAATTATTCGATTGGGCATCATTGTCATAATGAACAACAAATTGCAGGTTTTAAAACGAAAGCAGTTGCATAAGTGGCAATGGCGCAGTAAGAAAAATTTTCGGGGGGGGGGGACCAAGGTATATTCGTTAAATTTTAGACTCTAGATGCAGTGGAAACCTTAGAATCAATCATGTTTCAAAAGTTCATAATTATTAATTTGATTACAATTAGAAATATTTGTTGATTTGTTACAACAGATTTCCAAAGGGAATTTACAAATTTCCCAAAAGCAATTAAAAACCAAATTTTTTTCAATACAACAGCAACCGGTTTACGTTTTTATAATCTGAACAAAATAATTCCTAGAAATTGAGATGATTGTATGCATTACGATAATTTAAGGATTATCTGAATTAAATCTTAGAAAAATTTAATTTACACTAAACGAAATTTAACTTACATCAAATTATAAATCAAATCTTCTGCCCTTTTCAGAAAATTTGTTGATCACTTCTTCAGCTGTGACATCAATTTCTCTAGGAATGCTTAGGAGAGCAAGACCGTTGAGACGATTTTCTCCGGTTGCGTTTCTCATCCAATCTTTCAACCGTCTCAAAAATGAAAAACTCCTTTCATTGGTGGCAATGGTCACAGCTAAAGTAGCTCCGATCTTTAAAAACTTATATACGTTGGGAAAAAGTGCTTGATGACAAAAATTCAGCGCATCAATAAATATGTTTGGGCGATCTTCCATTGTATCCATAATAAAACTTCTTTTTCCACAACATATATAATTGCTGTGGTGACTTTTGGCCATTGTGCTCAAAGTGCTTCAACAGTTTCAGAAATGATATCAGAAATTTTTTTGTTGACTGCTGCATCATCTTTATTCCCTAGTTTTAAACCAAGTTTAACTAAGTTGTGAGGAATTATACTTTGTATAATTAAAATGTGCGTTTGTGATTGACGAATCTATCGCTCAATGCACAGATAAAATAACGATAAACGATATAAAAACCGATTTCCGAAAATATTCTTCTGGTGAACTTGATTTGTAATTGTCTCGATGTTTCTGACATTGCACGATCCTGGGTTCTTCTATTTTTACTCCTATAGCATCAGTTATTTCTACAGCAGCAGCAAATACTTTTTTAAACCTCGATGAAGCATTTTCCCTGACGCTTTTTAACAAGGTAATCAAATCGTCAGCTGTTGAAACTGCGGAAGCGAGATCAACACTTTTACTTTGTAAATAAACTGACAAAGGATTAGTGAAAGAAAAAATGTTCTCAATCACAATCATGGACACAATAAATGCACCACTTTTAATAGTTTGCTGATAGCTAAAAGTATTTTTAGAACTTTCACCATTGTAACATTCTTGAATTTTTTCTAAGCTAGAATAAATGGGAACAAACATTTCTTTAAAAGACATAACAGCATCAAGTCTTTCAGTCCATCTTGTTTCACACAAATGTTTCAAGCGTTTCCTTTTTATTGGACAATCCAAAGTTTCGATAATATCTGACAGAATTGCTTCACGTTTTGCAGAAGCCCTGAAGAAAGAAATTATCTGTTTTATGGTTCCCAGACAATTCCTTATAAGGGGCACAGAACACGCTTCACCAACGACTAAATTTAAGGAATGACTAGCACAATGAACATACAATGCACAAGGGTATTGTTCCATCACTGCTGCAGCACAACCATTCCATTCTCCACTCATCACAACTGCGCCATCGTAGCCTTAAGAAACCAAGAACTTTAACATGATTTTCAATTTTGAACAAACTTCTAACAAAGAAGATGCAAGTCCTCTTCCACTTGCATCTTTAATGGGAATGAATGTTAAAAAATCTTCTCTTACAATAATTTCATAATTTCCGTTTGAATTAAATGTTGGGTCAAAATATTGTCGCCAGAATTCATCCTAAATCGTAACAACGATCTGAAGTTACCATCGTTATGGAGAGGAGTCTGCAATGTGATGGGACCAGCATCACGATGTCCTCTTAAAGCGATCTCTTGTCTGCCGATAAAGATAATTGTGTCAACGATTGATTTTAGGATTTCCCGATTACGTTGAATTTCAGCTTGCTTCGTAGTTTTTAACTGTAAACTTAGGTCGACAATTTTTCTTTCTTTTACATCAATGAAATTCTGCGCCAGTACTATTTATTACTGCCTAGATCTTGTTGTAGTCGAAATTGTTCCTTAGCATCTTTCCACCGACGAAACGGAAATGTAACAAGTGATCGAACATGCGTGTGGTTTCCTTTTCCAACTTCTTTCGGGGTGAAGAAAATGCAAAAATGACAAAATGCTCCGTCTAGCTTTTCAGAATATACAAGCCAAGGAAATTCTTTGAGCCAATTTCTTTGGAATTTTAGGTTTCTCGGACCACTAGATGGAAATGTGAAAGCTCCCCCGGCATCCAACGATTTTTCAAAATTTGATACTTTTCCTCATCCGTTAGCCAAGGGCGGTCTTAGCCATTGCGAGGCTCCGGCAGGTAGATCTTTAAGAGGCCCTGGTTTTTGTGGAATTAGTTTTAACATAGACGTAGTCAGAATAGGGCAGGGTAGGGCGCTTGCCCCCCCCTAGCTCGTGTGGTTAACGAAAATTTATATTGAACTGAGGAGAATTTCTTTAAAAAATTTCCATTCGACAAAAGTCGTCCTTCTTTAAGCTGTTGATATTTTTTCGAAATTTCGACTTATTTCACGAAATTCGTCTTTTTTCATCAATTTCTTTGGAAATTTCAAATGTATTCCTAAAATTCGATTTATTTTATCAGAATCCAACTTAACTAAAAATTTCGAATTTTTATCTCAAAATTCATCGTTTTATTTTTCGAAATTCTATCATTTCTCAAAATTAGCTTTTTCCTTCGACTTCTCTTTAAATTTCGACTTTTTTTTATCAAGATTTACCTTTTTGCTTAAAACTTGATCGATTTTTTGATAACAATATTTACCTGGAAATTTTTATAATGACTTTTTTAGAAATTTTGTAAAAAGACAAAAATTCCGAGAAAATTTCCCCTGGAATGGGGAAATACAACTTGTTTCTCAAAATTTCGACGATTATTTCAATATTGGACATTTTCTGACTCAGGGTAGGGCAGAACAGGGCGCATTTCTGCTTCTGATTCAAGCGCTCAAGAGAAAAATTTAGAAATTACATTTTTCTTAAAATTTGTCCTTTTTCCAAAATTTCGACAAAATTTGACTCTCTCTGAAGAATTTCGAGTGTTTACTAAATTTTGACTTTTGTTCTCAAAATTTCGATCTTTTTTTGTTTTTCAAGGGAAAAAAAACAAAATTTCCAAAAAAAAACAAATTTAGAAAAATCGAAACTTTGATATTTTTCTCAAAATCCGCCTTTTTTCGCAAATTTAAAATTATCCTGAAATCCCATCCTGTATGTTCCCGGAAAACTGAATATTTTACCTGGAAATTCGTATCTTTCTTAAAATTTTGACTTTTTTTTCAAGACTCGTTTTTTCCACAAACGGCCGGCTATTCTCAAAGTTGCACTTTTTCTTTAAGTTTGAATTTTTTGTGGAAAATTTCGATCTTTGATGGTTTATTTGGTAGTTTTTCTAGAAGTGTCGACTGCTTTTCAGAGATTTCGTTTTTTTTAATTCCTTTATTTTTATTAACATCAAGTTTTTCTGAAGATTTTGGTCATTTGGAATTTGATTTTTCAGAACTTTTAACAGTTTGCCTTTTTCCCGATATTTTTATATCAAAATTCGATATTCAATTTTGCTAGAAATTTTGAAAATTGAAAAATTAGTCTAATTTCGTCTTTTCAGAAATTTCGACTTTATTCTCAAAATTTCACTTTTTGGGCTCTTCTTTCGGAAATCATTTTTTCTATCAAAATTAGGCCACTTTTCTGAAAATTTGTCTTTTCTTTAAATTTTGACTTTTTTAAATTTGACTAGAAATTTCATCTTCATATTTCACCTTATTTTCGAAATATTGACTTTTATTTCAAAATGCCATGTTTTAGTTTCTGGAACTTTCTGGACTTTTTCCTCGAAATTGGCTTTTCCTTTAAATTTCACTTTTCTGGAAATACGTCTGTTTTCTCTAAATTAGGCCGGCATATTATCAAAAATTAAAAATGTTACGAAAAATATTTTTGGGTAATTTCGAGAAAAAGATTTCTTGTACATTCAATTTCTTTATTGAAATTTAAATATTATGTCAAAATTAGAATAAAAAAGTAAACATTTCGAGAAAAGCGTTTTTGGAAATTGCAAATTTTTTCACAACATTTGGTCTTTGGAAATATTTTGGCATATTTAGAAATTTCGAGTTCTTCTGAAAGGTTGGGTTTTTATTTAATTTCGGTTTTCTAAAAAATCTTTTCCCAAAATAGGGTTTTTTCAAAAAAATTGGTCGCTTTGGAAATTACGACTTTATTCTATATTTTTCTCTCAAAATTGAACTTTTATTTTTTTAATATTCGTTTTTTTCTGATTTTTTTTCAAATTTAAGTTTCCGAAAATTTCATGTTTCTCAAAAGTTGTCTCATTCTGGAAATTTTGACTCTTACTAGAAATAGGGATGTTTTATGCTTTTGAAAATTTGCGTTTACAGCGAAAAATTTTTGAGTGGAACGGACCGGTCCTTGGATATCTTGGCTTCAGGGGACAAGTTTTGTCCTTTAATTTTTAAACACAAAGATAACAAACTATTTATCATGATAAATAAGGTGCATTAATGTCTTAAAAGGATCGGGGATTTAGAAATGATGACGACTGCTCTAATATAAAAGCCTAATCCCACGAGAGTTGACATCTGAAATAAAACACGGGAATTCCCCGAATCGTAAACACGGAGAAAATGGAGTACTATCAGATTTTGTTTAGCTCTTGCAGTTGGCAGCACATGTGGCACTGGTACGAAATTTCGTCAATGTGAAAGAGAAGGAAAGGAACATTCATTGGAGCGAATGAGACAGATATCAGCGCGATAACTGCCACGCAAGGGAGCAGCGAGTCCAGTTTTATAATGCGCGGTTAAGGTCGAAATTCAAATGAACATTAGAATTCGTGCTATTGCGCGAGTGCGCGAGGCCCCGGACGGTTGCCCTACTTGCCACCCCCAAGGCCGCCCCTGGTTTTCATTTAGAAATTAAATTATGATAAATAGACAACGTTGTTGTTAACTTACTCTGTCAGAATGTTAGAAGAGTTAGTTAGTAGATTAGTATTGGACCGTGGCTTCTGAGCTCTAACCTAAACGCAAAGAAAGACTAGGTAGTTTTAGCAGAAGGATCGCAGCCCCCACCCCGAAAAAAGTCCTGGTTACGGGCCTGAACTGCGGTAAGTGTCGTAATTGAGCGAGGACATGCAAAATTGTTCATTAGGTTTATAATTTTTTGACGTTTAATTAAATAACAAAAACAAAATAATAGAAAGAATGAAACATTCGAAAGACTCTTTTAGTTTCTGAATTAATTATGAAGCAATTGCATTTTATAGCCCCTAATTTATAACACTAAGTAAAATTGGATTAAATTTTAATTAGTTTATTAGGTAGCTTCGAATACCAAAGTCCATTAGAACGCTTGTTTTAAAGAAAAATGAAACGCTTTCATCTACCGCTTTTAAGTAAATTATTTCAGTGTGTATTTGTCCCCTTTGGACAATCATTACCAAATTTATTTCGCTACAGTGGATTATCAGTTTGGTATATTGTATACGGTTGTGGGTTTTGTCTTTTTCTGTTGATAGCTGCAGTATATTCCATAAATGGAAAGTTGTACACATATTACCCAGTTTTTTCGTTACCGCTGAACATTGTTGATTCTGTGATAGTCTCAGACCTTACACTAATTAATATTTTATCAATAGTAACCACGGTGATTATAAAAAGGAAAAAAGTTGTCACTTTGATAAAATACATGGGGAATCTTCAAAAGTCTATTCATGATAATATGGACTCGACAAATGTTGTGTTATCCAAGTGTTTATTAAAATCGATACTAATGGAAGTAACTGTGTTCTTATATTTTGTAATAGACGTGTACAACTATAGAAGAAAATTTGATTTGCACACAACCATTTGTCATACTGTAATTTATATGAACATACTGATAATGAGCTTAACAGTTCTTCAGATTTATATATTAGCGAAAGTTCTTCATAACAATATAATTGTGTTGACCGACAAAGCTAAGGGTCGACGCAGCATATCAGAGCGATGATAATTTTGAGCAAAAATCGAAACGTGGAGAATTGTTGAATTACCTTGAAGAAATTTGACAGCATTTGCGATGTTGTCGATCTTATAAGCGACCTTTATGGCAGTCGAATTCTAGCCGTATGCCTGCTGATTGTTTTAAATTTTCTCCAAAGTTTTAATTACATCATGCATCATCATGAAGAACCGTTGCTGCTACCTCTAACGTGCTCAAGTTTCAATTCTCTGATCTATTTGGTAACCTCCGCAACTAAATGAGAAGGTTAACGCTATTACGATTTTTTTTAGACTTTTGGCGTCATCTTGGCTTCATCTTGTAGCGAAATTGGGGAAGATTTAAATAATGTATCAATAACTATGTTACAAACTTATCATAAATTATCCGCCATCGCCAGTAACTAGAACTGAAGAAGTGGGTAAAATCCATCTTGGATTATTAGCGGAATATTTGGTGCGAAGAAAGGTGCAAATTACAGCTGCTGGATTTTTCCCCGTGGATTATTCGATGCTGTATATGATATTTGCTTCTACAATCGCTTATGTGGTAGTAATAATACAATAAAAATATAATTTATCATTAAATTAATTCAACTAATAAAATCACTGAAACCAAAACACCTTGGATTTATTTCTTTTCACTCAACGGCTTAGCTATCAGTGGTTTAGTGGCCCCAAACTTAAGGTAGACTGGAACTTTCAGTCAGTCCGAGGTAGTACCACCCCACGTATCACTAGGAGGTGGATGAAATGATGCTTCCATCTCTGACACGTGAGTCGATTTCTGCTATTCTTCATTTCCTCATCCCTGTCCTTTTCCTTATTTCCTTTTTTCATCTACTATGATTTTTTCTTCTAATTATTAAAAACAAAGATGATGGGATTCTCTTCGTGCAAAAAATTCCGAACGTAAACTACCCTCCCCTTCAGATGTCCAGGTGGAGGGTGTACGAGAGAATCCAAAATCGACGGAAAATTTTAATGTAACACGGGCCAAGTTTCTTTCAAAAAATTCATCCAAAATTCAATTCTGTAACATTCAGGGTCTAAACTCAAATCAAAACTCCGTTCATCAACACCTTCAAAATGAAAGACCACATGTGCTGTCTCTGACAGCAACCCAAGTCTCCCCATCCATCAATACAGTCCATTTGCTTTGCCCTAACTACGACTTGCACACAAAATTTCGACACAAGAGGGAAATTTATGCTTTTACGCGAAGTGATCTATCCTGTCAACGGGAAGAAGCACTGAAATCTGCTGATCATGATGTGATTTGGCTGAAAATCTGCTGCCAAAAACGAAGTAATATTCAACGGAAAATGTTAATGTATCACGGGCCAAGTTTCTTTTAAAAAATTCATTCAAAATTCAATTCTGCAACATTCGGGGTCCAAACTCGGTTCATCAACACCTTTAAAATGAAAGACCCCATGTGCTGTCTCTGACAGAAACCCAAGTCTCCCCATCCATCAATACTGTCCATTTGCTTTGCCCTAACTACGACTTGCACACAAAATTTCGACACAAGAGGGGAATTTGTGCTTTTACGCGAAGCGACCTGTCCTGTCAACGAGAAGAAGCACTGGAATCTGCTGATCATGATGTTATTTGGCTGAAAATCTGCTCCAAAAACGAAGTAATATTCATTTGTTCACTTTATTTGTCTCCAAACGATCCCTTATATAGACAGCTCTTCTCTTATCCCTCTGTAACCTTTGATCACCTACAGACGAATCATCCAAAAGCTGAGGTTGTCTTTCTCGGTGTCTTCAACGTACACAATATCTCCTGGTTAAAGTTTTCTTCCCGAAGTGACGACGCGGGAAGGGAGGCAGAGGCTTTCGCCATCACTTGTGTACTATCGCAATTAGTTGAGGAACCCACGAGAATTCCTGATGTAGATACCCATCAACCTAATCTACTCGACCTTTTTCTCACAAATTCACCAAATTCGTATAAAATCTATGTGACGTTACCGCTTGGAAATTCGGATCACAAGTTTGTAGCAGCCTCTCGCTCGCTTCATATGCCACCTCCTTCCCAGACGCAGTCCGGTAGGCTTTGGCACTTTAACCCTGCAAACTGGGAAGAATTAAGAGACTTCTTTGCATATTTCCCATGGCAGGAAGTCTGCTTTAACTCAGACAACCCTTCTTTAGTCGCCGAATCCATCACGGAAACTATCTTGATTGGTATGGAATGCTTAATTCCCCACGGACCAAAAGAAGTCTGTCTTCAGTAAATCTTGGTTCAGGCTGTCTCCTGCAAAAATCGCCCATATCGTTGTTGGCGAAATAATCCCTCAGTCGAGACTCGGACCATATTTGTAGATGCATGAAATTCTTGTAAGCAGGTTATTGACAAGGGAAAAGACAATTTCGATCGTAAAATGCGCCAGAGGCTTATCAACTGTCCGAACGGTTCCAGGTCCTTTTGGGGATTTGCAAAGTCGATTGGAAAGAATTTTACACCTTCAAATTTTCCACCTTTACTCGGTGAAAATAGCAATATTGCTACTACCTACAAGGAAAAGGCTGACATGTTAGCCTCAATGTTTGCTGAAAATTCTAATCTTGATTCTCGTAATGCAGAACCTCCAATTCTTCCTAAGGTTGGGACTTCGATGCCTGAAGTTGTTCTCAGACAATGCACAATCAGGAAAATTCTCTTTGAACTGGCGACACTTCGAAAACTTCTGGCCTTGATGGTATTCCCGCCATTGTTCTTAGGAAGTCCGCCCCAGAGTTGACTCCTGTCCTAAGTAAATTGTTCACACTCTCTTACAACAAAGGTGTATTCCCTAACATCTGGAAATCTGCTAGAGTGCAGCCTGTCCCTAAAAAGGAAAAAAGGTATCTGGCTAACAACTATCGCCCTATGTCTTTGTTACCCGTTATATCTAAAGTGATGAAAAGTTGCTAATTTTAATTTGAATATTTCATGTTATTTTTTATTTTGAATCTTAAATCTCGAAAGAATATCCAAATTTCAAGAAAAAATTAATATTCTTGAAAAAGGTCTAAATTTTGAGAAAAAACTAACTAAATTTGTGACTAACAATTTTTCAAAATTAATCTCACACTTTCAAGTATTGGAAATTTTGAGTTTTCAAGGTAATAGTTGAAAATTCCAAACTTAAACTTATAGTCAGAGTCTTAACTCAAAATTTCGAGAAAAATCTCTCCAATTAAAGAATAACAGTCTAGATGTCAATAAAAATTGTGTACTTGTTAAAGAAAAAATAAATTTACATTAAATTCGAAATTTTAGAGAAAAAAATAATAATAAAAATCATAAGTTTGGTATAACGGACTGGTCCTTGGTTATCTTCAAAAATTGACAGGGGACAAGTTCTGCATTTCGAATTTAATAATAAAAAGTACATGCAAGTTTAAATTTGAAACTTTAAAAGAAAAAAGTTATAATATGGAAGGAAGGTAAATACACTTACCAAAATTTTCTAAAAAATTTTACTTTTTTTTAGAAATTTTAAAGTTTTCAACAACATTTCCAGAAAAAAATAGAATATTTGGGTTATATTTTGAAGTTCTTTTTTCCAAATTTTGACTGTTTCATTAAAATCTCAATTTAAAACTTTTCATTTTATATTTTTTGGTCTTTTTCATTTTCATTTGGTTTTTTTATTTGATCTTTTTAAACCAAAGTTCAAGAAAACAAAGTCAAAACACCAAAAATCAATTTTATTAGAAAAAGCGAATCAAAGTCAAAACTTCGCTAGAAAACCAAAATTATGAAAGAAAAGTCTCAAATTTCCGATTTTAATCTTCAAATTTCGTATATTCTAGAACGTTTTAAGTCTTAGGTATATAATTTGAGATTTTTATGAAAATTCCGAGTTTTAAACTTAAATTTAACATTTCTGCTACCCAGTTTGGAAATATTTAACGCAGCAATGTTAAATAAAATTAATAATGATAATGTTTCCGATCAATAAGAGTTTACAATGAAGCATAATCTGAATTTAAAATTTCTGAACCCAAAATTGCGATTTAGATTTTTAGAAAGTTCTTGAAATTTGAACTCAAATTAAACTCAAAATTCAGGGTTTCAGATTGAAATTTTTTAACTTGAAAAATAAAAAATATTTTCCTTAAATTTTAGGCAAGGCCAAAGTAGTTACATGTTGTAATACTAAAAAAACAAAAGACATAACCTTTTCAAAATTATATTTGGTGAAAAAACACAACAAACGTTGCCCTGAGAGCAACGTTTGTTGTGTCTTTTAATCTTTCTAAAGAGCAACGTTTGTTGTGTCTTTTAATCTTTCTTGGTTTCAGGGGACAAGTTCTGTATTTCAATTTGTCAAAATTATGTTTAAAAATCAATTTATAATTCAAAAAGCTTTTGAAAAATCAAAAATATTAGTCGCCCGGAACTAAACCGAAAACCGGAAAAAAACCGTTATTTTTGTCGGAATGAAAACCGGAAGTGAACCGATATAAATTTTTTGCTGGAACAAAAACCGGAACCAAAAAAATAACGGTTCGAAGCCCTGCTTTCAAGTCTCAAAATTGTATTTTTTTTATCTTTTAAGTTTGACTCTAAGTGTGGACTTTTTTTAATTTTGATTTCTCTAGGAATTTCAAATTTTTTTCTCAAAAAAAAAGACTTAAAAATATTGAATTCAACTGCGCAATTTAGAAACACTAATCGCAATTTTATGGAAAGATATCCTACTTTAGTTTTGAAATGTTCATTACATTGCTTAACTTTTTTTTTGAAAATTTTGTGAGGGTTTGTGTTAATGGATTTTTCGTTTTGCTTTTCAAAATTGATTTTTTTTGAGAAAATATTAAAATGAACAACACAAATGGAAATCCTAACACGAAATTTCGAGTTAAACTAAATTATAGAAGATCCATTTTCGTATTTAAAAATTCGAGTTAAATAACTTTCTTTATAAAGCAACATTGAATTGGAATTATTCCTTAAAACTATTTTTTCTCTAAAAAGAATTGTTTACCCACAGTTCTCTATGCAAGCTTTAAAAAAAAATGTGTTATGAGGAAGATCCAAGAGTTTCGTGTTTCTTCAAACTTCGAATTTAAATTTGAAGTTTCTAACTTTTTTAAATTTTTTAAAAGATTTTTAATTAGGAGAGTTCACTGGAAAACATTTGGATATTTTCGCGACATACCTAAGGAACTCCAGCAAATGTCAACATTTATATTTTTTTCAATAATCTTAGCCTAACACTCAAAATTTAGACTTTTTATAAAACTTATATCTCGAAAATTAGTTTAAGAAAATGATCAGTTTATACTAGAAATAATGTCCACTAATTTCGAAAAAAAAAGCTACGCAAAGTACTACATAAATGAAATAAATAATAATTTTTAAAATTCACGCTTCGATACACGAAATTGGTCTTTTTGTAGAAAAAACTAAAACAAATACAAGTTTAAACGTGAAATTTGGAGAAATACTGGAAAATTTTATAAGAATTGTATTTTTCGATATAAAAATGTCGAATAGAAATTCAAAACTGTGACTAAAACTAGAATTATTTCGAACTTGGGATTTTTTCTGAAAATGTTGAACTCTTTTTCTTAAAATTTACACATTAACCCTTAAATTTCGATTTTTATCGAAATTCATACATTTTTAAAAATCAAACCAAATACCTTATACAGTAGAACGTCCATTATCCGAATCGAGATTATTGAGCCCTCATTATTTCAAAGTTAAATGGTAGTACACTTTGAGAAACTTTTGATCAAATAAGAAAATGTTGATAGATTTACAAGCCCTATTTCCAAACCTTGTGTTTACCTTCGAAATGCAAATCTTATCCCCTGGTTTCAGAGGACAAGATTTGTATTTCAATTTTTGAAGATACCCAAGGACCAGTCCGTTTCACCAAAAAAAAATTGTGTTTACCTTCACCCGCTCTTGGGAAAATTATCCAAACTAGTTAGCACTTAACTTGATACCAAGAGGTCAAGATATCTGAACAAAATCAAAACGCGTTTGTGGCGTCTAAAATTTCAGATCGTCACTATAACTGTTGTCTTTCCTTCAGGAAGGCACACTCCTAAGGAAAGCCTTGGCTCTAATATTTATGTTCTAAATGTGGGAAAATTTTAGTGAGATCAGTTAGTGGTTTACTGGCAAGGAGTTGAGGGCTTTTCTTTAAGTTTAATCCATTCGCAAAGGATAACCCCATCATGCTTTCAAAGCACTGCGAGTAGGATGCGGAAACAAGGATAGATGTCCAGAAACCGCCTTCTTAAACAAGGATAGGTTGTAATTTCTGGGGAAAATTCCCTTCGGTAACAAGTTCCATAATTTGAAAGTTCTATAGAAAAAAGAGTCTCCGTAGATAGAAGCCCTCACTGTGTCAAGCTGGACCGCACAGGAATTTGCTGTCTCCGACTATCTAGTACGCCTCAAGAATCTTGCCCTTTGGGGGATTAATCCTATTAGTTCCTGCGAGCATCTTCCATGATAGTACTTGGAGAAAGGAGACAAGTCACCAACCATACGCCTGTTGCTCTAGTGTTTCAAGAGAATCGGTCCAGACTCTCGTCATCAATTAGGCGAATCGCTCTTCTTTGAATTGAATCCAAGAGAGCTAAAGTATTTTTTTTGAGGCTGAACTCCAAACATGAGAACAGTATTGGCTAGTGTTGCCCTAACTTGAGCTTTGTAGCGTGTGAGTAGCTGATGAGATATGAAGTACTTTTTAGCTCTAAAAAGAAAGCCTAGCTTCTGAGAGGCGGATTTGGCAACGGCGCGCACATGATCGTCCCAAGAGAAGTTAGTGCTCGCATTCACTTGTAGGATAGTTAGATTAGATCCCATCGGAAGGATTTTACCGTCCATTAGTATGTTTGTTGCATTACCCCTTGATGTTTTCTTAGAGAAAACCGCGGCCTGAGTTTTTGTAGCGTTGAAGTCGACCAAATTGTTCTTACCCCATTCCAGAATAATCACGAGATCCAGATTAATCGTCTGTCTCTGATGTTCCCTTAGTCGATCTGAAGCAGCGATAGACAATGGTTTGTTGGAGAAAAAAGATGACACAAGGTTACTATCATCTGTATTTAGGATTGGAAGTTGAAACTAAGAGATTATTTGTGTGTAACAGAAATAGAGTAGGAGACAGAACAGACCCCTGAGGCACTCCTGCGTTAATCGCAAATGTCTCGGAGATGCCACCGACGACGACCTGAAGAGATCTGTTAGCGAGAAAATTGGATATCAAATGACAGAGTCCAGGAGGAAGAACGTAAGATGTTAATTGAGCGAGAAGAGATCGGTGCCAGACTCTGTCGAAAGCCTTTGAAATATCCAATGTCACAACCTAGCCTCACCATGTTTTTCCACAGCTGATTTACAGATATAAGTAACATATACCAGTAGATCGCCAGTGGAACGTTGTTGTCTAAAACCATATTGCCTGTCGGAGATGATTCTATTTTCCTCCAGATATTTGAGAATCTCGATGTTAGATAACCTTTTCCATTACTTTAGATATAACGTGTAACAAAGATATAGGGCGATAGTTGTTAGCCAGATTCCTTTTTCCCTTTTTAGGGACAGGCTGCACTCTAGCAGATTTCCAGATGTTAGGGAATACACCTTTGTTGTAAGAGATTGGGAACATATTGCTCAGGAGAGAAGTCAGCTCTGGGACGCACTTCTTAAGAACAATAGCTGCAATACCCTCAAGGCCAGAAGATTTCGAGGTGCCGCCAGTTCAAAGAGAATCTTCCTGATTGTGCGCTGTCTGAAAACAACCTCACGCATCGAAGTGTCAACCTCAGGAAGAAAAGGAGGTTCCGCCTTCCGAGAATCAAGATTGGAATTTTCAGCAAACATTAAGGCTAACATGTCAGCCTTTTCCTTGGAGGTAGTAGCAATATTGCAATTTTCATCGAGTAAAGGTGGACAATTTGAAGATGTAAAATTCTTTCCAATAGACTTTGCAAATCCCCAAGAGGACCTGGAACCGTTCGGACAGTTGATAAGCCTCTGGCGCATTTTACGATCGAAATCACCTATTGCCTCGTCAATAACCTGTTTACAAGAATTTCGTGCATCTACAAACATGGTTTGAGTCTCAACTGAGGGATTATTTCGCCAACGACTATATGCGCGATTTTTGCAGGAGACAGCCCGAGCACATTTTTTATTGAACCAAGATTTACTGGAGGCAGACTTCTTTTGGGAGTGGGAAATTGAGCATTCCATACCAATCAGGATAGTTTCCGTGATGGATTCGGCGACTAAGGAAGGGTTGTCTGAGTTAAAGCAGACTTCCTGCCATGGGAAAGATGCAAAGAAGTCTCTTAATTCTTCCCAGTTTGCAGAGTTAGAGTGCCAAACTCTACGGGACTGCGTCTGGGAAGGAGGTGGTGGCTTGAATGGAAAACACGCTACTGCTTTTTTCTAAAGTTACAAAGGGGAATATTTTCTTTATTTTAAACTTGTAATTTTAAGAAAAGAAAATATGTCCAGTAATTTCCAGATAAAGTCGAAATTTCAAGAAAATGTCGAAAATTTTGAAAAAAGATTCAAGTTCAAATTTAAAATTTTAATTTGGATTCAAATGTTAAGAATAAAGTCAATATTTTCTAGAAAATGTGAAAATTATTAGTTTATAAACTAATTTTTAAACAGAAATGAGAGACTGAAAATAAACTCCCAATTTTGGGGTCAAATTTGCACGGATTTGTGTAAAATTAGGAAAAGGCAATTAAAATTTCTTAGAAACAATTCCAAATTTAAGGGTAAAATAAAAACTGTTTTATGTACGTAAACTCAGCGAACCGAAATAAACCGATATGTTTTCCAGTTGTGCTCCGGTTTTCGTTCCGACGAAAATAGCGGTTTTTTTCGGTTTCAGGTTTTCGGTTTAGTTCCGGTTCGAAGCCCTGCTTTAATGTGTACCTTATATGCTACAAAGCACATTTTTGTTTTTTCTTAATACTAAAAACAAAATGAACATGTTCAACACTAAGAATTTAACGAATCGTCGGTTTAGAACCAACAAGTTCGCACAAACAAAATTAGTTTTTGTTTTTAAAGCAAAATGTTGCAGATTAAGAAGTTGATGTGACATCTCGATTTCAGCTGATAACAGAACTTCTTTTGAAATTTCTAACGTGAACTTGAAGGCTCGAATACCAACACATCGGAACTTGTAACTGATTAAATCACACTGTAGATGAGGCCGCAAAGATTTCTTTCTAAAAAAATTCATTACATTTACTTTAACACTTATCATTGGAAGAATGTTATTACCAAGAGATATAATAAGCTGAATAGAGTAGCCAAAGAAAGTTGATCCAATTCCTCTTCAAAGTAAAATAAAAAAGTAAGTATTTTAAGCGTCATGAAAAATAATAGAATTATAACGCATATAACTGGAAACCCAAATGAAGCGTTGAATTTTTCAATGTATGTATTTATTTGGTACAATATTCGGCAATTTTTTTAATATTCTCTGCCTCGTTAATATCTTTTCGATAATTTACTGCGGATTTGGCCCAACCTAAAATAATCAAATCACCATTTTCAGCCCGAGTTACTTCTTCTATTGGTGGCCCAAAATACTCGCACTGGTTTTTAAAAAGGTGCCTTTCAATAAGTACAACTTGTTGTAAAAGCAAATTCAAAAACGCTCTCACTATGAGAAGCTCAATATAGAATATCATCATCAGTGATATTTCATGTCCGTAAAGCAACGCATTTTTTCCAAAAACTTTGAAATGCGCATACCCCTCAGTTACTATTAAATTGAGAGGAAATACCAAAGTTATGCAAAGTAGTAGATATTTGTTTCTAAAAAGTTTGCACCATTTTGATTTTTTCGCATTCTCTCCATTCTCAATTTCGAAGTTAATAACTGAAGAAAAATTTGCAAATTCTTCATGCTTGTAATACCTGTGCCATATCAACAAATTGCACAGGCAGCACTTCAGCAAAAATAATAGCAGTTCGCAGTAGTGTTTTGGTTTCAAAATCGAATAACTTTCCCATCTCTTCATACCTGAAAAGAGCGTTCCAGCTGTCACCATGAAAATCACGATGCACGTTTTTCTAACGTCAGGGCCTTTGTTTGATATTTTCAAAAATGTACCAGCGTAAGATTTCGTTGCTGCATTTAAACATTTGATATAGCTGGCGGTCATGATTCAGACGAATTGGAGCGACCTCGTCGAAATTTTCATGAAATATTAAAATCGTCTCATTAGCTGAATTAATTTGATTTATCGTGATATCGTCACGTCATGATTTGATTCCACGTTAAGTGATTTTTATTGTCTTGCATTATTCAATACCTGGTGTAACATTTCATCTGTATTGAGGTCAAAAAAACCAAGGCTTCGAACCGAATTGAACCAGAAACCGAAAAAAAATCGTTATCAGGGTAGTGGGGTAAATTTTCTCAGTATGCAGAGCCGCTGCTTGTAGGTGTGCTGGTTGTTCAACGCACAAGGACGGTTAACCAAGAGGGGCCGCATTTTCAATGATTAGGCAATCATTGAAAATGCCGCCCCTTTTGGCGTAGCTAGGCAGCTACGGTTTCCCAATTTTTCCCCACAATATAACGCTTCAGAGCAGACAGGTCAAGATATTCTTTCAGCAATAATTTCTTTCCTAAAATTTCCCCTTTTAAACTAAGATTTTGTTATTCTCTGTAATTTATTTGCGAAGTATTCATATTTGTATGCAGTTTTATTGGCTTTTTCTTCGCCGGTCACTCCTTTCACAATCCTAAATTTCAGTACCTTCTATTAAGGAATGGCAATTTGTTTTAGATTGCCGCAAACAGCGATTGAAAGGAGTGACCGGCGAAGAAAAAGCCAATAAAACTGCATACAAATAAGATTTTGTTCTAAAGAAAACTGGGAGTAAACAATTTTTTTAGAGAAAAAGAACTTTTGAGGAATAATTCGAATTCGATGTTCCTTTAAAAAAAAGTTTTTGGCTCGAATTTTTAAATACGAAAATAGATCTTCTATAATTTAGTTTAACTCGAAATTTCGTGTTAGAATTTGAATTTGTTTTATTCATTTCAATATTTTCTTAAAAAAAATCAATTTCAAAAAACAGAACAATATGAACACAATCCCTCAAAATTTTGAAAAAAAAGTTAAACAATGTAATGAACATTTCGAAACTAAAGTAGGATAAAAATCATCATTTTTTCCAAAAATTGTGATTATTTTTTCAAAGCTGCCTGTTGCCTCAAAATTGCGAGTTTGAATTCAACATTTGTAAATCTTTTTTTTCAAGAAAAAAATTCAAAATTTCTAGAGAAAATCAAAATTCTTGGCGTAGATAGGCAGCTACGATTCAGTGACGGACTAACAGAGGGGCGGAAGGGGCGCCCCGCCCCGGGCCTCCGGTTTTGGGGGGCCCCCAAATGCCTCCGCGTCCCCCTGATCAAATCCTAAATAACCCTGATAGCCACCTTAATGCTCAACTTGACGTCAATCTAGAGACGGAATTTGAAGTCAAGTTAATACAAAGACTTGGATAATAGTTAATTTTGATACAACTTAAGTAAAAGTCGTCATAAGCAAGTTATTGTCGTTAAGTTAACCAAAAGTTTTTGCTACAAGTTCACTATAAGTCTTGTAGTTAACTGACTTCAAATTACGACTGCATATTGTCTTTAACTTAGATGCAAATATTACTTAATTACGACTTAACATAAACTTAATGTTAAGTTTGATGCAACTACTGATGCCGAAGATCTTGCAGTAAAAGCCTGGCTATCAGGGAAGACTTTAAAAATGTGCTTAAAACCTACATAATTTCAAGATCAAAACCCTAAAGCCATCTAGACTTTTTACGCGGTACTGATATTTTTTTAACATTGCTGAACGCGTCCAATACGGTGGGGGAATTCCCATCTTCGTAGCAGGTACTTCCCCAGGAATCCCTGAATGATTGAAGTACAAATAATTCACTCTTGTACGCCTACATTTACATTCTATTTACGTCAAAAAATAAACATTGGTCTCATTTAAAATATATTAAATTTTATTACGTTGATATTTAATAGTGTATTAGTTATTATTATATTAGTTTATTAAATGTATAAATAAATAATACATATTTTTACAGGAAAACATTATTGGTTAACAAGAAACATTCATTTTAACATAGACACCTAACTTTCTCTTAAAACTAGACAAATTATTTGCACTTTTTATTTCATTTGACAGATTATTAAATAAAGACACACCCTTATAATATAAAGATCTATATGTCGATTCTTTACTAACAGTATTTATATATACATATATTACTACAGTTACGTGTTTCATAGTTATGTACTTCGTTAACATTTCTTATATTGTACATTATATTGTACATTAAGTATTCTGGCAACAATCCTTTAATAATTTTATAAATAAATACCATAGTTTGATAAAACAAATATTGTTGTGCAGACAGTGAACCCAGACAATCAAGCATCAGATCGATTGGTGTATAAACGTTACATTTCAATATTGCTCTGTGACATTTGTTTTGCAGTTGTTTTAAATGGTATTTATTAGCAAAGAACAAGATACTTGGGCAGTAATGAAAATGGGGTCGAATTAAAGTATTAAACACTTTAAGGCGATTAGCAAGATTTAAATTTTTACATATTCTGATAAAGTATTTAACTTTACCATTTATTTGTAACACAGTATTGTTAAGGTGTTTTTTAAAGTTTAAGTCATTGTCAATGGTTACTCCTAGATACTTTATCTGGTTGACAAACTCCAGAGATTCTCCATTTAACTTTACTTTATCCGCCATCGCGTTAGAGCTCCCCATTAACATCACTTTCGACTTCTTTACGTTTATTATCAGACCATTAACTCTTAACCACTCACTAACGTTCACCAAAATTGCATTCATGCGAGTTACCCCTCTTTGAAAGTCTGATTCTTCAACTGATATGAGCGTATCGTCCGCAAATAGGTTAAGGAAGCAGTCGTCGCCTGTGCACTGATCGATGTCATTAATGTACAAAATAAACAACAGTGGGCCTAATATCGACCCCTGCGGTACACCTAAATTGTTAGCTGCACTTGTCGAAACATAATTGTTAATCCGAGTAACCTGATATCTGGATGTTAGATAACTGCTAAACCATTGGAGTGCGGGATCGCCAAAACCAATAAGTCGCAGTTTTTCAAGGAGTTTTCTGTTAATAGTTTCAAAAGCACGGCGTAAATCCAAGAATACGGTTAAAACTAGATGGCGAGGGTTGTCTAACCATTTCTTCCATCTGGAGACGGTTAGCTGCAGTGCGCTTTCACAAGAGTGCCCCTGTCGAAATCCTGACTGATTTGGAATGAGAACATTACTACTTTTAATAAATTGCAGCATCTGATTATACACAATTCTTTCCAACGCCTTTTCTAAATACGGTAGGGAATTAATTGGTCTATAATTAGATGGATCATCAGAACTGGTAACTTTTGGTATTAGCGTAATGACAGATTCTTTCCATTTCTTCGGAAAAGCGTTTGAGGTAATAGACTTATTGATAATTTCAGTAATTTTGAGCAAAAGAAAATCACCGCCCATTGAAATAATTTTATTATTGATTGCATCAGTCGACGTTCCTTTTTTAATACTTTTGAGAACTTTTTTGACTTCTTCGGGTGTAACTGGCTCAATTGAAAATGGTTCACCATAAGTGCTATCGAAAATATTATACGGATATTTGTCTTTATAATGTCTCCCATCGGATTTCACTAATGCAATAATACTTTGACTCACAAAGACATTGTATTTTTCGGCTACTGTTGCCTCGTCTTGATATATAATGCCATCAAATTTCATTTTTGTTGGATGTGACATTTGCGTGGCACCGATAGCTTCTTTAACATTTCTCCACATATGTTTGGGATCGGTGCTGCTCTCAATTTTTCTTGAATAATAATTCTTCTTTTTACGCTGGATAGTGCTTATAACTTTGTTTCGACTTTTTCTGTATTGTTCCCAGTCAGAGCCAGTGTTTGTTACACAAGCTATTCGATGGAGATCATCTCTAAATCTTGTGAGGTCTCTTATTTCACCATCGTACCATCTGAGATCTTTTCATTAATTTAATAGGGGCTATTTCATCTAGGACAGCTATAACGTTATTATATAAGCAGTCCACCAGTTGATCAATGCATACTTGATGATTATTCACCCAATTTTTTCTAAGCAATTTATCTTGAAATACAGCATTATCGATACTTTTGAGATTTCTTACATATTCATTTTTATCATATGATATAATAGTGTTATAAGGTTTCATTTTACGATGTATTTGTATGATACTATGATCAGAAAACTTAGGAGAATCCAACACTAATGCAGAAATGGCATGCAGGTTTGTAAATACCAGATCAATCTTAGTTCTGAGTTCTTGGTGTGTTCTGATATTTTCGCGAACGGATAAGCCTTTTTTCAAATTGTAAAGTAACAAACGCGATCTTATCCGTTCAAAATAATTTCATTAAAAAGTGTAATAGTGTTTTTGATTTTTGTTGCGGTATAGAAGTAAATGAGTTCAGAGTTGAGTTAGTTCATTTTCGAGTATTTGGAAAAAGTAAGTAATTCTTCGTATAATTTAGCCTAGAAATTATAATGTAGTTTCTAGTTAATATGCACTTACGAGTACATTGCTTCAGTTCTTGCATTTCGCGAGTAGTCCTTATTTTATTTGTAGTGCACGTTTATTAGGGAATAGAACACCCGCTTATCAAAGTATTGTTGTAAGGATGTTTCCAATTTATGTCTGTTTCTAGAAGTTTAGGTGAATAGTCTACCTATTCCGATCGCTGCTCATGACATCGTTAATTTATTGCACTAATAATAAGATAAGGCGCATTTGTAAAATGCATGAGCTGCATTTGGCGGTTGTAACGATTGTAAAAAAAATTGAGGGAATTTAAAGATATGTTCTTTTAACCAACAAATAAAATATTGTTTTTTTATGCAAATAATAATTTTTTCGTCTATGTAATTTAGCTATCTTTTATAACAGTTTCTTATTTATCTTATTATTTTTAGTGAAAAGGATTCAACCATCTGGCTCTCAGAAAAGGAAGCTAAAGAAAGCGAAGACTGAAGAGGCAAAATCGCTTACTGGATCTTTATCCAAATACCTTTCGAATTCTGAGGAGAAAAAAAAGTGGCGTTTCCGAAGAAATTAATCAAACTATTGAATCGGGATCTAATATACAAATGATTGATATTGAAACGCAAACATAGCTGAAAAGTCTATTAAATGTGATATTAATAAAAACTCCGACGTGACTGACACTGAAATACAGGACTATAAAACTAATAAATTAAAGAAAAATACTGAGGAAGCCGAAGACTACGTTGCTTCTAAGTTAGAGTTCTTATCATCCAATGATGCTGCACATTGGCCAATTCCTGTGCCAGAGCATATCAGAATTTCGATTATCAAAAAGGGCAGTGAATATTTCAAAACAAGGACGGACCTTTTGAATAGAAAGACCAAGTGAAAGCACTAAGGGAACACATCGTTGTTTAACTTTGCCGTGGTTTTACTCACATTTAAACGAGACTAAATATTTAAGGAAATGGATGCTATACTCTCCATCAACAAAGAAATTATATTGTTACTGATGCCGGTTATTTGCATCTGAGGGTGACAATCGCACTAATGAATTTGTTTCTGGTTTTTGTCAGTGGTGGAAATTAAATCCAAGAATATCACAGCATGAATCGTCTCATGAACATCTATCAAACTTAGAAAAATGGAAAACGTTGACAATGGGCTTGAAACAATAAAATTATTGATAAAGATAATTTGAAGATTATTAACGATAAAACTAAGAAATGGAGAAACATTTTCGCCTTTTAGATGTAACGCTATTCTTAGCCCAACAAAATCTTGCCTTCCGAGGCCACCGTGAAGATATTTCTTCGGAAAACAGGGGAAATTTTCTAGAATTAGTACCACTGTTAGCGAAATATGATCCGGTGTTGAAAGAGCATTCCTTAAAACTAGAAGAGGCTGCTGGTAGGTCAAAGAGAGTACCATCTTATTTGCCAAAAGGAGTACAAAATGAATTTATTCAATGTTTGGCTGATCGTGTAAGGCAAAAAAATTATTGCAGATATTAAAAAGGCTAAGTATTACGGAATCATTTTTGACAGCACTCCTGACGAAAGTAAAATAGACCAAATGAGTCAAATCATTAGATTCGTTCATATAGAGAATGACATTGTGGAAGTACGAGAATCTTTCTTGGATTTTTTTAACGTCTGGAAAAACTGCTGAGGATATGTCAAAAGACATTCAGCAACAGCTGGAAGAAGCTGGACTGGATATTGCGTTGTGCAGGGCTCAAGGTTATGACAATGCCGCGTCAATGTCAGGTGTCCATGGAGGGGTGCAACGAAAAATCCGAGAAGTAAATTCAAAGGCATTGTTCAGTCCTTGTTTTAATCATTCCTTGAATCTTTGTGGAGTTCATGCATTTGCATGCGTTCCTTCCAGTGTCACGTGTTTTGGAACAGTAGAGAAATTATATTCGTTTTTTTCGTCATCTACACACAGATGGCAATTTCGGAAAGAGAAAACTGGAAAAAATATAAAACGTTTATCGGATACTCGCTGGAGTGCTCATTACGAGCCAGTAAAAGTTGTAAAAGAAAACATAGAGACAATTGTGAGTAATTTGGAACATTTTCAAGATTCAACAAAAGCAAATCTAGATACAAGATCAGGAGCAAGTCTGGCCTGCCGGCTGTTTGTGACTTTACCTTTCTAACCTATATACAATTCTAGCTTTCTATACTGGAGGAAGTAAATTTAGTTCAACAATATTTGCAGTCTCCAAAAATGACTCTAGATACAGGAATCACCGAACTAAACGCCTTGAATGAGTATTTAGTGACCGAACGAACCACGATTGTAGACAATGCTTTTGGCATAAAAAAATGCAATGACATGGACATCAACATCGAGAAACGAGGAAGAAGGAAGGTAAAAAGAACGATGCCGAGTGAATCAGCTCATGATGCTGGATTATCAATTCAAGAAGAAATACGTCGGTCAATGCATGAATGCATATACCGATTTATACAAGAATTGTCGACACGATACGGGGCCATGAAACAAATCAATAATATTTTTCAAATTATTGAAACAAGTTTATGCTAGAAGCTTCAGATGACGCTCTGGCTGCAGCAGTTGACAATCTGATACAAATTTATAGTGAATTTGACAAGGAGCAAGTTTCCCAAGAAATAAAAAGGTACCGCAGGCATGTAAAAGCCACCGATACGAGTATGGACGTTGCTGCCAAATAGAGAGAACAAGAAATCCTTCAATTCATAATAAAATGGGACTTCAGTGAATCGTTACTCCTGTATATCGCTTATACTTCAATACTTCTTGACCATTTGCATCTCGGTTGCATCATGCGAGAGGAGTTGTTCGAAACTTAAACTAATTAAAAATTATCTTCGATCTACAATGAGTCAAGAGCGACTGGTTAATCTAGCCGTGCTTTCAATAAAAAGAAAAATTTCAAAAGAAATCGATTTCACAGAAGTTATCGAGGAGGTCAGTAAATTAAAGGCACGAAAACACATATAACACACTACAAAAAATAAAAAATCTATCTTTGATTTATTTTATCTAATTTTTTTTGTCGATCGATTCGTATTTTATTTTCCTCCCCCATATCCATTCCATATTGTAGGTATATATGTTTATTTAGCCTAAATAATTTAAGTCGAATTTAAATTTCACTTGCCAGATTTTGACGAAATAAACATAAACACCTATTTATACATACAAATGTGAACTGAATAAAAAGCTTGTAAAACTACATTTTTTTTAAGCTGGGGGCCTAATTCAGTTTTGCCGCCCCGGGCCTCTGACGGGCTTAGTCCGCCAATGCTACAATTTTCCAATTTTTCTCCACAATATAACGCTTCAGAGCAGACGGGTCAAAATATTCTTTAAGTAATAATTTTTTTCGTAAAATTTCCCCTTTTAAACTAAGATTTCGTCCTAACTTTTTTCAATCTTGTGAACAAATCAAAATTTTAAGAATATTATCGAACTTTTAAGAAAGAATCGAGGAACGGGTCAAATATTTTAATTTGCAATTTAAAATTTTGTTTGTTAAAGTATTGAGGTTAAAGCTGAAGTTAATGTTGAGAAAATGGGTCAAAATTTCAAAAATAAATTAAAAAAATTATCAAATTTCGGGTTTAACTTTTGACACTTCTCTTTAGAGTTCAAATTTTCTTAGAAATTCTTTAGTTTCGTGTTTAAAAAATAATGTTGAAATCAATGGCGGCTCACGTATAGGCACTGTGGAACTGCAGCATCCCCAATTTCGCTTACGAGTTTTTTTTTGAAAATTTTCCGTAGACTTTTCCTTAAACAATTTTTTTTAAAGATTTTAATTTTTTCTGATTTCCTTTTATAGTTTCTTTTACGAAATTACGGGATTTTTAAATCTATTTTTATTTTTTTTCTAATTTTTGTAAAAATTTTTAAAAAATAATTAAAAACAAAGTATAGATCCAACTCTTCTTGCATTTTAATATGTTTTTTAAAAAAACTAATAGGGAATATTCGAGTTTTTATCTGAAATCTCAATTTCAACTTTTTTGTATAAAAAGTTTGAGTTTCTTCTAGATATTTCGGTTTATTTAGGAAAATTTTAATTTTTTCTGAGTAGTTTCCATTTTTCCTAAATATTTTATAAAGAGAAATTTTTATAACTCCCTATTTTTTCTAAAAATGTTGTGCTTAAAATTTCTTCTGGAAATTTCAATTTCTCCAGATTTTTTTATGTTCCTCTAAATTGCTTTCAAAATGTTAAGATTTTTCACTCGACTTTGACGTTTTACAGATCATATTATTTTCTAATTTTGATAAAAATGTTTACCAAAAAACCCTACAATTTCTATAAAAATGTCAACATTTTGGAAAAAACGAAGAAATATTAAGAAAAAATTTAATTTTCGGCTGCTTACGCATTTCAATATTTTACTAAAATGAAATAACCGATTAATGGAATAATGGATTATTTTCGTAAAATTTTAATTTCAACCTCTTTGTGAAGATATTTCAAATTTTTTCTCAAATTTCGATTTTCTCTAAGAAATTTTGACTTTGTTTTCCATGAAATTTGTGTTTTTCTCTAAATATTTTACACAAAGAATTTTTTTTTAGAATTTCGACCTTTGCTGGAGATTTTGTCTTTAAAATATTTTTTCTTATAAAAATTTTGATTTCTCTAATTTGTTTTAGAAATGTTAAAGTTTTTCACGAAATGTTAATATTTTAAAGTTCCTTTTATTTTGCAATTTTGATAAGAAATTGAAAATTATTAAGTACTAGCTGGCCCTGGCGAACTTCGTACCACCTCAAAATTAATAAATATTATGTTAACTCATTAGCTGAATTAAATTTTACATTAAAATATCTAATTCGCTCGCTCGTTTCCAGGTGAATCCTATGTGTAAAATTGCTAAAAACGAGCCATAATCAAAACAGATACAGTGCCATCTATTGGAAACTGATTACAACACATTTACGGTTAGTGGAGGTTGCGGTACATTTCTGTGATGTTCCTGTTATGAATTAGAGATTGGGCTGTACACGGATTCCTTATAAAACATGTGAATTTTTTTAATACTTTAGTCTTTATTCTGCTATTCGAGGGGCCGAGGTAAATCCAAGAACATAAAAGTCCGTTCAACCGTTCTGAGTTATAAACGGTGTAACTAACACGACTTTGTTTTATATATATAGATAAATTTAGAAAAAATAATCTCAAAATTTGCATAAAAATAAGAAAACTTTGAGAAAAATATTGAAACTTCAAGAAAATCATTTTTTCTTGAAGTTTCAATATTTTTATGAATTTTAACATTTTTGCAATTTGATTTTCTCCAAAAAATTACTCCTACTGTAGGACGAAAGAAAATTCTGAATCAAAATTTCCAATTTTTCTAAAAATGTTAAATTTATTGTTCAAATTCTTAAGTTCGAATTTAAAGATTAAGAGCAAATTTTGAAGAAAAACCAGATAATATTTCTAGGAAAAATTGAAATTTCTTATTTGTATACAAAATTTTTGAAATAAAGTAACAATTTGGGAATCAAAGAAAAAAACAATTTTTAAAAATAAATTAATTGTCAAAAATAATCTTAAAATTTCGAGTTTTAAAATGGGAATTATTGAAATTTTCAAGAAAAAGAGTCAACATTTCAAGAAAAGTTTCAAAATTTAGAAAATAAAAACAATCAAAATGTTGCAAAAACCTAAATCAACAATTTTGTGCTTGAAGTCAATATTTTGAGATTAAAATTTAAATTTTGACAATTTATTTGTACATAAACTACAAGTGTTTTTTTCAAAATTTATTTTAAAGCTTCGCACAATTTTAAAAATATAAATTTTTGTTACTGGGAGAAATATTTATTTTAATATAATAATAAATAAATAATAAATATAATAATAATACCAAAAAATTTAAATATAAAAAGAAAAAAATTACCAGTTATAAAAAACAAAGCCAAAGTTATCAGAAAAGCCGAAATTTGAAAATGGAATTTTTAAAAATTTCTTAATTTTCATAGAAAGTCAAATTTCCAAAAAAAATAAGAATTTTGAAAAAAGTTAACATTAAAAACAATAAATTTAAATGTTTATAATAGTCGACATTTACAATAATTTTTGGAAAAATATCGACATTTAAAATAAATTGAATTTTGAATTAAATTTTCAAAGAAGCTGAATTTTTGAATATTGGAGAAAACTCAAAATGATCAAAAAATTCGTAATTATCAAAAAGGTTGAAATTTTGAAAAGGTACGAGCCGCCATTGGTTGCAATTTTAGTAAATGTCAAGTTTAAAAGTCGAAATGTCAAAACAAAAATCGAATATTTGAGATTAATGTCATACCAAAATTTTAGGCTAAGGGAAATTTCCAGATTTTTTTGTTGTTGAAATTTTCATATAATTTCAAGATCTAACTTTGCAATTTTCCACCTTTAGATAAAATATTGACTTCGAAATTAATATTTCTTTTACAATAGTTCTGAAGTTCGACCGAATTTTAGACTCAATATTTTAGAAAAACTTCAAATAATGTGGCTTAACATGGAAATTTCGAAAGGAAACCCGAAATTTTAAAAAATTTTCTGCTAGTATATGTTTCGATGCATTTTTTTTCTAAAAGTTTACCTTTTATTTTAAATATCAAGCTAAAAAATGAAAAGTTTAATTTTTTCTTAAAATGTTGACATCAACATAGAATTTTAACATTTTTTATTCGAGATTTCGATTCTTTTCTAAATTAAATTAACTTTTTTTTTTCGGTTCAGTTCAGGTTTTCATTTCAACAAAAATAAAGTTTTTTTTTCGATTTCAGATTCACTTCCGATTCGAACCCCTGGTAGGCACACCTCTTAAAATAATTTACATCAATTTTTAGTATTTCCGAAATTGCTAATTTTTTTTATGTCAACTTTACATTTTCTTTCAAACATTTCAATTTTAAACGTGATGAATTTCAATTTTTTTTTAAATTTCGATTTTAGTCTTGAAATTAGGTTGTCAAATACAATCGAAAATCCAAAGTAAAGGAAAATAATAAGAAATAACAATTCAAAATAATTTAAGTACGTATATTTATAAAACCAACAATATATACATGATAAGTGGCAAGATCAAATTGTCTACTTGGTCAGTGTGAGCTTCCACTAAACTTGTAACAAAAACTGCAAAACCAGTCTTTATGTATGATCCTGGAGTGAAAAACTGAAGATAACCTGAAAAATCAACATTTTTAGCCTGATTTCTTCCCAAGTGAATCCAAATTCATTAGCGAGAATGTTTTTAATTTGCCACAATTCAAATTTGCGACTACATTTACATGTTGACAAATATTATGTAATTCGACTTACCAAAATAAGTCAACGCTCCAATCAAAAGAACCTGGCTTAAAATACATGCTAGTGTACCTTCTATCGTCTTCTTAGAATCTACAACAAAAAGTTTCATTGATACCTCCGTTCCGAGTTATTTTTTAATCAGCAAACTTGAAATAATCAAATAAAATTGGTAATAAAGTTATTTCCAATCTGCTATAATTTGTGGACTCAGGTCCTGCATTTTTCATGGAATTTATAAGTTAAGGAAATAAACAACTACCTGGCCAATGAATCCTTCCTATCTTTGAACCAATTACGCTGGCAGCTGTGTCTCCTATGCCAATGGATAATATGCCACTCAGCAGGGGAAGCAAGTTGAATAACGAGGAGTCAGTGACGTCGCATGGAGCAGGATGTATCCACAGCGGCAGAGAGCACCCCGTTAACAGATAAATAGGCGTCGCAGCCAATACTCCCACATCTTTTTCATCGCTAAACACCGTAAATCCATCTTGAAAGTAGTCACCCAGTGGCGGCACCCTCAGAATCCTAACCAGCTAAAGTTACAGATGTGGCATTGCATTCATTACACTTACTGCAGTTCTGCTTACTTCTATAGCAAAAAATAATCCTAACATCACTCCACTTGCCAAGTAAAGTAACGAACATTCAAACAAGAGACCTGGGATGTAAACAAAGACGGCCAACAGATGGAAAATTTTACGTATCACAGTGGAAGCCTTTTCGTTATCCTTGACTTGCCTCATGACGGCCAAAATGGCGCAAGAACTGCAAACGACCCAATAGAGGATCATCTTCAACTAAAAAAAGTTTGCATTAGTAGAGTTGCCTTTATGTTAAACGTTTCCGCAATTTTTTAAAGCACTGAAACGTTTTCGAATTTTTTTAATCATTTATATTTTTTCTAATCATTTATATTTTTTTAACCATTTATATTTTTTTAATCATTTATATTTTTTTATTATCAGGAAAATTTGGTTTCTTATCACACCTGATTCTCAAACATCTTACATGCTCCCTCTCTCCCCATTTTTATTCTTTTTAGCTTTTCGTTAGTTTTTCTCAAAGCGCAAGAAATTATTTTTAAATAAATTCCAATTTATGAAAACGAAACAAATACACTTCTTCAGTGATTGGACAGTGTCACAAAACTAGTTGACCACTTTCGATGTCTTTAACATGATCCAATCCCTGAAGAAGTATATCTTTTATTTTCCAATTATGTGAAAAAAAGTTTTGCTGCTTTGCAGACATAATTGGTTGAATTTAAAACCCAAGAGATACTAATTAATATAATTGCGAAAAAGATTAACAACAGAAAAGAATGATAATTCATTCCCACAACAACCGCTGCTTAAAGGAATTAAATTGAGCCAAATTCAACTTACCGTTGATGTTTGTCCAAAGATCAAAAACAGTATCCAAAGAACGGGACTTTGTTTAAGAAGTATGTGCAATGGTAATAATACGACGAAAATTAACACTATTCCAGTAATTAGATAAAATGCTTTTGAATCTTTGATATTCAATTTGTAAACAAAAGCACTAATAACTAAAATGCCTAGCAGTCCCATCTAAAACCAAATAAAATTATGTTAACTTTAGTTAATGTAATGTTTCCGAAGATTAAACATTTTGCAACATTCTGTATTATCTGAAACCGAAGGAAATGGGGAAATGGTATGAAACACTGAAGTTTTACACATCTCAAAATTCTTAAGTATAAAATTATGTGAAAAATCGAACAATTGCAAAATATCTGATCCCACTAGAAATTAAGCTAAGAATCACCTGTATTGTAATCGTTGAAATCTGCATAACTGTTAAATTCGAAGTTGCAAATCCATTGTATATGGTGCACGATGTTGCATACAATAATAAAGTGGCAGCTTGCGAGGCTATTGAAGCTTCTCCAATTGTAAACGTTTTTGTGAATTTGGTTAAAACAAAATTGTACACCTCCAAGTAAAACACACTACAAAACATACTACTGTACAGGGAAAATGTTAAACCTAAAAAATGTAAAAGAAATACTTTTCCATCATGCGAAAATATCCAATGTGTATTATTTTCACATCGTATTGTTCCTAATGAGTAGCCGTATACCACATTTTTCTTTTTAAATGATAAAACTACTGTGGGGACACGATATGGAAGATCTTATTAGACCCAACGAAACTCTTCTTTTTGAGATCTGATGAACCTTTATTTTAGTTATCAAAAATGTTACATTCTGCAACATTATTTTGGGCAAGCCGAAATCTTTTTTAGTTAGTTGGTTATTAGGGCATCCCATTTATGATTATTTTTGCGATAGAGGTATGCGGTCGAAAATTTGATGACCAAGGTATGCGGTCGAAAATTTGATGACCACTGATTTAAAGAATATAAATATTTATAAACAATTAACCATTGTGGTACAACTATATAACTTTTTGTACATCAAAAATATGTAAATTTATTGCAGGGACAGCAAAACAGAAATTTACAATCATAAGATTCCACATCTGTCGGTATAATAAGCAACGCTTTCATCATACAAAAAGATGAAGTTACCTTTTTTGAGATAAAGTAATAAGGCATTACACAGAATGAAAGGAATCAAAATCCTTGAATATGCCAGTCGTATTTTACTGCTTTTATGAAACTCATAAACAATAAGAATGGATGTTGAAATTAATCCCACAGCCTGTACTGCAATCAACTTGTAGGTGTTACTTAGTTCACTTGAATGTTTAATTGATGAGGCTATTAAAGCTGTCGGCAGTAAGAACATTAACCATAACCCATTGTGACTATTTGGCCTACGAATCATTAAAAAGGTAAATTAAATTAAACCACTCATTATTTAATATTACCTTAATTGATATGTTCCTATTTCATCAGCACTGGCGGTAATTTCGGACGTATTTTCAGCTTGGTTAGTCATTGTTTAATGCACTTCCATTAATTCAGGACACAACACTTTAAAAGTATTAACGCTAATTAGTTAGTTATCAGTCTTTTTAACAAATTACATTGTACTTGATATTTTTAAATTCTTAACCTTTAACCCTTTTAAATATCACCGGTTGTCAACCTCACGTCAATCAGATGTCAAACTAATAAGGGATTTTTCGTTGTGGTGACGCTACCAAATCCTTCTTTTGACTTTTTTTGACCCGAAACTGGTAAATGACATTTAATAGCTTTTTCGCCATCCAGTTTTAAAAAGTATTGTTTACAAATTGTTAAATAACTAGTGGCAACTGATAAATTGTCAGGAAAAATTTTACATTTGAATTTTTTTGTAAATTTGTCAGTTTGTCAATTGTTCCACTTTTTCTTGAAAGTTAAAACTTTTTCCCAAAATTCCTACTATAAATTTATGTTTTAATCTAAAAAGTAATTAAAATGTTTAAAACACCATTTTTAATGAAAAAATAACTTAATATTTTGAATGCTTTATCAAATTGTAATCGACGTTTTCCCTAAATATCCACTTTATGGCCACTTGCTTTTAAAATAACCTACAATTAGTTAAAATATGAATTGCTATTTGAACCTACATTAAAATGAGTTTACTTGCATCCAGGTTTCATCTTAACATTTTCGAAAGTAGAAATTTTGAAAAAAAACTCAAAATTTTGAGCTTGGTTGCTTTGTCATCTTATCCAGTTACAACAGAAATGAAACGTCTGGACGTTGGTTAGTTAGTTAGTAAGTTATTTTACATTAATAATTCAACTGAAATTTAGAAAATAAAACTTGATTAGGCAGCTTCAAATCGAAATGCTACTTTTTTAAAATTTTGAAACATCAACAGATTTTTAATTTTAAATTTGTACCCGAAATTGATTTCAAATTTAAATTTCAATTTAAACTCGAAATGTTCGAATTTAAACTTGAAATGTTAACTTTTTCCAAGTTTCGCATTTTGATTCTGGAATATCAAAGTTTTGTTAATTTTTTTTCTTAAATTCAACATAGATTTTCTTTTAAAATTTTCACAGAGATAAATTATTTTAAATTTTCTTCTAAAAGTTATGCCTTTTAAATTCAAAATTTAGCATTTTTAGCAAAAGTTCATTTTTAAATTTAAAATATTTACTTTTTTGTTAAAATTTTAACTGTTGGTTCAAATATTTTAATTTTTATAAAATGAAATTCGATTTTAAACGCGACTAGAAGTGGATTTTAGATTTGAAATTCAAATTTAAGCTGGCAATGTATTTTATTTCTCCGAAATTCCCCAAATTTTCTTAAAATTTCGAAGTTTTCTTTAGATTTTTTTTAACTCAGTAGATATCTTCTCTTGTAATTGTCAGCAATATAAAACAGAATTTTGTCGTTTTAGTTGCTTTTCAATTTGGTCAAGATTTTTTCCACCAGTTTGAACTAAACATTTTTATATTATTTCCTAAGATTACCTTTTGAATTCAAAATTTTGTTAACAAATTTTGGTTATTAATTTAATTTAATCTTTAATTTAATTTAGACTTTTTCTCACTCAAACAGTTATTAAATTAAATGACATTAAATGCTGTATAATGTTTAAAATTCATTAATATTATTATGATTTACAAAACAAAATAAAATAAGGTTTTGTAAAAATAAATTCGAAAGATATTTTAATTGTGTAACTAATTTTCGCATTATTTGATAAATTAAGTACAATTCGATTGGTATTAAGGTCAAAAACATTAATCAAACCTATTCGATTAATATAAAATTGAAATTTTATTATTTTACAATCCCTATTACACGCGTGACGTCACTGACAATTTCCCTATAATACGCGTGACGTCACTTACAATGCCTCAATCACACGGGTGACGTCATTGATATTTTTAACCGGTTATACCGGTCAATTACGAAAAATCAGCTAAAATCAGAAACGTTCTCCTGTGCCAAATGTACCAGATTTTCTTTTATTTTCAGAATATGGCATAGCAAATCAAATAACATTTGTCGAATGGCACCTGCAGTTTGGCAAGCGTGTCTTAGAATTCCCAAAAACAAACATAACCTAGCATCATATTTTTTTCTGTTCGATGCAGATTTCCTCCAGATTATAGTCTTTTTGCTCCAGGTTTTGCAGGAAATTCGAGGAAAGATCCACCTAAATAGGTATGGGCTAAATAGCGCTATAGTTTTGTCGTAAATACCGCTTGAATGTTTCTAACAAGCGTTGTTAAAATGGGGGACCACAGAGATTCGGGGTTTAAAAGTTACATCGACGAAACTGGACTCGAGGTAAACCGCAAAAATACTCCCGTTTAAGTTTTTGCCAACTTTTTTGTGATATTAATCAAATATCTTTTTAGTCCATTGCATTAAATGACGATCAACGTACCAAGCTTTTGGGAGGTTTGTTTTACATTTATATTTTTGGTGAATTTATTCAGTACGTGTTCTTTAGGTGAAAATATTATATTCGAAATACCAAACGTTTTAAAGTGCGCCCCGTTGACTGATAGGAAGAAAACCAGTAAAGGTGTATTGACGATTACAACTTTTAAATTATCTTTTGCGAGCGCCGATGAGGATCCAGACTGTGATGGTTGCTGCCAAAGGAACAGATTTCTTGGCAGGGACGAGCTATGTTTGTCTTCCATTGATACAATTTATCAAACTGGTGATAGAACGAAGAAAAAATTAACACCTGGGCAGACTGTCTCGGGGAAAGTTAAAGAACTGTTAATAATATGCAAAGTTAGTTTTTTTTTAATCATTTTTGTTGGTATGTAACGACGATTTTTTTAGAACATGAGGACTTTCGAATTTAGTTTTAAGCAAGCTGATAAAGATAGCGGTAAAAGCATTGCTAACGCATTGCTGCATCATGCTTATCCTAAAAAGCATTCCTTATTGTTTGCTTACGAATTCAAGTAAGTACTATGGTGATGTCCGGGACCAAAGAAATTGGTTTTTTATAAGCAAAGTTCATATTAAACAGTAACAAACGTATAATAGTACTTTAATCATTTGGTACATTACAGATTGATTCATTATAAGCAAAAGTTTGTAATATGTGGGTTTATTTTTAACATAATTACTCTACTGTGTTGTAATTTGCGAACTTCTCTAATCGAGGTGATAGGATTGTTTCTATTTCCATTTTTTCATCAAATGATAACCAAATTGCATTTAATTGTACAGCGCAACAAATAGCGATGCCTGTTTAATAAAATCAATGTTTTTTAAGGGAACCCTATTACCCCCACAAAATTTTAAAAGAAGCAAAACTGTTCAGGAAGCAAGAGGACTGGAAAAAAGAATACGAAAGATCTAAGTGCCAAAATTGGAAGATCTCCCTTGCTAATGAAAATTTCCAAACGTCGCAGAAAGTCTCTGATATTTGGTTAGTGCCCCAGTCTGTCACAGACAGTTCTTTGGTGCAAGCCGTTGAGCACTTTAGAAATCGTTATTGTCCAGTTTGGGTAAATATGATTTCACATTAATCCATTACTTTAATAAATGATTTCTCCCATCCAATTTATACCCCGGATGTTAACTAGAGAGAGATATATTATTAAGAGAAATCAAGAAAAGGCGATTTGTAGATTTAAATTTGGATTTTGATTAAGAAATCTTAAGGTTTCGATCAAAGTAGCAGCTATTTCTTATTTCTTTTTTAAGGTAGATTCAGGGTATAAATTGGGAGTGGTGGTGGAATTTTATTATGTATAAAATGATTGTTTAGGTTTGGGGGACCCCCAAAGGTGCTGCTCTAGTCAGAATGGCGGATTTACTGCCGACCATAACAGATCGAACCCAAGAGAACGTTCTCTTGGAACATATACGTAAAAGTCATCCTGAACGGAAGGAGCCCTGCATTATAGATCTCACAAAGGACTGCCCATCGCCAAAAGACGTTTTAGCTAGCTATTTAAAGTTAAGAGAATTATGCGTACCTGAAAACACTAGAGTATTTAAAAGTCAAGATTTTAAATTTTACGGTCTTCTAGATAACACAAAATGGTTATCGTACGTTTCTACATGCTTAGCAAAAGCCAAAAAGGCAGCTGAGGAATTATATGATAATTGCACGACGGTTGTCCTCCAAGAAGGTAAGATGTCGCTCGCAACCAAACCAACCATTCGTAACCGAACAGGTGATAAATTTGATTTTTCAGGGGATGGCGTCGACATGAATTGCGTTATATCGAGTTTAACCCAAATTTTAATCGATCCGTTCTCCCGCACGAAATTCGGTTTTCAAACATTGATACAAAAGTGTTGGGTTTCAACAGGGCACCCTTTCGCTTACCGTTTAGGGCACATGCTGAACAAAGACGTGGAACCTTCGCCGATATTCCTTTTATTTTTGGATTGCGTATGGCAGCTACAGCAGCAGTTCCCGGGGGCGTTCCAGATCAGCGAAACGTATCTAATAACTTTGTGGGATTCGACACACATATCGATCTTTGACACGTTTTTGTTTAACTGCGAGCACGACAGAGTCATAGCCGAAACGGTAATTGTTCCTTATAAAACTAGTTAGAAAGAATTTAGGTGAAGATTTTTTCTTTTTGGAGAACTTTTTTCTCAAAATTTTGAGTCTATATCAACAATAAACTTGAAATGACGATTTTCTTGAAAAAAATTTGAAACTTGCAATATTTGTCAGTTATTTTTAGTTTTTTGTTCTTAAAATTCCTGTAACCGTCGAGTCTAATTGATTAGCAGAAAAAGCGGAATCGAGTTTATCTGGCTTGATACATAATCAGAATTTAAATTAAACATCCTTGATACATAATCAGAATTTAAATTAAAGATCATTTATCAGGAATCGAGCAATGGGCACGAGAAACTCAAACTGCGAAGCGTCTGGGATTGGTCGGAGCAGTTCGAAGAGAGAGACATCGCGTTGTTCTGCAACCCGCTCTTCGAAGACGAATGCACTGAAATTCTACGGCCGAATCCCAACGCGTCTTCCCTCGAAATATGGGTGCAATGCTATTTCAGATGGTTACCTGATTTAGAAATCCAAAACGGTGGGAAACCTCAAGTAGATTTATGCATTAGGTTAATTTGCTCCGAGATTCATCAGCTGCAGGAGAAGAAACGAAATGGGGAGATCAGCGGTAGACATATTAAGAATAAGGAGGAATATTTGGATCTTTTGCAAAAAATTAATAGTTTCTTCCCGTTTAGTCATAACACTAACGCAGCGAATTTAGTACCAATAAATACTATTCTTTTAAGTAGTGATGCTTTAGATACTCAATCAATTTTAAATCTGAACAATGAATAATGACAAGAACGTGCCTACTTTTGATTTCTTTTTTTTTTAATGGGGTGTATTTAGTTATAATGACAAAAGTTTCTGAACAAATAGTTAATTATGTTTATTTTTGGGTATAATACACCCCCAGCTTTACTCATATATACCATTGACCTGTAAATTTTGCTTTAATGTGCTAAACATGTGTATTTTTGTACTAACAGTACCTATAACATTTCAGATACATTATTAATTAAAAAATTCAACTCGTAGGCTATATTTTGTTATTTTTAAACCAAAAAGTGTTAAATATATATTAGGAATTAGCCACATTAAGAGTATTTTTTTATTTATACAATTTCTTTGTACATTTACAGTATTTTTATTTAAATACTAGGATAATATCTAAGTTTAATCTGTTTTAACAAGCCAAAAATATAATTGTTTTATTTTAAATGCGTCATTTTTATTGCATAACCAAGCTTTTGGAATGTGATACACTGATGTCCTTTTAATGAATGTCAAAGGATCAAATAAATCAGGTCATTGTAAGCGAAGATTCGTATTTAACGATAATGTAATGTCTGCTTATAACGAACCTGCTTGTTATAAAATTTCGTTAATCATGAAGCGAACCTGTAAGGTACTAATGGATTTAAGTATTTACTTTAGCTGATATGTACCATTATACTCACTGTCATGACCAGTACTTTATTTAAGCTGTTAAATGGTCCAATTTTTTTAGTGCGAACATTTTTCTAAAATTTCAATTTTTTTTAACTTTTCGCCCCTTTTTTCGATTTGATTCTTTTCAGAAGTTCGACTTTAGTTTGAAAATTTCCACTTCATCAAAAATTTCGCCTTTTTTTTGAACCTGAACCTTTTTTTCCAAATATTAACCTTTTTTTCGAACCTTAATCTTTTCAAAAATGCATGGCTTTTTTCAAAATTTATCTTTGAAAACTTCTATTTTTTTCAAATTGTTAATTTTTGTGAAAATGTCGAGGTTTCGAAATGACTTGAATTTTTCTCAAAATTACTATCTTATTAAAATTTCATTTTTATCCAAAATTAGATTTTTATCGAAACTAATTTTTCAAAATTTTAACTCTGAAAATTTGAACTTTCTAATTTCGAGATACACAAAATTTTAGATTTCTTTGAAAATTTGGCAGTGAAAATTTTTGATAGTCTTTTCGAAGGATGGAATTTTTTACAGAAAATGTTAGTTTTTCGAAGGGTGGAATTTTTTACAGAAAATGTTTGCAAAGTTTCTCATTTTTTATCAGTTTGACCAAATTTTGAAGAGAAGGCATATGCAAATGCATATAATCTGGTCTTTTACTTATAATGAACAAATTTCTTCAATTCTTTGAGGTTGGTTTAGCCTCACTATAATAAAAAAAAAAGACAATTTAATTTTATTTGGTTTACATATTACTTAGTAAAATATAATTGGATGTTTCAGGAAAAATTAACTACTTGCAGAAAACTAGAATTTATTTATTTGTACATCCTTACATTTGCGTGAATATTGTATTCAAACTATTTTTTTTCGATGGAGCATTGGTGAAAAGACTTCCTAAAATTAAATAAAATCAAATACCTGCACACCACACGGGAAATAGATTTACCAATAAACCTCTTTTTTGAGCTGTTTTCATCATTAGATATTATTTTACAAGTGTCAATTTCAAAAATTTGGAAGTCTAAGCATCTGAATTTTTCATCAGCCTTATACAACTCCATAATCGAATTGGGGAAAAGATAGGGTCGCCCTGAAAATGGATTTATAAAGTCTGCCCAGTATCCAGCCTTTCTTAGTTTATCACAGACACTTTTAGCTGTTATAACGAACTGAAAACAACTCGGATATAAGTCAAATTGAGACGGATTCAAACGGTCATACAGTCTGCGCCAATCTTTCCGTTTCAATTTCTTTATTTGTCCTCATTAGTTTCGAATCAGGTTTTAATGATAAAGTGACTATAGACAAATCACATCCCTCCAGAGTTCTGTAAGGGAATAAATCACAGACAGTTTTACGTAAAACCGTGGGACATTCCTGTACACTGCATATAATGTTTCGATCTAGGCCAGCTTCCTAAAAATACCAAAACAGATTCCAAAAAGTCAATAATTCACCCACTCACATCCTTTATTTGCTCCATGATAAACTCATGGTGCGTTTGTACGGTCGTTTGGGTATCATACCAGGCCAGCCCCACGTTTCCTGGTAAGAAAAATGGGAAACCGCGGGGCGAAGCCAACAGCTCAAAATTGGGATCTCGCCAAGCTAAATTCGTTTCATCTGCGGTAAACAAAACTTGGTTAAATCAGTAACAATGGTAATACACCTCACGTCTCACCTTTCGTGGATTTTCTAGATTTAACGGTCTTGAAGGGACCGTCCACGTTACTGCTCCTACGCGAAACGTTTCTTACGGCGACATAATTGAAATTTTTTTTCAAAAATTTATGAAATATGCCTAAACCTTGGTTTGACATATTCTTCGACAGCCAACCATATCATACGTCATTCGTGGATTCATAAAAATGATGCAATCATAGACAGGTTTACGTCATAGAGTAAAGTCTAAAAATATCGCGAAATTTAAAAATATTTGGTTTATTTACAGTTTAGATTAATTGTACAACAAAAATGAAACCAGAAACAACGATTTTAACGCAATTTTATTGTCACAGTCACTATGTTATAGTTTTTTCACAGATTCTTACCGGTGCGCTAAACTAGACACTTTATTCCTTATATTTCTTTCTGAGATAAGTGCTACCTATTCTGACTATCCGAAACTTATTTACACAGCTGAGAGTCTCGGATAGCTTCTCTCAGGATAGTTAACACTTATACACAATATATTTTATGTCAGAGAGAAATGTACGAAATAAAGTTTCTAGTATAAACGCACCCTTAGACAGGTTTCAGCCACAGAGCAAAGTTTCTAGGTTTCCCGAAAATTAAAGATATTTGGTATCCCGATACCTTGAAACAATTATATAACAAAAACGGAAGCGAGAGGCAAAGATTTTACTTCCGATTATGGTTCATTCTCAACTTTACATCCCTTAATTTCTAATTTCTCGTCGGTGCACAGAATGCGTCAGCAATAGTCAATATGTTTTTTTACACAGGGGCGGCTCTAGGGATTTTGTTCTATAAGCAAGACGCTTAACTTAAAATTTAAATTAATCATCAACTTGTAATGTCAAGATGTCGGTATTCCTTTCGAATTTCAAATAAATACCCTCAAAGTTCTTTATAAATTTGGATTTTTTCCGGAATTTTGTTTTTTCTGTTGTTTTTGACTCCAAATTTTTACGCCTTTTTTACTTTTTTTTGGTGGAACGGTCTGGTCCTTGGTTATCTTCAAAAATTGGAATACAAATATTGTCCTCTGAAACCAGGAAAGATTAAAAAACACAACAAAGGCTGCTCTAACTCGTTTCGATTGCCAAGCTATCACCTTCAGAGAGATACTCTCTGAAGTTGTGTTTTGTTGTTGTGTTTTTAAATCTCTCTTGGTTTTAGGGACAAGATTTGTCATTCAGCTTTTTTTGCTGTTTTGACTTCCAACTAAAAATGTCGAGAAAATGATTTCAAAGATTTTTTCTTGAAATTTAGACATTTTTTTCTCCATATTTTCGATTTGTTTTCTTCTAAAACTCCTCTTTCAGCTTAGTTTTAACAAATTCGAATTTTTCTCGTAGTTGTAGGGTTTTAGATCGAATTATTTTTGATAAGCTACGAATTTATGGTCACATTTTTGATAACGTCCGAATATTTTGAGGAGATTAATACGGTTTTTGGGGGAGCTTAGCCCTCTCCCATCTTGGCGAAACAGAAAAAAGCCAAGTTCTGTTTAGTTTTCGGCTGAAAATCTAGTTTCAGTCGGTCTTGTTTTTGGATTAGGTCTAAAAATACAAGTGAAATAAACAAATACAAAATTAATATTTCTCGTGTTTCTATATAAGGCAAAGCCCGACGATATTAACAATTTAGTGAATTATTAAACCTTGTATGTCGGTTTTTCCACCAAAGGTTGAACTGTTTTTTATACCTTTCTATAATTATTCAGACCTCAACTGGTTAACGATATTACCCAGACTTTAAACTCTCGTAATCGGTAATGCGGTCTTACAAGAAACTCGTATCTATAACGACTTTGATCGTCCACAATTCATCTTCGATTTATTAAACACCAAACGCTGTATATCGCAACAGTAATACATGTTTAAATAGCGATACCTGCAATTTCAGTACATTGTAAAAACGTAGAAAGTTAATGCTCTGTGAAAGTGGGACAATAACATGCACCTATAGTTAGTATTTGCAGCATCTTTGTTGTGCGGTAAACATATCAGCGTCGATTTCTGTATAAATTTGTATAAAAAGTGCGTTAAAATGCCGGAATTGAAGAACGAAAATCACGAAGAGGATGTGGCCACCATCCAAAGCTGGATCGCGAAGCAACCGCACTTGCCGCAGAAAATCGGTAAGTGGACGAATTCCTACACCCTAAGATCCTGCAGAGAATGAATAGTTTTATTTAAACCAAGAAAAAAATGAACTCGTCGCCGCCAGATAACTTCTCTCTTCTTGGAAGTTAAAAAAAAATCTTTGAAGTTACATCAGGTTGAATAAATTCAGTTTGGCTGTGATAAAATTGTAATTTTTTCTGCTTCTTTATGTCCTTTAGATTGTTTTGTTGTGGATATGGTTTCCCTTTTCTTCCAATTTTCTGGAAGTTAGGGGAGATTAAAAGTTTGTCTGATTTTGTTAAAACTTTGTAGAATTGCGTTTGAAACATAAATCTTGTCCCCTGAAATCAAGAAAGATTCAAAAACACAACAACGGTTGCTCTGGACCACTTTTTTTGACGACTATTTCATCAAAATTGATCTTTTGTTCCGAAATTTCGATTTTTTTCCCAACATTTCTATTTTTTTAAATTTGTTTGGCAAATTTAAATTTTTTCCTCGAAATTCGCCTTTTCTCGATATTTCGACAATTTTCCCAAAATCTTTGGAAATTTCGATTTTTATTTCAAATTTAGATATTCTATAAGATTGCCACTGAAAAAAGGTAACTGAAAATCTAGACGTGTGGAAGAAGCAACTGGCGAAGAAAATGCCACTCAATAGGAACAGAATCATATCCTTTATGATCCAAGAAATCTCAACTTTTTTTCGGAGTTAGCCTTTCTCTTAAAATGTCCATTTTTTTTAATCAAAATTCTTCTTTTTTATGGACAACTATTCTCAAAATTTGATTATTTTTCCAAAATTTAACTGTCTGTGGGGAATTTCGTTTTTTCTCAAAATACGTCCTTTTCGGGATTTTCGATTCTTTTTATTTTTTTCTTAAAATTACCATTTTATACCCTAAATTCGATTTTTCTCAAAATTGACGTTCTATGGAAAACTTCGATCGTCAAACGTCGAGATTTCGAGTGGTTTTCTCGAAATGTCGCTTTTTTTTCGAAATTTCGATTTTTTTGTAAACATTTAAATCTTTTAAAATCTGAATGTCTAGACATTTTGACTGCGTCGCCAAAGTTTCTCGAAATTTGGACTTTTTCTTGAAATCCATCTTTTTCTTGAAATCCATCTTTTTCTTGAAATTTTAATTTTTTTTCTTAAAATGTTTTTCCAGAAATTTGGCTTTATTCTCAATATTCTATTTTTTGGTATTTTCATTTATATTTTTGTTAAAACCCTTTATATTTCTTAAAGTAATAATTTTTAAAAAAATTTGGAAATTTAAAAAATGTAACAATTCAGAAGGATTTGAAGTATAAAAATGTTACATTTTGACAAAAATACGAGTTTTTTAACAAATTCGCAATAGTTAAAAATGTTGAAATTAACACAAATATTGTTGAACAATCGAAATACTTAAATGGGCAAAATTTGAAGAAAAAAATGAAAATTCTCAAAAAAAGTGAAAAAGTTCAAAAAAGATCTAAATTTTAAAATAAAGACTGAACAGTTTTCAAAACAAAAAATCAATGTTTAAAAATGATTGAATACGATGTTTGTAACGATATGATAAGCGGTTTGTTCATGTAAATTCTGCAAAAGAAACAATTTTGAGAAAAAGTCCAACTTTCAAGATGTCCAAATTGAAAAAAATTACGAAAATTAAGGTCGACATTTCAAAAATCCGAAATTTTCAGTCACAGTTTAGGAAAAAAGTCGACATTTTGAAGTCCCTATTTTGAAAATAAAAGGCAAAATTTTCAAATATTCAAAAAAATCGAAATTGAAGCAAAAACAAAGAGGAAATTTTGAAAAAAAATCAAAATCTTTGAAAAGATCGAAATTTTCAAAAAGATCAATCTTCCATGAAATTTGTGAAGAAATTTTTAAATCGCAACTTGGATTTATGGAAAACGTGTCCAAATTTTAAGATCAATAAACTCAGAAGAAAAAATTGAGCATTTGCTAAAACTGAATTTGGAAAGCCAAAAGTCGCCCATTTCGAAAGTCACCTTTTAAAAAAGTAGTATATTTAAAAAAAATTAAAATCCTGTCAAAAAAATTGAAAGTAAAAAACTCAAAATTTAGAAAGTGAAAATTTTGAAATTTCCATTATGAAAAAAAAGATCGAAGTATTCAAAAAAAAGGGAAAATGAAAAACTGGGTCAAAATTTTGGAAAAGTCAAAATTTTGTACAAACATCGAAATTGTTGTCAGTCAAAAATTTCAAAACATGAAATTTGTGAAGAACCTTGGGATCTGGAATTGAATTTTGGAAAATATGTCGGAATTTTGAGATTAAAATTATCAGAATTTTATAAAAATTGGAAAGCTGAAATGTTGAAAATGTCGAAAAATGAAGACAAAATTTTGAAGTCAAAATTTTAAAAAAAGTAGAAATCTCCCTAGAAAGATATAATTTTCACAAAAGTCAACATTTTTAATAAAGGGATACATTTTGAAAAATGTCAACATTTTTATAGAAAGTTATACTTTTAAAAAAAAAGTTAAGCATTTTAAAAATAAAGTCAATATTTTGAAAAGATGTCAAAATTTTGAAAGGAGGCATTCGGAAAAACTTGAGAATGTGAAAAATGGTGAAGTTTTCAAAAAAATCTGACATTTTCTGAGAGCTGAATATTGAATAAAAGCTAAAATTAGCAGGAAAGTCGAAATTTTGAAAAAGTCGAAATTTTCATAGAAAGTCAAAGTCCAAAAGAAAGTTAGAATTTGAAAAAAATCAATATTTCGAAACAAATTTCAAATTTTCGAAAAGTCGATATTTTCAATAATTTTGGAGGATTCAAAAAACGGCGAAATTTTGGGAAAGTATCAACGTTCAAAATTGCGGAATTTTCAATAACATTTTCAAAGTTGAACTTTTCGAAAGATCTAAATATTAAAGAAAATTGAAAATTATTAGAAAATTCTAAATGATCAAAAAAATGTTAATTTGGAAAAGATAAAATTTTGGAAAAAGTAGAAATTTTGAAAAATCAAACTTTTTTTTAATAAGTCGAAGATTTGATTTGTAATTTTCAAAAATATAAAAATGAAATAAACACAATTTTGAAAATTAAAATGTTCAACTTCAACGAAACAACCGCGCTTGCCGCAGAAAATCGGTAAGTGGAGGAATTTCTATCTTCAATAAGATCCTGCAGAGAATGAATAGTTTTATTTAAACCAGGAAGAAATTAACTCGTCACCAGATAACTTCTCTCTTCTTGGAAGTTAAAAAAAAATCTTTGAAGCTACATCAGGTTGAATAAATTCAGTTTGGCTGTGATAAAATTGTAATTTTTTCTGCTTCTTTATGTCCTAGAGATCGTTTTGTTGTGGATGTGGTTTCCCTTTTCTTCCAATATTCTGGAAAAAAATAATTTTGAAGTTAGGGGAGATTAAAAGTTTGTCTGATTTTGTTGAAACTTTGTAGAATCGCGTTTGAAACATAAATCTTGTCCCCTGAAATCAAGAAAGATTCAAAAACACAACAACGGTTGCTCTGGACCACTTTTTTTGACGACTATTTCATCAAAATTGATCTTTTGTTCCGAAATTTCGATTTTTTTCCCAACATTTCTATTTTTTTAAATTTGGTAAATTTAAATTTTTTCCTCGAAATTCGCCTTTTCTCGATATTTCGACAATTTTCCCAAAATCTTTGGAAATTTCGATTTTTATTTCAAATTTAGATATTCTATAAGATTGCCACGAAAAAAGGTAACTGAAAATCTAGACGTGTGGAAGAAGCAACTGGCGAAGAAGATGCCACTCGATAGGAACAGAAAAATTGGGTTTGAAATACAAATCTTGTCCCCTGAAACCAAGAAAATTAAAAAACTGCTCTGGAGCTCTAGAGCAACCATTGTTGTGTTTTTTTTATCTTTCTTGAATTCAGGGGACATTGTATTTCGATTTTTGAAGATAACCAAGGACTAGTCTGTTCCACCAAAATTGGGTTTATTTTCACTCTTTTTGTTGTGGAATTTTTTATTCTTCTACTACCCCCAAAAATAACGTTAGAGGATAAATTCACTTTTAATTTGTTCAAGCTTCTAAAAATTTGGTTATTTACGCTCTACAACTCACAGCTCCTTTTGTTGTGGTTCTTCTACTCTTATAGCTTTTTTTTGCAATATAATTTTGCGGTTGCAGGATACTAAATTTAGTTTGCATTTGTCGAAACTTTTTAAAATTTGTTTTTCTTCGTTATGCCTTATCGATTCTTTTTGTAAAAATTTTCTGTCTTGAAACTTCCTCCCAAAATAATGTAGGGAGTTACAGAAGATTCAAAGTTTGTTTGATTTTGTTGAAACTTTGTAAAATTGGGTTTATTTTCACTCTTTTTGTTGTTGGAATTTTGTTTCTTCTAACTTTCCTCTAAAAATAATGTTGGAGGATAAATTCACTTTTAATTTGCTAAAATCTTCATAAATATGGTTTACGCTCTACAACTCACAGCTTCTTCTGTTGTGGTTCTTCTTCTCCTGTACGTGTTTCTGCAATAAATAATTTTGGGGTTGCGGTTTGCATTTGTTGAAACTTTTCAAAATTTGTTTTTCTTCTTTATTGAATCTTTTTAAAATTGGTTTGGCTCGTTACGCTCCTTTTGTTGTGGAAGTGACGCTTTTTCTAAACTATAACTAATTTTGGGTTTGCAGCAAACTAAATTCAGTTTAATGTTGTTGAAATTTTAAAAATTGATTTCATCTTTACGCCTTATCGATTCATTTTCTAGTCTGTTTTGTAACTTACTTAAAAATAATAATAACAAACCGTAACAATTTTGTTGAAATTTCTTAAGACTCACTCGGATTTTTCCTGCCAGGGCTGGCCGTATACGTAGGGAATCCTGGTTACGTTTTCGAATCAGGAATTCAAATTCAGACATTTAGAAACACGCGCGTCTGCGGCCAGCGACTGAATTCTGAATTTCTGATTTGGAAATCTTCTCTAAATTCATACGTATGCGGTTGTCTCAGGAATAATTTCTTTTCTTGTAACTTTTTTGTGATTTTTCTTAAGTTGCGGGACAGTTTGGTATGGTTGAAGTTTTTTAAAATTCAGTTCGTTTCATTATGTCCCATTAACGTTTATCGTCGTCAAAATTGTTTCTCTCTACTGGTAACTGTTTTCCAAAAAAATTGGTTGTGCAAAATTAAAAAGATAATTTATATTTCGTTGACATTTCCATGCGAAACCTGGTCCGGTGTTAGCAAATATTTATCGAAAACCTTGAGGAATTTTTAAAATTTTGTTGCGTTTTTATCGCTAATAAAGTTTAATAGTTATGAATTATATTTCGTTGTTAATTCTAATAAACTTAACTTGCCTTTTCACGCTACCAGTAGAAAGTCCAAAGCTTTTACTTCTTTATCATGCAATAATTAGAAATTACGCAGTTCATATTTTGCAAGTTCAATTAGTTAATTAGTTGAGTACCATTTTAGGGATATTATGCACTACTGTATTCAGGGTAAAATAATAGAAAACTTTTCCTCTTATTTGTAATTTGCAAGCACTTTTATTTCCGGATATTTTTAATGGTAGACAATTTAGTTGCTATTGTAAGAGAAAGTATTTAAATAGTGTTTTCGTGAAAAATTAAAAGTGAACCCAGTTTCTGCTTTATTGCCTGATTAGCTGATACTGGGGCTTTCACTTGCGTAAAAGTAGAGATTCTTGGATCGCCCTTCCGAAAATTTCAACTGTTTTCTTTGAAGAATTCTATTTTTATTAAAAATTACGACTTATTTTGAAAATTCCCACTTATTTTGAAATTTCCACTTATTTTAAAAACTTCCACTCATTTTGAAAATTTTCACTTATTTTTAGTTTCCATTTATTTTTATTGAAGATTTTGACTTATTTTTGAAAATTCCCACTTATTTTGAAAATTTCCACTTATTTTTATTTTCCGTTTATTTTTATTGAAAATTTCGACTTATTTTTGAAAATTCCCACTTATTTCGAAAATGTCCACTTATTTTAAAAACTTCCACTTACTTCGAAAATTTCCACTTGTTTTGAAAATTTTGTCATTTCAAAATAACCATTTTTCTGAAAATGTCTACCTCATTTTAATCGACTCACATTAATTTTAAATTTTTCTTAATATTTTGACCTAATTTTGAAAATTTCGACTTTCTCGAAATTTTGACTTTTTGATCTAACTTCTTTATATTATAGCTTCTTTGTAAATATTTTTATTTTTTTTGAAATCTTTACTTTTTTGATCATTTCTGTCTTTATTAAAATTTTTTTTGACAATTTCCTTTTCAATTTTTCAAAGTTTCTAATTTTTTGGAAAATTTTAACTTTTTTTCAAATTTTGATCTTATTTTTGAATTTCGATCCGAAATTTCAATTTTTTTGCAAATCGGACTGTTTTTAAATTCATTTCCTGTAAAAGATTTCAATTCCTTTTGAAAATTTAAATTTTTCGAAAATTTTGACTTTTCAAAATATTAAGACACTCGAAATGTTTGATTTCTTAAAATTCGACTTATTTTCCAAAATTTAGGCTTTTTCTCAAAATTTGTATTTTTCGAAATTTACTTTATTAAGAAATTTGAATTTTTACTAAAAATTCTGACTTTCTTGAACATTTCGACTTTGTATTTCACATTTTAACTTTTTTCAAATTTTGACCTTATTTTTGAAAATGTTACCGTTTTTTTTCAAACATCCTATCTTTTTATTGAAAATGTAAACCTTTTTTAAAATTTCGACCCGAAATTTCAATTTTTTTGCAAATCGGACTGTTTTCAAATTCATTCCCTGTAAAAGATTTCAATTACTTTTGAAAATTTAAATTTTTCGAAAATTTTGACTCTTTGATTTCTTAAAATTAGACTTATTTTTCAAAATTTGGGCTTTTTCTTAAAATTTGTATTTTTCGAAATTTACTTTATTAGGAAATTTGAATTTTTACTAAAAATTCTGACTTTCTTGAACATTTCGACTTTGTATTTCAAATTTTCCATTTTTTCCTCTCTCTCTCTCAAATTTTAAAGTATTTTCTAAATTTCAAACCCTTCATAATTTTACCTTTCTTTAAGATTTTGATTTAATTTCGAATATTTTGGAAATTTTGACACAAAATTTTAATTTTATTTCATAATGTCGATGTTTTTTTTTAAATTTTGATTTTTTTTAATTTCGATTTTTTAAAATAAATTTAATTAAATTAGGATACAGTTTTTTAAAAACCTCTACTTTTTTGCACATTTCCATCCTTGTTCAAACTTTATTGTTTCTCGCAGTATTGACATTTTTGAAAATTTCGATTTTTGTTCCAAAATGTTTACTTTTTCTCGAAGTTTCGACTTTTATATAGTAAACTAGCTATTAGCCGCGACTTCGTCTACGGTTTTTAGCGAATAATTAGAATTTAATAGAAAAACTGTCCAAAAGGAAAGAAAGTTTTTAAATTCGTTGAATTGACGGATCAATTTATTTGTTTCAATGTTTTTATTTGTCTCTGCAATAGATGGTGCTGCCGATCAAATATACTTTTTTATTTATGAAATTTGTGTTACGTTGCACTCCTTAAAATAGGGCAAATTTCTTTCCAAATAAGAATTTACCAAAATATGGAAAAACCCATAAAATACGGGAGATCTGGCAACTAGCACCGCAGAGACGCCGCGCCTTATCGTGTTATGACGCTATTAAATTGTCAGACTTCCTCTAAAAGAATCCTACTTGCAAAGTTACATTAATTTTGGACCCTCATCATTAGATGACACCGCCGTCGTGTTGTCATCGTCAAGTTTTGCATTTATCTAAATCAATGCCTTATTTTCTATCTAAATAGAAAATGAGTCATGCCATATGCATGAGAGTAGAACATCGAGAAAGTGCGCGAAATCTGGCAACGCTGAAGCGGACAAGCAGACAGACAAACACACTTTCGCATTTACTAGTAAGGATTAGACTTTTATTAGAAAATATTCGACATTTTTTTGGAAACTTCCATTTTTTTGAAACTTCGACGTATTTTCAATTTTTTTTCGAAAATGTTCACCTTTTTTTCGAACCTTTAAATTATTGTTACTTTGTCTTTTTCAAGAATTCGTCTGTTCCTGAAACTTCAAAATTTTTGGAACGATCTGACTTTCTTAGTTGCGACTTTTTAAGAAAAGAAGAAAATTTCTATCTTTGTTTAAACTTTTTCTTTTTCTTCTTCTTCTTCGTCTTATTATTATTATTATTATTATTATTTTCATTAACTCGGGAAACCTATTTCCCGGCAATCTCTCATCAGGAACCTACCCGGCTCCTCAGATCAGATGCTACTTTCATCCAAGAACTTTACGCAATATATTTGCAGTGCCGTATAATGCTGTTTCTTGAATTATGTTTCTATTGATGTTTCCAGGAATATCATTCACATTGTATATGAACCTCTTTGACACAGTACCCAAAGATCCTACAATTATGGGTATTATTTTTGTTCTTAATTTCCACATACGTTGGATTTCTATTTCCAGATCTCTATATTTTATTATTTTCTCTACTTCTTTACTATCTACATTGCTATCAGCAGGGATTGCCACATCGACTATCAAACAAGTGCCACTTTTCAGGTCCTTGATGACTATGTCAGGTTTATTAGCATAAATGGTTCGATCAGTGTATATTTGTTGGTCGTATAACAACACAATATTCCCTTTCGACTGCGTAGGTTGAGGCTCATGTTGATACCATTTAGCAGAAACTTCTATACCATAATTTTTGCTCACAGCCCAATGTATGTATGTGCATACTCTATTGTGTCTTTTGACATATTCTGTTTTGGCGAGCTGAGGGCATGCAGAGACTATATGTTCGATATGTTCTTTTTCTTGTTTGCAGATTCTACATGTGTCATCAGTATTTATTTTCAATATTCTTTTGTCATAGTATTTGGTTCGTAAAGCTTGGTCTTGTGCAGCGGTTATAAAAGCCTCAGTTTCCCCTTTCATTTTGCCATACTTTAGCCATTCAAATGAGCCTTGTTGATTGATGGTGGTCTTATGGATTATTTTTAAGAAGTTTCCATGTAGGGGCTTTTCTTTCCATTTTGTTTTATGTTCCTCTGTTATGGCTGCCTTTAAATATTTCTTTTGGTTTTTGATAGCTAATTCAGTGCTATTATTGCCTGGTGGCACAATTTCATAACTGGTCTGTATGTGGTTTGCCTCCGATATTATGTTTTTCTGGCTGGGCTTTAAGTTTTCAATTTTCTTAATTATATCTACTAGGCTGTCACCTTTCTTCTTTAAGATATATGTGGATAGTCCCAATATTGTTACTTTATATGCTGTTTCTACTTTTACGAAGTCCTCTACCCCCCTCTAATCTAGGTAAGTAAAGTCTATCCACGTCTGCTCTGGGATGTAGTAACTTATACGTGGTCAGTAGCTTACGGGTCTTCCTGTCCAATTGCCTAAGTTCCTCTTTTGTCCAATTTATAATACCAAAACTATATTCTAGTACGGGCATTGCTAGATTACCAATCGCTGTTATTTTATTTTTTCCTGTAAGTTCTGTGCCTAGTATTAACCTAATTCTTCGAACATACTCTTTTTTTATCTTATCTTTCATCTCGGCATGTTCGATGTCACGGTTTTCTGTCACTCCTAGATATTTATATGCCTTTTCAGGTTCAAGGTTTTTAATTTCAATTTGTTTGTCCATCTGTAGGTTTTCTGTGTATTTAATCTGCCCTTTATGTATGACTACCTTGGCGCACTTGTCCAGTCCAAATTGCATATTGACATCTTCACTGAATTGTTTCACAATGCCTAACATGTCATTAACTCCACCTTCATTGCAGCTGAAGAGTTTTAGATCATCCATGTATAGTAAATGGTGAACCGATGTTTTCTGTACTTTATATCCGCGGTCACTTTCACGCAGCTCTCTTGATAAGGGTATTAAGCACATGCAGAACAAAAGGGGGGACAGCGAGTCACCTTGGAAGATTCCTCTGTTGATATTTATGGTATTAGTTTCTATTACTCCTTGTTCTGTTGTCAATCTTGCTCTCGTATTCCATTGCTCCATAGCCGTTGTGCAGAAGTGGACTATTTCGGGATCTAGATGATATATTTGCATAGCTTGTTTTATCCAACTGTGTGGAATGCCGTCGAACGCTTTTTTGTAGTCTATCCAAGCCATGGCCAATCCCTTTTTCTTTTTTTACTGTCTTCAATAATTAGCTTATTTAATAACAGGTGCTCCTTGCATCCCAAAGAACCCCTGGAGCAACCTTTTTGCTCAGCTGGTAGAAGATTGTTATTTACTAGATGCTCATAAATTTTATCCGAGAATATTTTGGTGATGAGTTTATAGATAACTGATAAGCATGTTATTGGTCGGTAATTATTCGCTTTGCATGTGTCTTCTGTTTTTGGTAACAGAAAAGTAATACCTTGCGTAAGCCATTCTGGGATCTGTTCTGGGTGTTTTTTGAGTTCATTTAACGCATAAGCGAATGCCTTATGTGTAGTGTGAATTTTTTTTAACCAGAAGTTTGGTATTTTGTCCAAACCGGGCGCTTTCCAGTTAGCTGCATTTGATAAGGCCTTTTCTATGTCTCTGATGGTGATCTCTTCGCTTGACATAAAAGGTACTTTCTGCGTAGATTTCTCTTCTCTTTTTATCCACTCTGCTTTTGAGTTGTGCCTTGCATTTGTTTCCCACTGATCCTTCCAAAAGGCTTCTATTTCATTTTGTGATGGTGCTTTTGTGATCCCTGTACTTTTTGTTTTTAACTGTTGATAGAACTTTTATCCATTTTCTTCAAAAAGTCTGTTTTGTTGATAAAAGTCATTTCTCTTTTGATATCTTCGTATTCGCTGTGCATATGCAAGCACCTTTTCTTTTAACATCTCCTCTACTTTCTGATAGCTGCAGTTATTAGAGATTTCATATTTAATTTTCAAGGAATTTATTCGATGCTGTACCCTTTTAGAATGTGTTTTGTCAGATTTCCCCTCAGCTAATAAGGATAATTCTTTTCGTAATTCTTCTATTCTTTTCTGTATTCTCAGTTTCCATCTGGGGCTTTTATGTTGCTTGTTTCTTGTTGTGTTATCCCTTATTTTGATTAACTTTCTTGTGATAACTAACGCGCTAGAGTATACCAAGTTGTTTAGTTCAGTGATGTCTTTTGTCTGACTTCGTCCGATATATTCTTGTATGATGTCATTAGCTTTTAATATCATTTGTTTGGCTTTATTTGTTTCTTTGATTTTCGGAAGTCTGCTTCTCTCTGTCATGCTAACTATCTTACTGTTTTCAAGTTCACTGTATATTTTAATCTTTAATTCTAAATCTAAATTTTCTACGGTGGTCTGCTCTGCATTACTATTGGTATTTTCTAAGTCTAGAGATCCTTTTTCTTTGCCGGTAGTATTATTTTCACTTGAAATTGTCGTGTTTATTTGTTCTCCGCTATTGTTGTTGAAATTTTGACCTTCTTGAACGTCTTGGGTATTTGTGTGGGTTCTTTGGTCCAACTCTCCTGCTGGTGTCTGTTGGTTGGTTATTGATTTTCTTACTGAGTTTTGTATTACATCCAGTTCACTTTGTGTTAATTTTTTATTGTTTATGATGTACCTTCTTTGTGTTGCTAGGCTTTTAGAAGATATGTTTGGTCTTGTGTTTGGGTTTCTGTCCCTCCAAAGTTCAAATACGTTCCTTTCTGTAGCAGTTTGTTTCTCCTGCATGTAGTAGTAACACCATATTATCTCCGCATATTCTTTCTTGCTCCAACGGAGTCTGTTACCATTATTTTCTCCAGTATTGGTTTCATCTTTATTTTGATGTTGTGAAATCACTGGTTCAATTTGAGTTTCCTCGTTTTGACTGACAGTGTTTTCTGTTGGTGTATGTCTTAGCGAAGATGCTTGTTCACTGTTTACACAGTTTTCCTTGTTTTGTTTTGTTTTATTTCTTGTTATCATCGTGGTCCCACGAGTAGCTAGGGTGTGTTCGGTCCACCATGGCAGAGCCCCGCATTACCATGGTAAGGCGGCTTATCTGCAACCAAGTTGCGCCTGTTGCTCGGAGGGCTCCGTACATAACTCTTTGACCCAACAGTCATTCATCTCTTCTGCACGGGTCGCGTAACACGCTTGGAGTTATTTTTTCGGGGTTTTCTCCTCTACGCTCAGGGCCGTGGTGGCGCTACTCACCATGGTAAGATGCTTACGCTCCTTACCCCCTTGCGGGGTATTATTATTATTATTATTATTATTATTATTATTATTATTATTATTATTATTATTATTATTATTATTATTATTATTATTATTATTATTATAATTATTTGGTGGAACGGACTGGTCCTTGGTTATCTTCTTTATAGAGCAACCATCGTTGTGTTTTTTAATCTTTCTTGGTTTCAGAGGACAAGATTTGTATTCCAATTCTTATTATTTCTCAAAGATTTGACTTTTTTTTTGAATATTTCGACATTTCCTGGAAGTTTTCACTTTTATATGGTAAATTAGACTTCTATTTGAAAAATTTGACATTTTGTTTTAAATTTTCACTTTTTGAAACAGATTTCTTTAACATTTCGGCTTTTTTCGAACCTTTCAAGAATTTTCACTTTTTTGAAACCATCCACTTTTTATCATCAAAATTTCGATTTAGTCTCGAAGCTATAATGGCTTTTTTTCAAAATTTGAACTTTTTAAAAATTTCGAATTTTTTTTGTAAACTTCGACTTTTTTCAAAATTTCTTCGAGAATTCTGACCTTTTTCTCGAAACTTCGAATTTTGATAGTTTGGACTTTTTGAAAAATTCGTCTGTTTCTGAACATTTGAAATTTTTGGAAAAATTTGACTTATTAGAAAATATTCGATTTTTTTACATTTTTATTTTTTTGGAAATTCCGTTTATTATCATCAAAATTTCGACTTTTCCTCGAAGTTATGGCTTTTTTTCAGAATTTGAACTTTTACAAAATTCTGTCTTTTTTCAAAATTTCGAATTTTGGTGAAGACTTCAAATTATTTTCGAAAATGTTCATCTTTTTTTCGACACTTTAAATTATTGCAACTTTGACTTTTAAAAATTCGTGTGTTCTTGAAACTTTTAAGTTCTTGGAAGAATCTGACTTTCTAAGTTGCGACTTTTTAAAATTTAAAACCTCTGCCTTTTTTTTTGAAAATTTCCATCTTTTTTCAAACTTCTTATTATTTCTCGAGGTTTTGACTATTTTTGAATATTTAGACTTTTCTGGAAGTTTTCACTTTTACATGGTAAATTAGACTTCTATTTAAAAAATTTGACATTTTGTTTTAAATTTTAACTTTTTAAAACAGATTTCTTTAACATTTCGGCTTTTTTCGAACTTTTCAAGAATTTTCACTTTTTTTGAAACCATCCACTTTTCATCATCAAAATTTCGACTTAGTCTCGAAGCTGTAATGGCTTTTTTCAAAATTTGAACTTTTCAAAATTTGAACTTTTTCAAAATTTGAACTTTTTCAAAATTTGTACTTGTTCAAAATTTAAACTTTTTTAAAATTTTTTTTGAAAACTTCGACTTTTTTCAAAATTTCTTCGAGAATTCTGAGCTTTTTCTTAAAACTTCGAATTTTGATAGTTTGGACTTTTTGAAAAATTTGTCTGTTTCTGAACGTTTGAAATTTTTGGAAAATTTTGACTTCGTCAGTTGCGAATTTTTAATTTTTTTAACAAATTATATAAAACGAATTCGAGACCTAATTAAATTTCGATTTTAAGGCTACCAGTAGTATTTTTCAAGTTTAATCCAAAACATTTCATTAGAAATTTCCACCTCAGATTTTAAACTGATAAAACATCGAAATTTCTGAAAAATAAGCGAAATATTTCTAAAAATAATCTCATTTTATTGATCGGAATTTCGGCTCTTTTTTTCTGGAAGTTTCGAACTTAATCGCTGAAGTTTAAAGTCGAAAGTTCCATCTGCTTATCAAAACTGCTTCTCAAAACTTTGGGAAATATTTGAAGTTTGGAAAAAATGTCTAATTTTCACAAATTAAAAAAGAGTTGTTTTAGCCGGAAATGTTCAGGAATAAACCTAAAATTTCGAAAAAAAAAAGTCTAAGATTTTTGATTTTGTGCAAAAATGTTGAATATAAACTCGAAAATTCGAGAAGAAATGTCAAAATATTTAAAAAATGTTCCCTTAACATTTCGGTTTAAACATCGGAAGTACCAAACTAAAGCCAACATTTCGAGTTTAAAACTTAAATGTTTAGAAGTCTATATAAAAATAAATAAAAAGACTAAATATGCAGCGATCACCTGAAAAAATTTGGATAAATTCGTGTGGCAGACTTGAGCCAAATTCATCAACATATGTCAGTTCTCGATGCGTATTGATAACGGAGTGTATTCTTGATTGCATACCTTTTAGGCAGTTTTAATGCCTATTTTTACTACCTTAGAGACCAAATTCTAAAAAATCCTCTCTTAGTGCTCAGCTACGTATTATGGGGAACACCTGTGTGAAATTTCATGCTGCTAGACCCATCGGTTTAGGCTATACGTTGTCTGTCAGTCAGTGCTTACAGATTTATTAAATAGATAAGAAGGAAGCAATATTTGTCAATTTTATAAAAAATAGATCACACAAATAGAAATAGAAAAATGTTCTCAAGTGCCATTTAACAACATTTTTATTCGTATTTAAATTGTATTTAGTTTGCAAATCATTTTTGTTTAAATACGAGCTGAATTGTAAAAAGTAATTTTAATTCAAGTGCAGTACTTTAAATGTGATATGAATTTTATTCTAAATAGTAATAATTTGAAAAATAGTTTACCATGACATCATCAAATGACCAAGTTTGAATGGGATGTCGTTAATTTTTACTACCTTATTTGCATAATACTTACATAAATGACAAAAAAAAATATAAAGAAGTGACACTGATTTATACATAGGCAAAGAAAAACAGTTTATTAATAAAATTGATTTTGTAATTAATATTATTTTTTAAAGCTTACACAGATTTTGCATAATACTCTTGATGCCTATTAGGACAATTATACAGATATATGCACAATTATAATTACTTTATATTTAAAACTAATAAATTCAATTTCACGACTTACGTTTTTCTTCATCGAATCAAAACGCAATAAATGATAAATAATATATAAATAAAAATAACGTAATATTTCGCTAGAGTTCAAGAAAGTAAAAATAAAGCCTATTAATATGTAAAATACTGTTTCACTTTGTAGATTCCAGTGATATAATAAAAAACATCTATCTAGAGGTCAACGATCAAAATCTAAAAGAGAAATATTCAAATGAGTTTGTCTACATAAATTAATTTGTCAGATACAGCTCTTAAGCGCGATAGTTAGAGGTTCACTAAATTGAATGTATTTGTTTGCGTAATTAAAATGTGACGTAAACGAACAAATTTCCGTTACACGTCCAAAAATTTTCCTCCCTGAATTGTTCCAAATTTTCCCAATTAAAAAAACAATTTAGATAGACCTGAAAAACACTAATGGAGTTTACTTTGTAAACAAAATCACTTATTTAATTATGAGCACATTAAATGATTGTTATTTAATTAAATGACGACTTCTGTTTCAAATCTGAAATTATTATAGGTAAGCCAACGCCATGACCCCACTTAATTAGGCATTGAATAACTTATGACCAATTAAATGTTCTGTAATTAAACAGTTAAACGTGCTTAAAATTGAAAATATGTACAACCGCAACGTAGACTAGTTTCGGTCTTCCTTGGCCTCATCAGTATGGTGCGGTGGTTGGATACACTTCCAAGTTAAAGCCGCTAGTCAGTCGTATAAGTGTCCAAGAGAGTAAACCCCCATTGGGTTATGTGTTCTTAGTTTTAATTTGATTTCTATTATGAGCAGATGATGGTCGTCTCCTACATCTGCCGACCGCTTGTTTCTAACAGCAATGAGACAGCTTCTCCATTTTTTATTTATTACTATATATTCTATTTGATTTTTCGTTCTATTATCTAGTGAGATCCAAGTTACCTTGTGAATTTCTTTAGGGGGGAATAGTGTGCCTCCAACTACGAGGTTGTTTTCAACGCGTAACTCTGGCAATATTTTCCCATTTGTGTTTCTTATTCCTGTGCCACATCTACCCACAGTTTCTTCAAGTCATCTGTTGTCTCTTCCTACTTTAGCGTTCAGATCACCCATAAGAATCACGATGTCGCCTTTATGAATTTTCTGCAAGACGTCAGATAATTCTTTTCCCATTTGTGTACCATTCCTGTGCCACATCTACCCATAGTTTCTTTAAATTCTCTGTTGTCTTTTCCTACTTTAGCGTTCAGATCACCCATAAGAATCACGATGTCGCCTTTATGAATTTTCTGTAAGACGCCAGATAATTCTTGGTAAAATTTTTCTTTTATTTTCATTTCAGCTACTTCAGTTGGTGCATAAAATTGATCTAATAAGGATACAAAAATGTTTTCTAAAAATCTTAATACGTTGTCAAAAAAACTGCAAAATACAAGGTCAGAAGTTTCATCTATTTCGAATTCAACCGGTGCATTCGTGCTTAATTAATAAATAAATGAAACGACACAAACATCCCAGCATCTTGTTTGTAACTGAAGAAGATCTTTGAAGGTTAAAATAACGTAATAGATGTTATTAGGGAATTATTTTTGCTTTAATATATGTGCATTGCATAATGTACTTGAAACAATTTTTATGATCGCTATTCTGTTATGTCTGAGTGAAGGTTGTTGTTTCTCTTCTACTTTACAACATTTACCTAGTTTTTGTTGTAAATTTAACTATTCGTTATCATTGCATTAAAATTTATCCAACGTAAAAGTTGTTAAATATTTAACATTGATAATAATCCAGTTGAAAAAATGTGATGGAGGTATATTGTAATTTAATCCGGTTGCATTATATTAAATTACTCTTGCCTCTGCTAATTACGTGACAGAATCTCTCAATCTATGAATTTAGTCTGATTGTGAGTGTGAACAAAAACGTTTTTTTAATAAAGTTCATTACTGAAGTGAAAACTTCTTTAGGCGCGTTGGATGATTTTAGATAGGGGGAAAACATAACTTCGCGTTACCATCACGCTAATTTGAACTACCGACATGCTCTAATGTTAACAGTCTATGTCGCTATGAGTTTAGATTAAACACTTTATCCCGTACATTTCTCTCTGACGTAAGTGTCACCTATCCTGAGAGAAGCTATCCGAGACTTATCTACACAGCTGGGAGGAGATAGGTTCTGTCAGGGTAGTTGACACTTATGTCAGAGAGAAAATATATTTTAAGTTAGAGAGAAATGTACGGAATAAAGTGCCTAATGTAAACGCACCCTAAGACGTCTAATGGAATTAAAAAACGCGTTGACGATAGCGGGATTTGAACCGGTAACTTATCAGACCTATGAAACAATATCTGGCATCTTAATCACTTAACCATACGACCTTTCACAATAATACGAATTTTAATTAAATTTAAGAAGTTTTTACTTCTGATAGCAGTTCCCAGACTACCTATTTTTTTAAATTTTAAGACTAATAACGATTTTGACTATTAAGTGTAAAGATAGGTCATAGTATTTGTTCAATGTAATTATGCATATAGTGCCCTTTTTTTTAATGTAATATGTTGACAGTTGTTTATTAAATCTAACAGTATACCAGTTCAATTTTAATTAAAGAGTGATACCGTTCTTATCTCCCAGCTAATAGGGTGTTTTATTTGTATGCTCTGACTAATTAGAATATTATTTAATTAATAGCGAAACAAAATATTTGCATACTTGCATCGTTAAATGAAAAACGGATTTTTTTTGCTAAGTATAATATGCATAAACCGAGTGGTAGCCAACAAAATGTAAATAATTCTATTAAAATACTACCTGCCTAGCCTTCGTCTACGTGAAAGAAGAGAAAGCAGGGGCGTATCGTGGCTTTTACGAATGGGGAAGCTGGCCGGACACCCTTTTAAAAGATTAATTACAATTTCCTTTCAACTGATTAGATTTTGAATTCAAAATGTAATGTCGTGTTTCGATTAGTCAAAATATCGATTTAAATTCGGAATGTCAATACAAAATTCAAATTTCGACAAGGTGATCCAAATATTGGAAAAAAATTTTGAAATTTTAAATCTAAATCCAGATGTTCGTCCAAATTGATTTTAAAGAAATCTAATTCTTCAAATTTTAAATTAAACTTTGGATATTATTTCTTTAATGTTCAATTTGGTTTTTGGACTATTTTATTTTTCGAATTTTTCTCTTTAAATTTGGATCTTTACTCAAAATTTCGTATCAAAATTCTAAATTAAAACAAAACAGAAATTTTAAAAATAAACTCATAATTTATGTTAAAAAATTACAAAAATTATTTTAATCACAAAATGGAACTTGGGCAAGAATAGAACTTTTTCCTAAGTTTTTCTTTAAAACCTCAACATTTAAAGAAAATCTAAACTTTAGGAAAATTTAAATTTATTTTTCGAGAAGATTAAAATGTTCAAAAAAGTCCAAATTATCAAAAAGTTAAAATTTTCATTTCAACTGATTACATTTTGAATTCAAAATGTAATGTCGTGTTTCGATTAGTCAAAATATCGATTTAAATTCGGAATGTCAATACAAAATTCAAATTTCGACAAGATGATCCAAATATTGGAAAAAAATTAAAAATCTTAAATTTAAATCCAGATGTTTGTCCAAATTGATTTTAAAGAAATCTAGTTCTTTAAATTTTAAGTTAAACTTTGGATATTATTTCTTTAATGTTCAGTTTAGTTTTTGGACTATTTTATTTTTCGAATTTTTCTCTTTAAATTTGGATCTTTACTCTCTTTACTCTTTACTTTCGTATCAAAATTCTAAATTAAAACAGAACAAAAATTCTAAAAATAAACTCATCGTTTATGTTAAAAAGTTAGAAAAATTATTTTAATCACAAAATGTAGCTTGGGCAAGAATAGAACTTTTTCCAAAGATTTTCTTTTAACATTTAAAGAAAATCTAAACTTTAAGAAAATTTAAATTTATTTTTCGAGAAGATTGAAATTTTCAAAAATGTCCAAATTGTCAAAAAGTTGGAATTTTCAAAAAAAGTCGAAATCCCGAAAGAAAACTGTCAACTTTGATTACTAAAAATTTAAATATTTCCACACTGGAACAGATATTGAAGAAAATTAATAATGATAATGTTTCCCACCTATAAAAGTCCAAAATAAAGAATAATCCCGAAAGAATTCAAAATTTTCAAAAAATTCAAAATTTTATAATTGGTTTTAAAATTTCCTGAAAAAGTTGAAATTTTGAAAAAACGGGGAAATTTTTCTGAAAAGTCCAATTCAAAAAAGGTTCAACTTATTTTTAAAGTAGAAATTTCGAAAAATTGGAATTTTTTAGAAAAACCCGAATTTTGAAAAAAATCGAAATTTTTGAGTCAATATTTGAGTTCAAATTTCCACCAAAAGTTGAAACCTCGAAAAAATTGACTGTTTTTAAACAATACTTAAAACTTTGAGGAAAAGATTTACATTGTAGAAAAAACCAAATTTTCTAAAAATTCGAAATTTTCATCATAATTAAAAATTCGAGAAATACTCAGTTTTAAAAAAGTCAAAATTTTCGAAGAAATCGAAATTGCAATTAAAAAAGTCGACATTAGGAGAAAAAATCAAAATTTAGAAAAAAGAAAGTTTTGGTAAGTTAATATGAGAGGTCTACATTGTTAAAAAAGTTTAAAGTTTCAATAATAAATCGAAATGTAAAAAAGTCAAATTTTTTAAAAATATTCAAATTTTCAAAACAAGTGAATTTGCCAAAAAAGTTAAATATTACAAATAAATCACAATTTGCAGAAAAATTTGAAATTTGGAGAAAGCAATTGAAATGCTGAGAAACAGTCGAATTTTTCAAAAAAAGTCAATTTTTTTGAAAAATAGCCCAATTAAAAAAACTTGGAATGCTTCAATAGTTTCAAAAATAATTCAAAATTCCAGATAAACTTGAATTTTAGAAAAACTTGGACATTTTTGAAAAGTGGTCAAATCGTCAGGAAAAAAACTAGATTTTATAAAAAATCAAATTTTCAAAAAAGTTGAAATTTTCAAAAAGGAAATTTTGAACAAAAATGTAAATTTTATTTAAGAGAGTCAGGAATTTTTAAACAATTGAAATTTTTGCAAAAACTTTCAGTAGAATTTTAAAAAGAATTTTTTGGTCGAGATTTTTAGTTAAAAGTTTAAAAAAAAAGATATTTTTGTATACTTTTGAGAAACATAGTTGATATTTCGAGAAATCTTGAATTTTTCAAATAAATAATTCAAATTTTCAACAAAAGTAAATTTGCCAAAAAAGTTAAAAATTACAAATAAATCAAAATTTCGAGAAAAATTTGAAATTTGGTGAAAGAAATTAAAATGTTGGGAATTTTAGAAACTCTTTTACATTTTTGAAAAGTGGTCAAAACGTCTGGAAAAAAATTAGATTTTATAAAAAATCAAATTTTCAAAAAAGTCAAAATTTTCAAAAAGGTCGAAATTTTGAACAAAAATGTAAATTTTATTTAAAAAAGTCAGGAATTTTTAAACAATTGTAATTTTCGCAAAAATTTTGAGTAGAATTTTAAAAAGAATTTTTCGGTTTTAATTTTTTTAAAAAGTCGAGATTTTTAGTTAAAAGTTTTGAAAAAAAAAGGTATTTTTGTGTACTTTTCAGAAATATAGTTGATACTTCGAGAAATCTTGAATTTTTCAAATAAATAATTCAAATTTTCAAGAGTCTTTAGAGTTTTAGTTTACAAAAAGTCAAATTTGGAAAAAATGTCGAAAATTAAAAAAAAAAGTAATATTTTTGAATCAAGTTTTTTAAAAATATTCAAATTTTCAATAAAAGTGAATTTGCCAAACAAGTTAAAAATTACACATAAATCAAAATTTCGAGAAAAATTCGAAATTTGGAGAAAGAAATTAAACTGTTGAGAAAAAGTCAAATTTTTGAAAAAAAGTCAAATTTTTGAAAAATAGCCCAATTAAAAAAACTTGAAATGCTTCAATAGTTTCAAAAATAATTCAAAATTCCAGAAAAACTTGAATTTTAGAAAAACTTTTTGACATTTGCTCAAAACGTCAGGAAAAAACTAGTTTATAAAAAATTAAACTTTCAAAAAATCGAAATTTTGGACAAAAATATAAATTTTATTTAAAAAAGTCAGGAATTTTTAAGCAATTGATATTTTTGCAAAAATTTTCAGTCAGAATTTCAAAAAATAACTTTTTGGTCTTAATTTTCAAAAAAAGTCGAGATTTTTAGTTACATTTTTTTAAAAAAAGGTATTTTTGTATACTTTTGAGAAATATAGTTGATATTTCGAGAAATCTTGAATTTTTCAAATAAATAATTCAAATTTTCAAGGGTCTTTAAAGTTTTAATTTCCAAAAAGTCAAATTTGGAAAAAATGTCGAAAATTAAAAAAAAATAATATTTATGAAAAATACAAATTTTCAGTTAAAATTAAAAAAAGGCCTAATATTTGAAAAAGTGTCAATTTTGTTATCCGAAATTGCAAAAAATCAAATTTTTTTAAAAGGTCGAAATTTTCACAATATTCAAAATTTTGAAGCCGAATTTCCAAAAAATAAAATTCAAATTAACAGAAGTCGAACTTTTCAAAATAGTCAAAACTTACAAAAAAAAGTCGAAATTTTGACATTAAAGTCAAAATTTTGAGAAACGTTTGAACAAAAAAGCGAAAATTTTTCATAAAATGACAAATTTGAAAGTATTACTTTTAACAAAAATCTTTTTAAAAGTTTATTTTTAAAAAGATCAAAATTTTCAATACAGTAAATTGGAATTTCGAAAAACAGTCAAAAACTGGATTATTTTTAGAATGCTGAAGTTAAACACCTAACAATCGGAATAAAAAAATAAAATTCAAGTTCAAGATTTTCAAAAAAGTTGAAATTTCGAGAAAAGAGTTTGAAATTTTAACAAAAAGTCGAGATTTTGAAAAAGAGAAATTCGAAAAAAGTAAAATTTTGAAATGTCTAAATTTACAATAGTCGCAATTTTGAATAATAAATTGAATTATAAAAGGGGCAAATTTAATTCTGAAAACATTCCACATTAAAAAAAAACGATTTTAAAATAGCCAATATTTTCAGTGAAATTCAGTGAAATTAAAACGGGCAAATTTTCAAAACAAAATTTTAATTCTGAAAACATTCCACATTAAAAAAAAACGATTTTGAAATAGCCAATATTTTCAGTGAAATTCGAAATCTCTCTCCAACGCTTTAAGAATTGATATACAAATAAATTCCGATTAATTATGTCAAAAATAAGTTGAATTTGTTACGTTACGGACACAATTGTTAAATTTCGATCATAATTATTATCTAATATCAATAAAAAGAGGTCGCAGCTGTTGTGTAAAAGAAAGATATTTTAAAATAAAATGAGTTTGAACGTTTTCATTTTGTAAGGAAAGTTGCGCTCCCTAGCTTCCATGAACATGCCACTAAGAGAAAGGATTCTCGAGTCACATTTTTGGAAATTCCCACTTTTTTGAAGAGGGAATTTCCAAAAATTTGACTCGAGAATCCTTCCTCTCAGTGGCATGTTTGGCACTTTTTTGAAGAGATCGATTTTTATTGAAAATTTCGACTTATATCGAATTTTTGAAGTTTTTAGAATATTTTGACCTCTTTTAAAAGTTTGATCTTATTTTTGAAAATGTTGCCTTTTTTTTTAAATTTGCCCCAGAATTTTTTTTGACTGTTTTTAAAATTGAATTGTTTAGAATCATTCTTTTTGAAAAGTTACATTTTTTGAAAGTTTCGGCCTTATCCACTTTTTCATAAAAAATACTTTGTCTCCAAGTACCCATTTTTCTGAAAATTTGGAATTTAATCTAGATTTTGGTTTCAAAATTTCAATCTTTATCCGGAAATTCAACACGGTCAAAATTTCATGTAAAAAATTTAAAATTGGTAACTAAAAATTCTGATAAACACTTGAAATTCAAAATAAAAACAACAAAAAATTGTCAACTGGAAATTTAGAATATTTTCTCATTAATTTAAATTTTCGAAAATATCAAAGACGAAACTTCAAAAAAAGACTTAACATAGAAAGGTTAAACGTTTCTTAACTTTTCCAAGTGGAAGAATAATTCTAGATTACAGTCTAAATTAAAATCAACATTTATAGAAAACATTTTTGAGCTTTAAAAGTCGAAATTTTAGAATATAAATTCAAAATAAAACTCGAAAGTTTGAGCAAAAGAGTCACAATTTTGAGAAACTCTCATTTGTGTAGAAAATTCCGCTAATGCTTTGTGCAAAGTTTTTTCGCATATCGACTGATAAAAAAATGTAACGATTGGTTTTCATTTCAGATGACCTGTTGATTAAAAGATTCCTACATACCTGCAACTATAGCTTGGAAAAATCCAAGAACCTTATCGACTTATTCTTCACAATACGTTCCCAAGCTCCTGAAATATTTGCCAAAAGAGATCCAAACGACATCGGCATCCAGAACATATTTAACGTTACGTAAGTATGATATACATCTTTAGTTTCGAATTTGTTTAATTAAACTGATGTTAATGTCGATATCAACATTCATATTTTTTTAGAAAGTATAAAAACGGTTTTAAATTAGATTTTGAACTATGCTCAATAAAATGGTAAGTTATTATTTCCTAAAAAATTTGACTGTTTCCTCAATTTTATGAGCGTAAACTTGAAAATCAATTACGAATTTTAATGTTAGATTTCAATTCAAAATTTTAACTACTTAAAAAGATTGGTTGTTACTTTTCGAAATTTCGACTTTAATTTCCCGAGCTTAAATTACAAATTAAATGTTGTAATTTTCTATAGATGCCGCATATTTTTTAGAAATCTCATTTACACTTTTAATTTCTACTTTTTCCAAATTTCGACTCTTTTTCTCGAAATTTAACTTACGCTTTCAGTTTCTATTTTCCGTAAACTTTTTATTTTTTCATTGAATCATTTACAGATTCCTGCTTTATTTTTCGAAACTAAATTTGAATTCGAAACTGGATTTAATTTTTTTCAATATTTGTATCCTGAAAAATCATCGGAAAATGAAACTTTTTTCTAAATTCTGTTCAGCTTCTACTTTTTCCAAATTTCGTTTTTTTTCTCTAAATTCCGCATTTAAGCTTCCAGTTTCTAATTTCCGTAAAATTTTTATTTATTGGATCTTTTACAGTTTTCTGCTTTTTTTTTTCGAAATGACGACGTTTGAGATTTTAATTTTTTTTGGAAATTACGAATGTGCCTCGAAAAATCAAGTTTTTTTTTTCGAAATTTCGATTTGAAACTAGATTTTTTGTATAACACTGACTTAGTGTTCGCAATTTTGGTTTTAATATTGACAGATTCGTTTCTTTAAGTTTGCGATGTTTTTATACATGTAAATCATAGTTTTTTCGAAATCTGAATTTTTTTGTCAAAGCATTTAATTTTTGCAACTCGAATAACGTTCATAGTTCTCTAAACGAAACACCAAAGATAACTGTCGTCTTTGCCTAACTAAATAAAAAAATAAACTTAAGATTCTTACAAGCATCGTAGGTAATTAACTTGCAAATCACAGATGAAAATTTGAACGAAAGAACATACCACTAGAAGCATTGTAGCGAACTTAATTTCAATTTTCTTGTGATTAGTTTAAAATAACAATTAAAGATAATGAACTAAAAAAGGTTTCTATTGCAGGGATATGGTACCACTTCCAAACTTAACAAAGGAAAATTACAAAGTTTTTATATACAGACTTGCCACTAGCGATGCAGAGAAATATAATTTTGTCGACTCTTTGAGAACTTTTTTTATGGTGTCAGACGTCAGAATGGTAAGTGAGGACACATTCCCTGACGGAGAGGTTCCCATTTTTGATATGGAAGGATTCAGCTTGAGGCATCTGACAAAAGTCACTTTACCCATATTGAAAAAGTACATGATATACACTCAGGTAAGTTGAGTATTTTATTGAAAAAATTAACATATGCATTTCTAAATAAATGGAAAATATTGATGACCCAAGATAAATTTTGTTTTTAGGAGGCACATCCAATTAAACTTAAGCAGATCCATGTGATCAACGTATCCCCGTTTTTAGACCGCTGTCTTGCCCTGGTGAAACCTCTAATGAAAAGTGAAGTTGCCTCTATGGTAAATACTTGCTTCAATTAACTTTCCAACTAATAAGCATTTTATTTCAGTTACATTTTCATTTACCAAATTCCACCACTTTGTATGATTATGTCCCAAAGAAATTACTACCTGAAGACTATGGCGGAGAAGCAGGGAAAATGTCCGAATTAAAAGCAGAGTGGATTAAGAAGATTATGGAAAAACGAGATTATTTCAGAGACGAAGACAGATGGCACTGTGGACGAGGGTAGAAGACCGATTGAAAACCAACACGGCAAGCAAATGTTTGGCATGCAAGGTTCTTTCAGAACGCTAGCTATCGACTGAATTACTCATCTTTATTTATACACTTTTTGCAACAAAGGTTTTGGTACACCGCACAATTTACTTGTATTATAAAATAAACAGTTCCAATATAAATAACTTTTATTTAAAGAAAAATCCATCTTTAAAATAATGATAAATTATAAATAACAACTTAATTTTTAACATTACAGCACTATTCAGACTTAAAGTTTACCGTGTTTATCTCAGTATTCTTCATCGGAGCCAGCGCCTTGGTCCGTATTCCTAGCTAACATATAGTTATCCATATCGATCGATCGACAATTATTGATAGAGTATCGAAGTTTTTCCGCCATAATCTCTTGAGTCGTGTACGGAGGCAGTCGCAATTGGAAGAAACACGTTTGTGCCGTTGGGAGCCCATTCACCGCTTTATCAACTTTCATAACCTAAGGAAAAACCAACTCATACAAAACTTCTAAACGCAAAACATACATCTAACTGAAATTTTAAAAGCAACTTTGTCTTATGAGCAAACGAACCTGAAAACGCTGGGACAAATCAGCCAAATTAGCCGGCAGCCTCGACCTGCCCGAGACAAATCTCATAAAAAGCACTCGTTCGGCGTCGCTAAAATTCTCCAAAATACTCCACAGCCACTGGACGAGCTGATGGGATTCGTCTAGTTCCCGATACCTGACCACTTTCTTTAACAAGGGTATCGAAATGTGGGACATCCCGCAGACTAATGACTCCATGTAATCCGCCGTCACCAGCGAAAGTAACGGCACCGGGATTATGCCGGCCATTCCTTCTCTTATCGCCGCGATTTGCAAGTCGAATTCCTGAAGGCGAAATCTGATGGCTTGCTCGAAGTATTGCGATCGGTTTTCGAAGGTTAAGGGTATGCTGTGACCTCCGTGGACTATAGGAACAATCTGAAAAAAAAACCAATAAATCAGACATCCAGGAATTTTGCAGCCACAACTGATCGATACCATTTTACTTCTCAATTAAATAAATTAAACCCCAAATTGGAGCAAAGTTATTTAAATTATGTAATGATTTTAAGATTCTTTAGATAAAAAATGCGAATTTTTGTTGTTGTTGGGAAAAAATTAAAATTTTGAGAAAAATCGCAATTAAAATATTAATTCGAAATCTAACTCGAAATTGCCACTAAAGTTGAAATTATAAAAGTATAATTTATTACAGCTTCAGAAAATAATCGAGATTTCGAGGACAAACCGTAATTTATAGTAAAAATATTGACGAATATTCCATTTTTTTAATCTAAACAGGAAATTTTGATAAAAGTTAGAAATCCCTAGTTTAAATTCAACTTTTTAAACCGAAACTTTGGAATTAAAGTGGAAATGGGAAGGATCAAGTGAACATTTTTAAATTAAGCTTCGAGGTCGAGTTTTGAGATGATATTCTAGTAAAAAAAGAAAAAGAAAAATCGTAGAGATAAGAGGCAACATTTCGAGATTAAATGTGGTCTTTTTTTGGAAATTTAGGCTTATTTTCCCCAATTTCTTCTAATTTTAAACTCGAAATTTTAAGAAAACCTAGATGCTGCAAGAAATTTTTTTCATAAATTGGGCATTTTTCGAAATTTCGAAATTTTTTACTGAAACTGACTTAAATAATCTTAAAATTTACAAAACTATCCCCATCAACTTTAACTGTAGTTTGGGAAAAAATGTCTAATTTTGAGGGAAACTAAACGTTTATAAAAAATCAATTTCTAGAGAGGGCCGAATCTTTGAGATAAAAAATTTGGGAAAACAGACAATATTTCGAGATTATTGGGTTTGGAGATTGGAAATTTCAATTTTCGCTTATAACGAGTATTTTCGATGGTACCTCTCATTTGTGTGATAACGGGGTGCTACTGTATTAAATTAACAAAAATCTATAGAAAGCGTTTCGCCTTGACCTAAATTAATTTTGATCCTTTAGGGTAAACGATAACAAATTAACTCACTTTTCCCGTGCAGCTGGTGCCTTCGAAGCATTCTAACGGGATAATATCGTGGAAGTTTTCTTGTGTAACACCAGAAAGATGAATATCTCTGATGCTTCGAAGACTTTGAACGTACATGCAATCCACCTCCTCTAAATCTTCTATAGCCACCGGTTCCCCAACGATGAGCTTCCAAATTATCGTAGCCAGAGGTATCGCCAACGGTTTCCTTGTTCTAATAGCGACACCAAACAAAATCCCTAAAATCATCAACGTCTAATACATCGTTATTTAATTAAACCTCAACTTACCTAGAAACTTGAACCAAAGAATATGTTGCTGGGAATTCAGTTGTGGATTTAGCAGATACTTATCTCTGTTGTACCCATCGTCGTTGACGGCGTTCGGCGTGGGCACCAGCAGCGGTACAACGCCAGATGTTATTTCCTGGCACATCTCGGTGATCGTATCATCGAACACTCCGCCGGCGTCATCAGCGCCTTCGCCGACCAACTTCACTTTCCACGCTCTAGACGGCAGTCGTAAATCCTGGGATTTCATTTCGACGACTTGTTTGGCTATTTGAATGAAAATCGGTTTGCATTTCTTGCCCTCTTGCGCGATCCTCCTAACGATAATTTGCGGCCCGTAGTTCTTCCCTTGGACCATAGTTTTGCCGATGCAGCGCACGAAAGGGAGCGTGTAGACTATCGGGGCCAACAACGGGCGCAACTTCGGCGACACCAAACCCTCCAGGGGTGGAATTTGCATGTCTGATTGTTGAACACCGAGGGGGAGGAGGGTCCAACAGGAGTAGAGTTTGTCGGAGAAGTTGTAGAGGAATTTGAGGCGCGCTTGGATCGATTGAATTGGCAAGCCGGCTAGATGGTCGTATTGGGTCGGGATTTCTGCGGGGAGGCCGAAGCTGAGCGGTCGGGATAGTCCTGGAATTCGCGGGGATAGTGGTGGGGCCGTCCACGCGGCGCTGTGGGTTCGCCCGGTTGATATCTGCTTGATGCCTTTGCCGGTGAGCTCTTTGAGGATTTCGGGTTCTCTGACGATGACGAGGGGCATATGGGGTAGACCTAGTTGGCCGTCGCCGTGCATACCCCAGCCGAAGACTTTACCGCATGAACTTAGGAAGAGAACGTGTTCGGTTCCGATTGAAAAATCATCGATGACGTAGTCGGATAAACCCATGAGTTGATGAGGTTTGTAATCGGAGCGCTCCCTTAGGTGCGTTTGCCATGGTACTCGGTCGATACCGCAGACGAAGACTCTTCCATCTTTGGTGAGGAATACGGTTAAGTTGGTTCCGCATCCGACTTTTTTGATACCGATGTCGCACATCGAGTCAACTTTTTGAGGGATGGATTTTGTAGTGGTGTGGCCGAGACCCAATTTTCCGTAGTCTCCTTCGCCGAAAGTCCATACGGTCATACCGTCGGTCGAAACGCAAGCTGTGTGGTTTAATCCGCAGGCCACTTGACCAATTCTGTGGGCTTCCAAAGCTGTAACCCTCTCCGGAATTTTTTTGTTAGAGGTGGAGCCTAAGCCAAGGCGACCGTAATCGCCATTACCAAAGGTAAAGAGTTTTCCATCGCTGGTAACGACAGCGCTGTGTTTAAAACCACAAGCCACCTGGATAACTTCTTCATCTTGCAATGCCTCAATTTGTCTAGGCCTTCTCTGTCTGTCGCTATTACCGTGACCTAATTTACCATAATCACCATCCCCCCAGGAAAAAACTTCACCACTTTCGGCTAAAGCCAAACTATGACCATCCGAACCTACAGAAGTTGCCAAGTCAGTAATAACGAAACCTTGAAGACTCGAAATCACATTTAAACTGTGTAAGTCGTCAGAGTTCCCTTGCCCGAGTCTTCCATAACTACCTTCGCCGCATGCCAATACAGTTCCATTAGCTTGCAAGACAAAAGTGCAGTTTTGGCCACAAATTATCTTCCTGGCGACAGAAAACGACTCAACTAACGTAGGCACGGAAGCGTTATAACCCAATTCGGCCAACTGACCATGTCTATCCGACCCCCAAAGGTAAGCGTCGCATTTGCCCCCGATTTGCCAATCTTGAGGTCTCTGCGTCACCCACTGCATAATCTGCTCGTCCTGCTTCAACGTCCAAAAAACATTCTGTATGGCAGACGGTTTAATATCACTGTCGAGAACCTGACTCTGGTTCAATACATCCATCGACAAATCCGTCCTTTTGATCAAACTTTCGGCCATAACCGCCCCCAAACTGAACGTATGCAACCAGTGGTAATCAGTCACAATCTCCTTGTCCTTCTTATTATTAAACGGAAGTAACGGGCGACAGAGAATAGTATCCAACTCGAGTAAAAGCGCCAAACAAGTGAGACTCTTCAAATACGCCGTATGCATCAAGCTGAGCCCGATGTGCACCATCATCTTCTCCGAGTTATACTGCTCCAAAAGCAACTTGGGTAACAACAGCACTAACTCCTTAAAAAACTGGGCGTTTTTCAATCCTTTAATCCCGCGTTTTATCAGGGAGCACCTCGCTGTTGTCAAAGCAACGTTCTGGTGGTAATCCTTCACTCCGTATTCCAGTACACTAATCGACTGCGCGCGCGAAAACGAAACCGCCAAAAGTTCCTCCCCTGCCCAAACTAAACCGTTACAATTGACCCCTCCCGATCCTGTAATCGTGTGAACCAAGCTTCCGTCGTGCAGTGACCAAATGTTGACAACACCGCTGGCGCCCTTAAGACAACCGCTCGCTAATAACAACCCGCTTTCGTGTATGCTCAAGCTAGTCACCGCGTTATACGAGTGCCCTTGCCTGTGGACCACCATTTCCGCCGCTGTATCGCTATTTCCAATAGCGGGTACCCGCCACACGCAAACAGTACCGTACGAGGTTCCCACTGCCAGTAGATAAGGCATGGGTCCGTTTCCGACCAACGGGGACCATTTCAAACTCATCGGCTCGTAGGGTTGTACCAAGGTGAAAAGCAACTGCAAATTCGCGTCTCGCATTTGCCAGATTTTGCACGTGGTGTCCACAGACGCTGTAGCGAGCAGGGTACCGTCGGGGTGCCATTCTAGAGCCGTTATTGTGTTCTCGTGAGCTTTCGTCGTTATGGAATTGTTGCCCTCGTGGATCCATCCCAAGGCTAGTGTACCGTCTAGGAAGCTGATGGCGAATGGGTCGTCTTCGTGATGCCAGTCGATTTGAGTAACGGCTGCAGAGACGTGAAATTAATTAAGGCTTTGGGCTTAAACTCGAAATTTTTTCTCGAAATCTCCAGCATAATTCGAACTAGGGTTGTTAGGGATATAATATTTCGGATCTGGATATGCATTAAATCGGATCTAGCAAAATTATTAAAAATAACATCCGAAATTATTCAAAACATTTATATCAGTTTCGGTTGCGGATTCGGATATCCGACTGTTTCGGTTACGGTTGCGGAGCTCCATAACATCCCTAATTCGACCACTCAATTTTTTTCGTAGACTTTCTAACAAAAAAATTCTCGTAAAATTCTGTTCATTTTGATCGGCTATTTCTTAACCGGTTGCGTTTCTCGCAAATGCAGATCCTCAGTTACCTTTTTGTTAAGGTTTGGCCATCTCGTTTACCCGAATTTTAAATTCTCAATCGCTAAAAAAATTGGTTTGGAATTCGAGAAAAAATGCGACTTTCTCCTAAAATTTCAAAAAAATTTGTTTTTAAAGCTTCATTTGATATTTCGAGACAAAGCTTTTGAGTTTAACGTCGACATTTTAGAAAATTAATAATTGAAAACGTGAATTTGCAAAAAATGGTCCCAGGAAAAAGGCGAAATTTAGCTTCAATTTCGAATTAAATCTACACCTGATATCTCAAGAAAAACATACTTCAAAATTGGAGCCAAAATTTTCAAAAAATTCAAAATCTCTGGAAATTCAAAATCTCTGGAAAATGTCAAACTGGAAATATGAGTTTTGCATGAAATTATACATCATCAAATTGTGCCAGTTACTTACCGCAAGAAGTTGAGCAATTGGTTAGCAATTCCACTTGTTTGTTGCCGTTTTTGATGCTTACGAGGCTGACAGAACCGTCGATTTTCCCGACCAAAAGATAATCTTTTCCGTTTTCGACATTTTTGTGCTTCGGCCACGACATATTCGTGATGAATTCCTGCATATCTTCCAGGAACCAATCCTGATAGCCATCATTCTGATTGGTATACTTCAGCAGCCATATATTAATGATATTATCCATGGCGGCGGCGATGTATTCGCCTTTGGGTGACCACTCGAGGTGGCCTATCGATTTACCCTGAAGCTCGTTGCCGAAGACTTCCATCGATGCGTGGAAGACCAAAGTGGAGTCTAAGCAATGGTGATGTTTAGAGTCGAATTCCCATAACCGCACGGTGCCGTCCAATCCGGCCGAGGCTAAAACTTTACCGACGGAGTGCCAGGCCAGCGTCGATATTCTGTTATCGTGACCTTCCAAATGATTAACCGGTCGACTGGGAAGGAAATTTGAGAGATCTGCGAAATTGACCTGTTCCAGATTGGAACCAGAGAGCATTTGAAATTTGGTGGCCATGCATTTGAAGAGTTGTTGCCCCGCCCATTTCTTGTTTGCGTATTCGACGCGGTTGGATAAGATATAGGCAGATAGGGCGTTGACTAGAGCTAGAGGGCCCACGGTGTTGGAATCAGGTACGGGACTTAGAGATATCTCTTCTTTGGGGAGATCAAGGAGAGAGCAGCCACCGTGGGTGGAAAGGATGTTTACTAGGGCTTGGGTGACGGCGAAACCAGATTTGGGGAGCGAAGCGCCAATGGCGGACATAATTAGGTCTTTGACGCACATGTTTATAACCAAGTTGGAGGATTCTATTTCGTTTTGGGCCAGAGCGGCGATACTAATACTTAAGCTGTTTAGGCAAGATGTAGCCGCCGGCGATAGGTGATTGGCCAACTGGGATAAATCCTTAGGAAGCTTAAACGACGTGAAATCTGTCGAATTGTGGCCACCGTTAATTTCAACTCTATTCATCGCTGTCAGTGTCATTAATCGCACCACTTTTCTAATATCAGATAAACCGATAGTTTTAAGGCAGTTAACGAGGAGAATATAATTGCTATTCATCGATAATAGCGACAAAATATTTAATATTACGGTCCTAGATAACAGGATGTGAATAGAAGTGGTCATATGTTTGAGGGCCAAGATGCGATCCATGGGGGATGTCAACTGAATAGCCTGGTTGCCGATGTGTCTCATTTGGCAGTCGTGCCTCGCCGAATTTTCCTGCGAGACCTTGGGGACTGTCGACGTCCCCAAAGGGTCCATAACGTTGAGGGCTATAGGGTCAACCTTAAAGCTTTTATCTAAACCTAAGTATGTTTTAATTTTTTCCACATCGTCGCAATCGGGGAGAGTGAAATTCATCGCGTGCACGTCAGCTTCGGTGAAATCTGTAACGGAAACTTCCCTCTAATTCATGTTGACTGAAATTCTGAAACAATTACCTGTCTCGTCGAAAATTATGTCTGGTGCTATGGTTTGCAAGTGATTTTCGTTCTGGATCTGTTTGCTTAGGTACTTATGTCTACATTTTGAACACAGAACGTAGTGGGTACCTTAAAATATCATAAATTTTTAAGTGATTAACCACCAGAGGTTATTTACCGGTGATTTTTCCGCACACTCCTCTACCCCAAGGGACACCACAACCCGGATGAAATGACAGCATGTGCATGTCTAAGTAAGGGGAGAGGTGGCCACAGTATGTACAAATGGCACAGGAGTTCTCCAACTGAAAATAACCAGATTATTGGAGGAAAATGCGATGAAGTGTATTAACCAAATTAGCCAATTATTGCGTGAATTCTTCCGGTCGTCAACATTTACAGCAACAAGTTTCTAGCGTTTCTAAATACTTACATTGGTATATCCCGCGCTAAAACTAATGTCGTCAAGAGGAAGACCTTCGGGCGACTGATTTGACGAATTTTCCGTTGAAGTGTCCTCATAGCCGGCCGATCCTCGCAACAAAGGATGTGCCTCCCCTCTAACATGTTCACGTTCGTATCCCGTCACTGTCCTAAGTAGCGGATGTCCTTCACCTCTCACATGCTGCCGCTCGCGCTCTCGGTCTCTCGTTCTGTCCAATTGGGGCCTATCTATGGGCGACCGATACTCCAAACATTGAGGTCTGCGCTGCAAACCTCTCCTGCGGGCGCAATCCATATTTTCGGAGTAGAGATTCTAAAATATGTTTAATGGTAAAACTAGGAGATTTGAAAGTTAGTTTCGCGAAAAAGAGAAGAGACTGGTGGTCGAGAGGGAATCAAGAAAGAAGGCGAAGAAGGACAGAGGACAGGAAGCAGGGAAGGCGAAAAGCAAGGAAACGAGGAAGGAAGGAAGGCAGACAGAAATGAAGATGAGAGGGAAAGAAAGAGAGGAAGCAAAGACGACCAGGAAGAAAAAAAGACAAAAACGGAAAGAAGACTGGCACAGACGGGCAAAAAAAGTAAGGCGAAAAGAAGTGAGAAAGGAGGGAATATGAGGAAGAAAGCAAGACGATAGAGAAAATGAGGTAAGTAGACAAGAAAGGAAGACAATTAGGAAAGAAATATAGGTAAAAAAGGAAAAGGGAGGAAGAAAGACAAGTCAAAAAGATGACTGACAAACGAAGAAGGAAGGTCAGGAATATGAAAGGACGAAATATCGGACGAATAGGAAAGAAAGAAGGTAGGCAATAAAGAAAGGAATGTGAGGAAAGAAGATCAGCAACGAAAGAAAGGGGAGAGAAGATGAAGAAAAGCGAGGAAGGAAGAAGGAGAAATAAGCTAGGAGAGGTTGAAAAAATAAAGCAAAGAGAGGAAGAGAAAAGAGGGAAGATCAACAGGAGAAGGAAGAGAAGTAGGAGAAGTAAGAGAAGGAAGAAGAGGAAGAGGGGGGAAGGAAAGAAAGAGGTGGAAGTGAAGGAAAAGGAGAAAGAAATGAAACAAAATGAAGAAATGAAGGAAGGGAAGGAAGGGAAGGAAGGGAAGGAAGAGAAGGAAGAGAAGGAAGAAGAGGAAGAGGGGGGAAGGAAAGGAAGAGGTGGAAGTGAAGGAAAAGGAGAAAGAAATGAAACAAAAGGAAGAAATGAAGGAAGGAAGAGAAGGAAGGAAGATAAGGCAAGAGAAGGAAGAGAAGGAAGGGAGGAAGGAAAGAAGGAAGTAAGGGAAGGAAGGGAAGGAAGGGAAGGAAGGGAAGGAAGAGAAGGAAGAGAAGGAAGAGGGGATGAAGAGAAGGAAGAGAAGGAAGAGAAGGAAGGAAGGGAGGGAAGGAAGGAAGGAAGGAAGGAAAGAAGAGAAGGAAGGAAGCAAAGAAGAGAAAGAAAAGATGCAAGAGAAGGACGAGGAAGAAGAGACGGAAGGGAAGGAATTAATAAAATAAGAAATGAAGCATAAGAATGAAGGAAAGAAAGAAAGGGAAACAGGATGGAAGGAAGGAAGGAACGACGGAAACAGGGAAGAAAAAAACGAACGCTCGAAGGAAGCAAGAAAGAAACCCAACCGACCGACCGACCGACAAAGAAACTTCGCCAAATTTTCATGTTTCTATTGGCTTGATCTAGCTAAGAATAAAACACCCAACATACCTGACCCCTCCACCTTTCCTGATGCTGCGACATAAAGAACGAGCGCAGCCCCTCAGCGCCTCTAGTTGGCGCGTTCGACGCCCCACCATCCTCGGTATCAGTAGGTTCCGTATACGGATGTTCCACCATCCAAGTGGCCAACATGCTAACGGTGTGCGGGCTCACTTCCACTGAAGTTCCAGTCTCGGCGATAGCCCTGAGGATTTGTCTCAGATGAAAACCCATGTCGAGCAACGGAATAGCAATTGGAGGCGGCGGTGGAAAGTTGGAGCTTCTCTGCATATTCCACAAGTTGTCGACAGACTCGAAGGCTGGGAACAAATGGCTTCTGGGGTAGGAACTTCCAGGAGCCGATTCTAATAAAAACAGAGTTGAATAATTCTACTATAACAACAAAGTTCAAGGTAAGAGTGAAGGAATTCTAAGGCAAACAGATCAAATTCGGAAAATGTGCGTTAAAGTGCAAAGCTGCCAAAAGTCACCAAGTGATGACCAACCTTGGCAGAACCCAAATAACTTTCAAAGTAGCCAATACCAATTTGAAAGTTTTTGCTTAATCCATTGGTGCCCAGCGTTGCGTTTTCGTATCAGTTTGATACGAGAAATCGCAACTCTGGTCATCTTTAACTTAAGATACCAAACCGACCAATCTGATGTTGAACTATGGATCACCAGCACCAAAAACTCACCCAAACTCTCAACTAAATCCGCGTAACTGGGCCACCTAGACGGGTAGGTGGGTGGTATGGGAATTGTCAAAGACGACGGCGGCCGAACTATTCGACTGGCGGACGTCGTTGGGATATTGTTCGATGAACATGTGGCTTCTTCGGCCAGTAGACAAACGCTGGAGAACTTGGTCTGCGAGCAGTAACCCAAATCTGAGGATTTCTCCTGGGGTATCTTCTTGGAGTTAATTCCGTCCGAAAACAACGACTTCCTGTAGTTCATGTGAAGGATAGATTCGGCCCGTTCGAAATCGGCCACCGAAACGACGTTCTTCAGTTTGCATTGCTCTATGCTCTTCTCGACGAGGAAATTCATTATCTCTTTGATGCAGTCGGCGTTTTCCAGTTTGCCTTTGCTACTGTCGCTGATGAGCAACAAGTCGGAAAACGAGCTCGAAGTTAGAAAGATCCTTAGGACTTTAAGAGCGGAGAACTGGAGGAATGCCAACTGAAGGCACTTCTCCTCGAGATTCAACAATTTCTTTTCTAGCAATTGAGCTTCTAGTTTGTTGGCTTGGTTTTCTTGGTCGGCTTCCGCATTTTCTTTAATAGTGGACTCGCTTTGTGAACCCAGGATTTTTTCAACGTTAATTCTGGTGGCCTCGCAGAGGATACTCGTGACCATATCATTGGTAAGCGACTCCATGGTTCTAGGTAGCGATTGTCGCTCCTGGTTGCTCTGAGTGTGGATTTGGGAGTCGGAATTCGAGCGCAAGGACTCGGAGTTGTTCCAGGCTCTTGGACCTTTGGTCTCGGGGTTGAGGAGTTTTTCTTCTTCGGGAGTTAATCGTAGCAAGGGAAATTTGATCTCGTTTGTTATACCGCTGATGCGGGCTATTTGCAGGAGAAGGTTAGGTGAAAGACCTGTAATTGTCCGATTAAGTTATGGGTTGATTTGATTGGGATGTTGTACCTGAAAATTTGCTCGCGTTGAAGGGGGTCGATTCGATGTACTCTAAATTAGCTATGGAAACGTCGGAAACGCCACATTCTGGTTCCCATTGGACGTTGACAGTAGTTATTCCCTTTTTTAAGATGCCTAGTACGATGGCTTTTTTGTTCGTGCTTTTATGCTTGCAGTATCCTCCCATTTTTAGACCTCTGTCTAACCCTGGAAGTAATTAAAATAATGGGGTAGCGTTCATCTTTACAAGTACTTTGTACTTATAATTTCTAGCGGTGGTGGATTGGAAATATATTAATAAATTGATCACGTAGTTGTTTCATTTTGATAAGAGTCAAATCTTTTTTCACTTCAGTTCCAATATTTTTGTCACAAAATTCTTTGCTTCAGTTTAGTTAAAAAGGGTAGAGAAAAGATGTTTTATGATCTTTGTATTATTTTTTATAAAAAATAAATGGGCAGGAAGTTACCTCCAATGGTTGCCAAAGCCGGCCAAACTTGCAAACACATCTCATTTGAGTCAATTAATGAGCTCTCCTCCACTATATCTTCCGTTGAATCATTTAGGTCGCTATTATGAGTTTGTAATTTCGGAAATAGTTCCTCTATTCGATAGAATCTGTTCAGTAGAGCATCGTTCACCTGTGAAAATACCACATTTTGGTTAAAAACCTAATCTATTTCAAACAGTAAATATAAACTGATTAAAATTAATAATTTTGCGATTCTATATTGTCTTAGGAAAAAATTCAAGTTTCAAAGATATGTAGGTCCTTAAATGGGCTTCTGAATACACCTTTGAAATCTGAATTTATCCTTTCAATGTCTTTTTTTTTTCGTTTTTATTTGCAAAATTTGACTTTTTTCTTAAAATTTAACTTTCAAAATTTCGTCTTTCAATTTCAAGTTTTTTCTCGAAATTTTGTCTTTTTCGAAATTCCGTTATTTTTCTAAAATTTTCTAGCTGCGACAATCAGGACTTTCAAATGTTTGGTTTGCTTAAAATTTGACTTTTTCTCAAAATGTTCATGGTTATTTCCAAATTCGGTATTTAATATTCCTGAAAATGCCAACTTTTTCTTCAAAACTGATCTCTTTGTGGGGGGGGGGGAGTGGAGTTTAGTCGCCGCCCTCAATTATTTGTACTTCTCCTCAACTGAGAGAAACCGCTGAAAGTTTGGAAAGATTTTTTTTGAAATATCTTGAAATTTGTTATAGATTCTGCCGACAGTCCCCATAACTGCCCAATTTTTTTTTCTCATGTCAATATGATCATTTTTCACAAAGAAACAATTATTTAAAAATTATCTAAAAAAAATTAAAAACAATCTGTTCCCTTAATTTTTTGAAGTGTTTCTTTAATTCCCCATAGGTACTTAAAAAACTAAGATTGGAAATAAGTGACCCCAAGAATACTTTCTCTTCTTTCAATCAAACAAAGACGCGTGAAGCAGATATTTTTTTAAAAACGTACTTCTTTGTTCCAAGTATTGGAAGAATGCAGTTTGCGGATAAGTCCAATGTACGACTCGCATATGACAGCACTCAGCGGTGCTAAATTTGGTTCACCAGGCAGCAAGTCCCTTTGAGTTCCATGCACCTGAAAGATTTCAGTAAAACATGCTTCCTCGATTCAGAAAAGACTCACTTTCATATCCGTTATTTTGACTTTCTCCCCTGGATTAGTGCTGTAGAACATAACGCAAGGATACAGTTCTGAAGCGTCGACATTTTCAAAAGCCACTCTCGGCTCCTCCCCGTTTTTCCCAAAACTGAGCGTCTTGGCGTCCATGTCCAGTAATACTGTAATATAATCACCTTGAGTATAACTGGGAAAACTTATCTCTCTCTCCCCGTTATGGTAAAGGCTGCCGCTGTAGGCTCTATACAGCCACATATCGCTCGTCGACCTGTGGCTGAAATCCTTCACGGGGTACTTAGACACGCCGACGCAAGTGCCCTCATTCCCTCTATTCTCTTTAACGATGAGGATTTTCCACTGGTAGCACCCCGAGCGGACCGCTTGCAGACCCAAACCGTAGCCGCGGCCCCCGGAGCCGTGTATCAAAGTCAAATTACCCTCAATGGTGCAATTAAAACACTTATCCACGTCAAAACCCATATCGTGGACAGAAATATTACCTTCGCTGTCCCTCTCGCACAACTCCTTCATTTTCATCTCTTTGTCTAGAGGAATTTCAGAAAACTGGTTCGCCTTCGGTAGATACCACATTTCCTTTCCCAAATACTGAAACAGTTTATTAATTATATGCTTTCGAAGCTCGTCATCAATGTGAACAGTCTTCAACGCCGGTAAAATCCCCTGCAAAAGCTGTATTATCAGAAGCTTCGGCCGCAACATCTTCAATTCCGCCTGGTAACTGGCAGCCACTTCCACATCCATCACCGAAAGTAGCGCATGCAACCACTTCTTGGTCGCCAACAGCTTCTGTATCACCCCACTAGATGATACAATCCGTAGGAACAGCAAGAAATCCCCCAGGTGGCGCTCGCTGTTCTGCCCGTTGTTCGTCTCGATTAGCTGGAGCAGTCGCTCGTGCAGATTATTAACCACGTTTTCGAGAGTAGTCAGGCCGATTCGTTTCGCGTTGGCGCGGCAAGAAATCGACAGAATATGCATCAGCCGCAGCGCGGCGGCCCCCAGTATATCCCCCCGTACATTATCTCTGGCCAACACGGGCGTACTCAACGTCATCAAAATTGAGAACAAATCGTTGTTGATCACCAACGTCAGGTCGTTGGGTTGGTAACTGGTGCTGAGCGCGAACACCGTCGTCAGCAACAGCAACGTATTCTGCTGCTCCATCTGCCGGCTAAGCGCCTTGGATAAAAATTCGTAAATATTATGGACAACTTTACGGATTTTATCCTGGAGGTCGCACGGCGCCGCCTGGACACCTTCCAGATAGTGATGCAGCTGCCTACAGCCGTCCTCACTCTTGAAGTTGACGAATCCAAAACAACCGGCCAATAGCTGCTGGTGGATGCAGCTCAACGCGGTTAGGGTCTTCGATTTGGTTTTTAACAAATCCAGGAGTTGTTCCAAGCTTTCGTATCTGCTGAAGGCTCTGGTTTTTTGGACCAATAGGGATTTGTGTAGGGTTAAGGGGTCCGTCAGCCAACCGTTTTTGCAATCGCCGTTGGTTAAAAAAGGCTGTTTATCGATGGGTTCGTTGCAGATGAAGCTTAGAAGTTGACCGCATATTTTGCGTAAATTGTTGAAACAGAGCGACTCTTTGGTTTTATAGCAGTCGATGTAGGGTCGCTCGTGTTCCAAATCTTCGTCCGAGCTGGTGGCGAGTAATTCGTTAATTTCGACGTCCCAACCTGAAAATATAGCTTTTTTAATTATTTTTAGTTTTATAAAATCAGTAGCGACGTCATGAAACAACAGAAATGCTTCAGGAAAAAACTCAAAATTTAGAATTTCACAATTGGGAAACTTATTCATTTTGGAATTGTTGACTTTAAAATTGGAATCTCGACTTTTATCGATTTTTCTAAATTCCTACTTAGAACTCAAAATTATGGATTTTTTTAAATTTTAACATTGATAGCGAAAACTACTTTTTTTGACTTTTTGCGAAAATCAGTTTTGATAAACATTTCGATTTCATAAAATTCCGATTTTAGCCTTTTGCCTCGATTTTTTTTCCCAATTCATTACCAAAAAAAATTGAAATTTTGCTTGGAAGTTGAAATTTTGCATTTTTACATGTTAACTTTAAAACTGAAAACTTTTTTGAATTTTTCGAAAATCAAAGTTTTTCCAATTATACTTCAAAATTTTGGTTTAAAATGTTCCTTTTTTTCAGAAATTTGTCATTAAAACAACGTTTTTACCAATTTTTTTCGAATTGTTTTGAAGAAAAAAGTCAAAATTTTACCTTTAATTCAAAATTTCAATCGTTTTGCTTAAAATTCGCACTCAAAGCTTTGATAAACGGTTCGATTTCAAACCTTTTTTTTTTCATAAGAAATCAAATCCGCCTTCGTCGAAATTTACGATTAAATTTCAAAATTACGGTTTACAATTTTCCTCTTTTTTCAAAAATATGTTGCCAAAACAACGTTTTTTTCCAACTTTTTTCGAATTGTTTTAGAGAAAAAGGTCAACATTTTGCCTTTAATTCAAAATTTCCATCGTTTTGCTTAAAATTCTTACTCAAACATTTCGATTTCGAATCTTTTTATTCATAAAATAAAAAATTTTACCAGAAAAAGTTTTGAATTAAATTCGGTTTTTGGTTTTGATATGGTATACGTTCTTGAAATTATGTTATTGAAACTGTACTTTCACCGCTTTTCCCAAGTTTTTTCGAACTGTTCTAGACAAAAGTCAAAATTTTCTTAACATTCGAAACTTCCATTTCCTTTTGCTTAAAATTCTCACTTGAAAATTAATGATCGATTATTTTCCCGTAGGTTTTTTAATTATGTTCCGGAAATAATTTAAAATTTTAAAGTTGAACTCAAAATTTTGACATTTACCATTCACATTAATTTTAAAATTATGACTAATTTTGAATTTAAAATTTCAAACTTTAGCCATAACATTTTGCTTTTAAGATTGATTTTTATCATGTTTCTAAATTCTTTTTCTGAAATTGGTCCAAAAAAATTGCAATTTTGATTTTAAACACTTTTTTTCTGAAACAATTTCATGAATTAATGTTTAACAAAATATATAACACGAAACAAATTTCACAATTACCTTTTACAAATACAACTAGAAAAAGGCATCTCTGCACGATGTTATGGCAGGAATTTTTAAATTTGAATTCATCGTGGTCGGGCACGGCTATCAAACCAGAAATATCCGATATATTTGATGCTTCCCCATCTTCTTTATCTTCTTCCGCTTTTGCGGGTTTCTCCTCTTTGGAATAACACATCAAATTTAATAGTTTTTCCCGCAACTTAATGGCGTACTTGTAAATTTCTTGAACGGCTGGACAACTAGCCGATTTCTTTATGAATCCGGTCTGCTTCAGCAGCGTAATCAGAAAACATGTAACCGTAGCCTCTATCAGCGAATTTTCCTCTTCTTCCAACTCCCAAGCTTCTATCCCCGAAGTCAAAAGCATGGTTTCATAGAAACGATTCTCGTCATCGCTATCGGTGTCTACGGCTGCACATGCTTCGTCGTATTGTTGGGGAATATTGAGCGCCATCTTGCAATAAGTTTGCAATTCCGGTGTCAACTGTGATAGGTAAGGATCTAGGATTTCTTCGAGATTAGGTGATGAGATTAGGGGGACTTTCTCGCCCATTTCCATGACACTTGAAAGTTGGATGTTTTCGTTTTCGATGCCGTTTTGGAAGATGTCGCTTTGGAGCCAATGCCTGCACATTTGTTCTTCGAAGGTCGGGTTTTCCCCGATTAATTTCACGCTTAGGCATTGACCTATCAGGAGGGAGCACATCTTCTCCATGTCTATGAGCCAAACCCAAGAACGTTCGGCCAGTTGGGATAATGTTGGGGTTTCGGGTCCTGAAATGAAATATTTGATTATCAGGAGCAGGTCTGTCGAACTTTTAGAGTTCAATCAAGAAAAATTGATTTCAGAATTACTATTTTATCTCAATATTTGATCCAAACTTCGATCTTAATTTGGAAATTTCCGATTTCTACCAAGTCATTCTCAAAAATTTGGATTTAAAAGCGTCTAAAGTTTGACTTTAAAATGCTGCTTTTTATCAGAAATTCAACTTTAATTCCTAAATTACGCTTTTGGTTAGAACGGACTGGTCCTTGGTTATCTTTAAAAATTGAAATACAAATCTTATTTCTACCAAGTCATTCTCAAAAATTTGGTTTAAAAGCGTCTAAAGTTTGATTTTAAAATGTTGCTTTTTTTCAGAATTTCAACTTTAATTCCTAAATTACGCTTTTGGTAGAACGGACTGGTTCTTGGTTATATTTAAACATTGAAATACAAATCTTATTTCAATTCCTAAATTACGACTTTATGAAATATTAAATTTCAGCTCAAAATTTTGACAGTAAAACTCCAAATTTTTAGGTAAAAATGTAAAAAGTTTGGACTTAAATTCGAAATTTCGAAGAATCCCTCAAAAGTTTGGACATTTTAGTAAAAAATGTTGAATTTAATTTCGAAATTTTTCGGAATATCGATTCTGATCTCAAAATTTTGATCAATTTTCGAATTTATACTCGAAATTAAATTTGAAACTCAATTTTATTAAAATATCGAGTTTACAATTGTGAACAGAGAAAAAATTATTATGTCATGATCAGACTTTTATCAGAAAAATAAAATATAAAAGATGATAATATTAATTAAAATATACCGAGTCTGCTTATAATGAACCCACTTAATACGAACTTTCGCTTAAAACAAACCAATCTGTAAGGTATGAACGGTTGAAGTACTATTATTATTCATCATTTAATACGAACTTTGCTTATAACAAACTGATTTCTTTGGTCTCCCGAGGTTCATTATAAGCGGACACCACTGTATTATCTTTTGAGGCAATGTTCCTCTTTAAACTTAAATTCAATTTTAGAATGTCAGTTTCGCTTATGAAAAATTACAATACATACTTGAGCTTTCTTTATCACCATCATTTAGGATGTCGGAAGGCAATAATCGGTTAAATTTGTCCAGTGGGTCCAACAAACCGAGTAACAGTGGTGAAATAGAATTTAGGAAGCTCGCAGGGGCCAGCAACAGAGATGTTAAAATTTTAAATAACATGGCGCCGGCGACAGAATCGAAAATAACGTTATACAGCAGCTCCAAGCTGGATGGCTCCGATTCTAAAATATCCGATGACTTGTTCAAAATGTTGATGGCGAGCGGAAACAGCTGATTCAAATGCATGCTCAATAGCTCGTTATCGGGAAGGCGCCTCGATGAATTACCACTTATTGACAGAGTGAAATGCGCCAAGAGATGATTCTGAAGCGCGGAGAGAAGTTTCTGCAAGTGGACCATCCTTGGGTTTCCCGCGTTTTGCCACTTATTCTTCGTTTTGCTCTTGAGGTGTAATTTAATGTTGTTTAGAGTGTCGTTCTGAAAATATAATACGTTAGAGCTGTTAAAGAGATTATTAGAGCTATTAAGGAAGTTGTTAGAGCTGTTAAGGAAGTTGTCAGAGAAGCTAAAGAATGTTCTATTCGTACAATTACGTGAAAGCAAGTTGTTAGAGATTTTGAATCAGCTTTTGAAAACTCACAGTATTATCACTGAAAGATTGAAGCAGAGCTTGCATTAAAGTCCCAGTTAGGTGTTTGTCGCTCGAAATTGCCTTATTGGTCGAATAACTATAGCCCAAGAGTGAAGCTATGTGATTGGGGTCTTCCAAGCTATTAAGAATGATCCCCAGGAGCATTTGTTGCCCTTGGGATAATTGAGCTCCACTCGATAGATTCACATGGAGGAATTCCACTCTTTCGTGTATTTGGGGTAAAAGAAGAGAAGCACCAACACTGAGCAACTCTCTAACTGTTGCGTGAATCTCCGGAGGTGTTTCGATATCAACTAGTCTAAAAAAAAACTGTAACTTTTGGAGGCGTGAAAGGTCGCAAATTGTACCTATAGAGAACAGTCCTCAAATCTTTGGTGGTTTTACCCAATACAGCATTCCCCAAGTTGCCATTGATGCAAAGATTTAGGTGGGTGCATAGAAGTTTCAAACATAGCAAGACGAATCTGTGATGCTCGGATTTGGATCTAAACGGCTGCGGTGGTCTCTCATAATTGAACGTAGCGGTGTACTTCTCCAAAAAACCCTTAAATAATTCAAAAGTCTTCTCATTCAGATCCAAAAAGAACGGTCGATGCTTCGTAACGTGGTGATTTTCCATTGGTATCGTGGTCCAAGCGACCGAATGCGATGTCCCTTGAAACGTACGTTTGAGATTGATTTTATTTCGACTTTTGAACATTTAAGCTGTAGCTACCTGCGCTAATTTGTCGGACTTTTACACCTTCCAAATTAACGACTCGCAGAGGGCGCGTTAGAGGGCTGGAGGTGTGGCCCTGGCCGCATTGCCCCATGCTGTTGGTGCCCCAAGCGAATACCTCGAATTCGTCTGATAACGCCAAAGCGTGAGTGTCCCCGGCGGAGATGTCGATAATACGATGGCCTACCAACTCTCCCACCAGCATTGGCTGCAAAAGGATGGTGTCCGCTGAGCCCATTCCCAAAATTGGTCCGCTACCCCAGGTGTAAACCTATGGAAGTGTGACCGTTTATAATGGATTTTTCAATTTACAAGATAAAGTACAAAAAGAAACTTATTTGAAAAAAAAAAGCCGCATTTCACTTAAGCACGCAAATTTTGACTTCTTTGAATATTGAATTTGAAGTTTAATTTATTCGTTTTGGAATTCACAAAGTCAAAAACTTGACTTTTTTGCAATTTTTTTTACAAGAAAAATTGGAAATTTGATATTTAAGCTTAAAATTTAATTTTTTCTCGATATTTAAATAAAATATCGAAATTTCGATTTTAACTTGGAAATTTGGTCTTTAAACCGACGACTTTCTGCTGAAAATTAAAATTTAGATCTTCTTAAGAATTTTTGTTTTTAAAATGGAAATCAACACCTGTTAACTCAATTAAAAAAAATCTTTTCAACATGTTTCTCAAAATTTTAACTGTAATATTACTTCTTTATTTTTTAACTATTTTTTACCCTGTTTAATAAAATATCGCTTCAGTTTACGTCATAGTTCAAAACAATTTTTCAGAAATTGTCAATATTTAATTGATTTAAACAAATGGATATTTTATTAAACGGGATGGAGGATAGTTCAAAAGAAACGAAGTAATTATTTTCTTTACAATCCATTGAAATAGTTCAAAAAGGAATCACACATTTAATTCCAAATTTCGATCAAAATTTGAAAATTTCCTTTTTCGAATTGTTTTTTGAAAAATTCAAAATTTCGATTTAAAACTTAACTTTTAAACTTTTTTTAACTTTAAATGAAAGTTGTCGGTTGTTTTATTCATTTTTCTCCCCCAATTATCTTCTCAAAGAACCGGCATTGATTCAAAATTTCGAATTTTATTAAGATTTCCATTAATCTTAAAAGTAGGTCGAGATTTCAAATTCGATATTCTTATTTCTGTTTAAATAAAATTTTGGCTTTGAAATTGATTTGGATTGATTCTCTCAAATTTACAATACAATTTACCTGGCCGTTGGTAGTCAACGCCATTGAAAAGCAAGTACCAGCGCAGACTTTCTGAATGGTCAACCCCTGCAACGCCTCTATGACTCTCGGCCTGTAAACTTTGGCTATTTCCCCGTGGCCCAACTTGCCGTTTTCCCCGGAGCCAAACGACCAAACAGTCTTACCATCTTTCGAAACGACCAAAGTGTGAGAGCTACCACAAGCTACAGACCCGACGTCATTCAAATCGGCCACCAACGTAGGAATATGCCGCCCGTTGTTATTCCCATGCCCTAATCGACCATGATCGCCTTCCCCCCAGGTGTACAGTTTACCATCGTCGGTTATGGCGGCGCTATGTCTATACCCAGCGTTGATAAACTTGATTTTTTTGCCCAAGAATGGCCCAACGATCCGCTCGGGTTGTTTATGCGTGGCGCAATTACCGTGTCCCAATTTACCATAGTCACCGTCGCCCCAGCTGAAAACGAGACCGTCCTCGGTAAGAGCGAGCGTGTGCCCATCACTGCCTTTAGAACTCGACAGTTTTTTGACAACGTGGTCCAAAAGAATGCGCTTTGGCAAACTCTGATTAGAGGACTCGCCAAGACCTAGTCGGCCGTAGCTACCTTTGCCACAAGCGCTAACATAGCCATCCCAGTGGATGGCGAAGGTGCAGTACTGGCCAGCCTCTATCTGAAACAGAAAAGCTTCGATTTCAGTTAAAATTAAAAATATTAAAACTGACAGGTTTAAACTCGAAAAAGTGGAAATTTCAAGAAAATAGCTTACAATTTTTAAATTTTTCAAGAAATACAAGTCTTTGAAATTCCAGTTTCTTAAATTTTAATCCAGAAATGTTCACTATTTCTTGGGACTGTAACTAAATTTGGAGCCTAAAGCAAAAATTTCTATAAACCCGTTTTAAGTGAAGTATTAAGTTTAAACTTAAAATTTGAAAAAAAAGTCTAATTTTTAAACACTTTTAGTCAAAAGTTTTGCTTTTAGTTTCCTTGTAAAATCGGTATTTTCTTAGGTATTATCAACATATTGGAACTCTTGTGGTATCACAGGAGAATTTCAAAACTTGTAAAAGGACGTAAGTAAAGCTTTAGGAACAGGCTCCAGACATACTTGCCTGTTGGCTAAATTTATCCAAATTTTATCAGCTTCAATGATGTCAATGAAATATTTACTTTACTAACCTGTTGCACCTGATTGAAGACCTTCGATTTCACAGGAAGCAAAATCTTTTCCTGATTCCCTTCAGCTAATTGGTGGGAGGAATTACTACCCCATACATACACATCACTCTTCTCATAAACCCCTAATTCAGATTCAGCATTATTTGGTGCAACCGCAGCGCACGATCCTCCATAATCGACAGCCATATGCGCCAACATTTCCATAAGAAAGAGCGCTGCCCTGTATACATCCATCTCCTCATCGTTGGCCACCTCAATTACTTCCGGTTGAACCTTCTTCTTCGTCCCTTCCAACTGATTAATACATCGCTTGAAGAACGCGCTCGAAATAACATCAGTCTCTCTACATGAAGCTTCCAAAGCCATTCCAATCCAATCCAAAAGGTACCTCAAGGAGCCTCTTTGCATGGCGATCCCCAGTAGTAATTCGCTAGATAAAATTTTGGCCCTCTGATCCGCTTTACTAACGTTAAGAATCGAATCTTTAAGAAAATCGCAAACCTGCTCCAAACTCGATATACCCAAATTAGTCAACTGGGAATCGTTTGAGAGACAAAGCGCTGGCAGCTGCTCAACCAAATTAACACAGGTCTCCAACACCGAGTTACACAACGGTGGAACTTGCAAAATACTGCTCACCTGCCAATTCTGCTTCAGTAGCGAAAACAGCAAGCTTAGACAGGTTTTGACTCCAACTTCCACGAGCGCATGGGAGCCTGTCATGGTCTCTTTCGGCACAACGACTGAAGCTGTGACATCACTCTGCGGCACTTCTTGCTTTTCTCTATTGTGATACTTCGTAAATAAAGCGTGAAATATCCGCTTCAAAATCAGTAACCTTTGCTTCAAAGTGATTGCAAAAGTGGTCGAGGAACAGACGTCTCTAGCTAGTTGGAGCTGAGAGGTCAACAAGGTGATGATATAGTGATTGATTTCGGCAGTACTTGGGCTTTCATAGTGAAAACTCGGCAGCATCTGTACGTCATTGTAAGAGGAACTGTTTATTGGAACTGACCTGATCTCTTTGGTCTGTATCAAAATATCGTACATCGACTGGACCAAATCGCGATTCGCAATACTGTCGCAGTCTTTTAAACACCAGGAAGCATTCGTGTGTTCTACCCATTCCAATTCGATATTATTGGTAGTACAATCCATTTTTTATTTACGACTACGTCAACCGTTAAAAACCCTCGAACATTTTCAAATTTCTGGAATTTTCTTACAACTAAACAGCACAATCATTTATTCATCAGTTCTACCTTATTTTGTAGGATATATTATTTAAATAATAAGGTTCTTAAAATTACGTTCATAGCACAGAAATTTTGTTTTTATGTCAAAGTGACAGCTTGCCAGATGTGAGCTCGTTTCACAACATTGGTTGCGTTCATATCAAATTTCTGCTTTTGCGCTTAGTAATCCTTCATTGGTACGTGGCAGCCGTATCTAATTTTTTTCTCTTATTCAACGTTTACATAGTTTTTGGCTTCATAAATTATTCAAATAAATAAAAACGGATGACAAAATTACCAATTCCGATATTGTACCATTTTAACTTAATCCGGTCCTGGTTTTTGTTCTCCCTTATTTCTCTATGATTCTATTAATTTTCACGAATTCATCATTATTATATGTCTAAGAGGCATTGTGTTGTGCTAATGCTAAAGAAAAATGTATGCAACACAGTTTGTAAGCATCAAAATTTTAAATAATAATACATAACATAAACACCTTGAATAATAGGCCACGTAAAAATTGAAATAAGAAGAAGATTGCTTGTCATACTTGTCAGTTGTCAAGCGCATTTGACAGTCTCGCGTTTTATGCGATTGTTTAGCGAAACAGTATTTGATTATTGATTTCAAGTTTAGCTTTAGCGCCGCCTAATTACCGTTTAATCGGCGGGACGACTAAAATAGAGTGATAGATCCAATAACATGCTCTAACTTTTATCATTTTTCTTTGTCATCTTGCTCTCTTCATAGAAAAATGAGCAAAAGGCGACGAACTAGCTCGATCGCGAGCAGGGGGCAAGAGGAAGATTCCTTAGATAGTTTGGAGGCGTCCACCAGTAGTGGCCCCACTATGCGTAAACGTAGCAAAAAGCAGGATCCGGTAAGTTCCCCAAATATTATTTATAGAGTCATTAGTGGTGTTGTTTCAGTCTGAGTTGTGCCAGCAGTTGTATGATGCGATACGTACTCATAAGAAAGATGATGGCACTCTGCTTTGCGATTCGTTTATTCGAGTGCCGAAGAGACGCCAAGAACCCGGTTATTATGATGTTGTGTCTAACCCGATAGACCTGTTGAAGGTGCAACAGAAGCTGAAGACTGATGAATATGAGGACATGGATGACTTGCAGAGCGATATTGAGCTGATTGTTAATAACACGAAGGCATTTTATAAGAAGAACTCACAGGAGTATAAAGATGCGATGGAATTATGGGGGTTATTTTTAAGTACTAAGAATAAGTTGTTGAGTGGGAAAGATGATGACTTGGAGGTTAAGAAGGTTGTTAAGGCGAACAGTAGGAGTCGCCGCTCGAATCCCCCGGCGGAGAAACCTGACATTGACCAATCTGAAGATACTTCGGAAAGCTCGGTTAATTTCGATGATGAGGTCAATGGTTACGAGGAGCTTTTTACAGCGGTTATGACCGCCACAGACCCTGAGAATAAACCATTACATACAGTGTTCCAACTGTTGCCTTCTAGGAAGAAATACCCGGAGTATTACGAAGTGATTGACAGTCCGATTGATTTGAGAACGATAGCCCAAAAGATTCAGAATAATGAGTATCCGAATCTTAATGAACTTGAAAAAGATTTGTTGCTGATGACGAAGAATGCTTGCGCGTTTAACGAGCCGGGTTCCCAAATTTATAAGAATGCAAAACTATTGAAAAAGGTAACTTTATCGTATCTTTCATTTTGGTGTAGTTTATAAGGTGTAATTTAGGTTATACAATCCAAGAAGATTGAAGTGGAACATTCTAAAAGTACCACAGGGAAAAGCAGTGAAAGAATCAGGAATAAACGACTGAGGGGAAGCACTTGCCTGTCGGCTGTAACTGCCGCTTTAAGGGATGAGGAATCGGAAACTGAATTGGAACCTGAAGAGCAGATGGACGATGAGGTATGCGGATCTTGTATCTAAAAAATACAAACAAGTGTTGTACTATTTGAAAGATGTTTAAACGTTTCAGTGTTTTCTTTCCTTAGCTTTATGACCAGAGGTTAAATTTCTGTACTAAAAGCAATGACTTATTTAAATTCATGAGGGCGCAATTAAGGGTTGTTGTGTTTAATTAAGTATTTTCTACAAACCACTAGTTAAAAATACCCGAAATTGTTAATTTTTCCACCAGATGCTTGAATCGAGCAAGAAGAAAAATAATTTCCTGTTTTCTTTCCATTTTTACCTGTTTCTGGATGCTAGGAAATTAAATAGTCCACGATCCAAGCAATTTCTAATTACGTGTGTTTTCTTTAGTTGCTTTCTTTATTTAATCCATGTTTTTTGATTTGAACATCTCTAGAAGGGTTTCAGTTATCAGTCGAATTGTTTCTTTAGCCAATGCGGGATCCCGCCGACGCAGAAAATCCTCAATGGATACTATTCGACGCCATTAAAGCCGTCACTAACCCTAACGGCACTTCTCTAAGCGAGCCGTTCTGGAGATTACCCAGTAGAAGATTCTACGCTGACTATTACAAAGAAATTAAAAATCCCGTTTCTTTGGGACAAATCAGGAGAAAATTACTGCACCATTCCTACGGTACAGTAAGCGAAGTAGCGGGCGATCTCAACATTATGTTCGAAAACGCTAAAAAGTACAATCTCCCCTCTTCAAAAATATACAAGGTACTTAGCTTGGATACTTAGACAGGGTATATCTGAAATAAGCCGTATTTATTGACTGGATGTTTCCATCGTGTCCTGTTATAAGATTATCTGGCGCCACATAACGATACTGGAGGGCGCTTTTGAAAAATGTGCTTATTTTCAATCTTGATGTTATTATTATTCCTTGATTTGTTAATACAGTTCATTTCAAATACGCCCTGTCGTATATGTTGTCTAACTTTTGTTGATTCGTTGTTTCTATACAGGACGCCGTCAGGCTGCAAAAGGTGATGCAAGAGAAAGTTCAAGAACTACTTGATATCAATCAGGTAACACTCAGAATCACTAACAAACGGAAGGTATGCCAACGCACAACTTTACGCATCTTTTTCTGTTTCAACAATCATAACAAACATTCTTACATCTTTCCTTATCTGTTTAACTGTTGCTTAGCATGTATTCACTAATAAACCTGGAAAATTGTGCATTCGATAACCAGCGGAAAAAAAAATCTTTTTCATTTCTTTGGCATTTTGCACAGTATGGGAACATCTTACATTGATTATACGAATCTGATACACCTGCAATGGATAACACTATTCTGAGGGTCTTGTGAGTAGGGGCATGTTGACTTCAAAAGTGTAACCCTTGAGAAAAACCATTGTAACCCTTGAGAAAAATATTGCTTGCTGACGAATTCCAAAGTTTGGAGGTTCTATGAAAACAGTTCCCATGGAAAAGTCTCGTAGAGTTCTCATAGACTCACTGTACCAAGCTGAGGGATTGGTTGCCTCCAACTTAAGAGTTGCTCTTGGAGAAGTTGAACCCCCAGTTCCAGAACAATCTCTATGTAAACGAAACAAATCGTCAACTATTCTTCCATACTTTAATGTCTGGAGAGACTCATTAAAGTGTCATTATCAATTATTATTATTATCAGTCGTTACAGTTTGAATGGAATTTAAAAGAGCCAGTGGTTTTGTTCTCAGCAGCTTGATACTCCCGTGTTGGCCTAACTTACCCTAAATGACTGAATGTCAAGTTTCATAACAAAGAAGCAACTTAGACTTCTACAGAAACGTCCATTTTTAGCAAACCTAGGTGACTTCATTACCAAACGATTGAAAAAAGTGTCAATTCTGCCACAAGTCCAGAGAAAGTTCCGAACATCATCAGACTTCAATTCATCAAATTGAGTTGATTGAAAAAGGGGAGTTTGAACATTTCACCATTTTAATTTTCCTTGTTTTTGGATGCAAAAATTGCCAACGAAATGCAAAAGAATGCAGTCATCAATGTCCTTGTTTCTGCATCAAACGCGAATAATGAGTGGTCAAGTCTGAGGCACAATTTTTTATGGTTTCATTCGTTTTCGAGAGCCGAACACTTAGGCGCTTAACTTATTGTAGGACACCGATAGCGAGATGGATCAGGCCGATGTGCCGGTCAGAAGGAAACCTGGTCCTAAGCCGAGGAATCCCCAAAACAATCCATCACCTTCGACCAAGGGGCGGCCTCCCAAAGACGCCATACCTTTGAAGAAGAGATTGCACGCCATCACCAAACACATGCTGGACTATGTCGTACGTAGTTTGACGTATTCATTATTTATTTTAATTTTTTTTTTTCAATTTCTTACGTATTTTATATTTCAAATTTTTTACTAAAATCTGTTTAAATTTCCACTTTTGATGTTTTTACTAAAATATTAACGTTTGTGTCAAAATTCCTTTAAATCTATAGAATATTTACTTAATTTTGGGCCTATAAATTTTCAAATGTTTTATCGAAATTCCTACAAGTTTTTGGTTAAAATTCCTTCAGGTTTTTTTGTTGAAATTTCGTTTAAAGTTAATACTCTAAATTAGGAGAAAATGGAATGAATACGAATTTCTTTTAGTGCGAAGATGGGAGGAAACCGATGTTGGGCTTCATGGAAAAACCGTCTAAGAAGTTGTACCCTGACTACTATGATGTGATTCAGGAACCTATTGACTTTTTGGAGATGGAGGCTAAGATTAGGGCCGATCAATACAGCTGCGAGAACGACCTCGTCAAAGACTTCAAATTGATGTTCGCGAATTGCCGCCAATATAACGAAGAAAATTCGCCGATATACGAAGATTCTATTCTATTGGAGAAACATTTGATGGAGAAAGCCAGCAGCTTCGTCCAGACACCCGAGAAGGAGAAAAAGGAGAGGACTGTCGTTCGAACGTAAATAGCTTCAAATTATTTTAAACTTTGACTTTCATTTTAACACCTTTCCTAAAATTTGGAATTTAACCTTGCCATTTTTTCTATAAATTTCAAGCGGCTTTTTTCGAAATTTAAACTTCGATATTTTACTGTTTTTCTTAAAATTTAGACTTTAACCGAAAATTTCGATTTTTACCTGATAAGTTCAACCTTTCTTCCATATTCAGTACTTTCGATTGGGGGAGGAGGTGCGCCAAAAAAAATAAATTCTGTGGAACAACAAAAGTCCATTTATCGGTCCTGGATTGCTTAGGATTGCTATTTGTTTCTTTTTTCCTGTTACAACTGTCACTGTAATTTATCCTTAATATCTGATATATCTTTTTAGGCCAAGGCCACGCAAGCAAAATCCCCCGCCAAATAAAAACTTGAAAATACTTTACGATACAATCAGGGATTATAGAGAACCCAAAGCCAACCGTCAATTGTCCCAAATTTTTATGAAATTACCATCGAAGAACGTAAGTACTGTTACTAATTTGTTTCCATCATAGTCACGTCGGACTTTTGTAGGATTACCCTGACTATTTCGAAGTTATCAAAAGTCCAATCGACATGGACAAAATCGGTCAAAAACTAAAAACCAACGGTTATGAAACTTTGGACGATTTGGTGGCGGATTTCATTTTGATGTTCGATAACGCCTGCAAGTATAACGAACCGGATTCCCAAATTTACAAAGACGCGTTGGTTTTGCAAAGATTATGCTTGCAAACCAAACTGCAGCTTAAAGAGGACGACGAGAGCGTCCCTGACGTCCCTGCGGCCATTCAAGACATCTTACTCACTCTGTTCACCTCGGTTTATAACCATCAGGATGCCGACGAACGATGCTACTCTGATTCGATGGCGGAACTCCCCGAACACGACGAAGTTGATGGAAAAAAGTAAGTACTAACTAAAAATTCGAAAACCACCAATCTGTTCTTTCCTTCATAGAGTACGGGCGGTTTCCCTGGATCTAATCAAGAGAAGACTCGATAGAGGTTTGTACAAAAGACTGGATACGTTTCAGGAAGATATGTTCGCGTGTTTGGAACGGGCGCGCCGTCTGTCTCGTACCGACTCCCAAATCTTCGAAGATTCAGTCGAATTGCAAACCTACTATGTGAAGCAGAGGGATGAAATTTGCAAAACCGGGGAGCTTTTGCAGTCGCCCGCGTTGAATTACACGCTGATGAATCTGACGAGTTCCGTCGAGTCTTTACGACAGAGTAAAATGCTGCAGGAATCCCTGGAGGAAGAGACTGAGACTCGCAGCTCTGACGATTCCGTCATTAAAGAGAACAACCTCAACATCGGGGAAACGATGACTTGCAATCAACAGGTATTTAAAGTCGGGGAATTTGTTTACTTAGACGCCAAAGATAAGGGTTGCGACCCCCACATTTTATTGATCGAGCGGCTATGGACCAACAGCAATAAACAGCAGATGCTCGATGGTAATTTCTATCTAAGACCCGCCGAAACCTATCATTTAACCACAAGGAAATTCCTGGAGAAGGAAGTGTTTAAATCTGATACGCATACGTCAGTTCCGCTCGAGGAAGTCAAAGAGAGATGCTACGTCATGAATGTTAAACAGTATTTCACGATGAAACCTGAGGGCTATGAAGAGAAGGATATTTATGTTTGCGAATCGCGTTACAGCACGAGGTGCAGAAGCTTTAAAAAGATCAAAATATTCCCCGAGATTACCGCCGTTAAGCTCGAGCCTAGAGAGGTCCCCTTGGAACCAAAGAGGGTAGTTTCCATTTTCAGGGAAAGAGTCGAGAAACACAAAGATGAATTGGCTGAACTGCAGGAACAGGAGAAGATAATTGAAAAGGAAAAGCCTGTAAGTAATGACTTATTTCAACGTTAACTTGCTGATTTGTTCAAATTTCAGAATGTTGTTTGTTATTCAATTAATGTGGAGAACAACGATGGTAACACGTATTATGAACAGTATAACACTATTTGCAGCGGCGTTGTGAAAACTGGCGACTTTGTTTATGTGGCTGCAGATGGTGGGAAGCAAATGATAGCCCAAATTGACAGTATTTGGGATACCAAAGAGTAAGTATCTGTTTGAGATTCATTTCTGAAGTAAAAACTTGCATTCAAAAATTGCTCTGAGCAGTACATTAAGAGAATGCAAACAAATAGAAACAAACAGAAAAAGAAATTAAGAATTTTTAAAATAAACTTCGAATTTTTTTCCAAAATTGTAACTATCAGTATTTTGAGTATTTTGTATTTTGTCAAATTTTATTTTTCTGAAATTGAAAAATAAAATTTGTTTTCTGAATATCATGAAGTTAAAATTTAAAAAAATCGACCCAATATTTTGAGAAAATGATCGAAACTTAAGAGAGATTAAGTGGAAATAAACAAGGAAAATGTCTAGAGTTTTTGAAATAAATTTCGCATTTTTTCCAAACTTTTGACAATGAATTTTCAGGGTCTTTTTTATTTTTTCGTTTTTTATTGTTTTTTACATTCAGAAGGTTTCTGAATATCGAGATGTTGAAATTTAACAAAATGTCGACCCAAAATTTTGAGCAAAAATGAAGATTTCAAAAAAGAAATTGAAACTTAAGAGAAAACAATGCGAAGAAATGGCTCAACAAGGTGTTTCTGAATTTACTGGTTTGCCTTAAACATTGCACACGATTTTTTGAAATTTGAACTCTTAATTTGGAAAATTCCACTAGTTTAAAACTTTCATAAATTGAAATACATAACTTGTCCCCTGAAACCAAGAAAGATGAAAAAACACAACAAACGCTGCTCTAACCCGTTTTGACAGCCAAGCTGTCATCTTCAGAGAGATACATCTCAGTATCTTTCTTTTTTGAAGATAAACCAAAATTCTGAATTATTTGGAATTTTTTGATTAAAAAGTCAAATTAAATGCCAGTGCTTAAAAATCATTTTGAGAACTTAAGGTTATTTTCAAAGAATCGAATTTGGCGTAACATTTACATAAAAAGTGGAAATTTCTAATTTAAACTCGAAAATTCGAAAAGAGCTACAATTTTAAAATCAAATTATATTTTTCATCTTTTTCCTCAAATTTCGATTTCAAGAAAAAAGTAAAAATTTTGAAATTACGTCGAAATGTTGTGAAAAAAAGTCAAGGTTTTGAGAACATGTCTGATTTTTAATTTTAAATTTAAGAAATAAGTAAAAAATCCCAAATTAAGTTAGGAACTGAGAAAAAAATCAAAATTCGAGATTTATAAAGAAATACTTCTAATTGTCCAGTTAAAAAGTCAAATTTGAACGTTTTAAAAATCATCTCGAGAACTCGAAGTTTATCTTCAAAACATTTAATTTATCAAGAAATTTAGATGAAAATTGAAAATCTCTAATTTAAACTCAAACAGTTAAAAAAAGCCAAAATTTTGAGATCAGATTGAATTTCCTATCTTTTTTCTTTTTTGCTGAAATTTGGATTTTAAAAGTAAAAATTTTGAGATTACGTGGAAATGTTGAAAAAACGCCAAGATTCCTAGAACAGGTCTGATTTTTGAGCCTAAATTTAGAAGAAGGTAAAAACTCCCAAATTTAACTTTGAAACTGAAAAGGAATTAAGATTGGAGGAGAAATTTGAGACTTATAAAGAAAAATTTCAAATTGTCTAGTTAAAAAGTCAAATGTAAACATGAAGGTTCAAAAATCATCTCAAAAACTTGAAATGTATTTTCAAAAAATTAAATTTGTTGCAAAATTTAGATAAAAAAGTGGAAATCTTCAATTTAAACTGAAAAACTCGACAAAAAGCCAACTTTTGAAACTCAATTTTTATCTTTTTGCTTTTTTAAGCTGAAATTTCGATTTCAAGACAAAATAAAAATTTTTGATAATAAGTCGAAATGTTGTGAAAAAAACCAAGATCTAGAACAAGTCTGGTTTTTAAGTATACATTTAAAAAAAAAGGGAAAAAATCTCAAATTTTAGTTTTAAACTGCGAAATAATGAAAATTTGTGGAAAAATTCGAGATTTATAAGGAAATATTACGAATTGTCCTAGCTAAAAATTCTTTAAAAGCGAAGGCTCAAAAATCATCTTGAGAACTCGAAGTTTATCTTCACAAAATTGAATTTATCTCAAAATTTAGATAAAAAGTGGAAATCTACCCCTTTAAACTTGAAAAGTCGACAAAAAGCCAACATTTTGAAATCAAATTTAATTTTCCATCTTCCTCTTTTTTTCCTTGATTTCAATAAAAAAGTAAAAATTTTGATATTACGTTGAATGTTGTGAAAAATCCAAGATTTGTAGAACAAGTCCAGTTTTTAAGTATAAATTTAGAAAAAACGTAAAAAAATCTCAAATTTAAGTTTTAAATTGAGAAAAAATGAAAATTTGAGGAAAAACTCGAGATTTATAAGGACATATTTTGAATTTTCCAGTTAAAAAGCCAAATTTGGACGAGAAAGCTCAAAAATCATTTCGAGAACTCGAGTTTATCTTTAAAAAATCGAATTTAATGCAAAATTTTGATAAAAAAGTGGAAATCTTCAGTTTACACTGAAAAACTCGACAAAAAGCCAACATTTTGAAGTCAAATTGAATTTTCCATCTTTCTCTTTTTTCCTGAAATTTTGATTTTAAGAAAAAAGTAAAAATTTTGATATTACTTTGAAATGTTGTGAAAAAAGCCAAGATTTGTAGAACAAGTCTGGTTTTTAAGTACAAATTTAGAAAAAAGGTAAAAAATCTCAAATTGAAGTTTTAAACTGAGAAATAATGGAATTTTGGATAAAAACTCGAGATTTATAAGGAAATATTACGAATTGTCCAGCTAAAAAGTCTTTAAACGTGAAGGCTCAAATATCATCTCGAGAAGTTTATCTTCACAAAATTGAATTTGTCTCAAAATTTAGATAATAAGTGGAAATCTACACTTTAAACTTGAAAAGTCGAGAAAAAACCAACATTTTGAAGTCAAATTGAATTTTCCATCTTTCTCTTTTTTCCTGACATTTCAATTTCAAGAAAAAAATAAAAATTTTAGTATTACGTTGAATGTTGTGAAAAAAGCCAAGATTTGTAAACAAGTCTGGTTTTTAAGTATAAATTTAGAAAAAAGGTAAAAAAATCTCAAATTTAAGTTTTAAACTGAGAAGAAATGAAAATTTGAGGAAAAACTCGAGATTTATAAGGACATATTTTGAATTTTCCAGTTAAAAAGCCAAAATTAGACAAGAAAGCTCAAAAATCATTCTCGATCATTCTGAAATTTCGATTTCAAGAAAAAAGTAAAAATTTTTATATTACGTTGAAATGTGAAAAAAGCCAAGATTTGAAGAACAAAATTTTTAAGTCAAATTGAATTTTCCATCTTTCTCTTTTTTCCTGAAACTTCGATTTCAAGAAAAAAGTAAAACTTTTTATATTACGTTGAAATGTTATGAAAAAAGCCAAGATTTGGAGAATAAGTCTGGTTTTTTAGGTATAAATTTAGAAAAAAGGTAAAAAAATCTCAAATTTAAGTTTAAACTGAGAAAAAATGAAAATTTGAGGAAAATTCGAGGTTTATAAGGATATACTTTGAATTTTCCAGTTAAAAAGCCAAATTTAGATAAGAAAGCTCAAAAATCATTTCGAGAACTCGAGTTCATTTTTAAAAAATCGAATTTGACGCAAAATTTAGATAAAAAGTGGAAACCTCCATTTTAAACTCGAAAACTCGACAAAAAGGCAAAATTTTGAAGTCAAATGGAATTTCCCATCTTTCTCTTTTTTCCTGAAACTTCGATTGCAAGAAAAAAGTAAAAATTTTTATATTACGTTGAAGTGTTGTGAAAAAAGTCAAGATTTGGAGAATAAGTCTGGTTTTTAAGTATAAATTTAGAAAAAAGGTAAAAAAATCTCAAATTTAAGTTTAAACTGAGAAAAAATGAAAATTTGAGGAAAAACTCGAGGTTTATAAGGACATATTTTGAATTTTCCAGTTAAAAACCCAAATTTAGATAAGAAAGCTCAAAAATCATTTCGAGAACTCGATTTTATCTTTAAAAAATCAAATTTGATGCAAAATTTAGATAAAAAGTGGAAACCTCCACTTTAAACTCGAAAACTCGACAAAAAACCAAAATTTTGAACTCAAATTGAATTTTCCATCTTTCTCTTTTTTCCTGAAACTTCGATTTCAAGAAAAAAGTAAAAATTTTTATATTACGTTGAAATGTAAAAAAAGCCAAGATTTGGAGAACAAATTTTTGAAGTCAAATTGAATTTTCCATCTTTCTCTTTTTTTCTGAAACTTCGATTTCAAGAAAAAAGTAAAAATTTTTATATTACGTTGAAATGTTGTGAAAAAAGCCAAGATTTGGAGAATAAGTCTGGTTTTTTAGGTATAAATTTAGAAAAAAGGTAAAAAAATCTCAAATTTAAGTTTAAACTGAGAAAAAATGAAAATTTGAGGAAAAATTCGAGGTTTATAAGGACATACTTTGAATTTTCCAGTTAAAAAGCCAAATTTAGATAAGAAAGCTCAAAAATCATTTCGAGAACTCGAGTTTATCTTTAAAAAATCGAATTTAATGCAAAATTTGTATAAAAAAGGGGAAATCTTCAATGCAAACTGAAAAACTCTATAAAAAGCCAAAGTTTTAAGATCAAATTGAATTTTTCATCTTTTGTTAGAAGTTTTACGTTAAAACTAGATTTTTTTAAAACAAATTTTGAGTTCTCTCCAAAAATTTTGGTTATTGTACAAGTTTTACAACGAAACAGATTTTTGAAAACAAATTTCGAGTGGAAATTTATAATTTAAACTTGAAATTTCAAGAAAAGCATCAACATTTTGAGATTAAATTGGACTTTCAATCTCTTTCTAGAAATTTCTGAAAACTAGATTTTTAAAACAAATTTCGAGTTTCAAATTTTAGCAACAAGGAAAACAAATTTTGAATCAAAATATCTTGAAAAATTTAGAAAAACGTAGAAATTTCGAGAAAATAATTTGAATTAAAAAAATCCTAGCTTTCATGGGAAATTGTTAGAAAAAGTTGGAAAAATCCAACTTAAATTCACAATTTGAGAAATCAATCTCAAAGTTGCCGGAAAAGGTCTCTCTTTTGAGTATAAAGTTATAATTTTAAGAAAATTTTGGAATTTTCAGGCTCACCTTCAAAATCTGACAGTTTTAGAAAAAAGTCGAAATTTCGAAAAACTTGGATTACTCGTATTTGGTAATCTAAAAAATCATGTTTAAATGCGTATTTTGTATTTTAAAATTGAAAAAAATATATGTTTAAATGCGTAAGTTTTTAGAACAATTTTACAGTTTGGAGGACACTAAATTTATATAAAAAATAATTTAAAGCGTAAATTTCGAGAAAAGGGTCGCATTTCCAATGTCAGTTTAAAGTTTTGAGTAGAAATTTATAAATGAAATTGAAGTTTAAAAAAAACAAATTTGGTTATAAAAAAGTCGAACTGTCTTGATTAAACTTGAAATTGTAAGAAAAAAAGAAACAATCGCGAATTTTTCAAAATGTTAAGGTTATTCTCGGAATTTCGGTTTTAATCTCGAAATTTCGGTTTTAATCTCGAAATTTCGATTTCTGCTTCAAACGTCGATTTTTTTGAACTCAAAATTTCGCTTTAAAGTCCCTAAATATCTAAAAATAAAGTTCGTTCTGAATATGTAAACAAAAATTTGGAAACATTTTCGAATCATGGTTTTCTTATGAAAATATGTCGCTAAAAATTTTGAGCTGAAGATCTGAACCTAAATATTTGAGATTTTTTATGTCCCATAATTTCTGTGCCTTGTGTAATTCCTTGTTAAAAAAAATCAGTATTTTTGATGATGTTCTGTTGTAATTTGACCCATTTCAGCGGCAAGTGCTACTTCCGAGGTCCCTGGTTCGTCACACCCTCTGAAATAGCGAATCCTCCAAATAAAGCCTTCTACAAGCAGGAAGTGTTCCTTTCGTCTATGGAGGACACAAATCCCCTTGTCGGTATCGTCGGAAAGTGTGCCGTACTCGAATACAACGATTACATCTCATGTAAGTAAACAAATTCGCATTTATTTACATTAGACTTATCACCAATTTTATCTTTTATTTCGATAACGAGTTTTGTTTACGGTTTGAGTTAATTCTATTTTCGCTCGCTACCATAAACAAATGTCTCGATAACTAGGTTTTTCAAGTTCGTTGCGGGTGTGCCACGTAAAAATAGATTCATCGCGCCGCGCCGGTTAAGTTTGTCGATTTTCGTTGAAACGTAAGTAAACGGATGTGTTTCGATATTGAGCAAAATTATTCAATTGGATTGTTATCTCTGCTTAGATAATTTGCATAAACTAACGGAATCAGAATTTTAATTTTTGCTTATAAAGTGAGATACTCTACAGCACTTTTTGAAACGTTCACCGAATTCACTTTGAAGGTTTTCGTCGTCCGTCCCTAGCTTCAAATTTTCAGATTTTTTGGGTTAGTTTTGCTAATGAAAATTAATTTGTTTAAAATAATGTTAAAAGTTGTCATAATGTGATTTAAAGATAAGTTGGAAGGAGAAAGGGCATATTAAAATGAGAAAAACTTCTCGACTTTTTCTAATTGGGGCTTTCGCTGCGAGAATTGTTACTTTGGACATTTTGCGGAGACCTCGCAGAGCGATTTTCTTAAAATATTTCGCCTAATTTTTTCATGATTTTAGTCGTCATTTTCTTTTTTTTTTATTTCTTTTTTTTTGACCGAGTGCCAGAATGTGAAAAATTAGCGAGTAGTCAATTAGGTATTGAAATATTTCAACAAAAAAAATATTGTAAATTCTCCAGTTTTTTTGCGATTTTGATAAATTAATCAAGAAGCCAAATTGCTTTGTATTTCTTTTAAATGGGAACACAAATATAAATAATCGAACCGGTTTAAAGACATAATTACAAATCTATTTTCGATTATAATGTATTTAAAAAATTCTATTTTTGTATTTCTAATTTTATATTAGAATAGATATTAAAATATCGGAATTTTGTCATTAAATTCAAAATTTCAAGATTATAGTCGATTTTTTGATACTTAAGTCGAAATTTCGGCAGGAAAAATGTCCAAATGTTTTAAATGTAAAATCAAAATGTTGGAAAAAATTAAAAATCCAAGTTTAAATGGAAAGTTCGGGCCAAAAGTCGAAAATTTCAGAAATTACTCGAAATTTATTTAAAAATACAAAGTTTTTGATCCAATTCAAAATTGCTATAGAAATTGAAATATACCTAAATGTCGAGAAACTTAAAATACATTTAATTTTTCTTTCAAGGTTATTACTTTCGAATTCAAACTTGGATTTTTTTTAACAAAAATAAATGTCGAAATTTCGAAAAATGCTTTGTTAGTTACTTATTTTTTTAGAATCTTGCTTTTTCACCAAATTCTGAAATTATTTGTTTTTAATTTCGTCTCTAAGTTCGGCTTCAAGTCGAAAATTTTGGCTTCAATCTGAAAATTTTGGCTTTAGACTGAAAATTTCGGCTTTTTCCAGCAATATTGACTAGTGTTCGAAATTAAGGCTGAGCTCTAAATTTAGGCTGAACTCCAAATGTAGACTAATCTCTAAATTTTGACTTTTTTCTAAATTTAGACTAATTTCTAAATTTTGACTTTTATTTAATGTTGAAGTTTAAACACGAATTTTCAAAATACCTGAAGGTTTTCTCGAACGTCGAAAGGTTGACAATTTTTGTTTAATTATGCTTATTTTATTTTATTAACTGATGAAGCCACAGTCTCGTTATTTTTTAGAATGAGGATATTTTTTTTATTGTGTTTTCTTTTAATGTTTAGGTCGGCCGACGGAAATTCCGGAAAGCGATGTCTATATCTGCACCTCCATGTACGATGAGATCAATAGACAGTTCAGGAAGCTGCCAATAGATGGTCTGAAGAAGTACAACCACAGCAATAATGTTACTGAAGATGAAATATATTACTTCCCAAGAATAATATATCCATCTAGGGTTAGTTATTGCAACTTCTATCTGTTGACATATTTAATTTTTGTCTCGTAGGTAGGACAAGTGGTACCCTATACTACGGTAGTTCAAACGCCCGAAGTTGCAAAATTACCCCCACCTCAGATAATGGAAGTGGTAGGTGGAATATCCAATTATTTCCAATGTTCCAAAATCAATAGGATTTATTCCAATAAATTACGAATGGTGCTCGAATTTAATACCAACATTAACATAAATTATGAGTAAACCGCAAAATTTCAATTTTTTTGAAAATTTTTTAAAGTTATTTTTTCTCGTCTATCTTTCTTTTTTTTCTTTATTTTTCTTTGTCTTTCAAATTCCAAGTTTATTTCATTTACTTGTTAGCTGGTAATTTAAAATTAAAATCTAGATTTGTTCCTAAAAATGTTGATCTTAATGAATTTTCAAGTCTAGTCTCAACATTTCGACTTTTAAAGTCATAATTCCAAGTTTTAACCAGAAATATTTTCATAAACTTCACGCCTGCCTCAAAGTTTGACCCTTCGAATTAAAAATCAAAAATTTGTGAAAAAGAAGACGATTTTAAATCTTAATTTTGGGAAATCTGCAGATAAGGTCGAAATTTATAAAAAAAATTAAATTGGAAATAGTCTAAATCTGGAGTAGAAGGCGAAGTTTATTATTATTATTGTTATTTATTTGGGGGTATGTTATCCCTGCACCTCTTGACACTTTTGCTTATTGTGCCTCCCCACGATTAACTCATATAAGGTCAGTTCTTTTGATAAATTTCAGAAACTCCTTTATGGGTGTTTCCACTCTTGTCCTTGGTATAGTCAGAACATTCCCAAATCAGGAATGTCCATCCCTTGCTAGAGCTGGATTTTCACATAATATGTCTAAACGAGTTTCTTCTTCTTCGCACATTCCACAAGTAGAAACATATTATAGAAGTAGAATTCTCTTGAAGCCAGTTGCTGTAAGATATGGGCACAGTGTCCCATAAATCGTCCAACTGTCCACCTACGTTGCTTAACTTTAAATGTTTCTTGACTCTTTTTTCTAATAGTCCGTCAATGAACATCCACGATTGTCTCTGGTCGTTGACATCCCTCCAGTGAGTGCTGTATTCTTAGTATGACCTCCCTTGCCGCCCTATAGGCAAGCGGCAAGTAGATTCTGGTCCTTCTAGAGGAAATTCTGCTCCTTTCTTGGCTAGATGGGCCCCAAACCATCGAAGTACAAAAAGGCGAAATTTATAAAACGAAATTTCGAGTTTAAACCCAAACTTTCGACATTTTGACCTAAAAAATTTTCAGGGATTTCTATTTTTTTCTAAATTTTTAAATGTTTTATTAAAATTTCAATGTTAAGTTTAAATTAACTGGAGACACAAAGTCTTACGATTTTTTTTTAAGTTTAATCCACTCGCAGGGGGTAACCCCATTATGCCTTCAAAGCACTGCGAGTAGGATGTGGAAACAAGGATAGGTGGCGATGAACCGCCAGGTTGTAATTTTTGGGGAAAATTCCTTTCGGTAACGCGTTCCATAGCTTGGAAGTTCTATAGAAAAAAGTCTCCATAGACAGAAGTCCTAACTGTGTCGATCTACACCACACAGGAATTTGCTGTCTCCGACTGTCTTGTATGCCTCAAGAATCTTGCCCTTGGGGGGATCAATCCTATTAGTTCCTGCGAGCATCTTTCATGTTAGTGCTTTTAAAAAAGAGAAAAGTCACCAACCATCTGCCTGTGCTCTAGTGTTTCAAGAGAATCAGTCAAACTCTCATCATCAATTAGCCGAATCGCTTTTCTTCGAATTGAATCCAAAAGAGCTAAAGTGTGCTTTGGGGCTGAACTCCAAACTTGAGAAACAGTATTGGCTAGTGTTGCCCTAACTTGAGCTTTGAATAGTGTGAGTAGCTTATGAGATATGAAGTACGTTTTAGCTCTAAAAAGAAAGCCTAGCTTCAGAGAGGCGAATTTGGAAATTGTCTCTAAATATCGACTTTTTCCCAAAAAATTCCTAGTTTTAGTTTAAAAGTAAATTTATATGAAAAGCCAAGTTGAGATTTTTAAATTAAATTCGATATTTCAGTCACAGCTCATAAAAAAATTCGACCAAGTACAAATTAAAAAAATAGATAATTTAAGTTTGGAATTTTGACAAAAAAGTCGAATTTTCGAAATTCAACACGAAATAATGTAATAAAACGTTCTCATCATTTCGATTATTTTTCTTTAAAATTTCTTTTTACATTTTCTGAAAGAAAAATTCACAATTTGTTGAAAATTTGATGTATTTGACGTTGCATCAACATTTTAGGAGCAAATTAAATTTGCAAGTTTGGAATTCTGGTAAAAAATCAAGAAATTTCGAAAAATTGTCTCACGAGAAATCACAAAATGTTAAATGTCTTAACATTTTCAACACAAAATGTTAAATGTCTTAACAGTTTTAATAGCGAAATTTCCACATTACCCGAATATTTGATATTTTTCTCAAAATTTCTCTAATCTCGAACTAGAATTTGAATTTTAAAAATTTATATTTTTTTGAAAAAGTGAAATATTTCAACCTAAAAACGAAACTAGATGAAAGTCTGAATTTCGAAAGAGTAAATGTGGAATTTAAGGAGACAATTTAAAGACATTTTTAGCAAACCTGAAATTTTGAAAAAGTCAAAACGTTGAGAAAAATTACGAAAATAAAAAAAGTTCACAAGATTTTCTTTTAACCTCGAAAGTTTGATCTAAGAATCAACAGTCAAAATTTTTAAAGAAACCTGCAACTAATTGATCAAAAATTTTCGAGTTTAATCCTGGAAATTTCCATTTTTCAATACTTCGTCATTTACTTTGAAAGTTGGATCATTTATTTTGAAATTTGGAGCTTAAAAGTCGAACTTTTGACCAAAAAGTCAATTATACTAAATCTTGAGATTAAAACCTGGGATTAAACTCGAAATTTTTTGATAAGTTCCAAGTTTTTGAAATTTTGGGTTTTTTTCTTAAAACTTGGAGTTTACACGTCCAATTTTTACTTTTTCTCCTAAAAATTCGATCATAATTGGAAATTTAGTCATTTTTGATTAAAAAAAGTAAGAATATTGAACAAATTCTACTTTCAGTTTCAAGAAAAAATAATTTCCAAAAAAACTGAAAGCTGAATTTGTTTCAATATTCATACTTTTTTAATCAAAAATGACTGCATTTCCAGTTTATGATCGATTTTTTTAAAATCTGGAAATGTTCATTTTTGAATACTTCGATTTTATTTTGAAATTCGGGATCTAAAAGTCGAAAACTTGAGAAAAGTCGGATATACTAAATTTTGGTCTTTGCAGGCCCGTGTTAATGACGGCTTAATACTCGAAATTTGTTGATAACTTTCAAGATTTTTCGAGTTTTTGTGTTTTTTAAAATTTGGAGTTTACACTTCTCCTTAAATTTCGACCTTAAATTGAAAATTTTGATGAAAAGCGATCTGCAATTGAAAAATTTCAACTTGTAACCATTAAACATAAAATTTTAAGATAAAATAGGTAAAAGTTTAGAGAAAAATGTAAATTTGGTTTAAAAAACATCGAGTTTAAATCCTAAATTCTGCGAAAAAGTGGAAATCTTGGAAAAAATCTACATTTTTTCATTTTCTAAAATTTCAGGTCTAAATTCTGAGTAAAAATCATTTCAAATAAAAACTTGAAAGTTGCAAAATGTTTCTGAAAATTTTGAGTTTAATCTTGAACTTTTTATTTTGGAAACTTAAATTATAACGAAGCAATATAACACTCGATATTAAGAAATTTCAGCTTTAAATTTAAGAAAAAAGTTACCATAAGAGGAACTCGAAAGTTTACATTTTTCTTAAAATTTCAAGTTTATTCTTGAGCTTTAACCTGAGTGTTTCTACTTTTGGACATTTCTTCTTTTGTTTTGAAATTTGGAGCTTAAAAGTCGAAAATTTGAGAAAAATGTTAAATGTACTAAATTTTGGGATTAAAGCCCAACATTTTTGGATAAATGTCCAGGTTTTTTTTCGAAATTTTAGCTTATTTCTTAAACTTTGGAGTTTACACTTCTAATTTTTACTTTTTCTCCTTAAATTAGAAATTTACTAATTTTTGACGAAATGTAAGATCTAGTAAAAAATTTCGACTTCTAACTTTAAATTGCTTGAAATTTAAAAGATAACTCAAAATGTCACAGAAAAAAGGCAAAACTTGATCAGAAACCTGGTTAATTCTGAGAAAAAAGTGAAAAACATAAACTCGAAAACGAAAAAATTACAATTTTAATCTTTTTTCCAAATATGTCGATGTAAATCTTTCGTTCTTTGGCTTCGAAATATTCGAGAAGAACAAGAAATTTATATTTTTCTATAAAATCGAGAATTTTGAAATTTTCAATTAAAACGCGAAAGAACTGAAAATTTATAAATAAAAGAACATTTCTTAAACTGAGTTATTCCCATTCTACTCCTTTGTAGTTAAACCATACTAAATAAATAGGACGTTTCGTTTAAACTTGATGATTTACGAATGTTGGGAAACCCAGCTGTATAAAACTACATACTTTTGCATCCAATCGAACGTTTTGCAAATTTTCTAAGACATACAATAGAAAATATTATTCAATCACAAATATGTTCAATAAAATTGAACAAAGAGTCACGCCGTATCAAAAAAATTCTAAATAACTAACTGCTGCTTTTAGGATCCTTCCCCTCAGTTAACAAAAATGACAGACATGGATATCCTCATGGAAGACTCGCTAGATGGTGGCCCGCCCTCCGTAGGCTCCGGAGATATACCCGCCACCACTCCAGTTTCCGGTAGTAATATCACATCGACACCAGTCACCACCAAGAAGGTATTCCACCTATTTATCGTCTAGTTCCCCTTACGAAGTCAATTTCATTTTTAGAAAGCGAGCAAGAACAAAGTCGTCACCGGTTACATTTTATACTCGAGGGAATTCCGCAAGCAGATAGTCCAAAACAACCCAGAGTCGAATTTCGGCGAAATCAGTCGAATAGTCGGCGTGGAATGGAGGTCCTTACCCGCCAACGAGAAACAAATGTGGGAGGAGAAAGCTTCCAAGATAAACGAAGAGAATAAGGCGCAGATGAACGCGGATGAGGCGTCCCAAAGCCCCGCTCCTTCCGCCCAGCCTACCGCCGGTCATCCCGACTTGGTAATAACCTTAGTGGCGACAAATTTCAATATTACAGTTAATTTTTAACAGATATATGAATGTCTTTGGGATAACTGCGATTTTCAATTTGAAGAAACTCCAGATCTGATCGAGCATTGTGTCAAAGACACCAAGGATTGTCAAGGGCATGTGCAGGCTTATTTCCAGGCGAATCCCGACACAGAATTTCACTGCCAGTGGAAGAATTGTTTGAGGAATAATAAAAAGAATCTGTTGCCGTTCCCTAATATCGCCAGATTGGTGAGGCATGTACGGGACATGCACATTAATAAAGGGAATGGAAAAATTGTCCCTCAGGCTGAACGCAGCAAGTAAGTAGTAATCATGAGCGCTAGATTTTAATCTAGTTTAGATATTTTACAGTTTATAACTTGGATTGTCAATGGAAGTAATTGGTTTTAAAAATAATTGCGCAAGATTAAAGGTTAAAGTACATATGTTATACCGTAAGGAAAGGGAAGCGACGCGAACAAAATCTTCCTTTGAATCTCACCACGTTTCTCTTCCGACAAGTGCATGTTATCGCATTAAAAAGCATTGAATGTAAAATGGTAACATTGCTTCACTTCGCTTCTCTTCTCATATGGTACAACATATGTGCTTCAACTTTAAAGCGCGTATTTTTTATTATAAACTAAATTAAAAAAAAAAAGTTGCAGATTTTATGCAACGTTTCTTTACGGGAAAATATGTCTCGTGTAAAAATTTGTTGGATGGGACACTTCTTACAATGGGCGTCAATGCTAGGCTCAGTCAATCAAAATTTATAATTGTTGGTTTTGGGGGAAAAAACTAGAAAACCAGTAAGGTTCTTTGGAGTTAAAATTTCAGCTTTACACATTTTTTCTTGAATTTCTACCTCTAAAGTCACATTTCAAGTCAAAACCCGCAATATTGCCAACACTTATATTTTAAAAATGTCTGGTTTCTCTCAAAATTGACTTATGTTACAAAATTTGATAATTTTACTTATAAAATGTTGTCCCTAAAATTGACATTTTAAATTTAGGCTCGAAATTAAGACTTAGACTCGAAATTTAGAGATAAACTCGAAATTTAGAATTTAAACTCGAAATTTTGTGTTTAAGTTTAAACTCGTTTAGACTTGAAATTCGAAATTTTGATTTTAAACTCGAAATTTTGATTTTTGTATCAAAAATTTTTGCCGAAATGTAGTTTAATGGTCAACGTAAAAAATCTAAGATTGAAGTCGACATTGAACTCGAAATTTTCAGATTAAAGTCAAAATTGTGCTTTTAAATCCGAAATTTCGTCTTTTTTTGGAATAAACTTGAGTTTGGTCTTTCTGGCTGAAAAAAAGTTGGAACGAAAAAAATTAAGATTTTTAACGACATTTGTTTTAAATATTTTCCTCGAAATTCACTTTTATTGTAAAATTTCGAGTTTCTTCTTAAAATTTCTATTTTAAATTTAAATTTTCAGTTCTTTCCTTTTTTAAGTTGTGCGTTTTTGACGAAATTTTGGGATAATTTCCGAAACTGTAAGATTCAAGTCGAAATACTAATCGAAAATAATTCGTGACTAAATTTGGAATTAATAAAAAAAATGTATTACATTTAAAGATAAATTTTGTTTAATTTAATGAACTAAAGTGAACTTTTTTCGGAATTTCGAGTTTTGCCCTGAAATCAGCCTCAATTTCAAACTTTTTTTTTCTCAATATTTTGATTTTTATGTAATCATTATCAAAATAATTTGAAAGTTAAAGTGGAAATTTCTACAGTAAACTTGAAATATCGAGGTATTTTGATTTTTTATGTAATCATTATCAAAATAATTTAAAATTTATAGCAGCAATTTCTAGAATAAACTTGAAATATCGAGGTTGAAGGTAAAATTTTTAATAAAAGCGGAAAGAAAAAAAAATAAAAAGTTAATAGCAATTTTTAAGAATTTCTTAACAAAATCTAGAATCGGAAGGAACATTTTAGAAAGTCATTTTACAAGTTTAAAGTTTTTCTCGAAACTATCCTTTTGATAAATTTGAATATTTTTTAAAAAGTTTCGCTTTGTTAGAAATTTTATTTTTATTTTGAGTTCTCAACGTTTAAAATTGCAATTTTTTGCTTTTTTTATTAAAACATTGACGTTAAACTCAAAATATATCCTTTTTTCTGAAGAATTCAATTTCATCTCATATTTCGACTTTAATCTGAAAATTTCAAAAAGTAAACAAAAGCTCAAATTTCAGAAACTAAACTAGAACTTCCTTAAAAAGGGTATTTTTTAAAAAAAATCCGAAATTTGAATTTAAATTTCAACATCTTGATTTTCTTCCCAATAGTTTGCTTCTAAATTTGAGACCTAGGAAAATACGTAATCTTTCAAGTTAAAGTTTTTGAAAGGTTTCTTAAAATGTCTAGTTTATGCCTGAAATTTATATTTAATTTATTATTACTTAATATTAAAGTCAAAGTTTCAAGTTTAACGCAAAATTTGGAATTGAAATGGAAGTATCAAGGTTCAGTTCCAAATTTCAAAATTAAAATCGAAATTTTGGAAAAAACTGTAACTTTCTAAAAAAGCTAAAGATTTAAAAAAGGACTAAAAATTTATAAAAGGATCCTTCCTTTCTTCGTCTGTCCTTCCTCTCTCCTTTTACTTTCCTCTTCCTTTACTTTCCTCTCTCGTTTTACTTTCCTCTCTCGTTTCACTTTCCTCTCTCCATCCTCTTTCTCTTGTGACATCTGTGATTATTTTTGAAACCAAATCTTTCAAAACCAAATTTTGTGAAAGACGACTCTTAACTAAATATTAAGTAATTTGGCCCCTATTTTGTTAGAAACTTCATTGGAAACAGAGTGATGCCAGTTTTACAGCCGTGCGTTCCGACAGTTGCTGAAGTTAAACCTGGTTTGTCATCATTTAAAAATCGGATTGATTGAATTTGCATGAGCTTGGATTTTATTTAGGTTTACTGTGGTCCATGGAAGATGTGCTCATTTTAGATTGACGGTGAACGTTCTCGCCGCATTACATTTTGTTCAGCGCGGATTGTTGCATCCTTGATTATACGAGTGTAATGCAGGGATAACGTTCCCCCGGCAGCTGTTTTGTATCTTACGGTTATGTTATGATGTCAACTGTTGTTAAGTTGATTTTCTTTGTGTAGTTATTGCATTTTGACATTTTGATGTTGTGGTAGGAACTTCAAGCCCGCCAGTAAACAAGGTGTTACTCGCTCGACTCCTAGTGCTAGCCATAATTCTCGTGAGTTGTTTTTTTATTTTAATTTCCTAGTTTTTAGCGCCCGTAGCTTGCAATAGATAGGATTTAGCATGCTTTGTTTTATTCACGACTTAATTTTTAATCTTCTGTTTCGGAATAGCAGCTAGCGCTTCTTTTAACTCAGTTGCAGGTAATTTGGTGACACATTTTAAAATTTTCCGTAGCTAGCGCTTTATATTATAATAAAGGAAAACATTTTCATTTTGGGGGTGTATTTTAAATGCAGGTTCCACAACTGCCGCCACTGCTGCACCACCAGCGCCGCCAAAGGTACAAGAACCGATGTTTATTACTGTGCCACCCAAACCACAGAGGGCGTTACACTCGGAAGCATATATCAAGTATGTTCCTTATAGCTTTATAAGTTGATATTATATGATGTTATATTTAGGTATATTGAGGGGCTAACCTCCGATAACAAATTCATTTCGGCTTGGGAGAAATCTCTGCATGCAACACAGGAATCAGTTCCGGCTCCAGATCCAGAAAAATTACAGAATGCGACCACGTGGTTAGGAAAGAAGGCGGATCAACACGACAACGTGCTTGCAGCTCTATGGGGACTTAGGAACGCCCTTCTGAAAGACACTCTAGGGTTAGCGAAATCCTTTTAAGTGCTAGAAATATTCGTGTGACAGTATCTACTTAGCTTAATTAATTTGTATAAGGTATGTTGTAGGTTTTATAGAATAAAAAGCTTTTGTGTAATTTTCTTTCATTATTTTTTTTATTCATTCATTTTTACACTTCAGCTTATAAGAAATTAAAGAGTGGACATTTTCTTGAGGGTTAAAGTTTTTCGTTAAGAGTTCACCCAAAGCTCGTAAGAAGTGTCAGTACAAAAATGGAGTACTTTAAAATACAATCCTTTCGTATAGGGTAACCTTATTTGGCCTTTGGAGCATTGTTAGCATGATGGAATAAAGATAGATAGCGATGATCCGCCTTTTTAAATAATAATTTTCGAGGAAAATTCGAATTCCACAGTTTGTATAGAAAAAAAAGTCCATAGGCGGAAGTTCTCACTGTGCCAAGCTGGATCACATAAAAATTTGCCCTCTCCGACTATCTTGTGTGTCTCAAGAATGTTGCCCTCGAAGGGATCAAATCTATCAGTTCCTGCGAGCATCTCCCACGAAAGTAGAGGGTGGTTCAGTGAAAAGCACAGATAGTTTAAATGAAATGAAAAATTGAAAGAAAAATCAATATATTACAAAAATCTCAAGTAACATTAGTGGAAATTTGTTCTTAAGTAATGAGGTTCAATTTTTAAAATCATTTCTGATAAATGGCGACCGTTGTTTTCTAAGTCTATTACGGAAATGTTCACAAACCTGTCCCAGTATTGCTGGTACTTCTTCAATTCGAATTTTTTAAAAATGAATTGATATTCCTGTCCTGTGGTAGTTGCCCTGCTCCATCTTGTTGGAAGAAACTGTTGCCATTAGCCCGATTGTCGAAATCGTGGAATGAAAAGGTAAAACGCTTTGGCAGTAAAACTTTGTTCTCCAGTTCAGTGCTGCAGGGTAACTGAATTTCCCACTTCGTAGAACGAAACAGCCATTCCCTTGTTCCTCCCTTTGTCACTAACCATCGTTAGAAGAAGGGTTTTTCAGCGCCTCACCTTGAACTTTTAGATAAAAGACAAGTCTCTAACCATCCGCCTGTGTTCAGTATTTCAAAGCGTCTGCGAATTTCATCATGAATTAGGCGAATCGCTCTTTGAAACTGAATGCAAAAGAGCCAAAATGTGTTTTGGGGTTGAACTCCAATCAGTATTGCAAGGTCGATATAACTTGAACTTTGTAGAAAGTGTGCACACATAACAGTAAGTATATATATAATGTTAACAATATCAAATATGTGTCAATTACAAATTGTGGTCAATTTCTTGTCATATGGCTACCTATTTTGAAAAAAAAGAAAAAGTCGTAATCTTGCCTCTAACTCGGCAACCATAAGTCTAACAAAAGCAACTCTTTCGTAGAGAATTTTCTGCATGTTTGATTCTAAATATTAAGTAGCGTTAATCAATAATCAAGATATATGCTGCAAAAGCCAGTAATTTTACAGAAAATAACTTAAAAGCATTACTTTTTTATTTAATTTTATTAACAATTCGATATTGAATTCGACGTTTCAATCATAAAATCTGATTTTTCCAGTTTTTTCTTGAAAGGTCACCCTTAAATTTTTATGTTTTTCAAGATTATAGTTGAAATTTTGACATTTCAACTTTTTCAGAACCAAAATTTCAATAAAATTGTCAAACTAGATTTTTTTTGGTATATTTTCCAAAGTAAATTTAGTTTATTCTGAAATTTAACTATTTTACAAAATTCTATCTTAAATCTAAATATTTTGACTTCGTTGGGCTAATAAAACACGATGCCGTCTACAGCTTATTTGCTAAAATTTTGTTAGAATTCCAAATTAATAAATTTGGCAAACATATTTAAATTTTAGGAAAAAATGAGGATTTCAGGAGAGTCCAAATTTTTTTTAAAGCGTTAGTGCCTTAGCACTAATTACATACCAAACAAAATGGTCTGTTAGAATTAAATGAACTATGATCATTAATTTTATGTAATATTTCTGCGACCCAGTTTGGAAATATTTAAATTTTTGCTAATGAAAATTGGAAATATTTAAATTTTTACTAACGAAAGTTGACAATATTCCAAAACATTTTTAAACTATGACTGACGTGATATCAAAATTCTTAAAACGAATATTGTCAACTTTCATTATTTAAAATTTAACTATTTCCAAACGAGGTTGCAGAAATGTTAAATAACATTAATAATCATAATGTTTCCGAACAAAGAGAGTCTACAATGAAAAATAACTACAATATGTTTCATTTTATGTGGTCAGCGACAAGTTGTAAAGAGCGGCCTGTAAATGGAGGGCTACCATCTCCAAAATGCTAGTTCAAGTTCCAGTCCGGATCTGCCCTTTTCAGATTACAAACATCTTTGACTATAATCCGAGACAAACACGGAACATGTTCTGTGCACGGAACCATAGAATGTTTCGACATTTGAAGCCCCTTGTCAACGCAAATATTGATTCGAAATCTCTATTTGTGATATTAAGGCGTTAAGAACCTAAAATTTACAATTATATATTCTTTAATTATCGATGCAGGCTTACGTTGTTGAGCTTTCTTCTCCTAAACGACAGAATTTATGAATAATATAATTAACGAATTGTCAAAAGTTTGTTGACCTTGAATCTAGAGTCATCGAATGTTTGGGGTTAAACGAGGCTTTATTTTGTATTCTAATAACTTCATCAAATTTAACAATAAATCAGTCTAACTGTATGAGTTTCATTTTGGGTCGCATCTGGTATTTCATGTAAAGTCAAAGGTTATTTCGTTGATTCTGCGGTTTTGTATTTAATTGTAGATCTGAGGTAATATCAGAGAATATTTCTCTATAGGATATGTTATACTTTCTATGGATATAGGTTAAAGTCGTAGATCATTATTCCTACAGTTAGTAGATCTAATACTTAGTTCTAGTAGTTCGAATGATTCCTGTCAAAACTCTGTCAATCAAGTGTAATTGTATAAAATTTTAATGCAAATTGCTTGAAATTGTATGGTATTTCCAGAAATTAGTTTGTTTGGCTTTTTTAGGATTAGAAGCAGAAATTTATTTAAAAAAGTCGCTCCTTTGGCGAGTAAGTATATCTAAAATTCGTTCTAACCCATAATTTGCCTAAAGCAATTTTCGTCTACATTGGCAACTTTTCAGTCTATTTACAAATAGGGGAGTCATTGGAGAAAGTACTAAGGCAAACAATTCTTACTATGTCGATAAATTTTCACTTTTCGATTAATCTACTTTTTTTATTCAAAGGTATTTACAATTTTGGCACACAAGTAAGGTGTTTTGGAAGCTTACGATAATCCCAAATACAGGATGTTTAGTGTATAATGGGCCTTACTTATGGATGATTTAAGTCGTTAACCTTAATGCAGAGTTGATCAGTTGAGAAACTGCAGTGTTGAAGAAATCGATCAATCAGTTTTCAGCATTAATTAATTTTGGGATAATTGTTCTGTTTTGGAAAATTAGATTTCTTGGGATGATAAATTCTAATATCTGCTGCTTTTTTGGGGGAAATTATGAGGGCTTTTTCAACACTTATTTTCTCCAGTTTTTTTTACCAAATAGGGATTTTAAAAAAATAATTAACGAAAAAAGGTAACTGAAAATCTAGACGTGTGGAATAAGCAACTGGTGAAGAAAATGCCTTTCCATAGAAATGAAAATAATTAATGAATAGTTATTTTGAAGCAGTGTTCAGTTTGCTTTAAAAAAGTGTATTCTAGTTGCATGCATAATATAAAATAATTCTAATAACGTTAACATTTTTTCAAAAATTGTGGAATTTTTAATATTTATTATTAATATATTTTATGATTTATGAAAGTTAAAGAAAAGTGAAAAAATATATTATTTATTTAACCTAGATAATCTTTTAACATAAATTTAAGAATGATTTAGTTTTTTTCCACCATAAATAGTCAAACTCTAGCCTTGTTTAAGAATAATCCGAATTTACCTATTTGAAACTTTTTAAACTTTTTCCCCAAATTTCAAAAATATTGTCCTTTGTCTTGAAATTTTTACAGTCGAAAGAAATACAAAGTTTCCGGTTAAAAGGCTAAATTTCAGAGTTAAGGTTGAAATCTCCCAAGTCGAAATGTGGTAAACTTTGGAAATTCTAAAACAATTTTTTCTCAAAGTTTCGAGTTTACAATCGAAATGTTGCTTTCAAATTGAAATTTCGACTTTAATTTTTTTCTTCATTTTCGAAAGGTTATTGACTCATCTTGAATTATTTCAAAAATTTTATTTTAGCTTACAAACTGGGCTCGCAAGCTTAAATAAAATTTTTGAAAATAATTCAACTTTAATGTGGAAATATAAGGATGGAAAAATTACTGCTATTAGTTATTAATTTAAAAATTTCCCGATTAATTATTTTTTACAAAGTTCCACCTTATTAAGTAAAAAGAAAATAGTTTCTGTAAATTGCAAGCATTGTCTACTTGTGCAAGTTCGATTTAACCCTTTCGCGACGTACTATTTTCCTATTTAGGTATGCTCATAAGGCAATAAAATAATAGACAAGGTTAAAATTGCCTATAAACACAAATAAACATATCTAACACATAAAACGGAACGTCCGGCATTCGTAGCGTAAATATAATGAAATTGGATAAATACGGTCTTCGACTATTTGTCACTTTTTTTTATCACGAGAATATGCGGTCTTCGGCGCGAAAAGGTTAAACAAAACAGGAAAAAACTTTAAATCCTGAGTTAAAAATTTTTCATCTAAACCTAAACAGAATTTTGAGAAAATGTTCCAAATTTAGAAGATGCTTTTGCGTAAAAATTTGTTTTTAACACATTTCCTGACAAATGTCTACGTAATTAAATTCTAATCCATAAAAGGTTAAAAATTTGGAATTAAGTAAATATTTCGAAACACGAAGTCAAAATATCTGAAAAAAGCCTAGATTGTCAGTTTTGAATCAAAACTTAAGAGAAAAAAATTGAACATTTCAAACGTCAACTTTACAATTTGAGGAGAAGCGAAACAATTAGAAATAAATTATACAGAATTTTTGAATCTTACATTTTTGGCTTTACTTTGAAAAATCGTGTTTGAACATAAAATTTCTAAAAAACGGTCTAAATTGCCAGAAACCGAAACGTTAATAAAACACTTTAAATAATATTAAAATTTAAAATGTTCTCTAACTTTAGATTTTGGTAAAATGTATATTTGGTGTTTTTTTTTCTCGAAGTTTCAATTTCTAAACCTAAGATTTCGCCCAAAGCTGACAATTTATAAATTCGAAATTAACGTCGAAAATTTGTTGAAAACATCCAGACTTTCGACAATAAATTTTGAGATGTTAAAAAATTTGTAATGAATTTTTGGAAATTTTAATTTTTTCTCGAAATGTCGTCATTAATCTTGGTATCCATATTAGTTCTTGGATTTTAAAGTTTAAACTGTCAAACTAAAACTTCGGATTTAAAATAAATGTTCAAATTACGAGAAAATAATCAACATTTATTAAAAAATTGAGTTTTAGCCTAAAATGTCAAGAACAACAAAATTTTGACATAACTTTCAAAATTTACAACAGTTCTTGAATTTAAGAGTTTAGAATTTCAAGTTGAAACTCCGGATTAAAATGAAGGATCAAATTTCGGGAAAACAATGAACATTGTAAACATGTGAAACATATGAAAAAATGAAAACAATCAAGTTTAAACCTAAAATTTCGAGAAACAGAAATTTTGATATTAATCTTAGAATTTACAAAAGTTCTTGCATTTTAGAGTTTAAAAGTTCAAGCCCAACCCCAAATTTAAAATGAAGGTTCAAATTTCGAGAAAATAATCAAAATTTATTAAAGCATGGAATTTGAACATAAAATTTCGAGAAAAATGAAATTGTGTCATTAGTCTTTAAATTCACAAGAGTTCTTGAATTTTAGAGTTTAACATTTTAAGCTGAAACCTAATATTTAAAATAAATATTTACATTTAGAAGAAAACCCAACAGTTGCAAAAAAATCGTTAATATGCAACTTTAAGAACAACTAAATTGATAACCAATTTTAAATATTCTTTATCTAACCCAAAATGTTGGCTTTTTGCTATCAGTTGTATGTACTTTTCCATTTTTCAAGAGAATTTTCTGTGAATAACCAAATTCACTTTTGGTGCAGTAATCAGAATCAGTAAGCTAATCCCGAGTTAAATTTTTTCATTGAATTGTTTAAAAATCCTTCATGATGTTGATTGATATTATACAAGAGTTCCCGACAGACGTAACAGATGATTCCAATCGCTCTTCTTTGGCATATTCTCGGAAACCGAAATAAAACTGTAAAATTTCAAATAAACCCGACGGCCACAGCACCCAATTAATTAGATTATTCGCCTTGGACTCGTGCCAGCGCCCACTAAAATAACTCAAGAGTGAGAAATCGCATTTTGAAGCAGTCGAATAAAATGAATGGGCGCGGCCGCTTCATCCGATCCTCCGTAAGGAGCAAAAGCAGCAAAACATCTTCGTTGAGCGATGTTGATACCCGGGAAAAAATCAAAGACTGCTGTCGGAAAATCGTGGCGTTTATGTGCTCTCAGATCGGGGTTGGGTGTCTAGTGGTCGGTTACACGTTGATTGGGGCAGTTAGTTTCATGAAGATCGAGTTGAAAGGGAAACAGGATCATTTCCCCAACGCGACTAGTATGAGGGATGGTATCGCTGAAGATTTGTGGGAGGTGGCGGCCCATATCAATACTTTTAACAAGTCGGAATTCGCGGCTGAGACCGATAAGGTTTTGGTGAGGTTCCAGAGGGAGGTGGTGCAGATGGTGAAGCATGGTTACGACGGGAGGAATCAAACTGAAATTTGGACGTTCCCCGGGGCTTTGATGTTTTCCCTTAGTACTATTACGATGGTGGGGTATGGGAATATGGCTCCGAAGACGTCTTGGGGTAAACTCGCCACGGTGTTGTATGCTGTATTTGGGATCCCTCTCTACGTTTTATATTTTCTTAATATTGGGAAATTCCTCGCTGGTTGTTTTCGTTGGTTGTACATTTGGTTCGTTGAGTGTAGTTCTCCAAAGGAAGATTTGCAGCAAACGCGCCGGATTATAGTCCCGTCGACCGCCTGTTTGTGGGTTATTGGCGCTTATATTTTAACCGGGGCGATAATGTTTGCCAACTGGGAAAAGTGGAGTTATCTCGACAGTACTTATTTTTGCGTTACCAGTTTGTGTAAACTCGGTTTTGGGGATTTCGTCCCTGGGAACATATCAACAAGTGGGAGTCAGACACGTCTGATTGTGAACTATTTGTACATGTTATTCGGCCTAGGGCTAGTTGCAATGTGTTATAATTTAATGAGGGAGGAAGTTAGGGTTAAAGTTCAAGAAATGAGTGAAGATTTTACACAGTGTCTTGAGGATACTCGCGTTAGACTCGTTATATGTTACAGACGATGCTGTCCAAGCGATGTACCGGTTTATTAAAACTTTTTTTGTTACTTTTCAGAAACTGTCGACCTAAATGCGTTTTCAGTTTAACGAGCGTTTATATTTAGTTCTCGTTGCAGATGTGAAGCTTTGGAATATGTTTGGAGCCGGTGCTCCACTCGTTCGACTTTGCAACATTCCAGGTTTCGACGCCAGAAGCAACGACGTGGTTTATTGTAAGCCATATGACCTAAAAAATGTTACGAGCGTCGTTGTTTATTTTGGAGGAGACGTACAGGTTTGTAACATTATAGCCGAGGTAATTTCGAGATTTTTTAAATTTCAATTTTATTCTCAAAATTCCCAATTTACTATTTTGGCTTTTCTTCATTTTGGTTTCAGACTGGTTTGACTTCTTGCATAATTTGAAGTTTTTTCGATTTTAAATTCTCCCTCTCAAAATTCGGAGGTTAAACTTACTCGAAAAAACGCTAAGAATAAGTCAGAATTCTTATTTTTGGAGATTTTGATTTTTTTCGAACTAATGTCGAGAGTTTGAGCCAGGAAACTTTAAATTTCAAGTTTAAACTCAAAATTTTCAGAAAAAACTACTTTTACGGAAAATTCGATATTTATAAAACGCATTCAATATTTAATTTGACTTCGATTTTTAGAATCGAAATCTTATGAAGAAATATGATTTTTAAGCTTAAACTAAAAACTCCCAAAAAAAGTTCATTTGGAAAAAATAAAACTCGAATTTTGCAACAAAAATATTCTAAAGTAGGGGTGGGGAATCGGCCGGCGGACCAATGAATCGGCCTGATGCATAAATATGGATTTTTTTTTCGATATTTCAACCTTTTTTAATCGGTTTTTGCATTCGAAACATTTTGCTTTCAAGCATAAAAATGTTTTACAAATTTTGAGTCTTTGTTATTGACAATTTTGATTTTCTTTAGGGAATTTTCAGTTTAAACTGCGAATTTTACTTGCTCAAAATTGTATTTACCTTTAAAATTCCATTTATCTTGATATCCTCATTTTGACTTCAAAAATTTATTCTATTGAAAATTTTCTACGTTTATCGTATTTTGATGTAGGGTTTTTCATAAAATTTCGATTTTCTACTTAAAATTTGACCTTTTTCCAAATAAAATACGACGTAATTTCCAACATTTCGACTTTATTAGACTTTTCTAAGTTTCAGATTAAAATTAAAACCAAAGATCATTCGAAATTTCGAGTATAGGCTTTACTTTTTTAAACATTTCAAGAGTTTCTCGAAAAATCGACGTTTCCAATATTTTAATTTAAAATCACCAACATCTTTAGTATAAATTAGGGATTTAACGATTTCTGATATTAAAATCGAGATCCGATAGATTTCGAGATTAAATTTAAATTATGGCTAAAAATTCGAAGTTTTAAGCGAAATTACTCTCGAAATTTCCAAAAAAAATATGTAATGCTGCTTTTAATAAAATTTTGGCTTAACTTTGAAACAATAAATTTGTGAAAAATGCCATATTATCCAATATCAACTTAAAAAAACGAATTTGTTACTAATTTTCACTTTTTCATCTAAATTTTGACGATGTTGAAAGTTCGAGAAAAAGTTGAAACTCCTAAGAAATCTTTTTTCGAAATGGTTACCCGTTTGATTAAAATTTTAACTTAATTTTAAAAAAAAATCGGAAAAATTCAAAATCTTGAGTAATTGAAAATGTTTAATTTTGTAATAAAAGTCAACATTTCTAGAAAAAGCCAGAGTGGGAGAAAAATGGAAGGGAAGTCAATTTTTGAGAAAAAAGTTGAATTTTGGGAATAAAGTTAAAATTTTGAAAAAATGGCCGATTTTGAAAAAATGGTCAATTTTTAGAATAAATTGAAATTTCGAGGAAAAGCCGAATTCCAAAAAAGTATAAAATTCGGAAAAAATTACTCTAATTTTGCAAAGAAAACGAACTAAAAAAAAAAAAGTCGAATGTTGACGACGAAATATGAATAAAAAGACGAATCTCTGGGAAAAACTCGAAATTTGCAGAAACCTGTGTGTTAAATTTTGAGAGAAAAATCGAAATTTTTGGGACAAACGTTTACCCTGTTCGAGAAAAACAAATTTCTAGGAAAAAACCAGAATTGCGCGAAACATAAAATGTTGACTTTGGCATTAAAATCAACATTTTCAGAAAAAGTCAAGCTTCGATAAAAATTAAGCAAAAAATACATTTTTTTTGATGGAACGGACTTGTCCTTGGTTATCTTCAAAAATTGATAGACAAATCTTGTCCCCTGACACTAAGAAAGATTAAAAAATGCAACAAAAGTTGTTCTAACGCGTTTCGATTGCCAAGCTATCATCTTCAGAGAGATACTACAGAAAATACATAGTCTAAAAAATAAAATGAAATTTTCCAATAAAAAGTCAAATTTTGAGCAAAAACCGAATTATGGGAAGAATCGGAAATCTTGGAAAAAACGAGAATTTTGAGAATACACTGAAATGTCGAGAATTCATTAAAATTTTGACCTAATTTAAAAAAAAGCGGAAAAATTAGAAATCTTGAATAACAGAAAATGTCGAATTTTGAAATAAAAGTCAACATTTCTAGAAAAAGCCAGAGTGTGGGAAAAATGGAAGGGAAGTCAGTTTTTGAGAAAAAAGTTGGATTTTGGGAATAAAGTTGAAGTTTTAAAAAAATGGCCGATTTTTAGACTAAATTGAAATTTCAAGGAAACGCCGAATTCCAAAAAAGTATAAAATTCGGAAAAAAATTACTCTAATTTTACAAACAAAACGAACTTTAAAAAAAAAGTCGAATATTGACGACGAAATATGAATAAAAAGACGAATCTCCGGGAAAAACTCGAAATTTGCAGAAACCTGTGTGTTAAATTTTGAAAGAAAAATCGAAATTTTGGGACAAACGTTTACCCTGTTCGAGAAAAACAAATTTCGAGGAAAAAACCAGAATTGCGCGAAACATAAAATGTTGACTTTGGCATTAAAATCAACATTTTCAGAAAAAGTCAAGCTTCGATAAAAATTAAGCAAAAAATACATTTTTTTTATGGAACGGACTTGTCCTTGGTTATCTCCAAAAATTGATAGACAAATCTTGTTCCCTGACACTAAGAAAGATTAAAAAATGCAACAAAAGTTGTTCTAACGTGTTTCGATTGCCAAGCTATCATCTTCAGAGAGATACTACAGAAAATACATAGTCTAAAAAATAAATTGAAATTTTCAAATAAAAAGTCAAATTTTGAGCAAAAACCGAATTATGGGAAGAAGCTGAATTCTTGGAAAAAACGAGAATTTTGAGAATACACTGAAATGTCGAGAATTCATTAAAATGTTGACCTAATTAAAAAAAAATCGGAAAAATTCGAAATCTTGAATAACAGAAAGTGTCGAATTTTGAAATAAAAGTCAACATTTCTAGAAAAAGCCAGAGTGTGGGAAAAATGGAAGGGAAGTCAATTTTTGAGAAAAAAATTGGAATTTGGGAATAAAGTTGAAATTTTGAAAAAATGGCCAATTTTTAGAATAAATTGAAATTTCGAGGAAAAGCCGAATTCCAGAAAAGTATAAAATTCGGAAAAAATTACTCTAATTTTGCAAAGAAAACGAACTTTAAAAAAAAGTCGAATATTGACGACGAAATATGAATAAAAAGACGAATCTCCGGGAAAAACTCGAAATTTGCAGAAACCTGTGTTAATAAATTTTGAAAGAAAAATCGAAATTTTGGGACAACCGTTTACCCTGTTCGAGAAAAACAAATTTCAAGGAAAAAACCAAAATTGCGTGAAACATAAAATGTTGACTCCTGGCATCAAAATCAATATTTTCAGAAAAAATCAAACTTCGATAAAAATTAAGCAAAAAATACATTTTTTTGATGGAACGGACTTGTCCTTGGTAATCTTCAAAAATTGATGGACAGATCTTGTCCCCTGACACTAAGAAAGATTAAAAAAATGCAACAAAAGTTGTTCTAACGCGTTTCGATTGCTAAGCTATCATCTTCAGAGAGATACTACAGAAAATACATAGTCTAAAAAATGAAATGCAATTTTCCAATAAAAAGTCAAATTTTGGGCAAAAACCAAATTGTGGGAAGAAGCTGAAATCTCGGAAAAAATGAGAATGTTGAGAATACCCTGAAATGTCGAGAATTGATTAAAATTTTGACCTAATTTAAAAAAAAGCGGAAAAATTCGAAATCTTGAATAACAGAAAATGTCGAATTTTGAAATAAAAGTCAACATTTCTAGAAAAAGCCAGAGTGTGGGAAAAATGGAAGGGAAGTCAATTTTTGAGAAAAAAGTTGAATTTTGGGATAAAGTTGAAATTTTGAAAAAATTGCCAATTTTTAGAATAAATTGAAATTTCGAGGAAAAGCCGAATTCCAAAAAAGTATAAAATTCGGAAAAAATTACTCTAATTTTGCAAAGAAAACGAACTTTAAAAAAAAGTCGAATATTGACGACGAAATATGAATAAAAAGACGAATCTCCGGAAAAAACTCAAAATTTGCAGAAACCTGTGTGTTAAATTTTGAGAGAAAAATCGAAATTTTTGGGACAAACGTTTACCCTGTTCGAGAAAAACAAATTTCGAGGAAAAACCAGAATTGCGTGAAACATAAGATGTTGACTTTTGGCATAAAAGTCAACATTTTCGGAAAAAATCAAACTTCGATAAAAATTAAGCAAAAAATACATTTTTTTTGATGGAACGGACTTGTCCTTGGTCATCTTCAAAAATTGATACATAAATCTTGTCCACTGACATTAAGAAAGATTAAAAAATACAACAAAAGTTGTTCTAACGCGTTTCGATCGCCAAGCTATCATCTTCAGAGAGATACTACAGAAAATACATATTCTAAAAAATAAAATGAAAATTTCCAATAAAAAGTCAAATTTTGAGCAAAAACCGAATTTTGGGAAGAAGCTGAAATCTTGGAAAAAAGGAGAATTTTGAGAACACACTGAAATTTCGAGAATTCGAGAAAAAATCAATTTAAATATAACCTAATTTAGAAAAAATTTGTAAATTTCCAGAAAAAGATCGAGCTTTAAAAAAGACGAACTTTGTCAGAGAAAGATCAAATGTCAAGAAAAAAATGAAAGTTGAGAATAAATTCGAACTTAAGAAAAAAGATTGAGAGCCAAAGTCGATACATTAAAAGACGAATTTCCAGAAAAAAAGAGGAAATTTGTTAAAATGCGGAGGGTTAAAAGTTTGAGGAAAAATTCTGGAGAAAATTAATAAAATTAGAATCTAATTTTGCAAAAAAGATAAATTTTGAATCGAAATCAAAATTTCTAGAAAAAGAAAATGTCTAATTTTAACATAAAAGTCTAATTTTCAGAAAAAAGTCAAACTTTCATTAAACATAATAAAGAAAAAAAGACTGCACCAAAGTCGGAATAACGAGTAACCTTTTAAGAGTCAAATTTTTCAAAAGAAAGTGAAACTTTGATGAAAAAGTTAAATTTTTGGGGTAAAGTCGAAATTTCGATAAAATAACAAATTTGGAAACGTCCGACTCTAAATATCCAGAAAAAGACTCGAACTTTAAATAAAGATGTAGTCATAAATCTCAGAAGGCCAAATTTCGAACAATTTTGAAAATAAAGTCGAACTTAACAAAAGAATACAGATTGAAAAGGTTTAAATTTCGATAAAGAGACGAATTTCGAGGCAAAAGTCGAAATTAGCAAAACAAATGAGAAAAAAAGTTAAAATGTCTTAAGTTTTCATGGTTACTCTTTTTAATAAAATTTGGATCTAATATCAAGAAAAAAATTCGAAATTTCGAGAAAAATGCGAATTTCGAGGAAAATATCGAAATTTCCAGAAATAGAAAATGTCAAATTTTGAAATAAAAGTCAGTATTATCAGAAAAAGCCAAACTTTGAGAAAATTTAGGACCAAAGATAAATCCTAAAGAAGTCGAAATTTTTAGTAAAAGGTCATCATTTTGAAAAATATGTAGATTGGATTTCCCATCAGAAAATCAATTTGCCAGAAAAAGATCAAATTTGGGAAATAAAGTTAAAAATTAAAAAAAAAATAGACGAATTTCGAAAGTAAATTGCAGTTTCAAGAAAATGTTGACTTTGGCATTAAAATCAACATTTTCAGAAAGTCAAGCTTTGATAAAAATTAAGCAAAAAATACATTTTTTTTATGGAACGGACTTGTCCTTGGTTATTTTCAAAAATTGATAGACAAATCTTGTTCCCTGACACTAAGAAAGTTTAAAAAATGCAACAAAAGTTGTTCTAACGCGTTTCGATTGCCAAGTTATCATCTTCAGAGAGATACTATAGAAAATACATAGTCTAAAAAATAAAATGAAATTTTCCAATAAAAAGTCAAATTTTGAGCAAAAACCGAATTATGGGAAGAATCGGAAATCTTGGAAAAAACGAGAATTTTGAGAATACACTGAAATGTCGAGAATTTATTAAAATTTTGACCTAATTTAAAAAAAGTCGAATTTAAGAAAAACTTCTAAATTTCCATTAAAAAAACCCTAACTTTAAAAAAGATGAGACGACAAAGTTAAACTAAAAAAGGTCGAATTTTGGGGATAAAATCACATTTTAAAAAAAGAATTGGGAAAAAATTGAATTTTCGACAAACAAAAAATGGAATATCGAGAAAAAGATCCAAATTTGCAGGAATATAAATTCTGTTGGAAACAATCTTGAAAGAAAAGTGGAAATTTTGGAAGAATGACAAAAGTAAGAAACAAAATGAAATTTTCAGGAATTGGGATTCGAAAGAGTCGAAGTTGAAATTTTAGAAGGATAATTTCAGGATTAATCTGAACTTTTTCAAAAAAACCGAAATTTGGACAAAATTGTAAAAAAAACTAAGTGATAAGTGACTCGGCTCCATTTACTATTGGAACGACCTTTAACTTGTTAAATGAATCAATTTTTTTTAATTTGAATTTTTTAACATTTCTGCAATTTGAAATTTCGCCTTTTTCAAAAATTTCGCCTTTTTTTTTCAAAATTTTCACTTTCCAAATTTCGACTTTGAAAGTTCCCATTTTACTGAATATTTCGGTTTCTTAAATCTTATTTGACTTATCGAGAATTTCGATTTCTTTGAAAATGTCGAGTTGTTTGAATGAATTGTTCCAAAATCCGGATTTCATTTCAAAATATCGATTTTTGTTGTTGAAAATTTCCACTTTTCTGATAATTCCAATTTTTTTCAAAATTTTTCTCTTTCAGAAATTTTAGATTTCTATAAAAGCTTGACAATGAAAATTGTTAAAAATGTCTAATTTTTAAAAGGTTGTATTTCTTGAAAATCTTAATTTTATTTCAAACTTTAGTCTTTTTTTTTACAAAATTTGGACTTCTTGTCAAAATTTGGGTTTTTTAAAGACTTTCGATTTTATCTTAAAATTTTGGCAATTTTCTACTTTTTTTTTAAAGTTTCGTTTTTGTTATTTCAACTTTTAAAAATGTAGATTTTATTTTTCCAAATTGTTCCAAAATCCGGATTTCATTCATTTTTTTTTGAAAATTTCCAGTTTTCTGATAATTCCAATATTTTCAAAATTTTTCTCTCGGAAATTTTAGATTTCTATAAAAGCTTGACAATGAAAATTGTTACAAATGTCTAATTTTTAAAAGGTTGTATTTCTTGAAAATCCTAATTTTATTTCAAACTTTAGTCTTTTTTTTTACAAAATTTGGACTTATTGTCAAAATTTGGGTTTTTTAAAGACTTTCGATTTTATCTTAAAATTTTGGCAATTTTCTACTTTTTTTTTAAAGTTTCGTTTTTGTTGTTTCAACTTTTAGAAATTTAGATTTTATTTTTCAAAACCTTTTTGAAAACCTTAACTCTTTTTTTTTAATTTCGATTTTCGAGTTTTTTCAACATTTCCACTGCGAAAATTCTTGCTTTTTTAAAATTCAGTCTTTTTTTAAGTTTCGACTTCGACAATTTCTACTTTTTTGAAAACTTCGATCTTTTTTGTAAACTTTCGATTGATTTTTCGAAAATTTCTTTAGTTTCGACTTTATTCAAAAATTTCGATTTTTTTATCACATTTCGTTAAAATGTTGACTTTTTATCATTCTGACATATTTTGCAAAATTTTGAATTTTTTTTTTGGAAAATATTGCTGCCGTTAAAAATTTTAGGTTTTTTTTATTAATCCAATTTTTTTAAAAATGTGACTCTCAGCTTTTTTTGAAAAAGTTGATTTTATTTTTGAAAATTTCAGAATTTTTTCAAAATTTCAATCTTTCAAAATTTAATCAAAAATGTCGACTTTTTGGAAAACACGATTTTTAACTTTAAAAAATTTTAATTAACAAAAATTGTGTCTGCTCCTCAAAATTTTAACCTAAATTGTCTAGTTTGTTGATAGTTAAGCATTTCTTTCAATTTTTACTCTTCGAAAATTTTGGCTTCGAAATGTGGGCAAAAATCCTACCATTTTTTTTTCATTTTTACATTTCTTTAAAATTTTGACTATTTTATTTTTTAAATTTTACATTATTTTCCCAAATTGCAAATTGAAACTTGCAAGTTTCGAATTATTTAAAAATTTCGTGATTTTATCAAAATTGTTGAATTTTTTGAAAATATCATTTCGAGTTTTGAATTGAAATTTTAGGGAAAGCAATTAAAAAATTGCAGCTTAATCGAACAATTTCGAGAAAAAACTCAACATTTCGATAAAACACGTAATTTATCTAATAAAAGAAATCTTAAAATGTGGAATTTATTCTCAAATTTTCTGCTTTTACTTCGAAACTTCGATATTAAACTTGAGTATTCGAATATTTACTTCGAAATTCTGACATTAGCCAAGATTTCACTTGAAATAAGATTTCTACAATTCGATTTTGACCGAAATGAAGTCAGGTCTTTAGAAACTCTGCGCAAATTAAAATTAATTTGGGGGTGTGCGGATCGCGAAAAGTTTAGTAAAAGATGAATTAATTAGAACTTAAATAACATATTCATTAATTCTGTCGTTGCTAGGTTATCGAGTAAAATATAAAAAAAAAAGAAATTCAATTTTTTAGTTTTTTTCAAGTACATAACTTAAAAGAGTATTTTATTGTAAATTCCTTTTTCGTACAGTGTTCAACAATAAAATACTCAACTTTGCCATAATTTAATTAATATTAGAGTTTCTTAAATAATCGAGGATTGAAGAATGGGCCCCCTATTTAAAGACAAAATTTTATTTCAGGATTTCACCGAAAACATGAAGTCTCACAGAGATAATAAAAATTATCTCAGATGGAACCTGGAAAATACAGCTCTGGTATTACAGAAAGGTTTCCCAACTAGCCACATACTAGTCATCAAGCCATCAAGGTAAATTCCCGACAGTTTAGTATTCTTCTTAATGCGTTATTTCCCCAGGATGGAGTACAAAACGTTCACTTGTTACGATAATTTCGTACCTTGCGGCAACTGCGGCGCCCCTGAACATACCCCCAACCATAACGCTTTAGAACATTTGGAAAAAGTACTACACAATGTGGGCGTCAAATTAACAAGTTTAACCGAAGCGGAACTGAAAGAATTAGCGGAAACTTCCCGAGGTGCTCTCGTAGATGACGACAATATTGTAAGCGGAAAATCCACCCAAAACAAAAACAATATTAATATATTTCTAGCATGATGCATCCAGTGGACTCGATCAAAGCGATTGGGGCAACAAAATCATCGATTTGGACACTTGTGATATAATTATAGTCGGTTTTAGTAAAGGCTGCGTCGTTTTAAATCAGTTAATCTACGAATTTCACTATTTGAAAACGTTAACGCCCGAAAACAACACAAAAGTGAGCGACACCGTAGCTAGAATTAAAGAGATGTTTTGGCTGGACGGCGGCCACTCCGGAGGGAAAAATACGTGGATTACATCGCGACCTCTGCTGGAAACTTTTTCGAGACTAGGCAAGTTCTGGGTTTGGTCAAATTTATTGCGACGGCGCTTAAGAGTTCCTGATTTAATAAGCTGCTCTTGAGATAATGTATTCATTTTGTTTTAATGTTTTTGTAAATCAGAGCTGATAAAGACTAAAAATTAATCATTTATTTTATTTCGAGAGGGTTTCGCTTCTATTCTGTTTGTCATACTGGGTTAACGTGCTCTTCTTCGTTAACAGTCTTGTCTTTTGGTTTATTTACATTTTGGAAGAGATTTCCTCTACTATGGTTGAGTTACCGTTTTGAATTTGGTTTCTTTTCTTTTTGTTTGTCAAGAAGCCATCTACTAGCATTAAATCTAATCAATGGTCAATATTAATTACCACCAAATTTTAATTTATCGAATTAGAAACTAATCGGGTGTAATTGGTATTTTTAATTTGTGCTTCGTCGAATTATTCCATAGTCATGAACTCTCCTTAGAAATGCAACAAAATAAACCATAAAACGATGTTCTCAATTAATACCTTGCAAGTCTAATTTCATAAAATATGCAGCTTTGTCGAGATAGCTTTTCAGAACTTTAAAATACGCGTTATTGCAACTTCCACTCATGATATGAATATGTTTCTCAAACATTTATAGATCGTGCTGAGCAGTATATTAACGAAAACGAATTGCAAAAAGTAGAAACCCAAAAATATGAAATTTTGGTATTACGAAGTATTGATTTGATGCCATCGAAAAATTTTACAACATTCAGATATTCTTAAACTATTGTAGAGTTTATTATCCAGAGAAATTTTCATAATTTATTTTGTTGTATTTATTACCAACTAAAGTTTATGAATATTTGTCTTGAGTAAATTGATTATTTGTCAATTTCAGGTATAAAAGTTCACATTCATGTAACCCCGTATCAAATTCAAGATGAGAGGCGACCATGGATAAAGAAAGAAGAGAAGTCCTTCCATGAAAATCTGAAACAATTGGGGGTTCCCCTCGAGAGAGTCCTACATTTTGAAAATGTGTTTCCCAATTTAAATTTGCATTTTGACGTCTTGAAGTTGTTTAGGTCTAAAACTGACCAATGATCTCATTGTTACGTTGTACCTTTGTACATATTGTATTTATTTAAGCTTTAAAACTTGGTGTATTATTTTTATTTTATAATAAAGACTAGTTGCATCAATAATTTTTCCTGAAACCAAATTTTACCAATTTGTTTTCAGTGTTGTGTGGCTAAATAATTTTTTAAATTCAAGAGAGTCTTAACATTACAACTTTAAACTCGAAATGTAGACTTGAGACTTAAAATTTTAACTTCAAACTCTAATGTGAACTTTAAAGTCAAAATTTTTTTATTAAAATGTCCACATTCAAATTAAAAGTTAGAAATATTCCAAGAACGTTTTTGGGCTTTTGCAAATGTTCGATATTTACCTCGGAACTTTTCACTGACGATTAAATTTTTTAGACAAAAGCAATTTTGCGTATAAAATTGAGCTTTCAAAGCTCCTGCCTCAACATACATAAAGTTAACACTTTTACTTACCAGCGAATTATTAAATTAGTATATTTTTTAATCGTATATTGAAAAAACTACAACAAATCTAACAACTTATTAAATATGAGTCAAAATTCAGTCAATTACACAGCTTTGGACATGGTGAAAAATACCTTTGAAGATGATCTTGCGTTTCCCCTAAAACAAAATTGAATAGTTCATTTGTTTAAAACTACTAAAAGAACACTACTTTTTAGAGCAAATTTTAACTTCTTCCGTCTGTATTCATCAGATCCATCGCAGCAGTCGCATATTCCATCATTAACTTTTGATGAAGGAATGGATCTTGGGTAACTTTCAAATTTATTCTGGTTGGTGCAAAAGAATTGCCCGTTTGAACAAGCGTTGGTTCCAGGCTCATCACTTCCGTCCAAGCAATCACAGTAATCATCGTTTACTTTATGGAAATCAATTTCTTCAAGGCTCGTGAGGCATGTGAATTGGCCGCCTTTATTTACATAAGAAGCTGCTTGCTGGCTGTGCGTTCCGAGGATCATTCTACTGAAAAGTTTGTTACCTCCTTTGCTAAACTGGGCAGACAGCTGGTAGAATATAGTCAACTGATACACAATGAAAATGAATGATATCAGTAATGATGGAATAATGAAAAACGAAATTCTTCTTCTTCTGCACCCAAGAAAGTTTTTAAATAACATCTTCTAATCATTATTTTTTAACTATTTCTAGTATAATTTAGTTAACTTGGTACCACCTACGTGAATCATGTTTTATCTTAATTATTTTAATTGCCGGCACCGCTCATAATCCAACGAAGTGAAACTGGAGTTTTTTAAGCAATCAAGGTAATCGTTGTAGCAACACAAAACTTATTTTATGTCAACATTCAGGTTTTCAATAAAAAATAACGAGAATATTGGTAAATATTTTAATAAACTTCAAATTTTATTTAACCTTAATTTTGATCACAGACAACTCAATCACGATCGTCACAAAACATACGACCATACTCAATCTCTTTGTGGTTTAAAGAGCAAAGATTTTTTTGCACCAAAGAGCAAAATATTACTAGAACTAAAGCTAGATTCACGCGTAAATATTTTTGCGATTAATGTGTTGCCTATATTTCAGGGGTTGTTTTGTTAAAATAATCGGCCCAAATATTTTCCCTGTTATTTTTATTGGCATTATACACAATTTAATAACTTCAGTAGAAACTGATATCAAAAATTAAATCTCCTATTATTAAAACAACCAACATTTGCTGGCGCTCCTAAACGGGAAGAGCAAATGGGCCAAATGCTTAGGTCCCTACGTTTCTTGGGGGCCCGACGCATCCATATCCTTGAACTAGACAATAGCATAGGAGAAGGGGGGGGGGACACATAATAATTAAAACTTATGGAAAAATAAGCTGAATTCACCAATAACTCTAAATTTCAAGAGAAAGCTGAAATCAAATGAGTTACAAAATCGAAATTTTGGCGGCAAAAATTGCAACTTTAGATTTGGAAATTTGAAAAAATCAAAATCTTAGGGGAAAAAGGACTTTTTCCAAATTTTCGTGTTTGCACTCGAAATTTTGCGAAAAAAGTTGAACTTTCGAAAAATATCTATCTAACTTGCAGAAATTTTGGTAATGTCGAGAAGTGCGTAAGGAAAGTGAAAATAGAAAGTGTCAACTTGAAATCTCAAGTTTCGATTTTTTCGAAATTTTAACTATTTTTGGAAATTGATTTCCCAAAATACTGACTTTAATCCCAAAGTTGAAATTTCGAAAAATAAGAGACAGTTGCTTAAAATGGTCAGAATTTTGAAAAAAGTCGAAATTTTGCAATTCAAGTCCATATTCGGAGAAATAAGTAACAATTTCCAAAAATAGTTAAAATTTGAAAAAAAAAGCTGAAAACTTGAGACTACAATTCCAAAAAATAACTGACAAAAAATAAGTGATAATTTCTAAAAATATCAGTATTTTGAAAAAGTCGAAACTTATCGAAAACTTTCGAATTTAAATTCAGAATTTCATATTTTAAAAAAAACTGGTAGAATTTTAAGTCAAATATTTAGAAATAAGAAAAGTATATATTGAAAGTCCAAACCCAAAATTTCAAGAAAATGTTCGAAATTAAAAGGCGGAATTTCAAAGAATGTCGAATTAGAAGTCGAAAATTTTGGAAAAATAGTAAAAAAATTGGGAGGTCAAGTTTGGAAAAGAAGTCCTTGCTTATTTCGATTTAAAATGGGTTTTTCGAAAATTTTTAGATTAGGCTCGAAATCTCGCTTTTTTTGAATATTTTGATTTTTTATAGAGATTTTAGTTACTAAGCTCAGAAGGTGCTTTCAATAAATCTCCAGTTTTTGTTTTCAAATAATGTAATAATTATAATATTATTCCCCAAAAATTAGTTCCCCAAAAACTGGGGGGGGGGGTAATTCGTTTTTAAGGAGAAACATTCTTTATATTCAAATCATTTTTTTAAAATATTCTTCTTTTCTTCTCTTCTTCTCTGAGAAAAGCTAAAATTCTGTATATTGAAGGAAATTCTGCAAATATAATGCTGAATTCCATCTTCTTTAGAGATTTATCTTAATTCGGACCTGTCATAAGGATTTCTATCAATTCCAACTTCTGTGGTGCTTACGTACTTCCGTAGGTAAAGCTTAGAGTAGTTCCAGTGGCAAATGGCAAATGTCATTTAGTAACCGATATATAGGTTATGTTTACTTTTACCGAATATTGGTAATTGATATTCTAATGAGCTTTCCTAATAACAAAGAATAAATAAATAATGTTGGGGGTGAGAGTAAATTCTTTTAATGAAAATGGTCTTGGAGAGCCTGAACAAGATGCCAATTCAGCTCTAACAGAACTAGACAAAGGTTAATGATTTTTACAAGCTTCATTTAACTACTTTAAAATACACTATTTTGTAGGTTTAAGATCAGGAAAAGTTGGAGAGCAATGTGAATCAATAGTGCGTTTTCCAAAATTGTTTGAGAAATATCCTTTTCCAATTTTAATTAATGCCTCGTTACTTAAACTTGCTGATGTGTTTCGCATGGGGTATGTGTAGTTTTCTCCAATTCCTTTCAATCATTTACACCTAAATTGATGTCCTGAGTTTCCGCGTTGAATGTTAAGTTACTCGGTTTCCTTTCCTTTCTTAATATTTGCGCTATGTAGATTATTACTCTTACTTTGCCTGTAAGGTAACAATCTACTGTAATAAATAGTGCAAATAACAAGTGGTTGTATTTATTTATGGCATATAGATGCATATTATAACTTAATATTGAATTAATCATTAAACATTAATATTCAAAAATGATTAATTCAATTAAATGCATATTTAAAGTTTAATATTGCTAAAATAGGTGAATTTTTTATTAGATGTGGAAGGTGGTTATATCGTCACACTATAAAAAACCACCAATCAACTTTTGGTTGATTCCTTCAACAGTCTACGTAGAACTCTAGGTGGTTACGAGTTCTAATTATTAACTGATGATTTAAGAATTTTCCTCAAATCCTTTCGAGAACTTTTTGTAAATTTTATATTAAATGATAACCTGTTTACTGTCCAATGATAGTTAACCCATCAAAGCCTACTATTGCCACTTGGTCACACCAACACGCTCTTTCCGAGACTGTTGAAATGAACACGATCGGCAAAATGATCAATTTAGTTGGAAATTTCAGCACTATATATCTCAAGTAATCATTTTACGAAAATTTTTCCTCGCAAGCAATATATCTTTTTAGTTTTTACAATTTAAATGAGGAAAACAATTCTAGCTTTAATGGGTTAATCAATCCAAAAGCTTGAAACTTGATGTAAAGGTGGGATATTGCTCGTTTCAGAAACAACTTCCTGCGTTTATGCGTTTTGAGAGTTTGCCAACAGAGCGAAAAACATTTGGATAAAATTTCAAATGTGGACGAATTCGTCAGACGCATTTACAGCGTCATACACAGCAATGATCCGATTGCTCGAGCCGTAACTTTACGAACTTTCGGTGCTGTAGCTGCCATTATACCGGAGAGACAGCAGGTACATCACAGCATTAGAAGCAGCATGGATTCCCACGATAATGTGGAAGTGGAAGCGGCGATTTACGCTGCCATTCAATTTGCAGCCCAATCCAAGTAAGTGGTGTAATAATACTATCTCTTTTTAGGTTTATTTTATTAAATGTTAACTGTTTCATGGTGTATGATCCACACGTAAATGATACCTCAGCATGCGAGTTTTATGAGTATTCAAATAATTTTTATTTCAGTTAATTAACTGCGAATTCACTATTAATTAATTTATTGCAAAATACAGTAAAGTTCACTTATAATGAATCCACTTATTCCAAACTTTGTTTATAACGAACCAATCTGCAAGATGAAGATGTATTTAAGAAGTGTTGTTATGTATCATTTAAAACGAATTTTGTTTATAACGAACATTTTTTTTTTTGTGGAACGGACTTGCCCTCTGTTATTTTCAAAAACTGAAATACAAATCTTGTCCCTTGAAACCACGAAAGATTAAAAAACGCAAGAGCAACTTTTGTTGTGTTTTTAAATCTTTTTTGGTTTCAGGGGACAAGATTTTATTTCAATTTAAAATGAATAGATTTTTTCGGTCCCTTGAGGCTCGTTACATGAGGACATCACTATTTTATTATGCAGTCATTTGGTTAAAGTAATTGATTTAAAATAGCTCATAATAAACCATAAATACAGGAAATTTTCTTTAAAACTCTTTTTTCAGGACTTTTGCGATAAGTATGTGCAACAAAGTGTCTGATATGATCCAAGGGCAGTCAACCCCGGCCAACATGAAGCTTCAACTTATTCCAATCTTACGGTACATGCACCACGACACTGCTACTGCAGTCATGGTGCGATCTCTATGCATTAATTTGCTTCCCAGCTATCCAGCCCAAGATTTTGTCTTGGTAACGTTAAACACCTTGACCAAATTGGCCGCTGCAACTCTCGTGGATATTCCCAATCAGGTAATTTCCAGAATAACTTTATTTTGGGCCACTAAAGCAGCATTTGCAGGTTAATCTTTTGTTACGATATCTTAGAAATGACCCAAGATGGCAGGTCAAATCGAAGAGTTTGCAGCATCTGTATGAGTTGGCCAAACCAGGCGCCCATTTATGGCCGCCGGGTGCTATAGATGATATCATTAATTTCTCTTTGGAGACTCAAAATCAAAAAATATTGACACTTGCTTTAGGTAATTTAGGTTCTACGCCTCTGTGGGTTGTTTAATAACATTCATTATAATACAGCAATGTCCGCTTGTAACGAGCCTCCTTATTGCGTACTTTCGTTTATAACAAACCATAAGAACGGATTAAAGTATTGTTATTATTTATCTTTTAATACGAACAAACCGATTTCTTCGGTCTCTTGAGGTTCGTTATAACCGGAGGTCACTGTATAAAATATTAATATTTTATTAATATCAATATCAATAAACATTGCAGGTGTGATTAAAGTGTTAGCAGAGTCTCCAAAGATGTGTCACGAGCAGAGGTCATCCGATTCCAAACTTAGAGAATTATGCAGCAAGAACTGCTATTCCCCTCAGTCTTATATAGCTGCCCAATCGATTCAAATTTTGACCGAGGTTTTGTGCCACTGGTTAGTTGATGCATTCGGTTTTTTTTTTAATCTTGTAGAGTTGTTTCCAGCTATAAAGAAAATTTGGAAGTTGAAAAAGCTGAGGAGGTGACTTCCGCTTTAGAAACCTTGATTCTTTTGCTTACGTTTAGCAAAGAGAAGAAACCATTTGAACTAAAGATAGCTCTGAGGTGCGCCGTAAGGTTGTGTGAGGCCAAATTGGATTTTTGTGAAACTTTTGTTGAATTGTTAGGTACTCGACTAGATGATGTAAATAGTAAGTGTTTGAATAAGATTGTGGGCATATTAGATTTTAAACAGACGGTAAATAACGTTGCAAACCTCAATCTCATGGTTTGTGGCATGAAATGTAAAAAAAAGGCAAAGTATAGACATTAAATAGGTGGTAAATTGTATTGCAAATCTTAATCTGATGGATTTTGGTATGAGAAGTAAAAAAAAACTAAGCACACTGCAGCTTGGTTAACCAATAATTTAAAATTTTTTTCTTCGGTATCTAAATAATGCTACCAAATGTAATGTAGTATATTTGTTGATTATATTTCTGTAATCAGTCAGTCGAATTCCTCTTCCTGAAATATTCGAGTGGTTGATAAATCCATTTTATTGTTCAATGACTAAAAAATTCTAATCGTTAAAACTTTCAGGTGACTACACCGTAGTCATATGCGAGACGCTCGGTGCCATTGGTAGTTTGAAATCCGAAACGCTGCTTTCCCTAGTTGAAGATATTCTAGCCCTTTTGCAGGCCCTTTGTGACCAAGAAACCTCAACCAAGCAGCAGATTCGCATGAAAATCATGCTCTGTACTCTAATTTTCCAAACTCTTAGCGGTTACACATGGAACGAACAAACCGAAAAAACAATTCTGAACGTCATCAAAAACAACAACCTGTGGGCAAACTACTGTATCGCGCGGGCGGCCGTCCGTTACGGCCACCACAAAATCGCTTTGAGCATTTTCAACGGACTGACCGAGCAAGTCAGTTCGGAACACTTTCATTTTTGGTTGGTTTGCCTGAAGAATATGTGTGAGGCGGAAGCGCAGCTCTACAGCGAGGACTCCAGTAATTTGGTCGTGAGATTGGAGCGGGCGATCATGAGTTATAACAAGGCAATAGCCGCCCTTAAGGTAATTGTGAAGGGGTAGCACGTTTAAAATTTAATTAGAGGTTTTAGGCCGCCAGTACCCCACAGCATAACCTGCAGTTCCAAGCGGAGTATATGAAGATAAGGACTGAGTTTTTGCAATGTTTGGTGCAGTTGATATACACCTGCAATATATTGTGTATTGTACCCCCGCCGGCCATCGCGGCAACAATCGTCCAGAGCACAAGGGACGATTTCCAACGCTACGGGTACATTACAAATCAACTAAGAAAGTGCGTGAAGGAGTTTAAGAATTGCGGCGACCTCTACTGGAAATTGTACCAGACTGCTTTCGATGCCGATCCAGCTACGCTCGAAAATATGCAAATGTAGGTAACCCTTTGAATTTGTCCTCAGAATTTTTGACTTTTCTGTATCTTGACTTGGCAATTCAGATTTTAATTTTTCTCGCGAAATTTCGACATTGTTCTTGAAGTTTTTTAGTATGTAAGATTTCAAATTTAAAGCAATGAAATTTCCATTTGTTTTCTTGAAATTTCCACTCTAACTCTAAATTAGGATCATCCGTTTTTTTTTGAAGTTGCAACTTTTTTCTTATAATTCATGGTCAGTATTGGCAATTGTCTCTTTTTTTTCTTTAAATTTTTTTTGAAATTTTCTTAAGATTTGCAGATTTTTTAAAAATAACCACTCATTTGAAAATTGTGTCCTTTTTTTTAAATTTCGAACTCATTTTGCATAATAAGGTTATCCTTTGCGAGTTGAATATAAAAAAAATCAATTTTTTTTTGAAATTCTGACTTTTTCTTCAAATTTCCATATTTTACTTTCTTCACATTTCTAGAATTTTGATTTTAACTCAAATTCAACGTTAAACTGTTGATATCAATTTTTTTCATATATTTCCAGTTTTTTGATTTTAACTCAAATTCAACGTTAAACTGTTGATATCAATTTTTTCATATATTTCCAGTTTTTTGATTTCATAAATTTTGTAATTAACAAAACATTCAAAATAGTTTCGAGCTCTACTGTAATTATTACCAATTGCTTAATTAAGTCGTGTTGGAGTTAATGCAATCCCCTCTAAGCTTGCAGCAGATATGTGTCCTTGTCGAGCAATGCGTTGAGAGCATTTGCGTCAGTGGGGCAAAAATCAGAGAAGACCCGATCGAATTTGGTTCTCAAAAAATCAGATTGGAACTACTGCAACTCGTCAAAGCTTGTGAAAACGCCGTCAGGATAGCCAAAGTTATATCCGAAGACTCTGTTACGCCCGCTATCACTCACAAGGTAATTCTAAATCTCTTATGATGGTAATTGTAAAAAAAATTAACTTCTCTAGCAAGTAGAACTCCTGAAACAAATCGTGGAAGTTCTCTCCAACGCATCCCTACCGATCCCGAGGTACTTCTTCCAGATCCAGCAGTCGACCAGCGTTAAATTAGCAATATCTCCCCAGCCTCGAGTAATGGGCGAATTTATTAGCGTCCAGGCGGGCTCCCAGCTCGCCGTCAAAGTCGAGGGTGTTATTCAACACGCCGGTAAGCCGGGACTCTTCAGAAAGATCGAACAGGTGGTGATCACGGTCACCTCCCAGCTACAAAACAACTCTAAGGCGAAAGACGTGGATAATAAAGTAAACAATTAAACGGCGGCGGAATTCATTAGGTTTCCGCGTTAGAAATTCGGATTCAGAACTCAGTCGCTAATGGAATACGTCCAGATTGGACGTTTCGTTCATTTCGGTACCCGAATCCGCATTCATGATTCGGAAACTTAATATGTGGCCGGTCTTTAGGCGTCGAATTTTCAGTTTTTAATCTGGTGAGTTTCAGAGTTTGGAAGTTAGTTCGGTGTTGACGCAAACCGTGACGCCGCACAAGGATTTTTTTACCGCTCAGTTCCTTTTGGCGTTTCCGCGTGGTGGTCAGTATTTGTTGATAGTTGACGCTTCTGTTGTTGATGAGCAGAGTAATACTTGGAAGACTGGACCTAGGTCGACGCTCACAGTCAAAGTGCCGGAGGAAGCGAAATTGGCACCAATTTCCGTTCCTGGCATGTCCAGTAATGCCAACGTGTATGTAACTGTGTTTTATTCATTTGTTGAAGTTTGTTGAGTTGTTAATATTTCAGAATTCTAATGCCGGAAGATAATTTGTTTATTCGAGCACATCAGAAGAAGATGCCCTAATATTTTAGAGCGTAGTTTTGTAAAATAAATTTTTTTTAAAACTTTGATTTCTATTTTCTTGTGTTTTTCAAATTTGACTTTAAAGCTCAAGTCGAAATTTTAAATTTTAAGCCTACAAGTAAACATTTCCAGTTACATTATAAATTTTGTGAAAAATCGAAATATCGACATTTATCTCAACTTTGAATGTAAAATTACAGAAAAACAGTCCAACTTTCGAGAAAAATTTCGAAGCATTTAGGCAAAAACATTAAAATTCTTTGTTCAAACGAGAGACTGACTGAAATTTTGGTTTTAGCCAATTCAGCAAAAAATAAATTCTGATAATGTATACAACCGAATATATTTTTATAAATAGTACATAATTATATATGTAAAAATGTATATATTGCTAAAGTAAAGTGTAAAGTATACTATAGTACATATAAGTAATTATAAATTAAAATCTAGATATAAATTAAAAAATACACTAAAAACATTTTTCCTGTAACCACCTTTGCCGTTCGGAGTAAAGACATTCATACTTCCTAAATTTATCTTCGAGCTCCTTTTTACCCAAAGGTTTCTGATCGCGTGATACCAACATATTCAAAGTTGAAAAAACTCTATCAAAATACCGTCGAGAGGGGTCCACCGCGTCAAAACTTTCCGTCTCAAACATAGCCACCGTGGACTTCAAAATATGAGGCAAAAATTTCCTATGAGATTTTGACGAATGATGTGAGCTTTTTGACGAACTTCTAAATTCCGGTTTATGTTCTTCTTTCGACTGACTAATCGATCTTGACGCTTTCAATGATTTTATGGTCGGCAAACTTAAATTGTGAGTCTTTGTGGTTGGCGAATTATGGCGAGCCTTTGTGGTTGGCGAATTATGGCGAGTCTTTGTGGCTGGGGAGTTAAAGTGGCGAGTCTTTATGGTTGGCGAATTTAAATGAGCCAGTTGATTGGTTCGAATAGTCGGTTCAGTAATTTTTCTTATCGAGTGAATCGGAGCTAAAAGTAAATCTGTTGTAGTTGCAAATTTTTAAGTCTAGTACAAACTCTTAGACAAAATCACGCGAGTGTCTAGAAACGAGATTTTTGACTATATAGTGCCAAACTAATCTCAAAATGGTCGAGGGACTTTGTCAGATGTTTACACCCACGCAATTCTGCTATTGTTTCTGAGACACCAAAACAAGTGAGACAGCGACCTGTGGAATTGCTGCTTGTTCCCAGGATCGATTTGTTTTTTATTTACCTATAGACAATCGCAGAACTTTGTCTATAGACACGAATTTCGGCAATTTGTTGCGAGTGTACTATCCAGTACACAGCCGCAACAAAATCGTGGAACTCGTGTCTATAGACAAAGTTCTGCGATTGTTTATGGACAAATAGGAAACAAATTGTTTATTCCCCAAGCCCCTATGGACAAGCAGTAATTTCAGAGGTCGGTGTCCCACTTGTTATTGTGCCTCGGAACTAGTTCAGCTGAATTGCCCGGGTTTGAACCCCCGTTTGTTCGGAACAATCTAAAAACCGATCGATTTGTTTATAGGCAGACGCGCAACTTTGTCTACGGGTGTGTGCTAGCCTTTAAGTGATACCGAAATTGATGTTAGTTACCTAATACAGCCACCGATTGTCTCCTAGCTTCCTCGTAACGTAATTCAGCTCGCTGAAGTTCGGCATTCTTCATGAATTTCTTTTTCTCTTGAAACGCAGAGAACAGCCGTAGCCTTCTTCTAGATATATCAGTATACACTTTGGGTTTTCTGGATTTAACAATTTGGCGTAAAATGCCCATATTCAGTTTAATTTCGGTTAGTTGTTTGGATTTGTCGCTGGTTTCAGGCATCGGGACGCCCACTTTGTCGTGTCTTTCCAAAATTTCTTTAAAAAGCTTGATGATACATTGGGTGACACGATAATCGTTAGCGATTAGTTTGTTACAATGTGCGATTATATCGACTATTGGTTCATATCTCATTCTGGCTACGATAATAGCTCTGTCGTATATTTTTCTCAGTTTCGAAATCTTTCTGCAACATATTAGAATCTGCCGTTCCCCATTTTTTCTATACTTTGCCTAAAATTAGGAGCAAGGAGCATAAGAACAAATAATATAAATATTGGGTTAGTAAAGTTAGAACAAATTATTTTAATAATCATAAAATATTCAAGTGGAATAATTTTTTTCTAAAGTTTTAAATTTAAATTGTCTGTTTGTTCTTTACTTTCTTTATTTATTAAATTAATATATTTTTAAAATGTATGGATATTTCCTTTCCCCTTCTTTGTCAAAATTTGGTCTTTTCACGTCACAATTTCCACGTTGTTCCTAAAGTTTCGAGTTTAATTTTTCAATATGTAGTCAATTATTTATTAGCCTGAAATTTCGGGCCAGATATTTTAATTTTCCTTTTAAATTTTTGGCTTTACATCAGTGGCGGCTGGTGACTTTTTGACAGGGGGTGCGCAGATGCAAAAACAGGGCTTCGAACCGGAAATGAACCGAAAACCGGAAACCCAAAAAAAACCGTTATTTTTGTAGGAACGAAAACCGGAACAGAACCGGAAAAAAATAACGGTTTATTTCGGTTCGTTGAATTTGTATGTTCTTAAAATAATTGTTACTTTACCCTAAAGTTTGGGATTTTTTTAGAAATTTCCTTTTCAAAATTTTACACAAATTCGTGCAACTTTCATCTGAAAATTATGAGTTAACTTTAAAGAACATTTTTTTGAAAGTTCAATTAGAAACCTACTTTCTAAGAAAATGTTGATTTTATTCTCAAAATTTCAAGTCAAATTGAATTTTAAGTTGTATAACTTGAATATTCATTTTTCAAAATTTTTGGTTCTGTTTTGAAATTTGGACCCTTTTCTCAAAATATTTCTTTTCTTTTTATAAAATTTCGAGTTTAAAATACAAATTTTATGTGCTATTGTAAATATGGACTCAAGCAGTGAAGTCTTTTTCATTGAAGCCCAGTTTCCTGGCAATTTTATTTGCAAATTTGAATTTTTCCGAAAATTTCAACTTTTTCTTTAGAACAAACACTCAAACTTTGTTTTTTTTCCCTCAAACTTGGATTTTCCCTTTTATAATATAATACCCTTGTTTTTTGAAGTTATTAATAAAAATTTCGAGTTGCCTTAATTTTTTTCCTTCAAATTTCACTTTAATTTAAATATGCCAATTTTTTTCTCGATATTTCAAATTCTAATGATTTTTTGCTATGCCCACTTCATCAAACTTCCCAAAATCTCAAAATTTGTGATAAAATCTTGCTATTTCTAATTTTTTCTAGAAATTGGGAATTTCAGTCAAAATTTTAAGAGAAAAATACAACATTTATATTCCAATTTAAAGCCGGGATCTTGAAATTGAAGTCGAAATTTTAAGGGTAAACTTGGAACGATGACATGTTAGAAAATGTCCAATTTAAACTTCCAATTTTTATCTGGTTTTGTTTACGCTATATTTCACTTTTTTCTTAAAATTTAGATTTCCGCCTCGAAGCTGTGATTTTTGTTTAGATTGTTTTGAATTTAGGCAGCTTTAAAATCGAAGTTTAGTTAAATCTTGAATTTCTTCTGTAGAATTCGTTCAAAATTTAAAAATTGGTAATTTGAAAACCTAGATTCTTCACCAAAATAAAAAAAATTCTGAGACAGGCAAATTTTGAAAAAATGTTAAAGTTATCACAAAAACTCGAACTTTTGAAAAAAATGGAGGTTTCGAAAAAATTTTAAATTTTGGATGAAGCTATATTTAATTTCTTTTGTAGAATTCGTTCAAAATTTAAAAATTGGTAACTTGGAAACCTAGATTCTTCACCAAAATTAAAAAAAATCTGAGAACGGCGAATTTTGAAAAAATGTTAAAGTTATCACAAAAACTCGAACTTTTGAAAAAAAATGAAAATTTCGAAAAAACTTTAAATTTTGGATGAAGCTATATTTAATTTCGAAAAAAGTCCCAATTTTGATGATAAAAGGTAAGACTTTTCAAAAAAGGTTAAAATCCTGAAAAAATTCAAATATTTCAAAAATTCGCAATTTTGAAAAAAGTGAAAATTTTCGGGAAAAAGTCGGAATTATCAAAAAAAGAAGTTAAAACTTCTCGAAATTACCCAAAAATACTTTTCGCAACATTTTTGATTTTTGATAATGTGCCGACCTAATTTAGAGAAAACAGAAGTATTTCCAGAAAACTGAAATTTAAAGAAAAAGCCAATTTCGAGGAAAAAGTTCAGAAAGTTCCAAAAACTAAAAAATGGCATTTTGAAATTAAAGTCAATATTTCGAAAATAAGGCAAAATATGAAGATAAAATTTCTAGTCAAATTTAAAAAAGTTAAAATTTAAAGAAAAGACAAATATTCAGAAAAGTTGCCTAATTTTGATAGAAAAAATGATTTCCGAAAGAAGAGCCCAAAAAGTGGAATTTTGAGAATAAAGTCGAAATTTCTGAAAAGACGAAATTAAACTAATTTTAAGAGAAATTCAAAATTTTTAGCAAAGTGGAATATCGATTTTTGATATAAAAATATCGGGAAAAAGGCAAATTTTAAGAAACCTGTTAAAAGTTCTGAAAAATCAAATTCCAAATGATCAAAATCTTCAGAAAAACCCGATGTTAATAAAAATAAAGGAATTAAAAAAAACGAAATCCCTGAAAAGCAGTCGACATTTCTAGAAAAACTACCAAATGAAGCATCAAAGATCGAAATTTTCCAAAAAAAATTCTAACTTAAAGAGAAAGTGCAACTTTGAGAATAGCCGTCCGTTTGTGGAAAAAACGAGTCTTGAAAAAAAAGTCAAAATTTTAAGAAATACGAATTTCCACAAAAAATATTCAGTTTTCGGGGAACATACAGGATGGGATTATAGGATAATTTTAAATTTGCGAAAAAAGGCGGATTTTGAGAAAAATATCAGTTTCGATTTTTCTAAATTTGTTTTTTTTTTGGAAATTTCGATTTTTTCCCCTTAAAAACAAAAAAAAAGATCGAAATTTCGAGAAAAAAGTCAAAATCTAGTAAACACTGGAAACTCAGAGAGAGTCGAATTTTGTCGAAATTTTGGAAAAAGGACAAATTTTGAGAAAAATGTAATTTCTAGATTTTTCTCTTGAGCGCTTGAATCAGAGGCAGACATGCGCCCTGTTTTGCCCTACCCTGAGTCAGAAAATGTTCAATATTGAAATAATCGTCGAAATTTTGAGAAACAAGTTGTATTTCCGCATTCCAGAGGAAATTTTCTCTTTTAACAAAATTTCTAAAAAAGTCATTATAAAAATTTCCAGATAAATATTGTGATCAAAAAATCGATCAAGTTTTAAGCAAAAGGGTAAATCTTGATAAAAAAAGTCGAAATTTTCAGAAAATCAAAGTTTAAAGAGAAGTCGAAGTTTCCGGAAAAAACTAATTTTGAGAAATGATAGAATTTCGAAAAATAAAACGATGAATTTTAAGATAAAAATTCGAAATTTTTAGTTAAGTTGGATTCTGATAAAATAAATCGAATTTTAGGAATAGATTTGAAATTTCCAAAGAAATTTATGAAAAAAGACGAATTTCGTGAAATAAGTCGAAATTTCGAGAAAATATCAATAGCTTAAACAAGGACGACTTTTGTCGAATGGAAATTTTTTAGAGAAAGTCTCCTCAGTTCAATATAAATTTTCGTTAACCGAACGAGCTGGGGGGGGGGGGCAAGCGCCCTACCCTGCCCTATTCTGACTACGTCTATGTTAAAACTAAATCCACAAAGACGAGGGCCTCTTAAAGATCTACCCGCCCGGAGCCTCGCAATGCTAAGGCCGCCCCTGGCAATGAAGAATAATTAAAATTTTAAATTTCTAAACCCGAAAATGCGATTTAGTTTTTATAAAGTGCAGGTTTTTCTTGAAATTTAAACTCAAATTGAACTCAAAATTCAGGGTTTCAACTTGAAATTTTTTAACTTGAAAAATAAAAAATATTTTCCTCTTTTTTTAGGCAAGATCAAAGCAGTTAAATGTTGTAATATTAAAGAAAAACAAAGACATAACAATTCTATAATGCACAGACCAATAGGTTTGAACATTTATTAGATTCGAAGTTTGGAAACCAAATACCGGTTTCGATCTTGTTAGATCTCGTCAGTTTGGTATATCCAACTCGAATGCTAACAAATGTTCCGACAAGTAAGTACTAAAACATTCACAGGCGTCAAGCGAGTGACTTTTAGTACTACCACCTATTGGTCCATAGAGAAACTATGGCCATCGCATAACAATTGATAAATTATGTTCGAAAATCAATTTTTAATTCGACAAACTTTTGAAAAATCAAAGAAATGAGTCAACCGGAACTGAATCGAAAACGGAAAACCGGAAAAAACAAACCGTTATTTTTGTCGGAACGAAAACCGGAACTGAATCGATGTAAATTTTTTGCTGGAACGAAAACCGGAACGAAAAAATAACGGTTCGAAGCCCTGATTTAAAGTTCCACACTTTTGAAATATTGACTTTGAAAGTTTATCATAGATTGAGATTTTTTTCTAAATATTTCGGTACTTTTTGGTTATTTTCAACTGCGAAAGTTTACACCTTTTTCGGTGATTTTGATTTTAAACTCAGAGTTTCTTTGGGGACAACGATTTAACACATTCCTAGTTCTCAATGAAAATTTCGATTTTGTTTTCAAAATCTAAGATTTATCGCTTTTTTTCCTCAAATCTTAATTTTCAATTTTTCGCAAACGCCTTTTTCTCCAAGTTGTGTAGAATTAAATTGAATTATTATAAATTTTGAGATTTTGTTTTGTTTTGTTTGCAAGTTTAATTTAAGAGGTTGTCCTAAATTGAAAACCCTCAATTAGTATATTGCTGCTTACATATTCTATGAAAACTTTTTCCAATTGATGGCTAAAAGTATTCGATCTTTTGGTGGCGTATTCTTTAACGTACATTAATTCTTCGAACCTTTTTACTACTTCTTCCATAGTTTGAAACTGTTTATGTTCATTAAGCACGGTGGCTAGGAACTCCTGTAATTTTAATTAAAACATTATATATTAAATAAAATATCACATAACGAGCGTATTTTAATTAACCTCGTATATCTTGTGTTTGTTTATCTCTTTGTGCATTTGTTCTACTACTTCGCGCAATCGATGGACTTTTTCACTAAGCTCCTTGCAAATAACAGTCGTCTTTATCCTTTCCTCCTTATGACTGATTAATCCAGCTAAGGCTTTGCTCCTTTTCACTTGATTCCTCTTAATAAACTACAATAATATTATGGATTATTGATTTAAAATAAAATTTTTAGAAGGAATAGGTAGTGATTAAATCAGATGCACACAAAGAATATTAAAATCATTAGTACTTCAAAAATTGAAATACAAATCTTGTCCCCTGAAACCAAGAAACATTAAAAAACACAACAAAGGTCTCTAACGCGTTTCGACATCCAAGCTATCATTTTCATCTGTAACATTCGGGGTCGAAAAACAAATCTAAACTCGGTTCATCAACACCTTCAAAATGAAAGACCACATGTGCTGTCTCTGACAGAAAGCCAAGTCTCCCCATCCATGAATACAGTCCATTTGCTTTGCCCTAACTATGACTTGCACACAAAATTTCGATGCAAGAGGGAAATTTGTGCTTTTACGCGAAGCGACCTGTCCTTTCAACGAGAAGAAGCACTGGAATTTGCTGATCATGATGTGATTTGGTTGAAAATCTGTTCCAAAAACAAAGTAATATTCATTTGTTCACTTTATTTGTCTCCAAACGATCCCTCGTACAGACAGCTCTTCTCTTATCTCTTCATAACCTTTGATCACCTACAGACGAATTATCCAAAAGCTGAGGTTGTCTTTCTCGGTGACTTCAACGTACACAACATCCTCTGGTTAAGGTTTTCTTCCCGAACTGACGACGCGGGAAGGGTGGCAGAGGCTTTCGCCATCACTTGTGGACTATCGCAATTAGTCGAGGAACCCACAAGAATTCCTGATATAGACACCCATCAACCTAATCTACTCGACCTTTTCCTTACAAATTCACCAAATTCGTATAAAATCTCTGTGACATCACCGCTTGGAAATTCGGATCACAAGCTTGTAGCAGCCTCTCGCTCGCTTCATATTCTACCTCCTTCTCAGACGCAGTCCCGTAGGGTTTGGCACTTTAACTGTGCAAACTGGGAAGAATTAAAAGACTTTGTAGCATCTTTCCCATGGCAGGAAAGCTGCTTCAACTCAGACAACCCTTCCTTAGTCGCCGAATCCATCACTGAAACTATCCTGATTGGTATGGAATGCTCAATTCCCCACTCCCAAAAGAAGTCTGCTTCCAGTAAATCTTGGTTCAGTAAAAAATGTGCTCGGGCTGTCTCCTGCAAAAATCACGCATCGTCGTTGGCGAAATAATCCCTCAGTCGAGATTCGGACCATATTTGTAGATGCACGAAATTATTTTAAACAGGTTATTGACGAGGCAAAAGGTGATTTCGATCGTAAAATGCGCCAGAGGCTTATCAACTGTCCGAACGGTTCCAGGTCCATTTGGGATTTGCAAAGTCGATTGGAAAGAATTTTACACCTTCAAATTTTCCATTTTTACTCGATGAAAATAGCAATATTGCTACTACCTCCAAGGAAAAGGCTGACATGTTAGCCTTAATGTTTGCTGAAAATTCCAATCTTGATTCTCGAAACGCAGAACCTCCTATTCTTCCTAAGGTTGGCACTTCGATGCGGCTGAAGTTGTTTTCAGACAACGCACAATCAGGAAGATTCTCTTTGAACTGGCGACACCTCGAAAGCTTCTGGCCTTGATGGTATTCCCGCTATTGTTCTTAACAAGTCCGCCCCAGAGTTGACTCCTATCCTAAGCAAATTGTTCACACTCTCTTACAACAAAGGTGCATTCCCTAACATCTGGAAATCTGCTAGAGTGCAGCCTGTCTCTAAAAAGGGAAAAAGGAATCTGGCTAACAAATATCGCCCTATATCTTTGTTACCCGTTATATCTAAAGTGATGGAAAAGGTTATCAACGTCGAGATTCTCAAATATCCGGAGAAAAATAGAATCATCTCCGGCAGGCAATATGGTTTTAGACAACAACGTTGCACTGGCGATCTACTGGCATATGTTACTCATATCTGTACCTCAGCTATGGAAAAACATGGTGAGGCTAGGATTGTGGCATTGGATATCTCAAAAGCTTTCGACAGAGTCTGACACCGATCTCTTCTCGCCAAATTAACATCTTATGGTCTTCCTCCTGAACTCTATCATTTGATATCCAATTTTCTCGCTGACAGATCTCTTCAGGTCGTCATCGATGGCGTCTCATCCGAGACATTTGCGATTAACGCAGGGGTGCCTCAGGGGTACCTTATGTCTCCTAGTCTATTTCTGTTATACATAAATGATCTCTTAGCTTCAACTTCCAATCCTATATACAGCTACGCAGAGGATAGTAACCTTGTGTCATCTTTGTTCTCCGACAAACCATTATCTATCGCTGCTTCAGATCATCCAAGAGAACAGCAGATACAGACGATTAATCAGGATCTCGAGATTATTCTGAAATGGGGTAAGAACAATTTGGTCGACTTGAACGCTTCAACAACTCAGGCCGGGGTTTTCTCTAAGAAAACATCAAGGGATAATGCAACAAACATACTAATGGACGGTAAAATCCTTCCGATGGGATTTAATCTATCCTAGAAGTGAATGTGAGCACTAACTTCTCTTGGAACGATCATGTGCGTGCCATTGCCAAATCCGCCTCTCAGAAGCTAGGCTTTCTTTTTAGAGCTAAAAAGTACTTCTCATCTCATCAGCTATTAACACTATACAAAGTTTAAGTTAGAGCAACACTAGTCAATAGTGTTCTAATGTTTGGAGTTCATCCCCAAAAGCACACTTTAGCCTCTCTTGGATTCAATTTAAAGAAGAGCGATTCGCCTAATTGATGATGAGAGTCTGACCGATTCTCTCGAAACACTAGAGCACAGGCGTATAGATGGTTTCTACAAGTATTATCATGGAAGATGCTCTCAGGAGCTAATATGATTGATCCCCAAGGGATAAGATTCTTGAGGCGTACTAGACAGTCGGAGACAGCAAATTCCTATGAGGTCCAGCTTGACACAGTGAGGACTTCTGTCTAAGGAGACTCTTTTTTCTATAGAACATCCAAGTTATGGAACTTGTTACCGAAAGGAATTTTCCCTAAAAATTACAACCTATCCTTGTTTAAGAAGGCGGTTCATCGCCATCTATCCTTGTTTCCGCATTCTACTCGCAGTGCTTTGAAAGCATAATGGAGTTACCCTTTGCGAGTGGATTAAACTTAAAAAAAATCTTCAGAGAGATACTCTTCAGTATCTTTTCTGTATCTTCAGTATCTCCCTGAAGATGATAGCTTGGCTGTCGAAACGTGTTGTTTTTTTTTGGTTTCAGGGGATAAGATTTGTATTTCCATTTTTGAAGATAACCAAGGACCAGTCCGTTCCACAAAAAAAAACCGTTAGTACTTGGCTGAATTGGATGAAATTTGCTCTCAATGAAATTTCCTTTTCTTCCAGTTCTTTCCACTGTTGCGTAAGACATTCTTTAAGTCGTTTAACTTTTATGAACAGCTCCGCTTTGCTATACTCTATTCTTATATTCGCCGCATGTTGTATCACTTTCTCTTGCACTGGGTCCAAATAATCTTGATCACTCAACGCTGTTCTGTAAACATTTTATAGAATTCCAAAATTTCTAATTATTTACTACTAACACTCCAATGGGTAAAACTTCTTTACGAAGTATAATTCTCTTACTCGGGTCCGATTCGAAGTTTGGTTGTAAGACTTCGATGGGTTGATTTGATTTTTTCATCCCCATTATCGAGGACTTGAGAAATAATAGCGAAATTGAGATGGAATATTGTTTAAATAATGCCTGTAATACACATATGTATGGGGTTATTACAAAAATAACAAAATGTTATTAATATTCAAGATTCAACTTTGCTCAGTATAAAATAACTGACAATGTCATCTCTTTAAATAAATTTTTTTGACAGTTTTTAAAACATATCTGTGGGCACAAGATTCTGTAATTCGCTTCACAATCAAATGCGAATACTTTTACAGGAGCGTCCTAAATCTTGTTAAGACCGTTCTAAACATTTTTTTTGTGGGCTACCGCTCGTACCCGGGAATTTTACATACTTGAAATTTTGGGAAAAAAGAACATTTCTAAATTAGAAGTTGAGAAAAAAATCAAAATATCGAGAAAGTTGCGAAATTTAGAGCAATTGATAATTAAAAAGAAAACTTGAAATATGCGAGGTTAATTTTTGAGAAAAGTACCGAAACTGTTGTACTCAAATTATTATATTCGCGTTTGCAATCGAAATGTTAGAAAAAAAGCAATAACAAACGCGGATAGAAGCTTCGAATTATGAGAAAAAATTTCCAAATAACTGAGAGTTCATGAACGATTTCGAAATTTCATTTCAAATTTTTTCTCATATTTTTATATAAGAGAAGAAGTTGATCATCTTTAGTTGCTCTCACTATAATTTCCATAGTGTCTAGCTGATCTTTTATTAATTGCAACTCCTTAGTGTACCAATTTAATGTCTTCGTATTATACTTCTGACGAACTATTAATTCTGGACAAGCTAAATTGAATTCATATTAAAGATTTAAAGAAAGACAGAGAATGCTGCATCTGCATTTTTTATATCAAATATTTCAAGTCGATTTGATACAAATTCTGCTTTAGGAGGTCAAAGTTGCTTTCATTAATAACGCGGTGCACTTTTAGAGTGTCTTGAGATGATCCTCCATGTTTCTTGTTACGCAAGAACAGACCCTAAGCTTTATGGTCCGAAATGTGAGGGTCGATAGTTTCAATACTGTAATCAGTTTCATTAGAGAATATATTATTGTTACGGGCTTATCGGTTCGATTGATTACACTTATCGAATAAGACCCACTTTATTACTGAACTCAACAATTTACAATTAACTCACTTCTACTAACTCACTAATTGCACTGATTCTAACTGACTGACTCGAGGGTAAGCTGACTGCCTCTTTATAGTTTTGGCCGCCGGCTTCCAGAATTTTCGGCAGATAAGGCTTATCGAATGCCGAAATTTCTGGAATGCTTATCTGGCGTTTGTTTCGTTATCGCGGCCGCTTTCCCCTTATCAGATCCTTCTAGAAACTTTTTTTATTTACTAAATTCTACAATTCTATTCTAAATCCTATTTCATCTATTTACATTGCGTTACATTATCTATGCATGAAAAGGAAGAGCAAGTAACTCTGGATGCCTTTCTGAAGCAAGGATATAAAGAAAATTCGGCCATTATATTTAAAAAAGTAATTGTATCTTTTGTTAGTTCCATAATGTTGATATTGAAATCACCTGCAATGTAAATTAATTCATTTTTGTATTTGGTAGTTACCACGATCAATAAATTTTCCATTTCATCAAAAAATATAGATAAGTCTGCATTAGGGCTTCTATAGATAACTATAACTATTGCTTTAATTGGTACAATTTCAGTGGCAATGATTTCAAAAATTTTTTCTGCTATAAAATTATTCAGCACAATATTGTAACATTTTAGAATGTTTCTTATTAAAATCTCAACGCCTCCATGTTTCGATGTTTTTCGAGAAAATGTGTTACTTATAACATAGTTTGGTACACTTTTTTTTTAAGTTTAATCCACTCGCAAAGGGAAAACCCATTATGCTTTCAAAGCACTGCGAGTACGATGCGGAAACAAGGATAGATGGCGATGAACCGCCTTCTTAAACGAGGTTAGGTTGTAATTTTGGGGGAAAATTCCTTTCGGTAACAAGTTCCATAACTTGGAAGTTCTATAGAAAAAAGAGTCTCCGTAGACAGAAGCCCTCAGTGTATCAAGCTGGACCGCACAGGAATTTGCTGTCTCCGACTAGTAAAGCGGAGCTGTTCATAAAAGTTAAACGACTTAAAGAATGTCTTACGCAACAGTGGAAAGAACTGGAAGAAAAGGAAATTTCATTGAGAGCAAATTTCATCCAATTCAGCCAAGTACTAATGATTATTTTTGTGGAACGGACTGGTCCTTGGTTATCTTCAAAAATGGAAATACAAATCTTATCCCCTGAAACAAAAAAAACACAACACGTTTCGACAGCCAAGCTATCATCTTCAGGAAGATACTGAAGATACAGACGAGATACTGAAGAGTATCTCTCTGAAGATTTTTTTTAAAGTTTAATCCACTCGCAAAGGGAAAACCCATTATGCTTTCAAAGCACTGCGAGTAGGATGCGGAAACAAGGATAGATGGCGATGAACCGCCTTCTTAAACGAGGAGAGGTTGTAATTTTGGGGGAAAATTTCTTTCGGTAACAAGTTCCATAACTTGGAAGTTCTATAGGAAAAAGAGTCTCCGTAGACAGAAGCCCTCACTGTAACAAGCTGGACCGCACAGGATTTTGCTGTTTCCGACTGTCTAGTACGCCCCAAGAATCTTGCTCTTGGTGGGATCAATCCTATTAGTTCTTGCGAGCATCTTCCATGATAGTACTTGTGGAAAAGAGACAAGTCACCAACCATACGCCTCTGCTCTAGTGTTTCGAGAGAATCGGTTAAACACTCGTCATCAATTAGGCGAATCGCTCTTCTTTGAATTGAATCCAAAAGAGCTAAAGTGTGTTTTGGGGATGAACTCCAAACATGAGAACACTATTGACTAGTGTAAGCCCAACTTGAGCTTTGTATAGTGTTAATAGCTGATGAGATGTGAAGTACTTTTTAGCTCTAAAAAGAAAGCATAACTTTTGAGAGGCGGATTTGGCAATGGCGCGCACATGGGATCAATCCCATTAGTTCCTGCAAGTATCTCCTATGAAAGTACCTGTAGAAAAGAGATGAATCACCAACCATCCGCCTGTGCTCTAGCTTCGAGAGAATTGGCCAAACTCTCGTCATCAATTAAGCAAATTGCTCTTCTTTAAATTGAATCCAAAAGAGCTAAAGTGTGCTTTGGGACTGAACTCCAAACATGTGAACAGTATTCCGGTGTTGGTCTAACTTGAGCTTTGTACAGAGTCCGCAGCTGATGAGATGCGAAGTACTTTTTGCTCTAAAAAGAAATCCTAGCTTCTGAGAGGCGGATTTGGCAATGGCGCGCACATGATCATCCCAAGAGAAGTTAGTGCTCGCATTGACTCCTAGGATAGATAAATTAGATCCCATCGGAAGGATTTTACCGTTCATTAGTATGTTTGTTGCATTATCCCTTGATGTTTTCTTAGAGAAAACCGCGGCCTAAGTTTTTGAAGCGTTGAAGTCGACCAAATTGTTCTTAACTCATTCCAGAATAATCTTGAGATCCCGATTAATCGTCTGTATCTGCTGTTCCCTTAGTCGATCTAAAGCAGCGATAGATAACGGTTTGTCGGAGAAAAAAGTTGACACAAGGTTACGGCGTAGCTGTATATGGGATTGAAAATTGAAGGTAAGTCTTTTGAAATTTAAGTATAAATTTGGAATTTTTTATAAACTCTAATCTCTCTGCTTACTTTATTTCGACCTGCTGTCGCCGTTAACTGTCCACCGATCCTTCCTTTGAAGGAGATAGCTCCTTTTATGGCTTAATTTTTGCGCCTGGTGTAATAAAAAATTCGCGAGAATAATTTTTATACAAAATGAAATCTTCCACATAGGCGCTCCCACTATTTTCCCTTAATTCTCAAATTTCGCCTTTGGACTCAACAATTCGGAAAATATATTTTTTCAGTCCCAAGTTTTTTACCTATTTGACACTAAATTTAAAACTATTTCACTCTCGAAAGTTTAACTTTGATGGTAAAAATTCGATTGGAACTGCAAGCAAATTTCTAATTCCGAAATATGTCCCCAATTTTTCCTAGAATGTTGAATTTGGACCAAATTTTTCGATTTAAAGGTCACAATTTTAGGAAAATAATAGTGTTTTTTACGACTCTTATGATTATTCAAAAACTGTTGATGCTAAAAAATGTTGAACTCGATATTTGAAAGTTAGAAACTTTGAGCTTTAACTTGCTTCTTTTCATTTCTTTCTATGACCATTTAGGGTTGAGTTACAGTCCTTTGAAATTTAAGTATAAATTTGGAATTTTTTATAAACTTTAATCTCCCTGCCTAGTTTATTTTGACCTGCTGTCGCCGTCAACCGTCCACCGATCGTTCCTTCGAAGGAGATAGCTCCTTATATTCTTAATTTTTGTGCCTAATGTATTAAAAAAATTTGCGAGAATAATTTTTATACAAAATGAAATCTTCTACGAAGGCGCTCCCACTATTTTCCCTTAATTCCCAAATTTCGCCTTTGGACTCAACATTTCGGAAAATATATTCTTTCACAGTCCCAAGTTTTTTACCTATTTTGACACTAAATTAAAAACTATTTCAGCCTCGAATGTTAAACTTTGATGGTAAAAGTTCGATTGGAGCTCCAAACAAATTTCTAATTCCGAAATGTGTCCCCAGCTTTACCTAGAACTTGGAATTTGGTACAAATTTTTCGATTTAAAGGTCATAATTTTAGGAAAATAATAGTTCTCTTCTTATGACTCTTATGATTATTCTAAAACTGTAGATGCTAAATAATGTTGAACGCGATATTTGAAAGCTAGAAACTTTGAGCTTTAACTTGCTTCTTTTCATTTCTTCCTATGAGCATTTAGCGTTGAGTTACAGTCCTTTGAAATTTAAGTAAATATTTGGAATTTTTTATAAACTTTAATATCTCTGCTTAGTGTATTTCGACCTGCTGTCGCCGTCAACCGTCCACCGATCGTTCCTTCAAAGGAGAAGGACTATTTTAGTCTCAAAAGTTTAACTTTTATGGTAAAAGTTCGATTGGAACTCCAAACAAATTTCTAATTCCGAAATGTGTCCCCAATTTTTCTTAGAATGTCGAATTTGGTCCAAAATTTTCGATTTTAATGTCACAATTTTAGGAAAATAATAATAGCTTTTTTTACGACTCTTATGATTATTCAAACACTGCTGATGCTAAAAAATGTTAAACTCGATATTTGAAAGCTAGAAACTTTGAGCTTTAACTTGCTTCTTTCCATTTCTTCTTATGAGCATTTAGCGTTGAGTTAGTCTTCTGAAATTCAAGTATAAATTTGAAATTTTTTATAAACTTTAATCTCTCTGCTTACAAGGTCGCAAAGTGTCCGGCGCCGATTTTGCTAATTTTTGGATATGTTTTAGAGGATCAAAATCTAAGAGACATGTATTTTTTTTATTGGCTGATAAACGGTTTTAAGGGTAGTTTTACCCCTTCAAAGTTGGGGCAAAAAATGCAGATTTTGCTGTTTCTCACATACAATCGTTTATGTGTAACAGAAATAGAGTAGGAGACAGAACAGGCCCCTGAGGCACCCCTGCGTTTATCGCAAATGTCTCGGATGAGATGCCATCGACGACGACCTGAAGAGATCTGTCAGTGAGAAAATTGGATATCAATTTCGGAAGTCAGCCAAGTTTCGGTTAGGCAAAGAATATTTATAATTTCATCTGACTTTTTACCTGTTGTTACAGAGTATGTAATTTGATTGTTTAGGTCACTGGATTTATAACCCTTGGCTGATTTGATCTAATTATTTATTTTAAGTTACAATAATTGTGGTGGCGTTGCCTGCCCCGAATTTCTACGTAAATTTTTAACAATCATCATGCGGCTGTATCAAGTTGCCGTCTGCTACCTTCATACTTTTTGTTACATTTTTGGATGCAGAAGCAATGCCAATTGGAAAACATGTTTCAAATTCTAACACAGAGCTTTTTAGAATTTTTATCTGTCTGTCCGTCTATTTGTTCTGGCTAATCCTAATGATGATGAGTCTTTCACTAAAAAATGGAACGTTTTCTTAGGTATCTGTGAAGCTACTTATTTAGTCGAGTTCAACAAAACTAACAATTTTTTTTAACAATTTTAATTATAGAAATTGATTGTCGAAAATATCTTCTAAACACATCGGCGTATCTATGATTTTTTTTCTAGAGGGGCCTGGCCCCTGGAAAATGATAACGGATGAATGTAAAATAAAGGTAATTTAAACTTGAAATGACGATTTCGATCATTTGGAGAATGTTGCTTTAAATACAATTACCCAAAAAATTTTTCAGTGAGAATTGTTCAATTTGATTGCTGCATTAGTTAACTAATTATTCGATTTTTCTCTACAAAAAACGTGTTTTGATTTGCTTTTCAAAACTAAATTTAAATTATTTCAATTAGAAAATAATTTGTAAATTAGGAATTTTCTACTATGTTCATTTTTTCTCAAAATGCGAATCTCGAAATTTCGATTTCTTTATTAAAGTTCTAAAATTTCATAAATTTTACACTTTCAATTTCTTCTGACATTGTTCACGTAAGTAAAAGTTTCGACCTTTTTAAGAAATGTTGAGTTTTTTCGGCGCCTCTAGTTTTTTTCGAAGTTTTAACTTTTAACCTAAAAATTTGTTAAAGCCCCATTTTTTAATCAAAATTGAGATTCAAAATTGCCCCCAAAATTTTGACTTTATGAACAAAATATTATTTCAGTACGACTTTCATTTTATTTTTTAAATATTTTTTTTGAATGGATATATCTAAAACTTGCATCTATCTAAACCTAGTATTGTTTTGAGAGAAAATATCATGCACTAAACATGATTTTGTTTTAAGATTTCTCCACAGGGATTGAAATCCAACGAAGGTTCAGCAAACAGAAGCACGTTTACCTTTCCGGTCGCAGGAGGCCCCAAATAAGATTTCTATTCAACAAATTATTCTCTTATCAGTAACAGGTAATAAATCCTCATGACAATTTTCAGGTTACTGGGGTGTATTTGACATTGGAAATAAGAGAAACACTTCCCCGAGGACGATAAATCTTCCAGAATTTTATGTGCCCTAAAAACAAGATTTCTTTCCTGAAACCTCTGCTCGAGTTTATGCTAAATTCTTAAGGATTAACTTTATTTCCTTCTTACTGCAACATTCCATTTAATGAATTCAAGTGGAATGTCTCTTCTTTACAACAGAAATGCTACTCCGTATGCGTAACATTTCCCCATTAATTACGCGATATGTGGCGCCTTAATTTACAACGAAATGGGTACATTAATCGGGGCGGCAATGTAAACATGCCAGAACGCGTATTCTGAGGCAGATGTACATTTATCATTCGATGTGAAGTAGTTATCGGTACCTCAAATTGGAAATCATTAAGTTGAGGAGTATTATGCGCCTGACGGGACCTTGCAGAGCGTGCAACAGTTTGTATTGTGTATGCAACATAACGATATACACGTCTCTGAATATACATAAATACATCTTCGAGAGAGACTTCATACAATCAGGTAAACACGCTGTTTACGCGGTTGCGGGAATCGAAGTCTGAAAACAAATTTAGATTTCATTTGGTAGAGAAGTTTGCTCCGAGTGTAAACATCGTCGAGCTTTGGAAGATGCGCTCGGCTTGGGGTTTGTTTTACTAACTCTTTCATTCAACTATTTGAATACAGAATTATTTTTGGAAAAACCTTATAGAGGGCTGCAAAATCATATCCTATTGGCATAGTGTTTATGGACGCTATATTACAGACCTAAAGGTGGCGCCATACTTCGTAATCACATGAAGTAGTCTTTGGTCAATACTTACGGTTTGAGTTGAATATATCACACTGGCGATATCTAATAAGATCGAAATCGGTCTTTAGTTTCCATACTTTGAACCTGACCATTAAGATAATTGATTTAAATAAATCTTACAAGTTATTTAATATAATTCAGCTTCATTGGCATCCAGTTTTCCCGGTTGATAATGATTTTTGAAATTTCATACATATTGTTTATTTGACATTTCAAAAAAATAATTCTCGGTATTTTGATTCTAAAATCGAAACTATTTAGATTTCAAATATATTTTGAAAATTGATGGGCAAAGAACATTCCCTAGCAGCAAATCCTGCAAAGACGGAAATGGTCCTTTTCACAAATAAAAGGAAATTAGCGCGACTAAAATTTCCCAAACTCATGGGAACCCAACTCGGGTTGTCAAATCGAGTGAAATACCTTGGTATTGAACTTGACAGCAAACTGAGCTGGAAGTACCACATTGAAAATAAATTAAACAAAGCTTACAAGATCTTCTGGCAATGCCGTGGGGCCATCGGGAGGTCTTGGGGGTTATCCCCTAAGATGACCTTTTGGCTATACACGGCAGTCATCAGACCAATTGTAAGCTACGGAGTTATAGTTTGGTGGCCAAAGACAAAGTGCACCACTATAAAACAAAAGCTAAATCACATCCAGAGACTAGCGTGTCTGGCAGTGATAGGAGCAATGAAATCCACTCCAACAGCAGCAATGGAGGCGATCTTGTGCCTGCCACCTCTCGACATATTTCTTGAGGGGGCGGCACAGGCTTCTGCTCTCCGTTTGCGAGCAGGAGGAATGTGGAATACGGTAGGTAAAATGGTGGGTCACCGGCGCATAATGGAGGAGGCGCTCCAAAAGGTACCTATTCTGGATGCGCCGATGGACCATCTACTGGTGAAATATAACTTCACAAAATCCTACCGTATAAAAATGGAGGAAGTACAAGCAAGGATACCAGACGTAAGTATATACACGGATGGATCGAAAACAAATACGGGCACTGGAACAGGAATCTTCTCGGAAGACCTGAACCTAAGTGTAAGTATTAAGTTAGATAAATACTCAACAATCTTTCAAGCGGAGATGTTGGGAATTTTGTATAGCGCCGAACAAATGACGCAACTGAACATTACAGGAAAATATATCCAAATAAAGACGGACAGCCAGGCAGCCCTTAAGGCCCTGAGGAATGTGAAAACAAACTCAGTGCTAGTATGGAAATGCCACCTAGCTCTAGAACGTCTATCACAAGAGAATGCAATTGATCTAATATGGATCAAAGGACATTCTGGGAAAGAGGGAAACGAACGCGCTGACAAACTGGCGAGGAAGGGTTCGGAGGGACAATTCGTTGGACCAGAACCAACTCTTCCCCTGGCAAGATCAACCGTAAGATCCCTACTTAACGAAGAAACTTATCGTAAACACAAAGCCTTATGGGCATCAATAACAACATGCCGACAAACTCACGCATTCATTAGAATGCCGTGCAGGGAAAGGGCAAAACTATGCCTACAACTCTCAAGGAATAATCTCAGGAAACTTGTAGGGATATGGACAGGTCACTGTCGATTAAACAAACACCTCCACAGAATGGGAATCATAAACGACCCCAGCTGCAGAGGGTGCTTAGAAAAAGATGAGAGTGTCGAGCACGTGATGTGTCACTGCCCGGCACTAGCATCAATCAGAGGATCCACGCTGGGGGACTTCTGGCCTAGTGTGGCCAGTTTGAGAGAGGCGCATCCAAGGGACGTTCTTCAGTTTCTCAACAAGGTTAGGTGGCTGAATGAATGACCAAGGACACCTCTATCACGGGGATAGCACAATGGGCCCGGAAAGGGTGGCCTAAGTGCTGGCCTAAATTTTTAGGCAACCCACAACGAATCCAGAATCCAATCCAGATGGGCAAAAAATAAAACCAGAAACTCTTCACCTGAGTATATTGTATATTTTTTCTGAACTGCGCGAGCTTGGAGGATCCAACTTCCAAATTAGAGTCTAAATTTCGATAAAGAAAAAATTCTCAGAAAAATTTAGAAAACTGACTTTAAAATAAAACCTAAATCTTTCAGAATATTTCGAAAAATGCTAGAATTTCTAAAAAAAATCGCAATTTCCAAGTGACAAATTTTGTAAAAAAAAGTCACAATTTCTACAATAAATCAAATTTGAAGAAAAAAACTGAAATAACCAACAATATTTTCCTCAGAATTTTACTTTATTCAAATTTTAATATAATCGAAAAGCTTTTTTTTAAAATATTCTAAAAATATTATTGTCAAATTTATGACGATTTATTAACATTTTGTTCCGATTTTGAAAAAATTAAACGAATTTTGAGAAAAAGTCGAAATTTGGAGGAAGTAGAAATTTCCAGAAACAAAACGTCAAATTTTGGGGTATATTCTGTTCCGAGAATAAAACGAATTTGGAGAAACAAGTGGAAATCTTTTTATTTTTGGTGGAACTAATTTGTTCTTGATTATCTTCCAAAATTGATATACAAATCTTGTCCCCTGAAACAAAAAAAATATTAAAAAATTGCTCTCGATAGCCAAGCTATCATCTTTAGAAAGATACTGATATTAGATACCAGGGGCGGCCTTAGCCATTGCGAGGCTCCGGGCGGGTAGATCTTTAAGAGGCCCTCGTCTTTGTGGAATTAGTTTTAACATAGACGTAGTCAGAATAGGGCAGGGTAGAGCGCTATCCCCCCCCCCCTCTTCAGCTCGTGTGGTTAACGAAAATTTATATTGAACTGAGGAGACTTTCTCTACAAATTTCCATTCGACAAAAGTCGTCCTTGTTTAAGCTATCGATATTTTCTCGAAATTTCGACTTATTTCACGAAATTCGTCTTTTTTCATAAATTTCTTTGGAAATTTCAAATGTATTCCTAAAATTCGATTTATTTTATCAGAATCCAACTTAACTAAAAATTTCGAATTTTTATCTTAAAATTCATCGTTTTATTTTTCGAAATTCTATCATTTCTCAAAATTAGTTTTTTCCGGAAACTTCGACTTCTCTTTAAACTTTAATTTTCTGAAAATTTCGACTTTTTTTATCAAGATTTACCCTTTTGCTTAAAACTTGATCGATTTTTTGATAACAATATTTATCTGGAGATTTTTATAATGACTTTTTTAGAAATTTTGTAAAAAGACAAAAATTCCGAGAAAATTTCCCCTGGAATGATGAAATACAACTTGTTTCTCAGAATTTCGACTATTTCGATTATTTCAATATTGGACATTTTCTGACTCAGGGTAGGGCAGAACAGGGCGCATGTCTGCCTCTGATTCAAGCGCTCAAGAGAAAAATCTAGAAATTACATTTTTCTCAAAATTTGTCCTTTTCGACAAAATTTGACTCTCTCTGAAGAATTTCGAGTGTTTACTAAATTTTGACTTTTTTCTCAAAATTTCGATCTTTTTTTTTGTTTTTCAAGGGGAAAAATCGAAATTTCCAAAAAAAAACAAATTTATAAAAATCGAAACTTTGATATTTTTCTCAAAATCCGCCTTTTTTCGCAAATTTAAAATTATCCTGAAATCCCATTCTGTATGTTCCCGGAAAGCTGAATATTTTTCGTGGAAATTCGTATTTCTTAAAATTTTGACTTTTTTTGAAAGACTCGTTTTTTCCACAAACGGACGGCTATTCTCAAAGTTGCACTTTTTTTTTTAATTTAAATTTTTTCTGGAAAATTTCGATCTTTGATGCTTCATTTGGTAGTTTTTCTAGAAATGTCGACTGCTTTTCAGGGATTTCGTTTTTTTTTAATTTCCTTTATTTTTATTAACATCGGATTTTTCTGAAGATTTTGATCATTTGGAATTTGATTTTTCAGAACTTTTAACAGGTTTCTTAAAATTTGCCTTTTTCCCGATATTTTTATATCAAAATTCGATATTCAACTTCGCTAAAAATTTTGAATTTCTCTTAAAATTAGTTTAATTTCGTTTTTTTAGAAATTTCGACTTTATTCTCAAAACTCCACTTTTTGGGCTCTTTTTTCGGAAATCATTTTTTCTATCAAAATTAGGCCACTTGTCTGAATATTTGTCTTTTCTTTAAATTTTGACTTTTTTAAATTTGACTTGAAATTTCATCTTCATATTTCGCCTTATTTTCGAAATATTGACTTTAATTTCAAAATGCCATGTTTTAGTTTTTGGAACTTTCTGAACTTTTTCCTCGAAATTGGCTTTTTCTTTAAATTTCAGTTTTCTCGAAATACTTCTGTTTTCTCTAAATTAGGTCGGCATATTATCAAAAATTAAAAATGTTGCGAAAAATATTTTTGGGTAATTTCGAGAAATAGATTTCTTGTACATTTAATTTCTTGATTGAAATTTAAATATTATGTCAAAATTAGAATAAAAAAGTAAACATTTCGAGAAAAGCGTTTTTGGAAATTGCAAATTTTTTCACAACATTTGGTCTTTGGAAATATGTTGCCATATTTAGAATATTCGAGTTCCTCTAAAAAGTTGGGTTTTTATTCAATTTCGATTTTCTAAAAAATCCTTTCCCAAAATAGGGTTTTTTCAAAAAAATTGGTCGCTTTGCATACGACATTGTTGGCGATGGCCATAGTTTCTCTATGGACCAATAGGTGGTAGTACTAAAGAGTCACTCGCTTGACGCCTGTGAATGTTTTAGTACTTACTTGTCGGAACATTTATTAGCATTCGAGTTGGATATACCAAACTGACGAGATCTAACAAGATCGAAACCGGTATTTGGTTTCCAAACTTCGAATCTAATAAATGTTCAAACCTTTATTGGTCTGTGCATTATAGAATCCTTGTCTTCTGGGGGAACTCTCCTAAGAGAGAGCAACCGCTTCCATTAGGTGGCAGTGTTTTCAACTGTTGGGTAGGTAGTTCAGCTACCTATGATTCCACTATACCACCCGGCCTGGAAAAGAGGGCTGCATGAATTTGTAGTCTAGGTTGCATTCTTCTTCCATACTAAGAGAAAAGTTAAAAAAAGTCGAAACTGCGAAAATATTGGTCTGTGCATTATAGAATCCTTGTCTTCTGGGAACTCTCCTAGAGAGCAATCGCTTCGCCAGGTGGCAGTGTTTTAACTGTTGGTAGTTCAGCTACCTATGATTCACTATACCCGCCTGGAGGGCTGCATGAATTTGTAGTCTAGGTTGCATTCTTCTTGCATACTAAGAGAAGAGTTAAAAAAAGTCGAAACTGCGAAAAAAAAATTTCGAAGTAAAGGTCTAAATTTTGAGAAATAAAAGGTCTTTTGGTTTTTTGTTTGACTGCATGAGTCAGAGGGTTCTCTTTCTCTCTCTATACCATATTTTGTCTGAGTTATCTGATTTAATTTTGAAATAAAATGTAAAGTCAGAAATAAAAATGTGTGGCTCTTTGAAATTTACGAAATAAATTTTTTTATTGCGGCTGGCTCTTTCGATTTAAAAGTTTCCCGACCCCTGCTCTAACACATTTCGATAGCCAAGCTATCATTTTCAGAGAGATGTTGGGGTGCTCTAATGCGTTGCGATAGCCAAACTATCATCTTCAAAGAGATACTGACTGCTTTTCAATTTTTGAGGATAACCAAGGATTCTACCAAAATTCAAATTCCTAATCAAATTAAGATACTGAACATTAAACATTTAAATTTACTATATTGATAATAATTAAAGTATTGGCCGTAAAAAAATAAAAATTTTACGTTTAAACGTGTTTCAAATTTCCATTTTAATTAAAAATTGAATTTTTTAATTACGATAGAAATTTTGAGAGAAATTGTGAAAAAATTTAGAAAACATCTCATTATAACTTCTAATATTAAATTCTCAAGAAAAAATTTCTGTCTTACGAACGAATTTCCAATTTTCACAAAAACTCAATGTCAAATTGAGTTGAAAAAATAACTTCTAATTTAAAGTCTCAAGAAAAAATTTCTATCTTATAGAATCTTAGAAAAAAATTATAAAGAATTATCAATTTTTACAAAAACTCAATGTCAGCCAGTTGAATTGATGAAAATTTTAACTGAAATTGATGTAATAATCCTGTTTGTGGTCACATTGAATGTTACTTATAAAAAAAACTTCAATCTAATTAAATTTAAAAATATATTAAATCTTGACTAGTCTATTACATCGTTGATGGTCAAGTGCCGGTTCTTGACTTCTGTAAATCCCAATAATGTGCATTGCACTTACACAATTTGCTAAAGCATCATTATTAGAGTTGTTACAATGTTACGGCAACAAATCTAGACCGACAAACTTATTTTGCTTACACACTATTAACGATTACAACCTAAGTTCATAGGTCTTATCATTCTTAATTAATATATTACATTACATTACACCACCCATCCTTATTTTTTTTAATTATTTTTTTTTTGACAGAACTATGATATAACTTAACTCTATCCTTATGTACTTCGATTAATTTATTATCTATTCTAATTACAATGTTTGGTGGCTTATTTTGTATTACCGGATATGGGCCTTTGTATCTGGCATCTAATTTGTTTCCTGCTTCATTTCTAACTAGAACTTTATCATCCGCGTTATAAACAAAAGATTTACATTTTACATCGTATTTTGTCTTCCTATTTTCTTTGGAATTAGTTAAATTTTCCCTCGCTTCTCTACAAGCAGTTTGAATCCTAAATTTTAACTCTAATGGGTAACTATTAAAATTGTACACAGGATCAATTCTATTGATAAGAGCACTCGGTAATCTACATTTTTTACCAAATACAAGCTCATATGGGGTAAACCTAGTTTCCGTATGAACTGTGGTATTATACGCAAAGCACCAAAATGATATGCAATTGCTCCAATTGCTTCCACCCTTTGTAATTTGGATTCGCAAAAAAGCTCCTAAATTTTTATGCGTATTTTCTAAAGCACCTAACGTTTGATGATGATAAGCTGTAGATTTTTGTTGCTTAATACCCAAAATTTTACGAATTTCAGAAAAAACGTTAGAGAGAAACTCCGTGGCTTGATCAGTAACTACTTCGTCAGGTAATCCGTATCTCAGAATAAAATTTTCAACAAACGCTTTAGCAACTGTAGTAGTTTCTTTATCTTCTAAAGGATAAGTTTCTACAAACTTTGATAATTCGCAATGTAATGTCAAAATATACTTATTATTACAAGCATCCACTTCCATAGGACCTACTAAATCTAAGTACACTTTTTGAAAAGCGGACACAGTTTGGGGAAATTTGTTTCAAAAAAACTCAAGCACAAAAAATTTTTTGAAGGACGAACTCTAGTTGAAAATGAACCCCATGCCCGTTATCCTCGAACCAGTGTGACTGGGGACAAGATTAACACTGTTCAACGCCTTTTGGAAGGTGATCGCTGTTTAATTGTTGGTGAAATTCCAGCTCAGGGATTAGCTTTGGGAGTGCTCAATACATCATTACAAATGAGCTGGGGTTTAGAAAAATTTCTGCCAGGTGAGTACCTCGTCTTTTGACTGTAAAACAGAAACAACAATATCTGGAGATTTGGCAGCACCATCTTGGACGTTTTCAACGAAAAGACGATGGTTTTTTGCAATGTATCGTTACTTGTGACGAGACTTGGGTCCACTATTACACCCCTAAATCTAAACAAAAAAGCATGGAGTAGAGAAGAAAGGGGAAAGATGCACCCGTCAAAGCAAAAACTCGCCTCTCAATCGGAAAGGTTCTTGCGACAGTGTTTTGGGATTTTAAAGGAGTCGTGCTGGTCGATTTTCTGCATGAACGTCGTGCGATTAAGGGTAAAGACATACAGCGTTAGAAATGTCTATTATTCGAAATTTCGGTTGTTTTTCCTAAATATTTATCTTTTTTCTCAAGTTTAATACTCCTTCAAATCATACAGAACGTTTCGAAAACAAATTGAACATTTTAAAATTCGGTTTAATTGATTTTTTTGAAATCTCGATTTCAGATAGACAGTTAAGAAAATGTAAGTATTTTAGAAACTGTGAGTTTCTCGAGACTGATTTTTTTTTATTTCGATATTTCTCTGCTTGAAATTTCGAACAGAAACCAAAAATTTTAACTTTAAATTCAAAATTATGACTTTTTTCGACAATGAACTCTTAGTTTCCAAAAAGGGTTTCAGAAAAAAATTGGTTTAGAAATTATCAGATTGTTCGTCGAAAATTATCAGAAAATTAGCGTTGAGCTCAAAAAATTGTGAAGAGCATATTTTTGAAAATATTTAAAGAGGTAAGAAGGACAAATTTATAAAACAAATTCTATAATTAAATTCAGATTTAGAAATTGGAAGAAATCGTACAAACTCTGGGAAAAACTCAATACTTATTAAAAAAAAATGTGTTTTAAAGAAAAGTCCAAGTTTCGAGAAAAAATGCAAAACTAAAAAAGTTTTTAAATAATAAGGTTCAAATTTTGGAAAAAGGCAAACTCTTAAGTGACAGAAAAATTCTCAAAATTTGTAGTTTATTTGTAGTGTATCCAATTAAAAAAATTTTATTTTAATAGTGAATTCTGGGTTTAAAGTCAAATATTCGATTTTAATTTTAAACAAGGAATTTTTAAAAATTCAACAGGAAAATAAAAATTGTCAATTTAAACCTGGAACCTAACAAAGAGTCAATCCTAAAAAAAACTTCAAAAATTCTTTTTTTCTTAAAATATTTATTTATAGTCTTGAATTAAAAAAATCTAAATTTCCAAAATCAATAATAAGGGTGACATTTCAAGAAAGAAGCCCTAGATTTATTGCAACAAATCAAATGTTCAAGTTTAAATCTGAAATTTTGAAAAATTTCACATCGCGAAATTTCAAGTTGAAAAAAGATCGATATTTTTATAAACCTCATGACTTTGAAACGATCCAAATGTCGTTTTTTCTTGAAATTTTATTTAAAAATCCAAAGTTTCTATAAATTGATTTCGTGATCAAAATGTGAAGAGAAAAATATAATTTTAAGTCAAAAGCTGGAGTTGGAAAAAGATAAGTTTTCGAAAACAAAAACAGGAAATTTATATCAAACATAAATTCGAAGTTTCCTTTCTCTTGAATAAAATGAATATTTTAAAATGAGGAATAAAATACAAATTTTGATGAATTATTATTATTTAAATCAAAATCTTTTGAAACTTTCAAAATTTAAAATTAAGTCAGAGATTATAAGCCTTGTATATACGAATATATACAACGGCATTAAATTGGAAGTGTATACAACCACCGTACCATGCTGATGAGGCCAAGGAAGGCCGAAACTAGTCTATGGTTGCGGTTGTACATATTTTCAATTTTAAGCACGTTTAACTGTTTAATTACAGAACATTTAATTGGTCGTTTGTTAAAGTCAGAGATTGACAAAATGATAAAAATTGAGATATTTGAATTGTTTTGTTATAAAATATCCTTTACAATTATTAACTGCCTCTTGGAGAATCAAAGGCAAAATAATCTTATGCTAAAAAGTTGGGTATTTGGTTGTTCATCAGTATTGCAGTTTTTTTCCCATGAAATCTCATCCAAAATTTGAAAAGGTTCTCATGGAGATCTTGATCAAAATAATCTTGGACTAAAACTTTAGACTTCTGGTAGTACATCAGTATTTTAGTAGTTTTGCCGCGAAACATTTTCTTCTTTAGACATTTTGAAAGAATTCAAAAATCAATCACGAAATTTCAAGTTGAAAAAAGATCAACATTTTTACAAACCTTACGAATTGGAACGATCAAAATTTTGATTTTTTTCTTGAAATTTTGCTTCAAAATCCAAAGTTTCTATAAAATCAATTTTATGATGAGAATGTGAAGAGAAGAATATGATTTTAAGTTAAAAGCTGGAATTTAAACAAAAGCTACATTTTCGAAAACAAAAACAGGAAATTTATATTAAACATAAATTCGAAGTTCCCTTTCTCTTAAATAAAATGGAAATTTAAAGATATGAATAAAATACGAAATTTTGATAAATTATTATTAGTCAAATCAAAATCTCTTGAAACTTCCAAAATTTATTTAAAATTAAGTCAAAGATTGACAAAATGATAAAAATTGGGATATTTGAATTGTTTTGTTATAAAATATCCTTTGCAATTATTAACTGCCTCTTGGAGAGTCAAAGGCAAAATAATCTTATGCTAAAAAGTTGGGTATTTGATGCTTCATCAGTATTGCAGTTTTTTTCCCATGAAATCTCATCCAAAATTTGAAAAGGTTTTCATGGAGATCTTGATCAAAATAATCTTGGACTAAAACTTTGGACTTCTGGTACATAATAGTTCGTCAAAAGTATAGTACGATGACATTAAATTGGTACACTAAGGAGTTGCAATTAATAAAAGGAATGCTAGGCGATATGCAAATTATAGTGAGAGCAACTAAAGATGATCAACATCGTTTCTTATATAAAAATATGAGAAAACATTATCAACAAAGTATGTCTGCGTCAAAAAGGGAAGCAAACTGTAAATACATCATAAATGCCGAAGACAAACAAAAAGCTGTTTGGGATGTTACAAAAATGGAAACGAGAAGCAAATCGTATGTTAGAAAACCAGTCATCACTCCAGAAGATTTTAATACTCTTTCCTCGGAGATTGGTAGTCGAACACAAAATAAAATTCCCCCAACTACGCTTACAGCAGATCATTACTTGTCTCATTCAAGACATTCCGCTATTAATTCCATTTATTTCAAAGAAGTAGATGTTCAAGAAGTACCTACAATAGTTAGATCACTAAATTCAAAAAAATCAAAGGATATTTATGGACATTCTATCATTATGCTTAAGCATATACTAGAGTCGGTCAAAATCCCATTAACATCGCTATTAAGTAAGTGTTTAGACCAAGGTATGTTCCCATCAAATTTCAAATTAGCAAAAGTAGTGTCACTACATAAGAAAGGAGATATAAATCAACCAGCAAATTATCGACCCATATCCATTTTGCCAACCTTTTCTAAGATCTTGGAAGTAGCTTTAAAACAGAGACTTACTGGTTACTTTGAAAAATTCAATATACTTAACAGTAATCAACATGGTTTTTGAAATTCCAAATCTACTACTTCTGCTCTGATTGATATAACTGAATATCTTTTAAATACCTTGAATGAAGGTTCAATTTGTCACATGGATTCCTATGATATCAGCAAAGCAATTGACTCTGTTGATATTGAGATTCTCCTAAATAAACTTCACTTCTATGGAATAAGAGGAATACTCTGGAGATTAATGAAGTCATACTTTGAAGGGAGGTTTCAAAGAGTTACCTTAAAAGGCAGTGCTTCGGAAATGAAGCAATTAATTTGTGGGGTGCCTCAAGGATCAGTGCTAGGCCCTCAAATGTTCCTATTATACATTAACGACCTGCCCAAAAATATAAAATGTTCAAGAGTGTGTTTGTTTGCCGATGATACAAGTATTTTGAATAAGGGAAACAATAATAGTTCAGCGTCCTTAAATTCTATTTCAAGCCTATCTGAAGCAGAAAAATGGTTTGCAGCAAATAAAATGCTCTTAAATATTGATAAAACACAATCGATATTCCTTATGGTCCCGACTTATCACAATGCGAATGTCATATGTTTGGATCAGCGAAGCTCTAGGGGGTTAGCGATTCCATGATGATGCTCCTGTTGAGACATTTGTGCGCAATCCCAGTCCATTGGAAAAAATGCATAACGAAATCAGGAGATTATATAGAAAAATAGTTAACTTTCATGTGTATCCTTGTACCAATAAATTTTTAAACACAAACTCCGGGTCATATTTGATTTACCCTCGTATCTGTGTTCTTACTTTAGATCTGTTGATTATTCCCATAAAGACTGTTATCAGAATATTAAAGGCAATTAGATTGAAATGGATGTGGTGAGTTATGGTGTAGACAATGCTATTTTCACTGTTATCGGTTAACTTTGCTATAATTAGATTAATAGTAATATTAATATTAATCTATATTACATTACATTACATTGATTTCGATAGTTCGAAGGGAAGGACCACCTTGAGTTTAAATCAGAAGTTTCAATAAAAAATTGAACATTTCAGTTGAAAAGCAGTAAAAAGAAAATGACTTTGAAATTTTGATTTTTAAATTCAAAATGCAGCTTTTTCGACCGAAATTTGGAAAAGAAAAATCAAAATCTTGTTTGTAACGTCCACGTCTTTTAGGAAATATTAACGATGATTGGCTCTTTCGGTTTGCCGACCCCACATTGAGAAGTTAGCCTAAAATGTTAAACATTATTTACAATAAAAAGAAAGAGTGTACAGTTTATAGGTTTATTTCATTATCAATGAATATTAGATTCGTTTCCACACGATACAAGCATCCATCAACCACAAATATAAAAAGATGGGTCAATTTGACAGTATTTATTTCAAAATATTTTCAATATTCTGACTTGTTCACTATTGTGAGTTTGAACTACATTACATAGACACTGTTATTTCCTAGTCTTAAGTTTTCACTTCTGAAGGGAGTCTCCAAATTATTTTTTTTCTGAATTCATTGACAGTTTTCGTTTAAACACCTCGTACAAATAAATGTTAACACGTACTTGTGCAGTTTCGACAATTAGATCCACTACATTGATATCTGTAGTATTGATGGACAAACAATGCGGGACCCTTGGTGGCCGACGGTATATTTATTACCTCGATGGATTCACCCCAAAAGTGCATCGCTTTTTTCTGCAATTTTCTGGTAATTTTACGATCGAGCGGTCGTGTTAGGGAGCCAGGTGGAAGGTTGTTACAATAGAAAAACGCGCGCGATGCCCTTTTATTAGTTTATTGGATTTTTGAAAAGATTCGAACGCACAATGCTGACCGTCCAGTTATTTGTCTGACAAATTGGACATATTTTGCTATTTAGTTTCCACAAAAAGCGCATTATCGTAGGCAATAAATAATGACTGCAAGTTGGATTCGCTCAAGTGGAGTTAATCTACACGTGTAATTTTCGCTTTTGTGAAAGATTTATCGAATTCGTTGGTCTTTTGGAAATAATCAGCGAAGAGAGATATGTGCAATCGTAATGAAATGGAATGTTTAGTTTGTCTATTTTCAAAAACATCCGCTTACTTTATAAATTAACCGAGTTAAGAAAGTTGTTTGTTCGAAGTCAGGTCTTGAATTAAATAACAAGACGCCAACTGCTTAATATATTCAATTGCAGTTGAAAGCTCAACTTTTTCCCAAGTTTCTAAATTGTTTCTCAGGAGACCTCACATCTGGATAAGGAAAAGTTGCGTTATCTAAATTATGTCAACAATTCCAGCGGAAATGGGTTAATATGCAGTTTTGTTCAGAGATCGACTAATTCGCTAGAAACCAAAATCGAATTTTGGTTTCTGTTCCGCAACACTTATTTAAACTAGTTATTTTTTTTAATTCGTGGACAAGCTGAGAAAGGCAGCTGTGTGATTTCTGAATTGATAGGTCGCTGGATTAGAACACTTGCTGATTGATCTTAACTATTTATTGTTAACTGTAATAATGGTGGTGGCGTTGCTTGCCTTGAATATGCTGCGTGAATTCTTATATCTTATTGCTTCTTATCTACTACGTTTTTTGTTGCATTGCTTGACGCAGGAGTAATGCCCAATTGAAAACAATTCAAATTCTAACAGCAGCCTAGTGCACTTAAACCAGTAGCTTCATCTATCGCGCACGGTGAAATTAAATTAGTTATCGTAAAGTGCATCTACAGCTTTAATAGACGTTTACTAGAAGTTGTTATGGAAATGACTTACGAGGTGGTTCAAAAAGCAAGGTGACTTTTCAAGTTTCGCGGGCACATACGTTCGACTATAGATTTTTGTTGTTGTTGTGTTGTTCAAGTACATAGTATACCTAGTTTGTTTTTGACAGATAAAAAGGTTAGACGTATTTTGTGGTGCTCGGCGATTTTCTATTATTATAAAAAATGGAGCAAAGGATTTGCATCAAATTTTACGTGAGAAATGGAATCAATTTCTCTAAAACACTTGAAATGTTGACAGTGGCGTACGATGAGTCTGCTCTAAGTAAAAAAAAAATGTTTACAAGTGGTACCAACTCTTCCAAGATGGCCAAGAAGAAGCCGACGACGAACCTCGCTCTGGACGCCCCAACACATCAATAACAGAAGATATCGTCGAAGCTGTAAAGAAAATTGTTTTTGAAAATCGTCGGATTACCATAAGTTGCTGAGGATGTTGGCATATCAGTCGGCTAGTGTCATGCAATTTTTCTGGATGTTTTGGGCATGAAGTTTGTTCTGAAACTTCTAATTTGATCAGAAGAACCGTCGCTCAGGAGCTCTTGAATGACGTCATTGTTTGCTCAAAAGGGTTATAACTGGTGTTAAATCATGGGTATATGGTTATGACGTCGAAGCGAAAGCCCAATCGTCCCAATGGAAGCACCCAGGAGAGCCAAGACTGAAGTCCGATTAAATGACAAAGCTTTGCTGCCATGGCGTAGTGCATCAGGAGTTTTTACCTCAAGGTCATACGGTCAATAAGGAGTATTACCCTGAAGTTATGCGCCGTTTACGAGAAGCATTACGAAAAAAACGTCCGGAATTGTCGAAAAATAATTCATGGCTTTTGCATCACGATAATGCACCTACTCATTCATCGTTGCTTATGAGGGGTTTTTTGACCAAAAAACAACACGACAATCATGCCTCACCGGATTTGGCCCCCTGCGACTTTTTCCTGTTCCCAAAACTTAAAAGACCGATGAAAGGTCAGAGATTTGCAACGATTGATGAAATAAAAACTGTATCGCTAGAGGAGCTCAAGGCTATGCCAAAAAGAGCTTATGAGAAGTGCTTTGAAGATTGGAAAAAGCTTTGGCACAAGTGCATTGCATTTAAGGAGGATTACTTTGAAGGGGACAGTATAAATGTTGATGAATAAATAGATATTTTTTATAAAAATAGAAAGTCACCTTACTTCTTGAACAGACCTCGTATAATTAATAATAATAAGAACTGCTTCCGAACAGAACATGACCTAATTCAATTGTGTGATCGAATGGAAAATAATTATTTTTTATTCTGCTCTCCCAATTAAATCAACTTGTATGTAAAAGTACGTAGTGGACAATGATATAAATAATGCAAACATCTAAGTGGTCATTTATTATTCATAGAAATATTTCCTGGACGTTTGATTTTCTTTTATAAGTTTGAGCAGTGGCGGCTCGTAGCCAAAACTAATGGGGGTGCTGCGACAATGTTTAACGTTTTATGTCTGATCCAAAACGTCGATTTCTTCCAAATTTTAACTTTCTAAAATTTCAACTAAAAATTTCAACATTTTCAAAATGTAACTTTTCGAAAATGTTAGATTTCTTAGAAAACTTGACAATGAAAATTTTTGAATAATGTCACTTTTTTTGAAAGACTGGATTTTTTCCAAATTTCGATTCTATTCCAAAATTTAGACTTTTTCTTATGATTTCAACTTTATTTTATTTTTAGGTACTGACTTTTCCGAAAATCTGTGTATACTCTTTTAAAAGTATCTCCATTTTCGAAAATATTTAAACTTTTCTGTGTTTTGTTTTTTGTATTTTTTTTGTAAATTAAGTACATTTTTTCAAAATTTTGAAACGGTGAAAATTTTTGAATAATGCCACTTTTTTGAAAGACTGGATTTTTTCCAAATTTCGATTCTATTCCAAAATTTAGACTTTTTTCTTATGATTTCAACTTTATTTTATTTTTAGGTACTGATTTTTCCGAAAATCTGTGTATACTCTTTTAAAAATATCTCCATTTTCGAAAATATTTAAACTTTTCGGTCTTTTGTTTTTTGTATTTTTTTTGTAAATTAAGTACATTTTTTCAAAATTTTGAAACGGTGAAAATTTTTGAGTAATGTCACTTTTTTTGAAAGACTGAATTTTTTCCAAATTTCGATTCTATTCCAAAATTTAGACTTTTTTCTTATGATTTCAACTTTATTTTATTTTTAGGTACTGATTTTTCCGAAAATCTGTGTATACTGTTTTAAAAATATCTCCATTTTCGAAAATATTTAAACTTTTCTGTGTTTTGTTTTTTGTATTTTTTTTGTAAATTAGGTACATTTTTTCAAAAATTTCTCCGTTTGAAAATTTTTACGTTTTCTACAAATGTTAAATTTTGGAAAACTGGACTTTAAACTTTTTAAATTTTCGATCTTTTTTAAAATTTCATCATTTTATTATTTCTTTTTTTTTGAGAAATTATAAGATTTTTATTGAAAATGTCGATTCTTAATAATTTCGACTGTTTTTTAGTATCAACCATTTTTCAAAATGTCGACTATTTTCGCAAAATTTTAATTTTTTGAAATAAAGACACTTTATAAAATGTCGACTTTTTTCACATTTTCGGCTATTTTTGTTTTTTTTTAATTTAGCTACTTTTTAATTTTCAAAATTATTTCAAAATTTCAATTGACATTTTTAATGGCTCCAGAAGAACCAACTCATCATCATCACGCCACAGGAATTCCAGATGTCCTGGACGTTGCACTGATGAAGGATGTTCGATGCACTGTTGAGTTAATATCAGTTAGTGAGCTCAGTTCAGACCACAACCCAGTGATGATGACCATCGGAGATGATCGTGGACCCAAGCCTCCAGACAACTGCAAGAAAACAAACTGGACACAGTTCAGGGAGTATCTAGCAGAAAACCTGGAAGAGCCTGGAGAGATCAATACAAACGATGACATCAACGCAGCGGTGGAAAGACTGGAAATCACCATAACAGATTCAATTCTGGCATCGACCAAAACTTTCCGGCGTATAGAAGGAAGGGAACCACTGCCAAATCACTTGGTGGAGCTGATTAGAAGGAAAAACCGTGCCAGGAAGAGAGCAAGACGGACCAATCTGCAAGCAGATAAGGCGGAAGTCAACAGGCTCATCCACGAGCTCAGGTATGAACTCAGAGAGCACAAAACTTCTAAATTTCAGGAACACCTAAGAAGTTGCAACCTCGAAACTTCATCAGATCTCTGGCGCACAGCCAAAGCTCTAAGAGGAGTTAGGAAACCTTTCCCTCCGATACACGGACCTCAAGGAATGGCTTACTCAGATCAGGAAAAGGCCGCAGCTTTTGCTGAGACCTTTGAACGACACTGTCAGGCCACACTTGATGAAGTGGACTTAGACTTTGTAGATGAGGTGGAAGAAGAGGTTCAAATTCTTCAGGAGGAAGTGCCAGAAGAAGACGACGTCATCCAGCCGACTAACGAGGAGGAAATCCAAAGATTTCTGCGCAAGCTAAATGTCAAAAAGTCTCCAGGTCCAGATGGTATTCCAAACCAAGCTCTGAAGTCTCTTCCGGACCAAGCTGTCAAATACTTTGGAGCAATAGTCAATTCCATGTTTAAATGCCGGTATTTTCCAACAAGATGGAAAACTGCAAACGTTATCTTCATTCCTAAGCCAGGTAAGGATGGGAAATTTTCCCAAAATTACAAGCCAATCAACCTCTTATCCAATTTGGGTAAGGTGGCGGAAAGGATTTTAAGAAAACGTCTGCAGAATATCATCAGCGATCGCCACATAATTCCTAAGGAACAATTTGGGTTCCAACCTATGCACTCTACCTCAGACCAACTGCTGAGAGCGGTTGAAACAATCACTCAACGCATGAACTGGAACCAGGTAGTGGGAGCTATTTTCTTCGATATCTCCAAGGCATTTGACACAGTTCGGCACCAAGGATTGGTCTACAAGATGCACCAGTTTGGAATACCTCTAACAATGGTTCAAATGGTAAGCTCGTTCCTGGACCAGCGCTCTTTCAGAGCAAAGGTGGGACAGGAACTATCAAACTAGTTTAGGTTACAGTATGGAGTGCCTCAAGGTTCTGCCTTGTCACCTCTGCTGTATTCTCTTGGAGTCTTTTTCACTCGAAAAAGACTCCAACCATATGGACATGTAAATGTTCATGGGCAAAACGTCGACTGGAGACTTCAGGCAAAGTATCTAGGTGTCATTTTAGACAAAAGACTAACATTCCAGGCACACATCGATTATGCAGTGTCCAAAGCTAAAATGCTGAAGGGACTGCTGCAAGCGATGATTGGTAGAAATAGTAACCTGTCCATTGGACTTAAAGTGTTACTATACAAATCAATCATAAGACCAGCGATGACCTACGCATCTGTAGCTTGGTCACAGGCGACGGATAATCAGATGAAGAAACTCCAGGTGTTCCAGAACGTCTTTCTAAGACAAGCCATGGACGCTCCATGGTTTGTGAGAAACAATCAGCTCCACAGAGAAGCTGTAAGAGAATTTCTTAGGGAAATTAATTCCAGGGCGATGGTGAGAGCGGAAACGGATCACAACGAACTAGTTCGACAGGCAGTGGATTACGATCCAGACATCCCAACCAGGATTAGGAGACCAAGGATGGTCCTCTAGGCTGAGACTTTCATCGTAAAAGTTTTCTGTTTTGTTTGTTCTTATGTTTCAGGCAAAACAGCTTACAATAGTGCTCCAGCACTATTGTACTGTTCCGACGGAGGGATTGGGGGCCAAGGGCCCGGCCCGAAGAAGTAGGGGTTTTTAGTCGGTACCCGTAGTTTGAGCGGAAGTCCGACACTATCTGGGTTATCTTCCCAGATGTGCGCAAAGCATTTTCCCCTACTTTAACAAAAAAAAAAATTGACGTTTTATGTAAAGTTTAACATTTTTTCAAAATTTTAACATTTCAATTTTTTTTTAAAAATCTTCAACTTTGGATTCAAAATTTTAACTACCAACATTTTTAACTTTTTTCAAACTTTTTAATTTCTCAATATTTGGACTTTTGAAAACCTTGATCTGTCTGATAATTTTTGACTTGTTTTCAATATTCCGGCTTTAAAAATTTTGATTTTTGTTGATAATTTGAGTGAAAATTTCCCAATTATTTAAAATTTAAACTTTTTAAAATTTTGAACTATTTTAAAAACTCGATAATAATTCTCAGTGTGTTTGAATGTGTCTACTTTTTCACAGTTTTGATATTTTTTTTAATTTCAAATATAAAATTTTGACCCATTTGTTTGAAAATTTCTTCATTTTCAAAATGGATGGATGGATGGATGGATGGATGGATGGATGGATGGATGGATGGATGGATGGATGGATGGATGGATGGATGGATGGATGGATGGATGGATGGATGGATGGATGGATGGATGGATGGATGGATGGATGGATGGATGGATGGATGGATGGATGGATGGATGGATGGATGGATGGATGGATGGATGGATGGATGGATGGGATGGATGGATGGATGGATGGATGGATGGATGGATGGATGGATGGATGGATGGATGGATGGATGGATGGATGGATGGATGGATGGATGGATGGATGGATGGATGGATGGATGGATGGATGGATGGATGGATGGATGGATGGATGGATGGATGGATGGATGGATGGATGGATGGATGGATGGATGGATGGATCCATTTTAAAAAATTGAAAGTTTTTAAAAATGTTTGCCTTATCCTTAAAGTTTTTATATATTTCGTATATTCTTCAAAATTTAGAAAGAGCAAAGTGTCAAAAAATTTCAGCGTTTTCTTGAAAATTTTAGCCTTTACTTAAATCTGCACTTTTCTAAAATTTTCGATCTTATTTTAATTCCCACTTTGTTGCAAATTTTCGTTGTTTCAAATGTTCGAATTTTTTAAAATTTAAGCTACTTTTCAAAATTAAAATTATTTGGAAAATTTAAAAATTTCGACCATTTTTTTAATTTAAACTATTTTCAAAATTTCGACATTCTTTGCAAACTGTCGATCCTTTATTTGAAAATTTTGATTTTTCTTTTAACTAAGACATTTCTTAAAAACTTATTTTGAAATTTTCAAATAATTCGTAAAATTTCGAATTTTTCTAAAAATTTCGATTCCATTTCAAAAGGTCTACTTTTTTTTCAAATTTTTGACTCTTTGAATATTGACTTTTTTTTAAAAAGTCTAAAATTTTTTCAAAATATTATTTATAATTTTTGTTTGAACATTTCCAATTAAATCTTCAACTTTTAAAAAAAGTGCGTTTTTATTTTAAATTTGAGCTACTCAAAAATTCGACCTTTTCAAAATTTTAACCTTTTTGATAATTTTAAGTTTTCTCCAGTATTCAAAAATTCAGCTTCTTTGAAAATTTAATTAAAAATTCTGTAGTTTATTTAAAATGTCGATATTTTTCCAAAATTTTGCCTTTTTCCATTCGCAAAATTATTGAAAATGTCGACTATTTTAAAAATTTAAAATGTTTTCTCAAAATATTAACATTTTGACAAAATCCTTATTTTCCTTTGGAAATTTGACTTTCTATGAAAATTTCGAAATTTTTAAAAATTCCGTTTTTTTCAAAATTTCGGCTTTTCTGATAACTTTGACTTTATTTTTTGAGACTGATAATTTTTTCTTATTAAATTTAAATTTTTTGCTATTATTATTATGTTTATTATTTATTAATATACTAAAATAAATATTACTCCTAGTAACGATTTTTAAAATTGTGCAATGTTTTAAAACAAATTCCGAAAAAAAACTTTCAGTTTATACATATACAAACTTTGTAAAAATTTAAATTTTAATTTCAAAATATTGACTTCAAGCATTAAATTGTTGAATAATTTTTTTCAACATTTTGATTGCTTTTAATTTAGAAATATATGAGACATTTCTTGAAATGGTGACTCTTTCTCGATTAATTTATTTTTAAAAAATTGTTTTTTTAGGATTTTTTGGGAAACATTTTTATCAAAATTACAAAATAAAATGAACTACGAACTAGTAAAAAAACTTGACATTTTTAAAACAAATTAGAGAAACATAAAAAAATCTGGACAAGTTGAAATTTTCAGAAGAAATTTTAAGATCAACATTTTCAAAAAAATAGGAATTTATAAAAAAAAATGTTTATAAAATATTTAGAAAAAAATGGAAACTTCGCAGAGAAAATTAAAATTTTCTTAAATAAATCGAAATATCTTGAAGAAACTTAATATTTTTATACAAACAGTTGAAATTGAGATTTCAGGTAAAAACTCGAATATTCGCTATTAAATTATTTTTAAAGAAATATTAAAACGCGAGAAGAGTTGCATTAAGATTTTGTTTTGAAATTTTAATTATTTTCTAAAAATTTTTACAAAAAATACAAAAAAAAAATAAAATAGATTATAAAATCCCGTAACTTCGTAAAAGAAACTTGACATTTCTATAAAAAGAAATGAGAGAAAATTTGAAATCTCTACAAAAAATTGTTTAAGGAAACGTCCTCGGAAAATTTTGAGAAAAAAACTCTTAAGCGAAATTGGGGGTGCTGCAGTTCCACAGTGCCTATACGCGAGCCGCCACTGAGTTTGAGGGCGGAATTACAAAGCTCTGAAGCGCAGTGTGGCTTTTAACTGAAATCTAAAATTTCTACCCTTTCAGTAGGTCGACGTATGCAGTTCGTATTTCGCCAACAGAGTTGGAGTTTCCAAGGGTGTTTATCTAATCCAAAATAAGTTGTGAACAATTTTAGCATATCGGTAATTGAAAAGTTAGGCAATACATATTTCACCAGGATTATGTTTGAAATGTTAGTTCAACTACAAATCGTCTTGTGTTTAGCTAGATTAACTGGTATTTCCTCGATAACCCTCTCCGATGGAGTAATTTTGGAAAGTACAATTTCAAAATACTGGAACTATTTCTTTGGTTTGCTTTCGATCGGTTACGTTTATATTAATCTAATTGTAGCAAAGTTAACCGATAACAGTGAAAATAGCATTGTCTACACCATAACTCACCACATCCATTTCAATCTAATTGCCTTTAATATTCTGATAACAGTCTTTATGGGAATAATCAACAGATCTAAAGTAAGAATACAGATACGAGGGTAAATCAAATATGACCCGGAGTTTGTGTTTAAAAATTTATTGGTACAAGATACACATGAAAGTTAACTATTTTTCTATATAATCTCCTGATTTCGTTATGCATTTTTCCCAAAGGACTGGGATTGCGCACAAATGTCTCAACAGGAGCATCATCATGGAAACGCTAACTTCCTAGAGCTTCGCTGATCCAAACATATGACATTCGCATTGTGATAAGTCGGGACCATAAGGAATATCGATTGTGTTTTATCAATATGTAAGAGCATTTTATTTGCTGCAAATCATTTTTCTGCTTCAGATAGGCTTGAAATAGACTTTAAGGACGCTGAACTATTATTGTTTCCCTTATTTAAAATGCTTGTATCATCGGCAAACAAACACACTCTTGAACATTTTATATTTTTGGGCAGGTCGTTAATGTATAATAGGAACATTTGAGGGCCTAACACTGATCCTTGACTCACCCCACAATTAATTGCTTCATTTCCGAAGCACTGCCTTTTAAGGTAACTCTTTGAAACCTCCCTTCAAAGTATGACTTCATTAATCTCCAGAGTATTCCTCTTATTCCATAGAAGTGAAGTTTATTTAGGAGAATCTCAATATCAACAGAGTCAATTGCTTTGCTGATATCATAGGAATCCATGTGACAAATTGAACCTTCATTCAAGGTATTTAAAAAATATTCAGTTATATCAATCAGAGCAGTAGTAGTAGATTTGGAATTTCGAAAACCATGTTGATTACTATTAAGTATACTGAATTTTTCAAAGTAACCAGTAAGTCTCTGTTTTAAAGCTACTTCCAAGATCTTAGAAAAGGTTGGCAAAATGGATATGGGTCGATAATTTGCTGGTTGATTTATATCTCCTTTCTTATGTAGTGACACTACTTTTGCTAATTTGAAATTTGATGGGAACATACCTTGGTCTAAACACTTACTTAATAGCGATGTTAATGGGATTTTGACCGACTCTAGTATATGCTTTAGCATAATGATGCAATTTCCATAAATATCCTTTGATTTTTTTTGGATTTAGTGATCTAACTATTGTACGTACTTCTTGAACATCTACTTCTTTGAAATAAATGGAATTGATAGCGGAATGTCTTGAATGAGACAAGTAATGATCTGCTCTAAGCATAGTTGGGGGAATTTTATTTTGCGTTTGACTGTCAATCTCTGAGAAAAAAGTATTAAAATCTTCTGGAGTGATGACTGGTTTTCTAACATACGATTTGCTTCTCGTTTCCATTTTTGTAACATCCCAAGTAGCTTTTTGTTTGTCTTCGGCATTTATGATGTATTTACAGTTTGCTTCCCTTTTTGACGCAGACATACTTTGTTGATAATTTATTCTCATATATTTATATAAGAGACGAAGTTGATCATCTTTAGTTGCTCTCACTATAATTTGCATAGCGCCTAGCATTCCTTTTATTAATTGCAACTCCTTAGTATACCAATTTAATGTCATCGTATTATACTTCTGACGAACTATTATGTACCAGAAGTCCAAAGTTTTAGTCCAAGATTATTTTGATCAAGATCTCCATGAAAACCTTTTCAAATTTTGTATGAGATTTCATGGGAAAAAAACTGCAATACTGATGAAGCATCAAATACCCAACTTTTTAGCATAAGATTATTTTGTCTTTGACTCTCCAAGAGGCAGTTAATAATTGCAAAGGATATTTTATAACAAAACAATTCAAATATCCCAATTTTTATCATTTTGTCAATCTTTGACTTAATTTTAAATAAATTTTGGAAGTTTCAAGAGATTTTGATTTGACTAATAATAATTTATCAAAATTTCGTATTTTATTCATATCTTTAAATTTCCATTTTATTTAAGAGAAAGGGAACTTCGAATTTATGTTTAATATAAATTTCCTGTTTTTGTTTTCGAAAACGTAGCTTTTGTTTAAATTCCAGCTTTTAACTAAAAATCATATTCTTCTCTTTACATTCTCATCATAAAATTGATTTTATAGAAACTTTGGATTTTGAAGCAAAATTTCAAGAAAAAAATCAAAATTTTGATCGTTCCAATTCGTAAGGTTTGTAAAAATGTTGATATTTTTTCAACTTGATATTTCGTAATTGATTTTTGAATTCTTTCAAAATGTCTAAAGAAGAAAATGTTTCGCGGCAAAACTACTAAAATACTGATGTACTACCAGAACTCCAAAGTTTTAGTCCAAGATTATTTTGATCAATATCTCCATGAGAACCTTTTCAAATTTTGGATGAGATTTCATGGGAAAAAAACTGCAATACTGATGAACAACCAAATACCCAACTTTTTAGCATAAGATTATTTTGCCTTTGATTCTCCAAGAGGCAGTTAATAATTGCAAAGGATATTTTATAACAAAACAATTCAAATATCTCAATTTTTATCATTTTGTCAATCTTTGACTTAATTTTAAATAAATTTTGGAAGTTTCAAGAGATTTTGATTTGACTAATAATAATTTATCAAAATTTCGTATTTTATTCATATCTTTAGATTTCCATTTTATTTAAGAGAAAGGGAACTTCGAATTTATGTTTAATATAAATTTCCTGTTTTTGTTTTCGAAAACGTAGCTTTTGTTTAAATTCCAGCTTTTAACTTAAAATTATATTTTTCTCTTCACATTTTCATCATAAAATTGATTTTATAGAAACTTTGGATTTTGAAGCAAAATTTCAAGAAAAAAATCAAAATTTTGATCGTTCCAATTCGTAAGGTTTGTAAAAATGTTGATCTTTTTTAAACCTGAAATTTCGTGATTGATTTTTGAATTCTTTCAAAATGTCTAAAGAAGAAAATGTTTCGCGGCAAAACTACTAAAATACTGATGTACTACCAGAAGTCCAAAGTTTTAGTTCAAGATTATTTTGATCAAGATCTCCATGAGAACCTTTTCAAATTTTGGATGAGATTTCATGGGAAAAAAACTGCAATACTGATGAACAACCAAATACCCAACTTTTTAGCATAAGATTATTTTGACTTTGATTCTCCAAGAGGCAGTTAATAATTATAAAGGATATTTTGTAACAAAACAATTCAAATATCTCAATTTTTATCATTTTGTCAATCTCTGACTTTAACAAACGACCAATTAAATGTTCTGTAATTAAACAGTTAAACGTGCTTAAAATTGAAAATATGTACAACCGCAACCATAGACTAGTTTCGGCCTTCCTTGGCCTCATCAGCATGGTACGGTGGTTGTATACACTTCCAATTTAATGCCGTTATATATATTCGTATATACAAGGCTTATAATCTCTGACTTAATTTTAAATTTTGAAAGTTTCAAAAGATTTTGATTTAAATAATAATAATTCATCAAAATGTGTATTTTATTCCTCATTTTTAAATGTTCATTTCATTCAAGAGAAAGGAAACTTCGAATTTATGTTTGATATAAATTTCCTGTTTTTGTTTTCGAAAACTTATCTTTTTCCAACTCCAGCTTTTGACTTAAAATTATATTTTTCTCTTCACATTCTGATCACGAAATCAATTTATAGAAACTTTGGATTTTTAAATAAAATTTCAAGAAAAAACTACATTTGGATCGTTTCAAAGTCACGAGGTTTATAAAAATATCGATCTTTTTCCAACTTGAAATTTCGCGATGTGAAATTTTTCAAAATTTCAGATTTAAACTTGAACATTTGATTTGTTGCAATAAATCTAGGGCTTCTTTCTTGAAATGTCACCTTTATTATCGATTTTGGAAATTTAGATTTTTTTAATTCAAGACTATAAATAAATATTTCAAGAAAAAAAGAATTTTTTTTTAGGATTGACTCTTTGTTAGGTTCCAGGTTTAAATTGACAATTTTTATTTTCCTGTTGAATTTTTAAAAATTCCTTGTTTAGAATTAAAATCGAATATTTGAATTTAAACCCAGAATTCACTATTAAAATAAAAATTTTTTAATTGGATACACTACAAATAAACTACAAATTTTGAGAATTTTTCTGTCACTTAAGAGTTTGCCTTTTTCCAAAATTTAAACTTTATTATTTAAAAACTTTTTTAGTTTTGCATTTTTTCTCGAAACTTGGACTTTTCTTTAAAACACATTTTTTTTTAATAAGTATTGAGTTTTTCCCAGAGTTTGTACGATTTCTTCCAATTTCTAAATCTGAATTTAATTATAGAATTTGTTTTATAAATTTGTCCTTACCTCTTTAAATATTTTCAAAAATATGCTCTTCACAATTTTTTGAGCTCAACGCTAATTTTCTGATAATTTTCGACGAACAATCTGATAATTTCTAAACCAATTTTTTTCTGAAATCCCTTTTGGAAACTAAGAGTTCATTGTCGAAAGAAGTCATAATTTTGAATTTAAAGTTAAAATTTTTGGTTTCTGTTCGAAATTTCAAGCAGAGAAATATCGAAATAAAAAAAAATCAATCTCGAGAAACTCACAGTTTCTAAAATACTTACATTTTCTTAACTGTCTATCTGAAATCAAGATTTCAAAAAAATCAATTAAACCGAATTTTAAAATGTTCAATTTGTTTTCGAAACGTTCTGTATGATTTAAAGGAGTATTAAACTTGAGAAAAAAGATAAATATTTAGGAAAAACAACCGAAATTTCGAATAATAGACATTTCTAACGCTGTGTGTCTTTACCCTTAATCGCACGACGTTCATGCAGAAAATCGGCCAGCACGACTCCTTTAAAATCCCAAAACACTGTCGCAGGAACCTTTCCAATTGAGAGGCGAGTTTTTGCTTTGACGGGCGCATCTTTCCGCTTTCTTCTCTACTCCATGCTTTTTTGTTTAGATTCAGGGGTGTAATAGTGGACCCAAGTCTCGTCACAAGTAACGATACATTGCAAAAAACCATCGTCTTTTCGTTGAAAACGTCCAAGATGGTGCTGACAAATCTCCAGATATTGTTGTTTCTGTTCTACAGTCAAAAGACGAGGTACCCACCTGACAGAAATTTTTCGAAACCCTAGCTCATTTGTAATGATGTATTGAGCACTCCCAAAGCTTATCCCTGAGCTGGAATTTCACCAACAATTAAACAGCGATCACCTTCCAAAAGGCGTTGAACAGTGTTAATCTTGTCCCCAGTCACACTGGTTCGAGAACAACGGGCATGGGGTTCATTTTCAACTAGAGTTCGTCCTTCAAAAAATTTTTTGTGCTTGAGTTTTTTTCAAACAAATATCCCCAAACTGTGTTTCTAGTTTACGAAGACTTTCAGCGGGCTTTGCACCTTTAACGGCAAGAAATTTAATAATAATTCGCTGCGCAACATGCGGATAAACCTCTTGCTCACTCATTGTATTAACAACTGACGAACAGTGAGAACGGAATTTGCTTGAGCGCAGGAAGTTACGTGATATTCCCACCTAACACGTCTAAGAGTATGTTCACACTCCCAACGCCCTCACGGCGACATGATGGAAATTCCGGTTCATATTTGATTTGCCCTCGTATATTAACTGGAACATTTATCGGATTTACAACCAAAATTTAGGAACCAAAGACCAGGTTCTTTCCTAACTTGTTTGAGCTCTCATCGGTTAATCATCATAATTTCTGATAAATGCTCCTGGGTTCCTGTAGTAGTTACTTTTGCAAAGGTTCCAAAAATAACCACTCTGCAGGACTATCTTGTCAATTATCAACAGCAAAAAGTTTATACTTCAAATTTTCAGGTCAAAAAAGTACACCAAAACGCCCTGAATTTTCAGAATGACTTACTTCTAAGTGACCTCAAGACTAAAAAAAGTTGGAATACGATTGGGTACTACGGGTACATGTTTGGCCTAATTATTGGCTTAGTAATTGTTTTTATACGGGGCCTAATAGTGAAGTTTAGCACAATCAGACTCTGCGTAATTATGGGTATAATCCTTCAAAAAACTATAAACACGGTGACTCTGATAATATTTGAAATTTCTCTCCTTTCAATCAAGGAGTATCTGGAACATATCAACACTAAAGTGCGACTTCTGGTGGCCAAACGAAACACTTTATTGCGCAAAGTTAGCAGGTATCGATGTGGTTTGAAGAGTACGATTTATTTTATTAATACATAAACAGGTTGGAATATTTATCAGTTTCAGAGGTTGGGAAATATTTTTCGAATTTTACTGAAGAAGATATGTCAGACATTAGTTTGGCATACTCAACTTGAATTCGAGAAAACTGGGTTCGACCTTGCTTGGTTTTCAACGAGTTTGAATGAGTATGTTTTCATTGGAAACCAAACCCTGACCACTGAATTTAATTTTGTTAATATGACAAAAGCTAATTGACAATTTTGATTAGTTATGAACATTGCCAGTGTATTCATTGTTATGTATTTGTCTTTCGAGAGTACGCACCTAATATCCAGCACTCAGATAGCATCATTTCAGGGGAGAGTACAAATTATTTTTATCCTGCTACCCACTTTTACCCAGTAAATGATGGTGATAAAGATATCTTAAAGGCAACAAATCATTCCAAGTGCTACTAGAAAGCCTTGACAAATGACCAATTAAATGTTCTGTAATTAAACAGTTAAACGTGCTTAAAATTGAAAATATGTACAACCGCAACCATAGACTAGTTTCGGCCTTCCTTGGCCTCATCAGCATGGTACGGTGGTTGTATACACTTCCAATTTAAAGCCGTTAGTCAGTGGTATAAGTATCCAAGAGAGCAAACCTCCATTGGGTGACTTGTAACTGACTTTTAACTGTTTATTACGCAAACATTTTCGCTACATGCTAATTGAAGCATTACTCTTTGCTGAGATAATAAGCCTTGTATATACGAATACATACAAGTTTATTACGATGCAATTGAAATCTAATTTCATTAGAATCTAATGAAAACTAGACTGCAACTGCAAAATTCACGTAGATGAGGCAAAGCTTGTATCGCGGGTTGCATCGCAACATCCATAGATACAAACGTCCTCGGCGTGACTTTACTTTCATCTAGTTTTGACAAATGACCAATTAAATGTTCTGTAATTAAACAGTTAAACGTGCTTAAAATTGCAAATATGTACAACCGCAACCATAGACTAGTTTCGGCCTTCCTTGGCCTCATCAGCATGGTAGAACTAGAAAGCCTTGAAAATTCTCTACGATTGCCGTCTAGCGGAAGAAAGAAGGTGTAAGAAATCCTTGTTCATATGTGTAATTAGAATAGGGATGGTTCAGCAAACCGAAAATTTTCCCAAAAATTTACTTTTCTTCTTCGAAATTCGTTTTTTCCTTGAAATATTTCGAAAAACAACAGTAACTAACGCTACTCATATCTGTAACTCAACTATGGAAAAACATGGTGAGGCTAGGATTGTGACATTGGATATCTCAAAGGCTTTCGACAGTCTGGCACCGATCTCTTCTCGCCAAATTAACATCTTATGGTCTTCCTCCTGGATTCTCTCATTTGATATCCAATTTTCTCGCTGACAGATCTCTTCAGGTCGTCGTCGATGACATCTCATCCGAGACATTTGCGATTAACGCAGGAGCGCCTCGGGGGTCTGTTCTGTTTCCTACTCTATTTTTGTTCTGTTTCCTACTCTATTTCTGTTACACATAAACGATCTCTTAGCTTCAACTTCCCATCCTATATACAGCTACGCAGATGATAGTAACCTTGTGTCATCTTTTATTTTCGACAAACCATTATGTATCGCTGCTTCAGATCGACTAAGCGAACGGCAGATACAGACGATTAATCGGGATCTCGAGATTATTCTGGAATGGGGTAAGAACAATTTGGTCGACTTCAACACTTCAAAAACTCAGGCCGCGGTTTTCTCTAAGAAAACATCAAAGGATCATGCAACAAACATAGAGGAAAGTCACCAAATATGGAATAGTATCCTAATATGGAATACCTTAATTTCTCTAAAAATATAAGTATGAAACGCAACACACGACCATCTTTTGTTTCATTTGGTCTATTTACTACCGCACTCACACCATCGTATCAGTTGCGCGAACGCTACACGTGTGGCAGGCGTGTTTTGTTTTGTTGTCACGCAGAAAATTTTAAAGGTAAGTAATAAATGAGTATTACCAGTTATTAGGTATGTATACATAAGTGTTATACTATTTAGTATATCGATATTATGTTTATTTCAACATTTTGTGATCTTCAGTCATTAAAATATTGTGACTTGAAAAAATATTTAGACGAGTTTGAACTAGTATAAAAATCCAAATATGGACAGTCGTCGGTGTCTAATTATGGAATATTCCATAATTAGGTCTTTATATTTCACATGATAGGTACTTGCTACTGTTTCTTTAAAAAATTATATGTTATGTTTGTTTTTAGAATGTCGGCTTCACAATCAACCAAGAAACGAAAAATCTGGGATGAAGAAAAAATGGCAGAAGCTATAAAATTCGTCCGGGGAAAGAAAATGGGATATTTGAAAGCGGCACAGCATTTTCAAGTGCCTAGGACAACTTTATTTCGTTTATGCCAACAAGATGAACAGTCTCCAGAAGTGGCAGCAGCTACTACATTAGGACGAAAAACTATATTGGGCTCCGAACTTGAACGTCAGCTAGTAGATGGAGAGCAAGTTTCACGGTTTAACAAGAACTGATCTTCGCCGAATGGCGTATATGCTAGCAAAGCGAAACAACTTGCAGAATCCCTTCGGTAAATCAGGTATGGCTGGAAAAAAGTGGTTAAAGTTATTTTTAAATCGTCATAAAGATAAACTTGCGATAAGAAGACCAACTGGTACATCTTTTGCCAGAGCATTTGGATTTGATAAAGAAAAAGTGGATGCTTTTTTCAACCTCCTTGAAGAGCTTTACACTAAAAATAATTATCTACCAAATCGAATTTACAACGTGGATGAATCAGGCCTCACAATAGTACAAAGTAAGATACCACAAATCATCGGTCACAAAGGTAAACGCCAGATAGCTGCACTGACATCAGCAGAAAGAGGATCTCTTATGACAATAGTTGTTTGCATGAATGCTACTGGTCATTTTGTGCCACCGTTCATTATTTTTCCCAGAAAAAATATGAGTGCTCAGCTAATGAGAGGCTGTCCTCCAGGATCAGTCGGAGTTGCACATCCATCAGGGTGGATTCAAATGAACATCTTTACAGACTGGTTCAGGCACTTTATTCAACACACCAACCCGACTCCTGAATCAAGGGTTTTACTGATACTAGATGGACACTATAGTCATACTCACAATATCGATATAATAGATATTGCTAGGGAAAATAACCTGGACATAGTTTCGTTACCTCCACATACGACTCACAAATTGCAGCCGTTAGACAAGACTTTCATGGGGCCATTAAAAACATACTACAGTGAGGAAATACGCATGTGGATTAGAAGCAACAACAGACCTCTAAGTCCATATGATATTGTGGAGCTGTTTGGCAAATCCTATTTTAAAGTACAAACAGGTGAAATTGCAGCCAACGGGTTCAAAGTCACTGGATTATGGCCTTTAAATAAAAATGTGTTTAGTGATGTGGACTTTATTGCTGCGCAACAAAATGCTGTAAGAGACGGTTGTACAACCAATATCACTCCACTGGAATCAAGATCTGAAACTGGTCAAGTTCTGATAGAAATACCTGTACCAGAAACAACTGCTAATGTACAACCTGAACCTGCACCCTCGACTTCCGGGCTTAATCGCAGCAGTTTGGGTCTGGTGTCTCCGCATGCCATAAGTCCAGCACCAGAGAAACGAAGAAAAGTATCTAACAGAGGAAGAAAAGCTGCTGTAGCAGCAGTCATAACATCTTCACCCTACACAAATGATTTAGTAAATAAAAATATGAAGAGACAAGAAAAAGAAAGTAAATTAGTCAAGACAAAGAATAAGAAGAAAACTGCGAAGAGAAAGAAACAAACGAAGAAAAATAAGGATGATTGGGAAGAAGAAGACTCTGAGGAACAGGACGATATTCAGTTTGATGAAGGCAGTGAACATGATGAGTTGATGGACCAAGTATCTCCTAACTCTGCTGATGCAGAATGTATGTTCTCTTCAAGACTTTTTTTTATGGATAAAAGTGGAGAAAGCTGGATTAAATACTTAATGTGTGGGCTCTGGGCACATTATGATTGTGCTGGTCCAGAGTTTGATACTTGGATCTGTGACTTTTGCAAGTGAATTAAGTAACTTCTTTCATTTATCACAATATGTTATTTTTAATTATTTGATCTCATAGATATTTATGTCTATTTTTGATATTGATATGATGATTTATGCTTATATTCCATATATGGGTACCTATTCCATATTTGGTTACTTATTTGTAATTTTGGTCTTTGTGTTAGATTGTAATTTAATAACTAATATATTTGATTAAAGGCTGTTAATTACTACATATAAATGTATGAGTGATTAGTAATAACATTAAACTGTTTTCATTTCTATGAAGTTTTTTTTTTATATCCCTAAAACAAAATGGTATTCCATATTTGGTGACTTCCCTCTACTAATCGAGGGTAAAATCCTTCCGATGGGATCTAATCTAACTATCCTAGGAGTGAATGCGAGCACTAACTTCTCTTGGGACGATAATGTGCGCGCCATTGCCAAATTCGCCTCTCAGAAATTAGGCCTTCTTTTTAGAGCTAAAAAGTACTTCTCATCTCATCAGCTATTAACACTATACAAAGCTCAAGTTAGGGCAACACTAGCCAATACAGTTCTCATGTTTGGAGTTCAGCCCCAAAACACACTTTACTTCTCTTGGATTCAATTCAAAGCAGAGCGATTCGCCTAATTGATGACGAGAGTCTGACCGATTCTCTTGAAACACTAGAGCACAGGCGTATGGTTGGTGACTTGTCTCTTTTCTACAAGTACTATCATGGAAGATGCTCTCAGGAACTAATAGGATTGATCCCCAAGGGCAAGATTCTTGAGGCGTACTAGACAGTTGGATACAGCAAATTCGTGTGCGGTCCAGCTTGACACAGTGAGGACTTCTGTCTACGAAGACTCTTTTTTCTATAATACTTCTAAGTTATGGAACTTGTTATCGAAAGGAATTTTCCCTAAAAATTACAACCTATCCTTGTTTAAGAAGGCGGTTCATCGCCATCTATCCTTGTTTCCGCATCCTTCTCGCAGTGATTTAAAAGCATAATGGGGGGTTACCTTTTGCGAGTGGATTAAAAAAACGACATTTCAGTCACTTATTTAATACTTTCCGGTCGCCATTTTTCGAGCTCGTCATCCGTAAGAGACTGTCCTTCTTACTTCTACCCTCATATCTCCATTCTTGAAGGAAATCCTGCCCACGTTCAAGCCCTTGTAACTGGCTAGGTTTTCTGGTTCCAGTGGTTACCTATATCTCCAAATTTAGCAGCTTAAAAAAAAGAGACTATAGTATCCTGAATTTCATAGAGTGCATGGAACTAATTAAACTCATTCAGGTTTTGTATCCTTTTGGTGGAAAATGGGAGCAGTAGAACGACAACAGACAAATCCGATGGAAGTGGGCACAAGATAGCTACCTATTGCCACTGCTTACCTCCCCTGGACTGCACACTACCAAAGACATTTACAAGGCATAAGATTGCTCTAAACTTTAATTGGATATGTCACCTCTATCCCAACTAAGGTTGCCAAATGGCCGGGAATGGGCGGAATTTTCCCGGAAAAGAATTTTTTCTCTGAACTTTGGTCCCAGATTCAACCTCAATAAAAATATAGCTTGAACTAACAAGAAGTATAAACATAAAGCAAACTGCTAGAAATGTTATAAAACATAGGTTGGGATTTTCGGGTTATGAAATAGCAGGAATATAGGGGAAGAGTGCCAGGTTATTACTAGAAGGTCTCTGGAAAATCCTCATACACCATACGGTGCGGCCTTTTCGTAGCCACACGACTGAGAGCTTGGTAATCCACCTGGCTGCGCAGATAAAATGTATTACTTATCGCTTCGTCCATGGAGACAATTATACCTCCTCTTAGGTGGAACGGGGCAATAGAACTTGTGCTTTTTCGCAATTGGTAGTTTTCCAAGTATACCCTCCAGCAAGAACCACAAACAACGGAGTCAAACGAAAAAACATCGAGATCCTAAGAAGCCACGTCCACAAAGCAAAACACAGGAAAGAAATTTGGACTCTTCAGAACTCAATTAAAAAGCATATTAATGTGTAGAAGAAGAAATAACAAAAGAACGACCGTCATGTTTACGGATGGGTACATGCTCCTGTCTTTGATGGTGAGCGGCTCCTCTAGAATGCCGCAGCACCATCCATAAATATCTTTAACTATTTGGGCAATCCACACTTAAACAAACGATAAAACAACCATCGGGGATCACTTAAATTGTGGCGAACCATCAGGAACCATAACCCAAATGACAGTGATGACCACCAGAAGCAACAATTACCCCCACACACATACTCACACACACTGGAAATTTCGCCCACACAATCTAGAAATGGCGTTAAAAAATAGGTAATGAAATATCGCTGCCAGTAGACACAAACACCACCACAAGGCGGTACTTTAATGGTACACTTTAAAATCGTATCAATCCATAAAGTAGTTGAATTCAACAAATATTCCAGGGAATACGCCAAAATGTTGATACTTTCTGAATCTGATTCCAACCTGTTTCTCCCTGTTATTGACATTTTTATAAGCTTAGTCACCGTTAACTCTTTTGGTTGACCGTCTGCAACGAAATAGGTAGAGCTGCCTTTCTTTCAGTTCTCAGTTCCAGATCTCCTACGAGTAGTTTAGTTCTTCATAGTGGAATCTTATTGGTCGGAAATATTATGTTTATTAATTTTATTTAACATGTTTTAATGTTTCGGAATGTTACCAACTTTCATTACCAAAAAATTTAAATATTTCCAAACTAGGTCAAAGAAATATTAAATAAATTTAATAAACTCCTAGTTTAAATCAATTTCCAGGTTTGATTGGAACGAAGCATCTGTCCAAGTGGTAATTAATGTCAAAAAACTGAGAATGCTCCATGGCCATTTGTGCATGTGCTCTCGTCAGTTTAACGAAGTGTACGCCATACCTATTCTGATGGCCATATTTGAAATTCTCGTCTCATTCGTCGCATCTTTACATCGACAAAGTATGAACTATTTGAAAGTGAACCAAACTTTACCAAGCTACTACGTTGGTTACGACCATTTGAATTTGCTGCTTCAGCTAAGCTTATTAGTAGGTGTCGTGATTGGGTGCTCTGGAACTTCAAAGGCTGTAAGTTCCATATTTTCCGCTGACAAAGCATTTATGCAAATTGTTATTGTTATGATACGATCTGTTTTAGATAAATTGCGTCAAATTTTCCCTGGTAAAGTTTAAAAATCTCTCCAAGGACGAAGAACTCGAGGTATAATCTACCACTATACTTTTTTTCCATTCATAACTAATCATGTTTTAATTACTAGTTTTGATGACTAGTCTTTTCGACCACTAGTTTTAATGACTAGTCTTTTCAATGACGATGATTAGTCTTTATGACAAGGCATTATTAATGACTAGTCACTTTTAATGACTAGTATCTTGTGCATGACGAGTTTCCTTGCTCTATTTTCCATTCATAACTAATCACGTTTTAATTACTAGTTTTGATGACTAGTCTTTTCGACCACTAGTTTTAATGACTAGTCTTTTCAATGACGATGATTAGTCTTTATGACAAGGCATTATTAATGACTAGTCACTTTTAATGACTAGTATCTTGTGCATGACGAGTTTCCTTGCTCTATTTTCCATTCATAACTAATCTTTTTTTAATGACTAGTTTTGATGACTAGTCTTTTCAATGACGATGATTAGTCTTTTAAATGATAAGTCATTTTTAATGACTAGTCACTTTTAATGTCTAGTATCTTGTGCATGACGAGTTTCCTTGGTCTATTTTGCTTCATGCCAAATACTAAGCTAATTATATCGTGATAACGAAGGCTTCCACGGACAGAGTCAGTACAGGATATACTCCTTCCGGAATTGGACCATGTCAAAGAACTACTAAAAGTGTTCGACGTTTAGCCCACCATCGTAGGGGGCTTCTTCAGGAACAAAGAAATAAAATACAAGGAAATATACAAAAAATGAAAAACGAAAAAAGGGGGCCAATTTCAAAACAACAGAGCGCGGTAACTCAGTATGTTCACCATACCAGAGGCGAAACTCTTCTGAATTGAAAATTTTGTACAAAGGATAAGAAAGTTTAGACTAGAAGAGCACGGTAACTTAGTATGTCCACCATACCAGAGGCGCAACTCTTCTTTTTCGTATATGTATGTATTTTATTTCTTTGTTCCTGAAGAAACCCCCTACGATGGTGGGTGAAACGTCGAACACTTTTAGTAGTTCTTTGATACGGTCCAATCCCGGAAGAAGTATATCCTGTACTTATTATGTCTTCTTCAATATGTCAATGGCAGTTGAGTATTGCAGAAATCCTTTTTAGATCAACAGTTTCCTGCTGCAGCTAATTCAGAAGGATTCATCTTTTAGTGCATCCAATTTTTTCAGTATTGATGCGTCACTAGTTCCTTCGGTAAGAAGAGAAACTGTAACGTTGTAATTATCATTTAAGTATATAAACGTTTCAGATAGCTGGAGGAGTTTCTGCTTATCTTCTTATAGTAATTCAGTTTCATCTAAATCAAGCAAACGCCTTGAGAGTTAATTCAGCTAATGCAACAATATCTACAACTTAAGAATCATTTCTTGTTGTATTTTTACTTCTTCGTGCAGTGAAACATTTTTAGTTTGTTAGAGAAATAAAGGCATTGTTCATTGTTGTCATCTTGGCATAGAAAAAAGCTCTGGAAAAGCTATTAACTATTATTGTTGTTGTCAAACTTCTTCCCCTTTTTAATTTTTAGTTAACACTAAATCTATGCACATTGTTTTAACTTGAAATATCATTTTTAAACAAATCAACTTGATAAAAGGAATGTGAAAGAAATTCGACTGCTTAAACATCATTCAACCGTGGTTAACCCAAATGTTCGATATATCGTCCATTTTGCTGCTGTACAATCACCAACAGTTCCTCCAAAAATTTTACAGCACTATTTCCGAATGAAATACTCATTGGCGGAGTCTTTTAATTGTTTCCAGCTTTATTGATCGTGTTGTAAACTCAATTTTTTAAATAATCAACGATTCCACAGCCCACAGTCAGTAAACCTCTAACTTAATATTGTCTGGGTGGCCATAAATTTACAAAATATTTTGAAAAAGAATGGTTGAAAATTCTTTAACTGAATAAAAATACAGAAAAATCCAATTATGGAAGAAACTAAATCCCACTTTCATTTCTTAAAATTGCGTAAGACTTTAAAATACTCCCCTTGCTTTATAATGACCCCATACATTAAAAATAGTGAAAATACATTAGAAAATACGTCAAATTCCAGAATCGCAATGTTTTAAAGGTTTCTTTTCACCGAAGAGCTGAAAGTGGCGGTTAAGTATTTTTATTCAAACAAATCTCCTTCGGTTGTTTCCGGACCATTTATCACTTCAGGCTCTATTCTATAGAGCTCCACCAAAACCCCACAATGAGTTGTCAATTTGTTTAATTAAAACGAATGAATGAAAGAGAGAAAATAAATGCTCACTCGCCCGATGAACATTTGGTTTCCAATTGTATCTCCTATTTGCCTCGTGGTCGCATCGGCACAATGCCTGGCATACAAATGAATTCTACAGTCGACTATCGACTAATTAACTAATTCACTTTGTGCAATATCGACGAAATTCGACGAGGTCTGAGATTGTCTACAGAGAAATCGCGAATTATCGCGGATTTATTTCGAAAGTTTCCAGCGAACTACTACTCCAGATGCTTTGTGGGTGTCGTTCGTCTAGCCACCGACGACACATAATGATATTCAAACCATCTATAACGCAATCCCCCGGGTATGCCCCGAAGTATTGGACTAAAACTTCCACAATATCCACACTTGTTTGTCGCAATAAATCCATTTAATAACGACTTAGAGTTCCACTTCTTCGGGTAATCCATTAAGCTCGTCGAGCAGGAAGATTAGCGGCCCGGATTACAGCTTCAACCACTGTATTGTTTTATTCAGGAAACCCAACAAAACTTAAACTCTTGCTAGTACAATACATGTCTGCATGAGAAATAAGAGACAAAATAACTTGCATAGACTATATCCATCTTTTCATGAAGCGGAGTTTGAATTTAAAAAATAACTTGGACATTCATGGGGACTGCCGACAGAAGTGAAAACTTCAAACCAGTTTTTTTAATTTTCAAATTAATTGCAGTATCAAATATTAAAATTTCCCTAGTAGACTGTCTGTTGCCTCCTGAAGTCGTCTGGTGACCAACTCTGGACTGTAAGAGTAGGCCACCAAAGCTGTGTCGTCTGCATAAGTTGCCAAAAAGTTGTGGTCGATTATTGGATTGGTTCTCGAGATGTCTGCTGTGAACAGAGAATACAGTAGAGGTGACAAGGCATAGCCTTGAGGCACCCCATACTGTAGCCTAAACTGGTTTGCTAGTTCCGGTCCCACCTTTGCTCTGAATGAGCTCTGGTCCAGGAACGAGCTTACCATTTGAACCATTGTTAGAGGTATTCCAAACTAGTGCATCTTAAAGACTAGTCCTTGGTGCCAAACTGTGTCAAATGCCTTGGAGATATCGAAGAAAATAGCTCCAACTACCTGGTTTCAGTTCATGCGTTGAGTGATTGTTTCAACTACTCTCAGCAGTTGGTCTGAGGTAGAGTGCATAGGTTGGAACCCAAATTGTTCCTTAGGGAATGATGTCGCGATCGCTGATGATATTCTGCAGACGCTTCCTCAAAATCCTTTCCGCCACCTTACCCAAGTTGGATAAGAGGCTGATTGGACTGTAATTTTGGGAAAATTTCCCATCCTTACCTGGCTTAGGAATCAAGACAACGTTTGCAGTCTTCCATCTTGTTGGAAACTACCGGTATTTAAACACGGAATTGACTATTGCTCCAAAGTATTTGACAGCTTGGTCCGGAAGAGACTTCAGAGCTTGGTTTGGAATTCCGTCTGGACCTGGAGACTTTTTGACGTTTAGCTTGCACAGAAAGTTTTGGATTTCTTCCTCGTTAGTCGATTGGATGACGTCGTCTTCTTTTGGCGATTTCTCCTGAAGAACTTGAACCTCTTCTTCCACCTCCTCTATGAAGTCTAAGTCCACTTCCTCAAGTGTGGCCTGACAGTGTCGTTCAAAGGTCTCAGCGAAAACTGCGGCATTATCCTAATCTGAGTAAGCCATTTCTTGAGGTCCGTGTATCGGTGGGATAGGTTTCCTATCTCCTCTTAGAGCGTTGACCTGTGTGCCAGAGATTTGATGGAGTTTCGAAGGTTGCAACTTCTTAGGTGTTCCTGAAACTTAGAAATTTTGTGCTCTCGGAGCTCATACCTGAGCTCGTGGATGAGCCTGTTGACTTCCGTCTTATCTGCTTGCAGATTGGTCCGTCTTGCTCTCTTCCTGGCACGACTTTTTCTTCTAATCAGCTCCACCAAGTGATTTGGCAGTGGTTCCCTTTCTTCTATACGCCGGAAAGTTTTAGTCGCTGCTGAATCTGTTATGGTGATTTCCAGTCTTTTCACCGCTGCGTTGATGTCATCGTTTGTGTTGATCTCTCTGGATCTTCCAAGTTTGCTGCTAGATACTCCCTGAACTGTGTCCAGTTTATTTTCTTGCAGGTCTCTGGAGGCTTGGGTCCGATTGTCATCATCACTAGGTTGTGGTCCGAGCTGAGCTCACTAACTGATGTTAACTCAACAGTGTATCGAACATCCTTCATTAGTGCAACGTCCAGGACGTCTGGTATTCCTGTGGCGAAATGATGATGGGTTGGTTCTTCTGGAGCCATTACATTGATTCCGTTCTGTGCTGTGAACCTTTGAAGTGTCCTGTTGTTTGCTCTGCTGCCCCACTGGACGTTTTTGGCATTAAGGTCTCCGGCTACAATAACATTGTTATTGTTTATTTCGAAGATGCAGTGCCAAATCTGTCTCTGTGAGGGCGTTGGTTCTGGAGTAACAAGACACCAGCGTCAGAGGTCCCTGCGCCATTTAAATTGTTACTCCAACTCCTTCCAGCTTTTCCAACTCCGGGGTGCCTGCAGCAAAATGAGTTAGCTTTCTACTTACATAGATAGCCGTACTTCCTCCTGGGCCAGTTGGTCTGTCTCTGCGGTGAAGAACATATCCTCGGATTTTGGGATCCTTAGATCTGAACGTCATCTTGGTTTCGTTCATCATCAGTACGTCCAGGTCGTTTTCCTTTGCAAAAACTTCGAGTTCGTTCCTGTTGACTTGAAATCCGTTGCAGTTGCAGAAAACTGCATTGATATGCTGGCGACGAGCAGGGTTTCCTTCGTTAACTCTCTTTTCTTGGCATCTCTCCATTAGTGTTTTAGAGAGATTATCTTGGGAAGCATCATCATGATGTTTACGGTGGCCTCTTGGCTGTTTCTGGCTTCAGAGACGACACTAATCAAGTCCAATACGACTTGATTTGTCGTCTCCGAAGTCTTCTTCCATTAACGCTTGAGGCTGAGGATCTTTGGAAGGATCATCATTATGGAGACTATGACTTCTTGACTGTTTCCAGCTTCGGAGACTGCTCTTACCAAGTCCAGTACAACTTGATTAGTTTCCTCCGAAGAATTTCTTTGCGTTTTGGGCCTTCCTGATGTCCTTCGGAATTCCTCTTACCACTGCCTTGACGCTCCTTTCCTCCAGAAGAGCAAAAGGGTCGTACTGCACTTTTTCTTTCTCTAGTAACCTTGTCGGGTCCCTAAAGTCAGTGACTGTGGCCGGTTGGATTCGCACTCTTTCGAATGCTAACAAATGTTCCGACAAGTAAGTACTAAAGAATTCGCGAACGTCAAGCGTGTGACTTCTTAGTACTACCACCTATTGGTCCATAGAGAAACTATGACCATCGCCAACAATGTCGTATGTAAGTAGAATGCAACCTAGACTACAAATTCATACAGCCCTCCAGGCATGTATAGTGAATCATAGGTAGCTGAACTACCAACAGTTGAAACACTGCCACCTAGCGAAGCGGTTGCTCTCTAGGAAAAAGTTCCCAGAAGACAAGGATTCTAATGCACAGACCAATAGGCTTGCTTGAACATTTATTAGTCTCGAATCTAATAAATGTTCAAACCTATTGGTCTGTGCATTAGAATCCTTGTCTTCTGGGAACTTTTTCGTAGAGAGCAACAGCTTATTTTTTCTTGTAATTATTGCTTACTTGAAATTTCCACTCGGGAATTTTAATTTTGTATCTCGTAGTTCCGAAATCATAATATTTTTTTTCAAAATTTTGTTGTAAACTTAGGATTTCGTTATACTTTTTGTTTTTTTCAAAATTTTGACTTTTTCCATAATTTTCACTTTCACTTTTGTAACAAATTTCGATTATAAAGTCGCAAATTTAAAATTGTTTTTATCAATAATATAAATAAGAAACTTTTCTTAGTAGCAAACTTATTTGAATTCTTACTTTTTTCCTAATTATTCAGTTAAAAATCAAAATTTCGACTTTCTGTACAAATTTTGGTCTTAACAACGTATTTCTACGTCGAAAAGGGAAGCAAACTGTAAATACATCATGAATACCAAAGACAAACAAAGAGCCATTTGGGATGTTGCAAAAATGGAAACGAGAAGCAAATCGTATGTTAGAAAACCAGACATCACTCCAGAAGATTTTAATACTTTTTTTTCAGAGATTGACAGTCGAACGCAAAATAAAATTCCCCCAACTATGCTTACAGCAGATCATTACTTGTCTCCTTCAAGACATTCCGCTATTAATTCCATTTATTTCAAAGAAGTAGATGTTTAAGAGGCACGTACGTTAGATCACTAAAGCCAAAAAAATCAAAAGATATTTATGGACATTCCGCCATCCGCCATTAGGCTAAAGCATATACTAGAGTCGATCGAATTCCCATTAACATTGCTACTAAATAAGTGTTAAAACAAGGTATTTCCCATCAAATTTCAAATTAGCAAAAGTAGTGCCACTACATAAGAAAGGAGACATAAATCAACCAGCAAATTACTAACCCATATCCATTTTGCCAACCTTTTCCAAGATCTTGGAAGTAGCTTTAAAAGAGAGACTTACTGGTTACTTTGAAAAACTCAGTATACTTGATAGTAATCAAGATGGTTTTCGAAACTCCAAATCTACTACTACTGCTCTGATTGATATAACTGAATATCTTTTAAACACCTTGAATGAATGTTCAATTTGTCACATGGATTCCTGTGATATCAGCAATTGACTCTGTTGATATTGAGATTCTCCTAAATAAACTACATTTCTATGAAATAAGAGCAATACCCTGGAGATTAATGAAGTCATATGTTGAAGGGAGGTTTCAAAGAGTTACTTTCAATGGCAGTACTTCGGAAATGAAGCAATTAATTTGTGGGGTGCCTCAAGGATCAGTGCTAGGCTCTCAAATGTTCCTATTATACATTAACGACTTGCCCAAAAATATAAAATAATAAAGAGTGTGTTTGTTTGCCGATGACACAAGCGTTTTGAATAAGGGAAACAATAATAATTCGGCGTCCTTAAATTTTATTTCAAGCCTATCTGAAGCAGAAAAATGGTTTGCAGCAAATAAAAAGTTCTTAAATATTGATAAAACACAATCGATACTCTTCACAGCTAATACCTCGTCCGTAAAGGCGAAAGTAAAATTCCTGGGAATATACTTTCAGCAAAACTAAAAATGAAATGAGCAAATAATTCGTCCCACTAGTCGTTTATCTATAGCGGTATATTCAGTGCGACGTCTAATGCAAATTGGAGCACTTGAATCTGCCTTGATGGCATACTATGGGAATTTTCACAGTCGAATTACATATGGGATTAATCATCTGGGGAAATAGCCCACTAAGTTGTAGAAATTTGTTTAAAAAATTAGGTACACTTACTGTTACATCTCTTTATGTGCTTGCCTGTGTAACATATGTGCACGAAAACAAATCTAAGTTTCTAAGGAATAAGGACTTTCATTGATATCATACTAGATGTAAGAAGAAACTGGTGACTCCCTATCAAAGTTTGCATTCAGCATCCTAAGGAGTAAGCTCGATTAGCTTAAAATTATATAACGCAACCCAGATGAATATAAATTACTACCAATTATTTCGTTTAAAGAAAGACAAAGAGTCTATATAATATTATTGAATTTTATGAAAATTGTAGGTAATTGAACATTATTGTATATACATAAAGTTGTTCTGAAAATTTATATAAAAATTGATGGAAAATATATTATTATTATAATAAAAAGTGTGTTACTTTGAAACTTTACTACTTGGCAGCCTTTTAATTATTAAAAACGCGAGTCCCTCCAAATATTTTGTCTCCTCCATTGTAACAAAAGGTAATCCTTCAGATACAGATCTCGCCGAATCAATAAGAGTTCGTTCTGTTGCTAATAAAGCGTGCATCCCATTTGCTTGTAACATGGCATAATAAAAAGATCAGACAATCAGATTGAAATTGAGCTTTTTTATCTTGTTAGGATCGCACCGGGCCGGTCCCCCTTGTTACATGCATTATGCCCGTCATCCTGACTCCACCCATAATTATGTTGATTAAAGGACCTTGTTGTGATACAACCAATGGGGCTTTGACTCGAAAGGGTGAACCCCTAAAGTAGACAAAACAGTAGCAATTATTTTTGTACACACAATCCATATTTCGAATGTTGCCGACCAATTCGACTGATATTTAATTGTCCTGCTATTGTAGTTGAGAGATCTTTATGAATATATGAATATATAAAGTGATGACAATGGCTTAGGGTGAATTTAAACCGCATCTCATTGTTGTTTCATTTTAACGTTTTTAGTGCTTGAGAGCGACCCGACGGTTTATTCCGTAAGTTCTTACAATTAGGACAAAACGAAGTTGTAATTACCTTCGTTAAAAAGAAGGAAATTGTAAAGAATGCCAGGACTTATCATAAATATAGTTGAAAAGAAGGATCAATGTTACAACTTCCTTAAACGATTCGTATATATTATTTTATTTCTTTATCGTTTTTTTTTGGTGGAACTGGTCCTTGGTTAGGTTATCTTCAAAAATTGAAATACAAATCTTGTCCCCTAAAACCAAGAAAGATTAAAAAACATAACAAAGGTTGCTCTAACGCCGTTTCGATAGCCAAGCTATCATCTTCAGATAGATACTTTAGAGATTTTTAATATTTACAGTATTTAGTTTGACTTCGTCTCGACTGCATTATTAGAAATTGGACTTTAGGAGCTTGATTGCAGAATTGACGTTCTCATTGATATATTGGACTAAAAAAAGTAAATTAATATCACACTATCAACTAAACTCGAAAAATTTTTCCCAATCAGATTGCGCAAACTGCCTGTTTTTTTCAAAGTATATAAATTGGGGGCTGAGGCATCTATAAAAAAAAGATGACTGTTGGCTCAACAGCACCCAGTTTAAAAACTTAATTCGGCATCACCAGCTTTCCTTATTGATTCACAATACTCAAAACGTCTATAATAGTCGTCCTGAAAAATCTTCATAATAGCATTCATTGGCGTATTTACGATTTTTTTCTCTGGGGGGGGCCTGGTCCCTGAAAAATGATGACGATTAAATGCTGAAAATAAAGGTAATTTAAACTTAAAATGACGTTTTCGGTAATCCATTTGTGGAATGTTGCTTTAAATAAAATTACCCAAAAAGATTTTCAGTGAGAAGTGTTCATTTTGATTACTGCATTAATTAACCAATTATTGTGTTTTGATTTTCTGTTCAAAACTAAATTTAAATTATATAAATTAGAAAATCATTTTTAAATTGGGAATTTTCTTCTATGTAAATTATTTTTCCAAAATGTGAATCTCGAAATTTCGATTTCCTTATCAACGTTCTAAAATTTTGTAAATTTTACACTTTCAATTTTTTCTGACATTTTTCATGTAAGTAAAAGTTTGGAACTTATCAAGAGATTTTTAGTTTTTTCGACTCCTCTAGTTTTTGTTTTGAAGCTTCAATTTTTAACCTGAAAATTTGTTAAAGCCCTATTTTGTAATCAAAATTGTGATATTTTTCAAAATTGCGATTTAAAATGCAGTTTTGACTTTTCCCCCAAACTTTTGACTTCTTGATCGCAATATCATTTCAGAACGATTATCATTTTATTTTCTAAATGTTGCCATTAAATTTAATTTCAGTTTTTTAATAGTGTTCTATTTTACACTTTCATGTATAAAACTACATTTTCAATGCAAACGCTAAATTTAGATTTACTCTTCATATTTCTTTTTCGCCACATCAATTTTAATTTCAAACTAAATTATTTAAATATTTTCTGTAACATCAGAATTTTCTGCTAAGGATATTTTTCTCCACCACTTCCACTTAAGAATCGAAAGTTCGAGAAAATTATTAAATAAATGCCAAATTTTTTTAAAAAATGATATTTTTCTAAATATTTCTCGATTCGTTTTATTTCAAATATTTTGAATTTAACCTCAAAATTTTATCTCTGATTCTCAATACTTTAAAGATTTAGTTCAAAATATTGTAACGCAATGTAAATAGATGGAATAGAATTTAGAATAGAATTGTATAATTTAGTAAATAAAAAAAGTTTCTAGAATTATCTGATAAGGGGAAAGCGGCCCGATAACGAAACAAATGGCAGATAAGCGTTCCAGAAATTTCATCAAATGATAAGCCTTATCTTCCGAAAAGTTCTAGAAGCCGGGGGTCAAAACTATAAAAAGCGGTCAGCTTTCCCTCGAGTCAGTCAGTTAGAATCAGTGCAATTAGTGAGTTAGTAGAAGTCAATAATAAGTGAGTTAATTGTCAATTGTGGTGATTCAAGTTGAGTTCAGTAATAAAGTGGGTAAAATCCATCACGTGTATCAATTCGAACCGATAAAGCCCGTAATGATATTTTGAATTCGATTTCCTTAATTTTGAATTTTTTACAGTTTCAGCTTTTACTTTTGTTAATTTTTTATTTTAAGGTAAATATTACGTCTTCGCTCTTTTATTTTTTAAAATGGTGCACGAGTTATACGTGAATTGCACTTAATGGACGACGTACGATTAAACTAGCAAAAAAATTTAACCTATCTATTGCCATAATTAACATAGATGTTACAAGTTGTGTAGCTAAAACTATGTATATTTGTAGGCGTATCTAGAATAGAGCAAGGTGGGGCACTTGCTCTCCCCTGGCTCTTGAAGCCGCCGAAAATTTATATTCAATTGAAATTTCCATTTTTCTTTCAGAATTCGTACTTTACTTGAAATTTCGACATTTGTCAATAATTCCAATTTTTTTCACATTTTGTGATTTTTCAAAAAACATTTCTTTGATTTATGGCACATGTTGGAAATTTCAATTTTTTTTCAAAATCTATCTGCCTTTTTTATCGAAATGTCTATAGTTTTCTCAAAATTGGTCTTTTTTTAGAAATTTTAATTCTATTTCAAATCCAATCCTTTATGTTCCTGAAAATCTTAATATTTTCGTCCAAGTTTATATACAAAAATTTTGATTTTTTTTCCAAAACTTGTCTCTTTTAAACAAAAATTTTTAAAATTAAACCTTTTTATCAAAATTTAACTTTCATCAAATCAATTTCGTGAGACATTTCAAATTTTTTCGACGTTCTCTGAAAAATTTCGAATTTCTTCTCAATTTTGAAGTTTTGCTTAAATATTTTAAACCAGTTTCTCAAAATTTCGCCTATTTCTACAAATTTCTTTATTTTTCTTAACATTTAGATTTTTATGAAAATTTTAACCTTATAGAACCTAATTTTCCAAAAATTTTGACAAGTTTCTTGGGGTTTGTTTTTTTTCGAAATCTTGATTTTTATCTCAAAATTTTATCCATATTTCTGAAAGTTTCGACTCTGCTTGAAATTCATCTATTTATTAAAATTTTGATTTTTCTTTTTGAAATCTGTTATTTTCTTAAAAGTTTCCTTATCATCAAATATTCGAAGTTTTGCCTTTATTCTCCAAATTCTTGTTTTTTGGAATGTTCCTTCAAAAATTGTTTTTTTTTTAATTTTGCCATTTTTCTCAATACGTATTCATGTTGTTTCAAAATGTTGCTATTTTTCTTAATATTCTTTTTTTTTCTATATATTTCAACTTTTTCAAATTATACTCTCCGGAAATTTCAAATTGCACCGAGCTCAATATTTGCCTTATATTCGACATTTCGACTTTCATCTCGAAATATTTTGTTTTTACAATTGTAGACTTTTTCCCAGCGACTGGCTCGTTTTGAAATTTCTACTTTCTCTAAATTCATTTATGTTCTCTAAATTCGATCGGAATGTTAATAAGAAAGTAACCATGTTGAGAAAATATTTTTGTATTTAGAAAAAAAATTGAATTGATTTACCAAAATTGAAATATTATGTTAACCTTTAAAAAAAAGTAAATATTTTAAAAAATTTTGGCCAAATTGCGATTTTTTTTGAAATTCGACCTTTTTTCACAAAATTCGACCTTCAAAAATTGTGTCTTTTTTCGATTTTTCAACATTTTTCAAATTTTTCCAGAAGGAAATTTGATTTTCTAAAAATGTTGACCTTTTTGTCGAAACTACAACTTTTTCTGAATTCAACATTTTCCGCTCTTTCTTTTCTTATAAATGTGAATATTTTCTAGAAATGTCAATCATTTTCTCGAGATTTTAGCAGTATTTTTCGAAATTCGTTTTTATTAATGTTCGGTTTTTTTTTTTTGATTTTTTTTAATTTGACTTTATCGATTTTTACTTGTTATACAAATCTTGTCCTCTGAAACCACGAAAGATAAAAAATACAACAAAAGTTGTTATAACGCGTTTCGATAGCCAAGCTATCATCTTCGAAGAAATACAGCATCTCATATCAGTATATTTCTGCAGATGATATCTTGGCTATCGAAACGCGTTAGAGCAATTTAATATTTCTTGGTTTCAGGATATATTAATTTTGGAGGATAACCAAGGACAAGTCCGTTCCACCAAAAAAAAAAGATTTGCACTTGTTTCTCCAAATTCGTTTTATGTTCGGAACAGGATATACCCCAAACCACGGAACAAAATACTAATAAAGCGTCATAATTTCGACAATAATATTTTTAGAATATTAAAAAAAAGCTTTTTGATTATATTAAATTTTAAATAAAGTAAAATTCTGAGGAAAATATTGTTGGTTGTTTCAGTTTTTTTCTCCAAATTTAATTTATTCTGGAAATTATGACTTTTTTTACAAAATTTTTCTTTTGGAAATTTTGACTTTTTAGAAATTCCAGTATTTTTCGAAATATTCTGAAAGGTTCAGGTTTTATTTCAAATTCAATTTTTTGACTTTCTCTCAAAATTCGTTTAATTTTTCAAAATCGGAACAAAATACTAATAAAACGTCATAATTTCGACAAGAATATTTTTAGAATATTAAAAAAAAAGCTTTTTGATTATATTAAATTTTAAATAAAGTAAAATTCTGAAGGAAAATATTGTTGGTTGTTTCAGTTTTTCTTTCCAAATTTGATTTATTCGGGATATTATGATTTTTTTACAAAATTTGTCTTTAGAAATTTTGACTCTTTTTTTTAGAAATTCCAGTATTTTTCGAAATATTCTGAAAGGTTCAGGTTTTATTTCAAATTCAATTTTTTGACTTTCTCTCAAAATTGGTTAATTTTTTCAAAATCGGAACAAATACTAATAAAACGTCATAATTTCGACAATAATATTTTTAGAATATTAAAAAAAAGCTTTTCGATTATATTAAATTTAAAATAAAGTAAAATTTTGAGGAAAATATTGTTGGTTGTTTCAGTTTTTTTCTCAAGTTTGATTTATTCTGGACATTATGATTTTTTTTACAAAATTTGTCTTTTAGAAATTTCGACTCTATTTTAGAAATTCCACTATTTTTCGAAATATTCTGAAAGGTTCAGGTTTATCTCAATTCAATTTTCTGACTTTTTCTGAAAATTCCTTCTTTTTTCGAAATTTTAGACTCTAATTTGGAATTATCGATCACTCTAAAAAGCTTGCCGATATAAATAATAAGTAAATTCATAAAGTTGTGTAGTTTATTTGCCCAAGTTCATTTCGAAAATTTCCATTTACATAATCTGTCTTTCTGAATGTTGTATATTATTTATTAAAATATTTGGTTGATATATTAATTATTTGTACAATATATTCAAATTTTTAATCTTTTATATCTTGAAATATTTTAACGAAAATACTAATAAACGTCATATTTCGACATATTATTTTTGAATATTAAAAAAGCTTTGTGATTAGTATTAATGTTAATATAAGTAAATTCTGAGGAAATATGTTGGTGTCTCATCAGTTTTACTATTTCCAATTAATTTATTGGAAATTAGATCTTATTTTTACAAAATTTCTTAGAAATATTTCTTTTTAGAATTCCAGTATTTTTCGAAATATTCTGAAGGTTCAGTTTTATTTCAAATTCAATTTTGACTTTCTCTCAAAATTCGTTTAATTTTTTCAAAATCGGAACAAAATACTAATGAAACGTCATAATTTCGACAATAATATTTTTAGAATATTAAAAAAAAGCTTTTTGATTATATTAAATTTTAAATAAAGTAAAATTCTGAGGAAAATATTGTTGGTTGTTTCAGTTTTCTTTTCCAAATTTGATTTATTCTGGACATTATGATTTTTTTTACAAAATTTGTCTTTTAGAAATTTTGACTCTTTTTTTTAGAAATTCCAGTATTTTTCGAAATATTCTGAAAGGTTCAGGTTTTATTTCAAATTCAATTTTTTGACTTTCTCTCAAAATTCGTTTAATTTTTTCAAAATCGGAACAAAATACTAATAAAACGTCATAATTTCGACAATAATATTTTTAGAATATTAAAAAAAAGCTTTTCGATTATATTAAATTTTAAATAAAGTAAAATTCTGAGGAAAATATTGTTGGTTGTTTCAGTTTTCTTTCCCAAATTTGATTTATTCTGGACATTATGATTTTTTTTACAAAATTTGTCTTAGAAATTTCGACTCTTTTTTTTAGAAATTCCAGTATTTTTCGAATATTCTGAAAGGTTCAGGTTTTATTTCAAATTCAATTTTCTGACTTTTTTTGAAAATTCCTTCTTTGTCGAAATTTAGACTCTAATTTGGAAGTTCGGTCCTCCAAGCTCGCGCAGTTCAGAAAAAAATATACAATATACTCAGGTGAAGATTTTCTAATTTTATTTTTTTGCCCATCAATTTTCAAAATAATTGTTCCCCAACTTAAATGAAATCCTGTCATGGCATGTGTATATTATTCTAATTCTAAAAATCTGGACTAAATGGGGACTTAAGTATTTTAAATATATTAAATATTTAGAGCTGTTATAATACTCTGAATATTTTCGAAATCCTAACGAAAGGGCAAGATTACGATGGTTTATTGAATCACATGGGATGGAGATATCAGCTTCAGATTCCGAGAATACTAGTGACCGCACCATAAAACTAATTTCAGAAAAGCAAACTTACATCTTCTATTCTTAAAACAAAATATGCACTTTTTTAATTATTTCAAGTTTAGCCTAGAAATTTTTACCAAACACATTTTTTTGTATAAATTTTGATATTCTTTAGTCTTTTTTCAAAGTTTGAAGTTTGACATTCGACATTTTTATCATTATTTTTTCTTTGCCAATTTTGATATTCTTGAAAATATGACTCTTCTCTTAAAATTTTGATCTAACACAAAGGTTTCATTTTTTCCCCTAAAATGTCGATTTGAAATTCATTTTTTTTCTCTCTATAATATTGTAACGCAATGTAAATAGATGGAATAGAATTTAGAATGCAATTGTATAATTTAGTAAATAAAAAAAAGTTTCTAGAAGGATCTAATAAGGGGAAAGCGGCCGCGATAACGAAACAAATGGCAGATAAGCATTCCAGAAATTTCGGGAACGATAAGCCTTATCTGCTGAAAAGTTCTAGAAGCCGGGGGCCAAAACTATAAAAGGCTTTCCCTCGAGTCAGTCAGTTAGAGTCAGTGCAATCAGTGAGTTAGTTGAAGTTAATAATAAGTGAGTTAATTGTTCAATTGTGGTGATCCAAGTTAAGTTTGGTAATAAAGTAGTGTAATTCACACGTGGTAATCAATTCGAACCGATAAGCCCGTAACAATATGAACCTTTAGAACAAATTTTCTGTTTTTTTTTTCCAAAAATTCTAAATTGAAACTAGAACTATCAAAGTTCAACTCAATGATAAAAATTTGAAATTACAAATTTGGAACCGAAATTTTGATTGAAGTCTCTTAATTTCATCTTTAATCTTAAAATTTCGTCTTTGATCTACACATTTCAACATTAAATTTGAAATCTAAATAGTTTCGATTTTAGAACAAAAATATCGAGAATTTTTTTTTTTTTTTGAAATGTCAAATACACAATATGTACGAAATTCCAAAAATCATTATTCACCAGAAAACTGGATGCCAACGAAGCTGAATTATATTAAATAACTTGTAAGATTTATTTAAATCAATTACCCTAATTTTAGAGGATTACAAGACCGAAGTGTCCAAAATGCAAATCCGCCCACAATTCAAAAACGAGATTCACTTTTCACAAGAGTACAAACTAATTGTGAACCTAAAATTATTTTGTGATACAAAAGCACGCGCGCCAGCAACTTTAGTACAACTTAAAGATAGTGGGTCCATTCGGGCAGTATTTATGGCTGGAGAGGTACTTTTTGATATTAATTCTGGGGTGGGCACGTCCCCCCACCACTCTATATACGCCGATGACAACATTTACGGGGATTTTTTTATTCTGAGAAAATCTATGTCATTGCTGGCCAACTGGCAACCCAAAACAAGTTGAGAGGCTGATGGGACCGAAGATTTTAGCAACCATCTTCTAAACAATGTTAGTCATTGTGATTACGTCGATGGTTTCTGCTTGAGACGTTATTTTGCCCCCTTGACTGTGATCGGCTTGTGTGCCTAAAGAGTAATAACCATCAAAGAAATTGATCAGAGTCCATGGAGTATGGTTCGATGGCCGTTAAAATTATCTTGTTACCGAGCAAATTAAAGGTACATAACGTGCAGGTGAAAGAAATTGTTTATTACTAAGTTAAGTCCAAAATGACTTGCTGTATTCGTCGTATAACTAATTTCAGAGCGTTGCAGACGACCACATACCATTGCGTGTCTAATCAGAGCTTCCTGAAATCCCCAATAAATTCATAGCTATTGACAAAACATTCTATTCCCAATTAGAAACTCTTAACAACATTTGGACTTATTGTGTCCGGTGTATGTCGGTTATTTCGCGCGCACGTGATCTGTGGAAATGTAATTGCCTTTAGCATCGACCGTTGATTGGTCTGCTGGTGTGACAGGAAGTTGTGAGCACGTGCCGGCGGACACACAAAGTCCTGGAGGACAATTAGCGCATTATTATAAAATTCACACCCTCAACGTACAGAAACCATGACTTGGAGATTGTGCAATACAATTTATCATTCGTTAATCAATGGAAATGGACAATTCGTCTGCGAACACAATATGCCGCTAAAGTTTCCTCCCTTCATTATCGGTTCGAGTGAGTCAACAATCGATCTCTAAATTGAATTTGTTTGCTTTTCTACAATTGCATTATCGAAGCCGTGACAATTAATTTCGTTTCGTCGGCCGAATTGTAGGCAAATTCGCTTCGTAGAAACCAATGGGTTAATTAAGCTTTCATTGCTAAGCCAACTCCGTTTCTGATTGTACCCCAAATACGAATCAGCGATTTTTCATCGAAAATATTTCATTTTCTAGATTATTTCTTCTTTATATTCAATCCACTTGTAAAGGAGATTAGGTCTTCAAAGCACCACGAGTAGCGGAAACAAGGATAGATGGCGATGAACCGCCTTCTTAAACAAGGATAGGTTGTAATTTTTCGGAAAAATTTCGTTCGGTAACGAGTTCCATAGCTTGGAAGTTCTATAGAAAAAAGAGTCTCCGTAGACTGTGTTAAGACGGACCGCACAGGAATTTCCTGTCTTCAACTGACTTGTATGACTCCTTGGGAGGATCAATTCCATTAGTTCCTGCAAGCATCTGCTACGAATGTACCTGTAGAAAAGAGATAAATCACCAACAATTCGCCTGTGCTCTAGTTTCGAGAGAATAGGTCAAACTCTCGTCATCAATTAGGCAAATCGCTCTTCTTTGAATTGAATCCAAAAGAGCTAAAGTGTGCTTTGGAGCTGAACTCCAAACATGAAAACAGTATTCTAATTTTGGCCCAACTTAAGCTTTGTAGAGTGTGAGTCAATCCTATATACAGCTACGCAGATGATAGTAACCTTGTGTCATCTTTTTGCAAATTCTCGACCCTGTTTTTGAAATTTTGTACCTTTTTTTAAAATTCCCACCTTGTTATTGAAAATTTATGTCTTTTTTCGTTAAAACTTTGACTCTCCAAATCTCAACTGTTTTGCAAATCTGACTTTTTTTAAATTCGACTATTACATTTCAGTTATTTATCAAAATTTAAATTTTTCGAAATTTTTGGTTTTTGAAAACTGACATATACTTAAAGTCTTTGATTTTTTAATTCAACATTTTTCAAGATTTTAGCTTTTTCTCAAAATTCTTACCTTACCAAACATCCGACTTAAATTTTTAGTTTTGACTTTTTTAATATTTCCTTTTATATTTTGAAAATTACTAATTTTAAATTTTTGATATTTGTCAATTTCTATTATATTATGGAGTTTTGACTTATTTTGACAACTTTAATCCTTTCACAATTTCACCTCTTTTCAATTTTTTGGTTCAACCCACCTGGGTTACTCGTTAAGTTAAAACTTTTTTCTTTTTACTTTCTGTAAATAATTAAAATACAAATCTTGAACTCTGAAACCAGGAAAAATTAAAAAAAACACAACAAAGGTTGCTTTAACGTGTATCGATAGCCAAGCTGTCATTTTCAGAGAGATATTGTTTTTTTGTTGTGTTTTTTTAATCATTTTTGTCTTCTGGGGACAAGATTTGTATTTCAGTTTTTGAAAATAACCAAGGGCCAGTCCATTCCACCAATATTTCTGTGAATTTAAATGTGGCGACAATTTTTACCTTTTACCTTGCAATTTCGATTTTTATTTAACATTTTGTCTACTTCCCAAAATGTTGACTGTTTTTTAAATTTCGGTTTTTCTTAGAAATTTTTGCTGTTTTGTAATGAATTGAACTTTTATTGAAAAAATTAGAATTCTCTGGAAAAATCTGAATTCTTTGAAAAATGTCCCCTTTTTTGAATAGTCGAAATTTCTTAAAAAAAAATTGGTATTTTTAGAAACCGAAATTTTAAGAAACGTCCAAATTTTGAATTGTTCGGGGTTTTTAAAAACCATCAAAACTTAAAAGAAACCACCAAAATTTGAAAAATACGAACGAAATTTTCAGGAAGCCGAAATTTATAAAAAAGTTAAAATTTTCAATAATGTCGGTATTGAAAAAATATTTTTTTTTTGAATAATAGAGAATTTTAATAATGGAAATTTTTAATAAAAGTTAAAATTTTTAAAAAGGGCAATTTTAAGTAAAAATGTTTAAAAGAAAAATTCTAAAAATTTATGAAATTGTTCAAATTTTCAGTCAAGTCAAAAAAATGTTACGTAAATTTTGAAGTAAGAATTGCCAAAACAGTTAAAATTAAAAAAAAAACTCATTAATAAAAATTCAAAAATTTCCAAACTGGGTCCCAGAAATGTTAAATAAAATTAATAAACAATGTTTCTGACTAGCAAGAGTCCACCATGAAAAATAAAATGTCTGCAAATTTTGGAAATTTCCAAAAAAGTCAAATTTTTCTAAAAATGTTGAATTATTCAAAAAGAGGTGAAGTTTTTAAAACATAAAATATGTCAAAATTCACATAGACAAAATAGAATTATTCAAGTAATCGAAATTTCCAAAACAATAAAAAATTTTCAAGAAACTTTAAATTAAAATTTGCCAAATTCAAATGAAGATATCATTTTTCAAAAAATTGCAATTTACAAAAAGTGCATTTCAAGAAAAAGCTGAAAATTTCAAATAAATAAAAAAGTCATACTTTTAACTTTTTTTAGAAATTGTGACTATTTTTGGAAATTTCGAATGTTTTGAAAATTTTTAATTTCCAAAAATTCTTTTCCTAAAGATTTTGACTGGTTTAGCAATTTTTAACTCAAAATAAACGTAATTTTTTTTTGAACTTTATGGAAAAGATTTAGAAAAAAAGTAGCTTTCTCAAAACGTCTAAATATTTAATTGCAATTTGCAAAAAATATATTTCAAGAAAAGGCTGAAATTTTCAAATAAATAAAAAAATCATATTTTTTAACTTTGTTTTAGAAATTGTAACTATTTTTGAAAATTTAGATTTTTTAAAAAATTTCTAAATTGCAGAAATTCTGTTTCTAAAAATTTTGACTGGATTGGCAATTTTTATTTCAGAATTAACGTAAACATTTTTGGATTTTATCGAAAAGATTTAGAAAAAAAGTAGCTTTCTCAAAACGTCTAAATTTCCAAAAAAAAAGTCTAAATATTTAATTGCGATTTGCAAAAAGTACATTTCAAGAAAAAACTGAAATTTTTAAATAAATATAAAAAAGTCATATTTTTAACTTTGTTTTGGTTTGGTTGGCGGAAAGGATTTTGAAGAAGCCTCTGCAAAACATCACCAACGATCGCGACATTGTTCCTAAGAAATAATTTGGGTTCCACCCAATGCACTCTACCTCGGATCAGTTGCTGCGGGTGGTTGAAAAGATCACTTACTACATAAACTGGAATCAAGTAGTAGGAGCTATTTTCTTCGATATCTCCAAAGTAGTTGACCCAGTTTGGCACCAAGGTTTAGTGTACAAGATCTATCAGTTCAGAATACCTTTAACGATGGTTCAAATGGTACGCTGGTTCCTGGAGCAACGCTCATTTAGAGCGAAGGTGGAATAGGAACTATCTAACCAGTACAGACTGCGGTACGGCGTACCTCAAGGTTCTACCCTGTAACCGCTCCTATACTCTTTGTTCACAGCAGACATCTCAAAAACCGACCAGGTGCTACTAGAAACTTATGCTCAGACCTCTGGCGTACAGCCAAAGAGCTAAAAGGAGATAGGAAACCAGTGGCGGCTGGTGTATAGGCACTGTGGAACTGCAGCACCTCCAATTTCGCTTACGAGTTTTTTTTCTCAAAATTTTCTGAACATTTTTCATTACACGATTTTTTGTTGAAATTTTAAATTTTTCCTGATTTCTTTTTATAGAAATTTTAGGTTTCCTTTACGAAGTTACGTTATTTAAAAACCTACATTAATTTTGATCAAAATCACATTTTCAAAAACTAATTTTTGTAAAAGTTTTGAGGAAGAAATTAATATTTCGAGCAGAAATTAAAATGTTAAGAAAGAAACTCAAATTTCTTTGAAAATGTCAACATTTTGAGAAAATAATTACAATTTCAATAAAAAATCTAAATTCAACTCATCCCGCATTTTACTATTTCTCTAAAAAATAAGTTAATATGGTATCTTGGAATTTTGACCCCAAATCTTATTTTGCATGAAAATTGTGAGTTTTTATTTCAGATATTTCGATTTTTTTAAGGAAATTTTTTCTGCAAAGTTTCCATTTTTCCTAAATATTTTATAAAAAGGAATTTTCTCGAAATTTCCATTTTTCCTGAAAGTGTCGTTCTTAAAATTCCTTCTAGAAATTCCAACTTCTCCAGATTTTTCTTTGTGTTCCTCTAATTTGCTTTAAAAATGTCAAGTTTTTTCACGACACTTTGACAATTTAAAGTTCATTTTATTTTGCAGTTTTGACAAAAAATGTTTGAAAAAAACCCCGAAAGCTCTATAAAAATTTCAACGTTTTGGGAAAAACAAAAAAAATTCGACTTTTTTGTAAAGATATTTCAAATTTCTTTTGAAATTTCAATTTTTTTCTCTAAGAAATTTTGCTTTTTTTTCCTATGCAATTTGTGTTTTTCTCTAAACATTTTATAGAAAGAATTTTTTTGAAATTTTGACTTTTCCTGGAAATTTTGTCTTTCAAATATTTTTTCTTGCAGAAATTTTGATTTCTCTCTAATTAGTTTTGGAAACTTAAAAAGTTTTTTAACGAAATTTTAATATTTTAAAGTTTATTTTATTTTGTAATTTTGATAAGAAACTGAAAATTATTAAATATAAGTTTAGGGAAAATAAACTTTAATTTGCATAAAAATAGGAAAACTTTGGGAAAAATGTTGAAACTTCAAGAAAAAATTAACCTTGTTTTTACAATTTGATATTTCTCTAAAACATTACTAATACTGTAGGACCAAAAAAAAATTCTGAATCGGAATTTCCAATTTTTCTAAAAATGTTAAATTTGTTTTTTAAATTCTCAAGTTCGAATTTAAAATTCAAATTTCGATAAAAAAAGATCCATATTTAAAGACTAAACTCAAAATTTCAGGACAAAGCAGATCACATTTCTAGAAAAAGTTGAAATTTCTTATTACCAAACAACATTTAAAAAAAAAAATAACATTTTCGGAATTAAAGAAAAATAAAATTTGATATAAATAATTGTGAAAAATATTCTTATAATTCCGACTTTTAAAGTGGAAATTATTGAAATTTTGGAGAAAAACAGACAACACTTCTAGAAGAGTCTTAAAATTTCGAAATTAAAATTAATCAAAATGTTGAAAAAAATTCATTAACAATTTACTGTTCTAATTAAATTTTTTATAGTAATTTTTAGGTTTCAGAGAAAGTTCAAAAATCAAATATTTTAGTTTGAAGCCAATTTTTTATAATTAAAATTCAAATTTATGAAATAAACACAATCAAAATATTGCAAAAAAATTAATCAACAATTTAATACTTGAAGTCAATATTTTGAGATTAAAATTTAAATTTTCATAATTTATTTGTACATAAACTGCAAGTTTTTTTTGGAAATTTGTTTCAAAACTGCACAATTTTAAAAATAGAAAGTTTTGCTATTAATTTTTCTAAATTCGAGTGTTAGTTCGAAATTATTCTCAAAAAATGTAAATTTAAAAAACAAAACAGTATCGCTTTTAAAAAATAAATCTAAAGTTATCAGAAAAGTCGAATTTAAAAAAAAATTTAAATCTTAAAAAATTCTGAAATTTTCATACAAAGTCAAATTTTCAAAAAAAAAAAGGATATCGAAAAAAATTTTCAATTTTTAAAATGATCGACATTTTCAATAATTTTGGGAATGTGAATAAAAGACGAATTTTTGAAAAAATATCGACATTTAAAATAAATTGTCGAGTTTTTAATTAAATTTTCAAAGAAGCTGAATTTTTCGAATATTAGAGAAAACTCAAAATTATCGAAAAATTCGTAATTATCAAAAAACTTAAAATTTTGAAAAGGTCAAATTTTGAAAAAGGTCGAAATTTTCAATAGTTCAAGATTAAAAAGAATCTTTTCTTTTAAGTCGAAGATTTAATTAAAAATGTTTTAAAAAAAAGTTTGAAAATAGTTGAAATTAAAAAAATTGTCAAAGTTTTCCAAAAATTTAAAATTTTGGAAAATGACTGACATTTTAAAAAATTCGAACATTTGAAAAAGGCCGGAATTTTCAACAAAGTTGGAATTAAAATAAAAAGTCGAAAATTTCAAAAAAGTGCTTTAAGAAAAGGTTAGAATTTTCAATAAAGAAAGTCAAAATTTGTTGACGAAGCAAAACTTTTCAAAATCTTTAAAATTTTCAAACGAAGTCAAAATTTTGCAAAAGAAGAAATTTTCAAAAAGAAATAGTCGAAATTTTATAGTTTAAATTTTAAAAAGTCAAAAGTCAAGTTTTTAAAAAAATTACATTTTCTAAAACAGTAAGAATTTTCAAGTGGTAAAAATTTAAAAAAATGTAATAATTAGTTTTCAAAAAAATTTACAAAAAAAACAACACCGAAAAGTCTAAATATTTACGAAAATACGAAATTTTTAAAAGAGTATTCAGTTTTTCAGAAAAGTCAATACTTAAAAATAAAATGAGGCCGAGATTACAAGAAAAAATGTAAACTTTGCAAAACAGTTGAAATTTGGAAAAAAAACCCAACCTTTCAAAAAACGCGACATTATCAAAAGTTTTCAATGTCAAGTTTTCAAAGAAATCAAAAATTTTCGAAAAGTAACGTTTTCAAAATGTCGAAATTTTCAGTCGAAATCTGAAAAATTTTAAAACGCTAAACACCCGCATTAGTTTTGGCTATGAGCCGCCACTGTAGGAAACCCATCCCCTTGATACGCGGACGTCAAAAAATGGTTTACTCATATCAGGATCAGGTCATCGCTGAGACCTTTGAAAGCCACTGTCAGGCCATGCTTGCAGAAGGCACCTGGACTTCGTAGAGGAAGTGGAATAAAAGGTCCAAGATCTTCAGGAGAAAGAGCTAGACGTAGAAGACGTCATCCGACCAACTAATATGGTAACTAGTATTTAGTTTAGATTTGAGTTTAAACCCCGAATATTACAGAATTGAATTTTGAATGAATTGTTTGAAAGAAACTTGGCCCGTGGTACATTAAAAATTTCCGTCGATTTTGGATTGCCTCATACACCCTCCACCCGGACATCCGAATGGGAGGGTAGTTTACGTCAGGAATTTTTTGCATGAAGAGAATCCATCATCTCTGTTTTTAATAATTAGAAGAAAAAATCAGAGTAGATGAAAAAAGGAAATAAGGAAACGGACAGGATGAGGAAAAAAGAATAGCAGAAAGCGACTTACGTGTCAGAGACGGAAACATGATGTAAGCATCATTTCACCGCCTCCTAGTGATACGTGGGGTGGTACTACCTCGGACGGCTGAAAGTTCCAGTCTACCACCTTCCGTTTCTTACGTCATGAAGGCACCAAAAAGTTTGAATATCAGTAAAGTATCAAAATAAAAAAATATATTTTATTTAACTTGGTCATTAATTGAGCAAAGCTGCCGAGCCCTTACTCTACTTTTAATCGACCTTTTCGTCTGCCCAACGTCATGCAGAATTATGGATCCCATAGTCAAGAGTTAATGAATGGGTTGCCATTCAATTCCTTTGTAAACATTTACATGACACTGCGTATACATGCGACATATTTTAATATGCTCCAGTTTTCATTGCGACAGCAATATAAATTTGATTCAATTTTCGCAATTGCTTTTAGCTCGCTAACGCATGTGGAGCATTGTGTTTCTGTTTTAAATCGCATTTCCGAGGAGCAGTGTATTAATACGTTGAAACAGGATCCAGTCGCATTAAAGTATCACAAACAGAAATGAAAAGGTACCGTGTACACAATGGCTAGACAATATGCTCATAATCCGATAGAGGAATAGGGCAATATGTGCAGAAAATTGCTTTTAAACTGAATATATTACGACACATATTGTTAGAAAATCCAGGATTAGAGGAAATGTGTGTGTTGAATCCTTTTTATACTCATTTTATGTCACGTGTACGCTGTCAAAAGCGATTAGAATTAAGATTTATCCGTGTCAAACTCAATCTTTGTTCTTAACGAGTTTTCAAAGAATTGGTTTTTACGCGTTAGATAAAAAAAGAGGGGAATCTATATAAAGAGAAATTAGAATGACTCAAAAGTAGCGTGCTATGAAAAGATCGTTAATTAATCGATAATTATACATACTATTTATTATTTTTAATAATACCGGATTTAGATTACGTTTTTGGATTTTTCATTGATGGATATTGTAATGTTTAACTTGGAATGGAATTTCAAATATTGGACTCTATTGAAATTCAAAATCTCTAGAAAAGTTGTTATTTTGAGAAAACATTTTTCAATAAAATTTTGTCTAGGATTTTCTTCTAGAAATATTCTCTTAAATATCGATTCTTTTTTAAATTTGGACGGTTACACAAAGTCTCAGCCTTTTTAAACTCGAACATTCAGGATTTTTTTAATAAGTTTTAAATTTTTTCTTTTAAAGTGGAGTTTTTTTCTTAAATTGTCCAATTCTTATTTTTTTTCGTAACATTTCAACTTTATAGTAAAAAATGTCACGTCGTTTTGTAATATTTCGACTTTGGTACCCAAAATTCGAATTTTCTTTTAAAATTTCTTACTCCAAGTTAAATTCGAAAAAAGTATTTCAAATTCGGTACTAAATTTCGACCTTAGTTATGTAATGTCGGATTTAATCATAGGTTTAGCTAGAATAGGACGGGGTGGGGTGTTTGCCGTCGCTAGATCCTGAAGCCACCGAAAATGTACACGCAATTTTCCATTTTTTCTCCAATATTCGCACTTTCCCTGAAATTTTGACATTTTTTACTAATCTCAATTATTTTCACATTTCGTGATTTTTTATAAAATTTGGCTTCTTAATTTATGGATGGCTTTCTCTAGACAGTTTCAAATTTCGAATTTATTCTTCAAATTTTAATTTTCTATAAATTTTCATCTTTTTGTCAAAATTTCAAAATTTATTTCAAAATTCGTGTTTGCTTTAGCGATTTTTTAAATAAGAGTTTTTTCAAATTGTCGTTAGTTTTCTCAAAATTTTTTTTTGGAACTTTTAACTTCATTGCAAATCCAAACCTTTATCTTTCTAAAAATCTCAATTTTTTGGTCGAAGTTTCTCTTCATGCCAAAATTTCATTTTTTCAAAATGTCCCTTTTATAAACAATCATTTTTAAAATTAGACCATTTTCTCAAAATTTAACTTTCTCTAAACCATTTTTTTTCTCGAGGTTTCCTCTTTCTCCTCGACATTCATCATTTTCTTTAGATTTTCATTACTTTTTTTTTTTTGTGGAACAGAGTGGTCCTTGATTATCTTCAAACATTGAAATACAAATCTAGTCCCCTGAAACCAAGAAAGATTAAAAAAACAGAGTAACCGTTGTTCTGTTAATCTTTCTTGGTTTCAGGGGACAAGATTTGTATTTCAATTCTTATTACTATTTTTGTAGAAGATTTTCTTTGTTAATTTTGACGTTATTCGCAAAATTCGACTTTGTTTCTTGACATTCTCTGAAATATTTCGAACCTCCTCTCAATTTCGAAGTTACACTTAAAATTGTAAATCGATTTCTCAAAATTTCGCCTATTTCTCCAAATTCTTTTATTTTTCCTAGCATTGGGATTTTTCTGAAAATTTCAATCTTTTAAAATCTAACTTTCTAGAAATTTAGGCTGGTTCCCTAGAGTTTGCTTTTTTCTCGAAATTTTAAAATTCGATATTAAATATTTCTGGAACTTTCTACTTTTTGTTAGAAATTCATGTTTTTACCAAAATCCTGACTTTATTTTTTAATTGAAATACAAATCTTGTCCCCTAAAACCAGTATCTCTCTGAAGATGATAACTTGGTTATCGAAACGCGTTAGAGCAACCTCTGTTGAGTTTTTTACTCTTTCTTGGTTTTAGGGGACACAATTTCATTTTTTGATGGAACGGACTGGTCCTTGGTTATCTTCAAAAATTGAAATACAGAACTTGTCCCCTGAAACCAAGAAAGATTAAAAAACACAACAAAGGTTGCTCTAACGCGTTTCGACAGCCAAGCTGTCATCTTCGTTAGAGCAACCTTTGTTGTGTTTTTTTTAATCTTTCTTGGTTTCAGGGGATAATTTCTGTATTTCAAATTTTATTAATCTTTTTGTAGAAGATTTCCTTTGTTAATTTTGACTTTATTCGCAAAATTCGACTTTTTCTTGACACTCTCTAAAATATTTCGAACTTCCTCTCAATTTCGAAGTTACACTTAAAATTTTAAACCGATTTCTCAAAATTTCTCCTATTTTTCCGAATTCTTTTATTTTTCAGAACATTGGGATTTTTCTGAAAATTTCAATCTTTTAGAATCTAACTATCTAGAAATTTTGACTAAAGTTTGCTTTTGTCTCGAAATCTCAAAATTCGACATTAAATATTTTTGGAAGTTTCTATTTTTTGTTTGAAATTCATGTTTTTACCAAAATCCTGACTTTATTTCTTTATTGAAATACAAATCTTGTCCCCTAAAACCAGTATTTCTCTGAAGTTGATAACTCGACTATCGAAACGCGTTAGAGCAACCCATGTTGAGTTTTTTAATCTTTCTTGGTTTCAGGGGACAATATTTGTATTTCAAATTTCATTAATGTTTTTGTAAAAGATTTCCTTTGTTAATTTTGACTTTATTCGCAAAATTCGACTTTTTCTTGACACTCTCTGAAATATTTCGAATCTCCTCTCAATTTCGAAGTTACACTTAAAATTTTAAACCGATTTCTCAAAATTTCTCCTATTTTTCCGAATTCTTTTATTTTTCAGAACATTGGGATTTTTCTGAAAATTTCAATCTTTTAGAATCTAACTATCTAGAAATTTTGACTAAAGTTTGCTTTTGTCTCGAAATCTCAAAATTCGACATTAAATATTTTTGGAAGTTTCTATTTTTTGTTTGAAATTCATGTTTTTACCAAAATCCTGACTTTATTTCTTAATTGAAATACAAATCTTGTCTCCTGAAACCAGCATCTCTCTGAAGACGATAGCTTGGCTATCGAAATGTGTTAGAGCAATCTCTGTCGTGTTTTTTAATCTTTCTCGGTTTCAGGGAATAAAATTTGTATTTCAATTTTTGAAGATAACCAAGGACCAATCCGTTTCACCAAACTTTATTTCTTAATATTAGTCTTTTTCCTAAAATTTTCCTTTCCATCAAAAATTCGAAATATCGCCTTCATTCTCAAAATTCCTTATTTTGAAATGTTCTGATAAAATCGTTTTTTCAATATCCCCCTATTTTTCTTAATAATCGTCTTTTTTCGAAATTTTGCTATTTTTCTTCTTTGTAATTTCACTATTAAAGTTGCAATTACGAGGGGAACTTGCTAATATTTTCCCCTAAAATATTGACTTAATCTAATCTAGGAATTTTGAAATTTTGCATTCGATAGTTCGACGTGTTTTCCTTTTTTCTTTGATTCAAAATTTTATGATCGCTTTTTCAATGTTTCCAACTTTCTTAACAAAGCAAGTTTCTTCTTGCAAATTCAAGAAATTGTTTGCAAAAATTAGGATTTTTTTCTGAAAATGCTAATTTTAAAATCAATTTTGACTAAATTGTACAGATTTGTAATTTTTTTTTAAATGACTTCTGTCGAAATTTTAAAAATTTGAAAATTTCTAAAAAAACGCCAAATTTCGGACGATTTCAGAGAAAAAGAAATTTTTTTCATAATATTTTTGTTTTTTTTATTTCTAGGCAAATGTCAAGAAAAAATCCGAAATTTAGATCTTTAGTCAAAATTTTCACTCATTTTGGAAATTTGCAATTTTTTCTGGAAATAATACTCTCGAAACTTCGAAAATTTGGAAATATCTAGAAAAAGATGAAATTTCTGAAACAAAGTCTTTTTTAATATATTATTATTGTTTTTTTCAAATCCTCAAGCAAATTTTAAAAAAAGAATTTAAAATTTCGATCTTTAAAGTTGCAATCTCGACTTTTTTGGACAAATTTGGGGTTTTTCTGGAAATATTACTCTCAACATTTCAGAAATTTAAAAATTTTCAAAAAAAGTCAAATTTTGGACGAAATTATAAAAAAAGACAATTTTCTTCAGATAATATTCTGGTTTTTTTAGATTTCTGAGCAAATGTCAAGAAAATAATTCGAAATTTGGATCTTTAGTCTGAATCTTGACTCATTTGTAGAAATTTGGAATTTTTTCTGAAATTACTTCTGTGTTAATTTCAAACATTTGAAAACTTCTATTAATACGCCAAATTTAGGACAAAATCAGAAAAAGGGTACTTTTTTCATAATATATTAGTTTTTTTAAATTTCTGAATAAATGTCAAGAAAAAATTCAAAATTTAGATCTTTAGTCATAATTTTGACTCATTCGTACCAATTTGAAATTTTTTCTGGAAGTACTACTCTCGAAATTTCGAAAATTTGGAAATATCTAGAAAAAGATAAAATTTTGGACAAAATTAGGGGAAAAGGATTTTTTTGACAAAATATTCTTGTTTTTTAGATTTTCGAGCAACATTAAAAAAAATCGAAAATTCGATCTTTAAAGTTGCAATTTCGACTCGGTTGTTCAAATTTGCAGTTTTTCTGGAAATAATTCTCTCGAAATTACAGAAATTTGAAAATTTCTAAAAAAAAGGCAAAATTTCTTACGAAATTAGAAAAAAAGGAAATGTTCTTTACACAATATTCGTGATTTTTTTAGATTTCTGAGCAAATGTCAAAAAAAATTCAAAATTTAGATCTCTAGTCACAATTTTGACTCATTTGTACAAATTTGAAATTTTTTCTGGAATTACTTCTGTCGAAATTTCAAAAATCATAGAAAAGAAAATTTTTTTAATAACATTTTTGTGTTTTTTTTCCATTTTTGAACAAATGTTAAGAAGAAAATTCAAAATTTAGATCTTTAGTCATAATTTTGACTCATTTGTACCAATTTGGAATTTTTTCTGGAAGTACTACTCTCGAAATTTCGAAAATTTGGAAATATCTAGAAAAAGATGAAATTTTGTACAAAATTAGGGGAAAAAGGATTTTTTTGACATAATATTCTTGTTTTTTAGATGTTCGAGCGAATTTAAAAAAAAATCGAAATTTCGATCTTTAAAGTTGCAATTTCGACTCGTTTGTTCAAATTTAGAGTTTTTTCTGGAAATAATACTCTGGAAATTACAGAAATTTGAAAATTTCTAAAAAAAGGCGAAATTTCGGACGAAATTAGAAAAAAAGAAAATTTTCTTTACACAATATTCTTGATTTTTTAGATTTCTGAGCAAATGTCAAAAAAAAATTCGAAATTTAGATCTTTAGTCACAATTTTAAATTTTGGAACTACTTCAGTCGAAATTTCAAAAATTTGAAAATTTTAAAAAAAACGCCAAATTTTGGACGAAATTAGTGAAAAGGAGATTTTGTTCACAATATATTTATCTTTTTTAATTTTTGAAAAAATGTCAAGAAAAAATTTTAAATTTAGATTTTTAGTCATAATTTTAACCCATTTGTACAAATTTGGATTTTTTTCTGGAAATTCTACTCTCGAAATTTCGAAAATTTGAAAATATCTAGAAAAGGATGAAATTTCCGACAAAAAGGATTTTTTTTAACATAATATTCTTGTTTTTTTTTAAATTCTTGAGCAAATTTCAAGAAAAGAATTCGAAATTTCGATCTTTAAAGTTGCAATTTCGACTCCTTTGTACAAATTTTGAGTTTTTCGTGGAAATATTACTCTCAACATTTAAAAAATTTGAAAATTACTAAAAAAAGGCGAAATTTTGGACGAAATTAAAGAAAAATAAATATTTCTTTATAAAATATTCTTGTTTTTTAAATTCTCGAGCAAATTTCAAATAAAGAATTTTATATTTCGATCTTTAAAGTTCAAATTTTGACTCGTTTGTTTACATTTGGAGTTTTCTTCTGGAAATATTACTTCTTAATTCTTAAAAAAGGCAAAGTTTCAGACGAAATTAGAGAAAAAGGAAATCTTTACGCAATATTCTTGTTTTTTTAGAGTTGTTAGAAAATGTCAATCGAAAATATTCGAAATTTAGATCTTTACTCACAATCGTGACTCATTTGTACAAATTTAGAATTTTTTCCAAAACTACTTTTGTCGAAATTTCAAAAATTTGGAAATTTGTAAAAAAAAGTCAAACTTCGGACGAAATCAGAGAAAAGGATTTTTTTTTCACAATATTTTTGTTTTATTTTAATCTCTGAGCAAAAAAAAAATTAAAATTTAGATCTTTAGTCACAATTTTGTCTCATTTGTACAAATTTGGAGCTTTTTCCGCAAATATTACTCGCAAAATTTCAGAAATTTAAAAATTAAAAAAAAAGGCGAAATTTCGGACGAAATTAGAGAAAAAGGAAATTTTCTTTACACAATATTCTTGTTTTTTTAGATTTCTGAGCAAATGTCAAGAAAAAATTCGAAATTTAGATCTTTAGTCACAATCTTGACTCATTTGTACAAATTTGGAATTTTTTCTGGAACTACTTCTGTCGAAATTTCAAAAATTTGAAAATTTCTAAAAAAAAACTTCGGATGAAATCAGAGAAAAGGAATTTTTTTTCATAATATTTTTGTTTTTTTAATTTCTGAGCAAATGTCAAGAAAACAATTCAAAATTTAGATCTTCAGTCATAATTTTGACTCATTTGTACAAATTTGGAATTTTTTCTAGAAATACTACTCTCGAAATTTCGAAAATTTGAAAATATTGGAAAAAGATAACATATTTTTTTTTTTATAATTCTCTACCAAATTATAAGCAAAGAACTGTTCATCTTTAAAGTTGCAATTTCGACTCGTTTGTTCAATTTTTTGGGTGGAACGACTGGTCCTTGGTTATCCTGAAAAATTGAAATACAGAACTTGTCCCCTGAAACCAAGAAATATTAAAAAACACAACAAAGGTTGCCTTAACGCGTTTTGACAGCCAAGCTGTCATCTTCAGAGGGATTATTTTTGTTCAAATATGGTATTTTTTCAGAAAATTTTACTCTCAAAATTACAGAAATGTGGACATTTTCCAAAAAAGAGCGAAGTTTCAGACGAAATTAGAGAAAAAGGAAATCTTTACGCAATATTCTTGTTTTTTTAGAGTTCTTAGGAAATGTCAAGCAAAAATTCGAAATTTAGATCTTTAGTCATAATTTTGTCTCATTTGTACAAATTTGAATTTTTTTCTGAAAATACTACTCTCGAAATTTCAAAAATTTGGAAGTATCTAGAAAAAGATGAAATTTTGGACAAAATTAGGGGAAAAGGATTTTTTAATCATAATATTCTTGTTTTTCTAGATTTTCGAGCGAATTTCAAGAAAAAAATTAATAATTTCGGTCTTTAAAGTAGTAATTTTCACTCGTTTGTACAAATTTGGAGTGTTTTTTTCAAGAAATGCTACTCTCCAAATTTCAGAAATCTGGAAACTTCTAAAAAAGGGCGAAATGTTGGAAGAAATTAGAGAAAAAGGAAATTTTCTTGACATAATATCCTTGCTTTTTTTTAGATTATCGAGCAAATAAAAAGAAATAAATTCGAAATTTCAAAAATAAGGGCTAAATTAGAGAAAAAGGAAACTTACTTTACATATTATCCTTGTTTTTTTAAGATTTTTGAATATATCTTAAGAAAAAAATTTGAAATTAGATTTTTAGTCACAATTTTGCCTTTTTGTACAAATTTCGAATAATTTCTGGAAATACTACTCTCAAAATTCGAAAATTTAAAAATATTTAGAAAAAAACAAAATTTTGGACAAAATCAGGGAAAAAGGATTTTTTAAAAATATATTCTTGGTTTTTAGATTTTTGAGCAAATTTCAAGAAAAATATTCGAAATTTCGAAATTTAAAGTCGAAATTTCGATATTTAAAGTCAAAATTTCAATAACTTTTTATAAAATGCCAGTTTTTTTTTCAGTTCAATTCGAAATTTTTTAATTGTGATTTAAAATGACCTTTTTTTGATTGACCGGACTGGTCCTTGGTTATCTTCAAATTCCAAAATTAAAAAATACAACAAAGATTGCTCTAAAGAGGAACCGTTTCAGGGAACAAGATTTGTATTTCAATATTTAAAATGTCCAAAAACTGAGATTATTCTCAAAATTTTTACATTCTCCAGAAATGTGGAAATTTAGAGCTGAAGAATTCAAGTTTATAAATCGATTTTTCAAGAAAAAATAATTCTGAAATTTTTTGTGCATAATTATTCAATTGTTTCAAAATGTTGACTTTTTTAAGTTTGATATTCGGTGTTTAAAATTCGAAATTTCAAGAAGAGATTCCAATATTCAAACTTAATTTCGGAATTCATTATTTTAGATAAAAAATCCTCAAATTTTCAGAATTTTTTGTCTCTTTAAGTTTCGAGTATTTCTTTACGAAATTTTTAATTTTCTTTAAATTTGGACTCTGTTTCATTGGGATTTAATTTTAAAACTTGGACTTTGTTTTAAAGTGTTGTTTTTTCTAGAAGTTTTGCTTTTTTTCTCGTTAATTTACATTTTTTTTTAGAAAATTTAGTCTTTTCTTAAAATTCAATAGTTTTAAAATAAATTTTCATAGTTTTTCTTGGAAGTCGAACCACTGGACATGGATGTTTCGTCCTACTTCTTTTTTATTATATTTTTCTGTTTTTCATCCGCTTACATAATTTAAAAAATGCAATATTTTAATTTATGGGATATATTTCTTACGGGATTGGACCATGTTAAAGAACCACTAAAAATGTTCGACGACCAAAGGCGAAACTCTTCTGGTATGATGGACCTAATGAGTTACCGTTCTCCTCTGTCTAAACTTTTTTATCCTTTGCACCAAATTTTCAATTCATAAGATTTTCGCCTCTGATATGGTGGACATACTGAGTTACCGTGCTCTGATGTTTTGAAATTGGCCCCCTATTTTCATTTTTCATTTTTTGTATATTTCCTCGTATTTTATTTCTTTGTTCCTAAAGAAGCTCTCTACGATGATGGGCGAAACGTCGAACACTTTTAATAGTCCTTTGCCACGGTCCAATCCCGGAAGAAGTATATCTTGTACTAACTCTGGCCGTGGAGGCCTTCGTTATAAATTGAAATACGAAAATTGTCCTTTGAAACCAAGAAAGATTAAAAAACACAACAAAGGTTGCTCTAATGAATATCTCTCTGAAGATGATAGCTTGGCTTGGCTGTCGAAACGCGTTACAGCAACCTTTGTTGTTTTTTTAATCTTTCTTGGTTTCAGAAGACAATTTTTGTATTTCAATTTACTGCATTGAAAATTTCGATATTTTAAAAAAAAAACTTTTAAAAAAGATAAAAAAAAAGTTATACTTTTCAAAATTGTGATATTATGAAAATTTTTCTACCTTTTGTTCAAACATTTCTCAAAATCTCTGCTTTGTCGAAATTTCGACTTTTTTTTTGTAAATTTCGATTCTTTTAAAAAATCCGACTTCTACTGAAAATTTAAACTTTTTTTGAAAAATCTGGCTTTGAGAATTTCGAATATTTTGAATTTTGTAAAAAATGTCTATTTTTTTTGCAAATTCAGAGAACAACCTCTTTTTCAAAAGTTAGGCCTTTCCTTGAAATTCTGACTGAAAATGTGTATTTTTTAAAAATGTTGACCTTTTTTTATTTTTCGACTATTTCTTCAAAAGACTCTTGATTGAAAATTTGAACTATTTATTTAAAAAAATTCAAGATCTTTCAGAATATTTACTTTTCCTCAAAAATATACAAAAATACCTTTTTTGAAATTTTCCAAGAAAATCTCAACTTTTTTGAAAAATAAGACCAAAAAATTGAAACTATCCAAAATTTGGGCTTCTTTCCAAAATTCTGAAAGAAAATTTGTTACTTCAGATTAAATTTTATGTAAATTATAACTTAATCCCTTGATAAAAGTCATGAAGTTACGTTTGAACATTAATTTTAATATCGCATCAATCACAGGTCAATATTTTTAAATATTTGAGAAATTTGTGATGGTCGTTGTTTTATTTTATTTAATTAACAATTAATTTCATGTTTTTAAAAATTGTCAACGAAATTCTGTTAGTCAAAACAAGGAAAGGAAAAAGCGACTTAAGTCTTGAAAAAAGTTTGAATTTAAAGTTAAAATTTTCAGTTTAGGGCCGAAAGTTTTTAAAAAAGAAAAGTGGAAATTTATAATAAATTAATCTCGAAGAAATACCATAGTTTTTTAGATCTCTTTTTTTAAACTGTAAGACCATTTAAGAAAAAAGGATCATACTTTTTTAAAAAACTTTTAAAACTGTAAGCTAGTTTAAGGAACAAAAGTATTTTAAAAAACTGTGATATTTCCTCGAGATTGAATGTCGAATTTAGTTTTGAAAAAGGTGGAAGCTTTGAGTACAAACAGTTTGAATTCCTGAATTGTGTAAAATTTTTTAATGTTTCACTTTCGAAACTCAAAAGTTTAATCTAGAATTTAGATTTAAAACCAAAATTTTTGAAAGAAAAAGACGAAAAGTCAATAGTTCCAAAGCGAATTTTTAAGAAAATCTCGAGATTTCGAAAAAAGATCAATTTCAGAAGCACTTTTGTAAAATAACATTGTTTTCAATTTAAATTTTTGGTTTTCTATGTTTTCTAGGACACAACTTTTTGTGGTGGAGCGGACTGGTCCTTGGTTATCTTCAAAAATTTAAATACAAATCTTGTCCCCTGAAACCGAGAGAGATTAAAAAACACAACAAAGGTTGCTCTAACGTTTCGGTAGCCAAGCTATTATCTTCAGAGAGATACTGCATTGGGGAAACGCGTTAGAGCAACCTTTGTTGTCTTTTTTAATCTTTCTTGGTTTCAGGGGCAATTTTGCAACATTTTGTGATTACGTTTTACTGGATTATTCTACAAATTTCTGATTTTTTTGATAAAACTTTTAAAAATGTCTACCATATCTACTGATTTTTATTTTTTCTTTCTATTTTAAATTCAAAATTTGACTTTACTTTAGACATTCTTAGTTTTAAAATTTCGACTTTTGTCCTTGAAGTTATGGTGACAAAGTCCACGAAAAAAGTCGAAATATGGACAAAAATTTGAAATGTCTCTAAAAACGCTGAAGTTAAGACTGAATCAAATTAAGGTTGAGTCTAAATTCTGAAAAAATTCGCTCCAGATTAAACCCGACGAAAAAAGCTCGATATTTTGAAAATGGAAACATTTCGAGTTGAAGTTGAAGTTTAGGGCTCCTTTCCAAAATCCTAAAATCACAACTTCGAATTGTAGCCAAACTTTTAGTATTAGATACACTCCCGTGATTGAAATTTTCCCTGAAAATTGATATTTTAGGAATTGAAATACAAATCTTGTCCCCCGAAACCAAGAAAGATTACAAAACACAACAGAGGTTGCTCTAACGCGTTTCGACAGCCAGATACTTTTAAGAGACAAGTACGAGTCGGTTTGTTTACCGAATCTAGCCGTTTAAAGTTGAAATTTCGAGAAAAAATTCGTAATTGCAAGTTTAACTTATAAAATCAACGTGCGAGGTGTGCAATTTTGAATCTATTATCCGTTTCAAAGCAATATGAAACTTCCAGTGAGTTAGTTTTTAAACTTAATCAGAAATGTATAAATTGCTGCATTTGCTTTTTCATGTCACACGTAATATAAAGTTTCATAATTATTATATTGCATGACAAGTGTAACTTGCCTTTTATGCATTAAACCGAACTTAAATTTAATTTTAAACTTCCAAAGTAAACCATCTTTAGCGAGAAACAGCGTGTAATATTAAATTTGCATGTAGTGCGATAGGTGAAGCAAGAAATGCTCGTCATAAACAATGGCACGAGTGCAATATGGTGAAACTTTCAACTTAATGCCAGATTTTAATCGTATCACCACGAGTATATGAAATTTCAGCTCATAGTAGCGCGTGTAAGAGCCAATTTACACGGTTATTCCGGCAAGCACCAATATTTGTGTAAGACGGGATTAGCCGGCATGTAATTTGTTTACCCAGGAGCTGGTTAGGGTCCGAGGGCCGACTTGGGCAGTGCTAGGCGGGGCACATAACAATAGACAACAACCCTACGGGGTGAGTTCGAAACACACACACTTAAAAGGGGGGATGCTTATAACGAAAAACTTGCCAATTTAAATTTAGTAAGGGTACGGATGCCCTAAATGACTTCGATCTGTCCTAGAGCTATGAATATGTCGCGATCTTTTCTGGTGGATTCTCTGATTAATAAGTCGCCGACGGATTTCGCGGGGGCGACCAGATACATGCAGCCGAATTTGAGTGATACCAGGCCGATGTTGCCGTATCCGCAAAATTACATCAGTAGTTATCTATTTTCGTTGAGTTTGGCGCAGCAGCAGCATCAGCAATTGCAGATGAATATGGGTGCCTTGGGGCACAAGTCCCCTATAAGACCTGTGGCGTCGTTTCCGAGGATGCCGAGTCTTCCAATGAAGATCGAATCACCAGGTAATTGCTAGAGCACTGAACTTGACTGGGTTATGTCCACTTAATGGCAACGAAAGGTTTTATCCTTTACCACATCGTAATACTTATCGCGTATTGATTAATTGTTGATGTAGTAGAGGGTAAAACCTTTGAACTTCTTTGACACCTAGTCATTGGGGTATTTGGAACAAGAGCATTTGGTAGCTCGACTTGACCATCTTCAAAATTATGATCATTCTTACGTTTTCCTTTGAGCAATTTTTGAGTCTATTAATGATATATTTTTTTAAATGTACTTTACATTTATGCCCTCCATTTTGCTGAAGTGTGAGTGAAAACCTGTTAAGGTGAGACTCTGTAGAATAATCTGAATCGACTATATTTTTCAGTATTGCGACTCTTTAGAAACAGCTTCAAACTTTACTGAATACTGAAGGATTAATGGAATGAAAATCTGATGTATTGACACTAGAATACTAAAGCGTTTATTTCACTTATTTGAAACTGTTTGATTGTGAATTTAATAAATACTAAAATATTTATGATTGATGACAATAACAAAAACTGCATGAATGAATAAACTTCTAGTCGCAAAGACCAAAAACACAAAAGTTTTTAGTTGATCTAGCGAGTTATCATGCTTTTTCTTCTTTATTTTTTGTTAGCTCTTCTAACATCCTCATTCAAAAGAGGCTAGTCTTTGATAATGTGGTTGAAATTCTAAATAACCCTGAGCTTCTATATTGATTTGTATCTGTTAGGTCTTTAAAAGCTATTAAGGAAGATGAGCAAAGTATCAAACACTTTGGGTAGTTCTCTGAACGCTCAAATAAAACTCATTGGTTCTGTGCAGATGCCTTTGTGATCATAAAGAAACAAATACGATACATTTGATAATCAATCTAAATGTATAATAATCTTATTATGTTTTGAATTACATATTTATTTTTGTGTTAAACCTCTATTTGTGGCTTTTTTCAAAGTTAAAGATTTACCTCAAAAATATTGGTTGGCAAGAAAGTGATTTCGGTTTTGTGGCATGAAAAAAACACATTTTTTTAATACAAAGAATAAACTTTAATCAATTATATATTTTCCATTTTGTTCAATGACCTTTTGCCATCTTGCTTGCAGTTTCATGATTCTGCGCTCATAGAATTTCTGGTCATTTTCAGAAACAAACTGAACCAAGTGCGAATTTATGGTCGTCATCATTTGGGAAATTTTTATCATTCATAGAATTTTGCAAACTACGAAATAAATGGTAATCAGATGGTGCTAGGTCAGGGTTGTATGAAAGATGCGACATTACTTCCCAACCAAGCTCCAATAATTTTCCACAAGTAACCAAAGATGTGTGAGGCCTAGTATTGTCATGGTGGAACACAATTCCTTTCCGATTTGCCAATTTTGGCATTTTTTCTTTGAATTGCTTCATCCAGTTTTATTAGCTGTTGCCAGTACACAGTTTGAATTGACTGTCTGGTTCCTTGGAAGCAGCTTAAAATACCCAACACCTTTATAATCCCACCAAATCGACAGCATGATCTTTTTTGATGCAATTCAGTTTTTGATATGGTTTGTGCTGGTTCATCGTGCTTGGATCATGATCGTTGTCAAATGATGTTACTGTAGGTGACCCATTTGTCATCACCAGTAAAGAAGGGATCATTTTCATTGCGCCTAAGATGCGTATCGCAAATATCAATTCGTTGTGTCAAGTGAATATCTTTCAATTTATGCGGAACCCAAATCTAACCTTACGGAAATCTCTCGAACGGTTATATGACGATCCTTTTTAATAATGGCATTAATTTGATTAGTATCAACTTTAGGAGGTCGACTAGAATGTTGGTCACCTTTAAGTGAAAAATCTCCAGAACGGAATTTCTTAAACCAATTCTGAAAAGTGCGTTCTGTTGTGCAATTATAACCATAAACATCCCATATTTTTTAATGAACCTCTGCAGCTTTCTGTCCTTTATGGAAATATAAAAGTAAAATATGCCGAAAATGTTCGTTTTTGCACTCCATGTTAAAATTAACCCTCAAATATCAGCTACAAATAAATTCTCTCAACCACGTGTTTCAAAATGAACCTCGATCTGTCTGATATCAAATGTCAAAACGTAAAGAACATCACCAACAGAATCCAATCAAAAAAATTTAAATAACCTTGTCTATGTCAAAAAAAAACAAAATTAATAATCTTGCCAACCAATAATATGAATGTAAAATATCACAAAAGCGTAGTTTCATATTGAAATGTTTCATAACTTGATTATGTATGGCTGAAACAGTTCTACAGAGCTTATGACTAAAAATTCATTATGCACCAAGCAAATATATTTTGTCTACGTGAAAAAAACAAAATTACTTTCTTGCCAATCAATAATATGAATGTAAAATATCAGAAAAGTGTAGATTTAAATATTTTTGTTTCATAACTTGATTATGTATGGCTGAAAAAATTCTACACAGATTACACAGGCCCACAAAAAAAAAGTGGTGTGTGCTGGGTGTCGGACCCACATAGTCCGGCGTATTTTTTCCCGCTGAACACGAATCTGTAGTCTAAATTGGGGGTCAAACTGCTAAAAGTAGAGAAAAACCAAAAAAACCGATAAAAATCACGATCTCGTATTTTTTTCTGTTTGATATTATCATTCTTATAATTTTCGTCTTTTCCTGACCCTTTTTTCTTCAAATGACCTGTGAAGTGGATTTCTGCTACGTTTTGTTCCTTTTTCTTGAGTTTCTCTGTGTAGCATCCAACAGTAATCTGCAAACATATTTATTCCCTACTGTCCCTGAAACCGCCGTTCAAACTCTTTGAGATCTTGGTGAAATCTTTCTCCTTGCTCTTCACTGAAGTCTCCGTTATTCTCCGGGAATTGGTCAAGATGCGAATCAAGGAAGTGCATTTTCAAATTCATTAGGCAACCTGAATGCTGAAAATTTCTTATCATATTTGCCACAATGCTTTTGTAATCGGCATCCTTGGTATTGCCTAAAAATTTGGTACACACTTCCTTGAAACTTAACCACGATGCCTTTTCTTGGTCATCCATGACTGCAACAAACCCTTCATCTTTGAATAACTTTCGGATTTCCGGTCCATCGAAGATGCCTTCCCTTAGTTTAGCATCAGATTTTTTTTTAAACACAGTACGCAGGTACGTAAAACATTCACCATCTTTATCAAGAGCTTTGACATACTGTTTAATTAAGCCAAGTTTTATATGAAGAGGAGGAATGAGAATTTTGGCTGGATCAACAAGCGGTTTCTTTATTATATTATGTGATCCAACCTTAAATGAAGATCGTAAAGGCCATTCTTTTTTTACGTAGTGATTTTTTCGATCCCTACTGTCAAACATACACAAATAGCATGGATATTTTGTGAATCCAGATTGCTGTCCAAGGATCATGGACAAAATTTTTAAATCACCACATACTTGCCACTTATGTTCTTCGTACTTTATTTTCTTTAGGACAACTTCGAGGTTTGAATACTCTTCTTTAAGTACAGTGGAGTGGGCTAAAGGTAGAGGAGCGAATTTGTTGGTGTTGTGGAGAAGGACTGCCTTAAGACTCTGTTGAGACGAATCAATGAATAACCGCCAATTTTCTGGCTCATATAAATTTGGCTTAAATTCATCGATAAGTCCTTTTACATCAGTGCAATAGAGTAAATCTTCATTTTTTTCAAAATATTTACGGAAGGCTTCTTCTCGATTCCGATAAAACGAAACTTTAGTACCTTTTGTCAATAGATTTCTCTTTTTCATATTCGAAGCCAATATTTCAGCCGCTTCTTTTGAGAGTTTAGCCTCTCTGAATAAATCATTCAGATGTTTTTGTTCGTATTTTTCCGGCTTCCGATCTTCACCAATAGGTCTGTATTCTTCATTGCTCGAAAACTCTTCTTCCTCAGATTCGCTAGAAATGTTTTCACTACTAGTATCAAACTCTTTATCAATAAAAGCTGAATTTTCAGGATCGACGTCGACTTCCATTGTGTCTAATCCACTAGTCAGACTGTCTTGTGACGTGTCATCTTCTAAACCTTCTATGAAGTTTGCAACTGGTTGTTGAACACTTGACACAGAAGGATAAGAAATTTTATCCTTATGCATTCGGCCCACAGTGTTGACATTTGTTGTGCAAAAGTAACAATTACTTGCATCAAGTGGCTTTTTCCATATCGCTGGAGTTTTAAATTTAAGATTGGCCTTGACCTGGTGCTTTTCAAATCTATTGATCATATTATAACATGAGCCACAAACAAAATTGGGTATCCAATTTTTGAGATCGAGGGAAACTTTCATATTGAAGCACTTTTCATACAAAGTCACGAAACGATCTGTTAGTTTCTTTGTATTTTTTATCCCTATGTACTTTGCACAAACGCAGCAAAAAGCATTGGGATTTCCAGTACATACATTTGTGATTGCTACGAGTACTAGAAGTTCCAGCAAAATTTTCAGTAGAAGAATCCATGAAAATAAATAAACCCCGCACGCTAGAATACCTAGGCCTAAGTATGAGGGCTTTCCGACTTTGACAAGGACAATGTCAACTCGTCGTCGGACACACTACGGCATCATTCTCATATTCTAGCGCTTCCCTGCAAAACAGCGCGCCTTCACTGGCTTCGATATGCCGAAATGTTGACTAGCGAATCATTCTACACATCCCGATAAAGGGCAGTTGTCATCGTAGTCCAATCATTCCGGAGTAGCAGGTTTCTGCCGGTAAATGTACCGATTTAGTTAACCATTTCCTTATTTTTTGTCAAAAACAAAATATCATCTATGTGACACTTAAATAAGACACAATAAGTAGTGAATTAACGTATTTGCACATTATGGTTGGATATTACAGAGAGAAACAAGTAGAAACTGCAAGATGATAATATCATACAGAAAAAAATACGAGATCGTGATTTTTATCGGTTTTTTTGGTTTTTCTCCACTTTTAGCAGTTTGACCCCCAATTTAAACTACAGATTCGTGTTCAGCGGAAAAAAATACGCCGGACTATGTGGGTCCGACACCCAGCACACACCACTTTTTTTTTTTGTGGGCCTGTGTTATGAATAAAAATTCATTATGCACCAAGAAAGTATATTTTAGAATTTTTGTGAAAGGACAAAAATTACGAAAAAAATTTTTTTGTAAATTTGAACTCTTTTTTTGTTCTAAATTTCTGGAAGTTTTAACTTGTTTGTCAAAATTTCGATGTATATCACAATATTTGACATTTTCTGATGTCCGTTGAGGTCAGGTGACTTGAGAAGTCAAGAGAAAATTAATATTCGAATTTTTTCTTAAAATTTACTTCTTCTAAACTTCGATAAAATCTGATTCTTTCTGCGAAATTTCGAAATTTCACTAAGGATTAAAGGTTTTATCTTAAAATTTAGATACTTTTCGCGAAAGTTTACTCCTAATATCTTCTCTTCTCGGAGTTTTGTTTATTTTTTTGCAATTTCGACTTTTTTTTTAAATTAGACGTTGCAATATGGTCCATTTCACAGTTTTTCCAAAATTTTGCTTTTTTTTTCCAAAATCTGATGTTTTTCTGAACATTTAGCTAAAAGTGTCGATCATTTAGATTCCGATTTTTTAAAAAAATTTTGACTGGTTTTCTAAATGTTTAATCATATTATTTAACATTTCTACGACCCAGTTTGGAAATATTTCAATTTTTTATTGTTTGTTGACAACATTCTAAAACAGTTTTTGAAATGTGACTACGAGATATCTAAATTTATTTAAAACGTCAAAACTAAAATAAAATAAAATGATTAAACATAATGCTTTCGACCAATAAAAGTCCACCAACCTAATGGTTGCCTGTTTCAGGAAATCTTGATTTCTGTCTCAATATCCAATATTTAGTATGTCTAAAAGTTATTTTTTTTCCTGGTAAATTCGTCTTTTTTTTGAAAAATTTTGAATTTTTCTAAAATAGTCTTTACCTAAAATCCGCCTGTACCTCAAAATTTGTCTTTTTTGAAATTTCGATTTTATTTTCAAAATCCTACTTTTTGCACTTTTTTAAAAATGCTTTATTTATTTCAAAATTTTGTCATCTTTCTGAATATTTGCCTTTTTCAACAAATTACGACTTTTAGCTCAAATGGTTTTATGGCTCTGAAAATGTTCACTTTTCTAAATTAGATCGAAATGTTAAGAAAAATGGTGCGAAAAATATTTTTGGGGATTTCAGTATCTTTACTGAATTATACATTTTGAGAACAACGTTTTTGAAAATTGCGATTTACTTTCCCAAAATTCGTTTTTTTCTAAAAGTTGCGACTTTTCACAAAAATGGACCTTTAAAAATTTTGACTTTTTCGAATTACAAACATTTCTCAAGTTTTTGAAAAAGGTTAGGTTTTTATTTGTAATATGATTTATTGAAAATTTCAACTTTTTCAATTTCCTTCTTAAAATTGGACTTTCTTTTGGAAATTTTAAATACTTTTTAAAAAGTTCGATATATTTTCTAAAATTTGAAACGTAATTTTCAAATACCATGATTTTTTTCGAAGTCCCTGTTTTTTCTGAATTTTTTTAAGTTTGATTCCCTTGTCCAAAATTCATTTTATTTTCCAAATTTTAAGAGAAAGTTAAATTCTGAGAATAAATTGAAATTTCGACTTTTTCAGAAGTCGAAGTTTTTCAGAGAAGAAGAAAATTAAAAAATTGCAATTTTCCAGAGAAAGTTAATTTTGAGAACTAATTGAAATTTCGAGAACAAGGCGAATTAAAAAAAAACGCCAAATTTACAGATAAATCGAATTTTGAGAAAATTGGTAAAATAATTTCGAAAGAAAAGAAAATGTAGATAAAACTTGCAGTTTCGAGAAAAGTATTGAATTTTAAAAGAAGGTCGAAAATTTTCCAGAGAAAGTTAAATTTTAAGAACAAAATCAAATTTTGAGATTTGAAAATAGATGAATTTAGTTCGAAAAAAGTTGAAATTTCCAGAAAAAACGAGTTTTGAAAAGAAGAGATTTCGAAAAAATGAATTTGTCAAAATTCTCAAAAAAGATAAAATTAAAAAAAAAACCGTCGAATTTTGACAGTACATTGAAGCCCAGAACAAATTTGGAACCTAACATTTTTACATAAATTTAAATTTTGTGAAGAATTGAAAAGAGAAATTGTAAAACATTCTAAACTTAGAAAATCGTCGAACTTCTAAAAAGCTGAAGTTTTTCAGAGAAGAAAAAAATAAAATTTTTTTATTTTTCCTGAGAAAGCTAAATTTTGAGAATAAATTTGAAATTTCGAGAATCAAGACGAATTAAAAAAACCTCCAAATGTTCAGATAAATTCGAATTTTGATAGAATTGGTAAAAATAATTTCGAAAGAAAACACAATATTGATGCAACTTTCAGTTTCGAGAAAAATGTTGAAGTTTAAAGAAAGGTCAAATTTTAACAAAAAATATCAAGTTTTGGGACTAAGTCAAACATTTTGAAAATTGACGAATTTCGTCCAGATAATCGCAGCTTGCAGAAGCAACAAAATGTCAAATTTGGAAAGTTGAAATTTCGAAAAAAAAAACGAATGTTGCGAAATAGGTCTAAATTTGTGGAAAATAAATAAAAGCTTAAATGTTTAGTAAAAGTCAAAATTGGCCAAAATGGCTAAATTTGAAAAATGGACGAATTTTAAAAATAACGTAGCAAGTTCCAGAAATAAGCCTCAATTTAGAATAAAGTCGTAAAAATGTAATTTTGAAAAAAAAGTGAAATTTAAGAATAGATCTGAATTTCAAAAAAAGAAAACTTCGAAAAAAAATCTTCAAAAACTATTTTACTTAACATCTCCAATTACCCCAAATTTTTCCTTTTTTTATTGAAAAATCGACAAAAGATGAATTTTTGAGAAATAAGTCGAATCTTTCAGTAAGTTGAATTGGAAAAAAGTGAACATTTTCACAAATTGTCGAGTTTTGAGAAAAAGGAAGTTTTGAAAAAATCCGAATTTTTCGAAACAGGTCCAAATTTTTGGAAAATAATTAAAAGTTTAAATGTTTAGGAAAAAGTCAATATTTGGGCAAAATGGCTTAATTTGGAAAAAGGACGAATTTTAAAAAGAATGCAGCAAGTTCTAGAAATAACCCTCAATTTAGAATAAAGTCGTAAACATGTAATTTTGGAAAAAAAGTGAAATTTAAGAATAGATCTGAATTTCAAATAAAGAAGACTTTGAAAAAAAAATCTTCAAAAACGATTTTACTTAACATCTCCAATTACTCCAAATTTTTCCTTTTTTTTTATTGAAAAATCGACAAAAGATGAATTTTTGAGAAATAAGTCGAATCTTCCAGTAAGTCGAATTGGAAAAAAGTAAACATTTTCACAAATTGTCGAGTTTTGAGAAGAAAGAAGTTTCGAAAAAAACCGAAATTTTCGAAACAGATCCAAATTTGTGGAAAATAAATAAAAGTTTAAATGTTTAGTAAAAGTCAATATTTGGGGAAAATGGCTAAATTTGGAAAAAGGACAAATTTTAAAAAGAATGTAGCAAGTTCTAGAAATAAGCCTCAATTTAGGACAAAGTCGAAAAAGTATATTTTTGGGAAAAAAGTGAAATTTGAGAATAGATTTAAATTTCAAAAAAAGAAAACTTTGAAAAAAAGGTCAAAATCTTCAAAAACTATTTCACTTAACATCTCCAATTACTCCAAATTTTTCCTTTTTCTTATTAAAACATCGACAAACGATGAATTTTTGAGAAATAAGTCGAATCTTCCATTTTTAAAATTGACGAATTTCGTCAAAATAATCGCAGCTTAAGGAAGCAATAAAATGATGAATTTGGAAAGTCGAATTTTCGAAAAAAACCAATATTTTGAAACAGGACCAAATTTGTGAAAAATAAATAAAAGTTTAAATGTTTAGAAAAAGTCAATATTTGGGCAAAATGGCAAAATTTGGAAAAAGAACGAATTTTAAAAAGAATGTAGCAAGTTCTAGAGAAAAGTCTCAATTTAGAACAAAGTCGAAAAAATGTAATTTTGGGATAAAAGTGAAATTTGGGAATAGATCTGGAAATTGCAACGTAATTTTCAAATACCATTACTTTTTTTCGAAGTCTTTGTTTTTTCTGAATTTTTTTAAATTTGATTCCCTTATCCGAAATTCATCTTATTTTCCAAATTTTGAGAAAAAGTTAAATTTTGAGAATAACTTGAAATTTCGAGAACAAGGCAAATTAAAAAAAACGCCAGATTTAAATTTCAAAAAAAGAAAACTTTGAAAAAAAAAGGTCAAAATCTTCAAAAACTATTTTGCTTAACATCTCCAATTACTCCAAATGTTTCCTTTTTTTATTAAAAAATCGACAAAGGATGAATTTTTGAGAAATAAGTCGAATTTTCCAGTAAGTCGAATTGGAAAAAAGTAAACATTTTCACAAATTGTCGAGTTTTGAGAAGAAAAGAAGGGGTAAAAGTTTAATTAAAGGAACAAAATAGATATTAAAAAAGAAGACTAATATCGAGAGGAGTTAAAAAAGTCGAAATTGAGAAAAAAAAGGCAAATTTTGAAGTAAAGGTCCAAATTTTGAGAAATAAAGGTTTTGGGCTGAATATATTGTCGTTTGACTACATGAGTCAGAGGGGTCTCTCTCTCTCTGTCCCATATTTTGTCCGATTTATCTGATTTAATTTTGAAATAAAATGTAAAATCAAAAACTCGGAAAAAAGGCAAATTTTGAAATAAAGGTCTAAATTTTGAGAAATAAAATGTCTTTTGGTTATTTTCGTTTGACTGCATGAGTCAGAGGGTTCTCTCTCTCTCTCTCTCTCTCTCTCTCTCTTTCTCTCTCTCTCTCTCTTTCGTCCTCTCTCTCTCTCTTTCTCTCCCTCTCTCCCTCTCTCCTCTCTCCTTCTCCTCTCCCTCTCTCCCTCTCTCTCTCTCTCTCTCTCTCTCTCCTCTCTCTCTCTCCCCCTTCCTCTCTCTCTCTCTCCCCCTTCCTCCTCTCTCTCTCATTCTCTCTCTCTCTCTCTGTCCCATATTTTGTCTAATTTATGTGATTTAATTTTGAAATGAAATGTAAAATCAGAAATAAAAATGTGTGGCTCTTTGAAACTCACGAAATCAATTTTCTTATTGTGACTGGCTCTTTAGGTTTAAAACTTTGTCCGACCCCTGCGCTAACTAACTGAGGGAAAGACGACCCTTTATATTTAGAGGTGCTGTTCCGGTTTCTAGAAGGAACGTACAGATAAGTCTTACCGTTTGCGGAAATTTCTGGAGCAGCACTTATCTGCGGTTTGGTTTATTATCGCGGCCGCTTCCCCTTATCAAATTTTTCTAGAAAAATTCTTTACTAAATTTTATAACCACATGTTGTTACAGTATTAAAACCTTTTAAGTTATCCAAAATGATAATCCCTTTAAGACAAACGTTACAAACATAAGAAATTTTCATAGCTAATGATGACTTTTTAAATTGAACACTCGATATATACTTAAATACATCTTTTAAGATTTATCTTTTTTTTTTAGTGCGGAGTTTTCTGGCGTAATTTCGATTGGTTTTTTCAAAAATTCGAGTTCAATTTGGAGGAAGTTTTATTGAAGTTTTGAATCGAAATTTCGAGATCAAAGCCTGTGTGTTACCTGTTATATCTACCAATGAGAAATACGCTCGGCATCACGTAACTCGAAGAGCTATCTCTTTCGAAGCGAAGATGCTTGGACATTCAGTAGGAATGGCTGGTCTCTAGGGGAGTCTCCTTCTTCCCCAAGTTTAAGTTTTATACAGTAAAAGGGTTGGACGAAGTAGAAAAACGCGTTCAAATTCTCACTCTCTCAGTAGTTTTTGAAGCCAAAAGCCAGAAGAAGAAATTTTTTGATCTGATTTGTTGCTTTCTAAATATATTAAAACTTATTTCAATAAAGATAACCTAAAAGGCACCCCTAAAAAGTGTCCATATTTTAGTCAAAGTTTCATTAAAATCAATTTAACGGTTTCTGAGATTAGAACGGATAAAAGATCAGTCGGCAGACAGACAGGACAGACAGACAGACAGACAGACAGACAGACAGACAGACAGACAGACAGACAGACAGACAGACAGACAGACTAGACAAGACAGACAGAGAGACAGACAGACAGACAGACAGACAGACAGACAGACAGGCAGACAGACAGACAGACAGACAGACAGACAGACAGACAGACAGACAGACAGACAGACAGACAGACAGATGACACTTGGACGCCTCAATTTTATTAATATAGATGACTGCTGCTCTGTTTATATTGCAGTTGACTTGACATTCTCCTAAACATGAAATGTTGACTTTTGGCTTAAAACTTCATACTTAAAAATTAATCTCTGAGAATTTCGACATAAGTTTTGTTTTTAGGATTTATTTCTAAAGGCTCGTTTTTCAAAGTGCTTGCTTCAGTAGTGTTTCCATCTGAGAATCTTCCAATATTTCAATCCATTGATTGGAAGATTCTCAGATTCTTCTTTCAATATTTTAATCTACTAATTGAAAGATTCCTAAATTCTTACTCTACTCTTATACATCTGAGAATCTTCCAATATTTCAATCCATTGATTGGAAGATTCTCCAGATTTTTTTTCCAGTATTTCAAAATGTTGATTGAAAGATTCCTAAATTCTTACTCTACTCTTCTACACTTGAGTAGGAGTTACTTTTCCAGACACACTAATTTCTTCTCCTCGTCGTTAAAAGGAAGTTCAATGCACAAACCAACAAATTGGAGGATTCCTCAAATACGCAGATTTGTACATCTGAGTTCAAGATGCTTCAACAGACAAACTCGTTTTTTACAGTGCTTGCTTCAGTAGTATTTCCATCTGAGTAAGAATCTTCCAATATTTCAATCTATTGATTGGAAGATTCTCAGATTCTTCTTTCAATATTTTAATCTGTTGATTGAAAGATTCCTAAATTCTTACTCTACTCTTATACACTTAAGTAAAAGTTACTTGGACAGACACACTGATTTCTTCTCATCGTCGTTAAAAGGAGTTCAATGCACAAACCAACAAATTGGAGGATTCCTCAAATACGCAGATTCGTACATCTGAGTTCAAGATGCTTTAACAGACAAACTCGTTTTTTACAGTGCTTGCTTCAGTAGTATTTCCATCTGAGTACGAATCTTCCAATATTTCAATCTATTGATTGGAAGATTCTCAGATTCATCTTTCAATATTTTAATCTGTTGATTGAAAGATTTCTAAATTCTTATTCTACTCTTATAGACTTAAGTAAAAGTTACTTGGACAGACACACAGATTTTTTCTCATCGTCGTTAAAACGAGTTCAATGCACAAACCAACAAACTGGAGGATTCCGTGAAATACGCAGATTCATACATCTGAGTTCAAGATGCTTCAACAGAGAAACTCGTTCTTTAAAGTGCTTGCTTCAGTAGTGTTTCCATCTGAGAATCTTCCAATATTTCAATCTATTGATTGGAAGATTCTCCGATTTTTTTCCAGTATTTCAATATGTTGATTAAAAGATTCCTAAATTCCCACTCTACTCTTATACACTTAAGTAAAATTTACGTGGACAGACACCCTGATTTCTTGTCATCGTCGTTAATAACAGGAGTTTAATGCGCAAACCAACAAATTGGAGGATTGCATCAAATATGCAGATTCGTACATCTGAGTTGAAGATGCTTCAACAGACAAACTCGTTCTTTACAGTGCTTGCTTCAGTAGTGTTTCTATCTGAGAATCTTCCAATATTTCAATCTATTGATTGAAAGATTCTCAGATTCTTCTTTCAATATTTTAATCTGCTGATTGAAAGATTTCTAAATTCTTACTCTACCCTTTTACACTTGAGTAGGAGTAACTTCGACAGACACACTGATTTCTTCTCATCGTCGTTAAAAGGAGACCAACACACAAACCAACAAATTGAAGGATTCCTTAAATACGCAGATTCGTACATCTGACTTTAAGATGCTTTAACAGAGAAACTCGTCCTTCACAGTGCTTGCTTCAGCTGGGTTTTCATCTGAGACTCTTTAAATATTTCAATCTTTTGATTGGTAGATTCTCAGATTCTTCTTCCAATATTCCAATCTGTTGATTGAAAGATTCCCAAATTCTTACTCTTTACTTCTACATTTGAGTAGAAGTTACTTTGACAGACACACTGATTTCTTCTTATCGATTGTCATTAAAAGCACTCCATTGCACAAACCAACAAATTGGAGGATTTCTCAAATACGCTCACATCTGAATTCGAGATGCTTCAACAGACAAACTCATTTTTTCTTGATTTTTACTTCAACAGTATTTTTTATTCTTGGTTGTCATCAAAGACACTTTAATGCACAAGCAAACAGAGATTTGTGTCATTTATGCAGCACTCTTGAGTTTAAAATACTTCGACGAAAGGACTCGTTTCTTCTTTTTTCCTTCAAGAGTATTTCTCATCATCGGGTATCATTTAGGCACTCCATGGGCATACTTCAACAGTATCTTTTATCTTTGGTTGTCATTAAAGACACTTCAATGCACAAGCAAATAAATTTGGAGATTTTTGTCATTTATGCAGCACAATTGAGCTTAAAATACTTCGGAAAAAGGACTCGTTTCTTCTTTTTTCCTTCAAAGAGATTTCTCATCATCGGCTATCATTTAGGCACCCCATGGGCACTCCAGTGCACAAACGAATCATCTAGTACCATTTGAGGACTCCAACGTACACAAAATGGGACGATTGCTCAGATTTGGACCTCAATCTGAATCTGAAAAATCCTCTAATTTGTCTATTTAAGCAATGTAATATTTTTAAGTCTAAGGATAGCATCTAAATACTACGTGAAAGAGGAGAATTGGACCTCAATCTGAATCTGAGAAATCCTCTAATTTGTCTATTTGAACGATGTAATATTTCTAAGTCTAAGGATAGCATCTACTACATGGAAGAGGAGATTTGAACCTCAATCTGAATCTGAGAAATCCTCTTATTTGTCTATTTGAGCCATGTAATATTTGCAAGTCTAAGGATAGCATCTACTACGTGGAAGAGGAGATTTGGACCTCAATCTGAATCTGAGAAATCCTCTTATTTGTCTATTTGAGCGATGTAATATTTTCAAGTCTAAGGATAGCATCTTACTACGTGAAGAGGAGAATTTGGACCTCAATCTGAATCTGAGAAATCCTCTAATTTGTCTATTTGAACGATGTAATATTTCTAAGTCTAAGGATAGCATATACTACATGGAAGAGGAGATTTGAGCCTCAATCTGAATCTGAGAAATCCTCTTATTTGTCTATTTGAGCGATCTAATATTTGCAAGTCTAAGGATAGCATCTACTACATGGAAGAGGAGATTTGAACCTCAATCTGAATCTGAGAAATCCTCTTATTTGTCTATTTGAGCGATGTAATATTTCTAAGTCTAAGGATAGCATCTACTACGTGGAAGAGGAGATTTGGACCTCAATCTGAATCTGAGAAATCCTTTAATTTGTCTATTTAAGCAATGTAATATTTCTAAGTCTAAGGATAGCATCTACTACGTGGAAGAGGAGATTTGGACCTCAATCTGAATCTGAGAAATCCTCTAATTTGTCTATTTGAACGATGTAATATTTCTAAGTCTAAGGATAGCATCTACTACGTGGAAGAGGATATTAATAATAGTAATAGCTTCTTCTGCAGCGCGCTGTGCAGTGCTTGCAGCGCTATGGGAGGATAAACAGGTACAGGCTGCTACTACTAGGGCCGAACGCCATACGAAGAAGACGATGTGGCGCCAGCTCTACACTTCAATCGTCTATTATATATATACGAGAGTTGCCTTTTATATTTCGGGATTATAGAACAAAAACAAATATTAATAATCGAAAATCACTTTATTGTTTTTCAAAATATTCCCCACGAAGATCTATACACTTTTGCATGCGTTTGAACCAATTGTCGAAGCACTTTTGCCACTCTGATTGAGGTATCTTCAAAACATGCATTCTGAATGCAGCAACCGCTTCTTCAGGTGTCGAAAAACGTTGACTCTCAGTTTGTTTGTTACGTACGGGAATAAAAAGAACTCATTCGGTGCTAAGTTAGGACTATACGGCAGATGACTCATCAAATCGATGTTTTGGGTGCTCAAAAATGCAGTTGTTTGAGCCGATGTGTGAGAGCTCGCATTGTCGTGGTGAAGAGTGATCCATCTTCGCCGGTTGGTTTTCTTGATTTCTTGGAAGACAACTGGCAAACAAATGGTTGTGTACCATTCAGAATTGACTATTCTGCGGTACGGTTCTAGTGGTATGGTTGCGACATGTCCAGTTTTTCCAAAAAAACAGACGACCATTTGCTTGGAAGTGCTTCGTGCTCGAACAACTTTTGTTGGATTTGGCTCATCTTCAAACACCCATACAGTCGACTGCTGTTTACTTTCGGGCTCATACGCGTAAATCTACGATTCATCACCTGTCACGATGTCACAGACGTGTTTCAAAGCACCGCGATCGTATTTTTTGAGCATTTCTTTCGACCAATCGACACGAGCCTTTTTTTGAGCGATTGACAAATTGTGTGGGATCCAACGCGAACAAATTTTGTTGACAGTTAAATGTTTACACAATATTGAATGTATGTTGGTCCCATTAATGCCTAAGGTTGTGTCAATCTCACGATAGGTCACATGACGATCTTGCAATATCAGTTCGCGCACAGCATCAATGGTTTTCGGAACAACAACTGATTTTGGACGACCTTCACGAAATTCGTCTTGGAATGAACTACGACCACGATTGAGTTCACCATACCATCGATAAACACTGGTCCTTAATGGAGCTTCATCGCCAAAAATTGAATTAAGTTCATCCATGCACTGTTGCTGAGTAAATCTACGTCGAAAATTGTAAAAAATAATCGCACGAAAATGTTCACGATTTAATTCCATTTTTAGGCCGAGATGAATCTTTTAAGTTACTGTAAACAACACAAATAGCGCTCGTATGTCAAAACGTTCTGAGTACGTATAATGTCCAACTTTACGATAGAGGTGTCAGTTGCCAGATTGCAACACTAGGGTTGCCAAATCCCGAAACATAAAAGGCAACCCTCGTATAATGTTGACTAACACACGAACAAATTTATAGAAGATGCAAAAGGTTTCGAATTTAGGTTACAGGGCCAATAGAAGCTCTGGTTACTTCAGCCTCCAGGCACTTGAAAAGCGAGCCCCATAGGGAACTCCATGGTTCACCAGATCAAACTTTTTTGATGTAAATCTTGAGATTTTAACTTCAATTTTAAGCTTTAAGATTGGGATGGTGACTTTAATTCAAGCAGATAAATTTTTTTGAAGATTGTTCTTTATAAATTTTGAAGAATTTGAACCCTAATATACGTCTACTAATTTTGATATTTTAACCCCAATATCGAAATTTTGACTACCTCAAATTCGATTTTGAGAGTTTGATTTCAAGTTAGGATTTTCGACTTCCTAGAATTCTAGAAACGTTTCTCTTTGACATTGATCGCCATAAAGTTCTCAACATTTGTAAACTGCTGCTTTAAATAACATTTTAATAAATCTCATTAAATATTAATAATATTCAAAACTTTTCGTTGTTTCAGAGCTTCCATCTCCAAAGCCGCTGTCTCCAGTTCAATCAGGAGCTTCTCCCCCATTGTTCCACCACAGCCCCCACATATCTCCAGCTCATCCAGGCCTGGACAGTCGCGATTCAACTCCAACTCCACCTCTTCGCAGATCCGATGACCACATCACACCTACCTCCAAAGATCTATCGAATAGCACCAAACGAATAAGAACGGCGTTCACCAGCACTCAACTGTTGGAATTAGAGCGCGAATTCGCCGCGAATATGTATCTATCTAGGCTGAGGAGGATCGAGATTGCTACGTGTTTGAGGTTGTCGGAGAAACAGGTCAAGATTTGGTTCCAGAATCGACGGGTGAAGTACAAAAAGGAGGATTTGCCAAGCACTGGACATGCGGCGGGTGTGGGGAAATGTTGCTGCCTTCGGACTTGTTCATCGAATAGAAAAGGGAGAATGTCGACGTCTTCGTGTGAGGATGTTGACGTCGATGTGACTAATATTGAGGATTGTCCTAGTGAAGGTCATAAGTAGACTTGTGTGTAATTTGACGAATGTATAGAAAATATATATTTTTTTAAAAGATTTCACAGTTACGATAATAAAGATGCCAAAATTTGACCAGTGTATATTTTTGATAGAAATATTTAGGATTAAATTGTATATTTATTGTGATAACATTTGTATAATAGAATCTAATTTAAACCAAAGTTTTTTAAATAATAAATATATTTTTTGAAAATTGTTTTCAATCTTTGGTTAACCTGAAGCATTACAAATCCTATGGCGAGTGATAACTGGATTCATTGTGGGATTTTTGGTCATCTGGCGTCAAGTTTGTAGATCCAGTTAGATTATTTTTTGTTAAGGAATGATTAAAAATATAGTCCTAGGAATAATAACGATTTTAGGCGCTGAGGTAGAAAGCCTTAAGCAGCTTGAGTTCTTGGGGGAATGTCCTTGATCATTTTTCATCAAAAGCAGCAGTCCTCTGCAAGCTAAGAAGCAAATACAAGGGTAATCAAATATGAACAGGAATTTGCTTTTAAAAATTTATTGGCACAAGATACATATATGAAAGTTATTAACGATTTTTCTACATAATCTCCTGATTTGGGTATATATTTTTCCCAACGGATTGAGAGTTTTTTAAGGCCATCATCATAAAAAGAAGGGAGGCGTGTTTGCAGCCAATTGCGCACAAATGTCACCTCCTAGAGCTTCTTTCAGTGACCCAAACATATGATAATTGCATGGTGATAAGTCGGGACTATAAGGAGGCCTTCTAATGTTCCCCAATGCATTTCCTCTAATTTTTGACGTGTCAGACTGGATGAATAAGGGCGGGCATTGTCGTCAAATAAAATCACATTTGTGACCAAAAATTCGCGCCTCTTCTGCCGATAGGCACGTTTTGCTTCATCCAATAGCTGGCAGAGTAGGCAGCATTAACTGTACAATGTTCATGCAGAAAATCGACAAGCACAAGTCTTTCAAAATCCCAAAACACTGTCGCAAGAAGCTTTCCAGCTGAGAGGCAAGTTTTTGCCTTGACGGGTGCACCTTTCCCCTTTCTTCTCAACTCCATGCTTCAGGGGTGTAATGGTGGACCCAAGTCTCATCAGACGTAACCATACGTTGCAAAAACCATCACCTTTACTTAGAAAACGTCCAAGATGGCGCTGACAAATCTCCATACGTTGTTGTTTCTGTTCTTCAGTGAAAAAACCTGGCAGAAATTTTTCGATACCCCAACTCATCTGTAATGATGGATTGAGCACTCCCAAAGCTTATTCCTATCTGAGCTGCAATTTTACCAACAGTTAAATGGCGATCATCTTCCAAAAGGCGTTGAACAGCGTTAATTTTGTACGCACTTACATTGATCTGAGGACGACGGGAATTTGGTTCATTTTCAACTTGAGTTCGTCCTTCCAAAAATGTTTTTGTGCCATTCATACACTTGAGATTTCTTTAAACAAGTATCCCCAAACCTGTGCTTGTTAATCTATAAAGAATTTCGGCCCGCTTTACACCTTTAACGACAAGAAATTTAATAATAATGCGCTGCGCAACGTGCGGATCAACCTCTTGCTCACTCATTATATTTACAACTGACGAATCTGACGAATGGCGAGAACTTAATTCGCTTGAGCGCAGGAAGTCACTACCCCACCTAACATGTCTAAGAGTGGGCGCACACTCCCGACGCCCTCAAGGCGACATGATAGAAATTCCGATTCATATTTGATTTACCCTCGTACAAAGCAAACTCAGTCTTTGAATTATTTTGAAATAATCTCCACTAAATGTTGAATTTGTTAATGATTAACTATTTTCAGTTATTCTTTTTTGTACAAATTCCAATTTTTTTAATTTTGGTAAAAGTCGCAGTTTTTGAGAAGTTTAATTTGGCGAAAAATGTTGAATTTTCGAATAAAAATTCCAAATTTCGGGAAAAATTTCCTAAATTTCTTGAAACGTTTTTTTTTTTAGAAAAGGACAACATTTCGTGAAAAAGTCGTAGTTTTTACAGAGCAAATGAAAGTTCAGGTAATAAATGTTAAATTACTTCAAAAACGAATAAAGAAAAATCGTGAATTTCCATGCTTCCATAAATTTTGATAAAAAAGTAACTTATTATCTGGAGTAATATTATGAATGGAAGGGTAAAATATGAGCGGTATCATTTTTGCGTAATCGCAATTTGAAAGTGGAATTTCGATGCCTTATTCCGTACGTTAGGGAAACATCTTGAAGTAATGGCAAGATTGCAGCTCTACTATTCCTTTCAGATGTCTTTGGCTGAAGCTTCGTAGCGGAAATCTTATTCTATAAGCAGTGCTGGATTAAGCCACCGCGGAGCCTGCAACAAATGGTAACAGAAGACCCTTAATTGAAGTATTAAAATGTTTGAAATATTTCATAAAATAGCACATTTACAAAACATTTTTTGTGATTTGTTATTGTGGCAGATTTAGAAAAAGCAGTCAAATCAATATTTCTAAAAAATTCATTTTCTAAATTAATTCAAGGGAGGCTGTTTGGACATTCTTCTCCTATTTTGTTCTTTAACTCATTTTTAACAAGCTTTGAGTGTTTTAATTTTGATAAAAATAATGTTCCCTGTTGCAATTCGTGATCTTCAAACTTTAGTTAATCCGTAAACCTATTTTTATATTTGGGAATCACGATTCTATTACATTTGTTGGTTAATGTTTATAAAATTGAGGTTCCAAAGCATCGTGCTGTTTTTTCAATAACAGCTGTCTATGACAGGGGTCGCCAAATTGCGGCTCACGAGCTGCATTGAGTTCTTTTAAAAGACAATTGCGGCTCTTTAAATTCCCCTAAAAAAATAAATAAATAAAAGCTAGAGTGGACAGACAGGCAGAAAATGTGTACTCATTAAACAAGTGACCTACAAAGGTTGAAATTTCCAAAAATTCTTGTTTAGGAATTTTTTCGTTTTGCTTAAATTTTGACAAAAAAGTTACGATTTCAAGAGGTATTTTTCCAAAATTTTTGATCGATTTGTATTAACAGTTTAAAAAAACACGTACAATTTAAAATTTCTAGAAAAAAACCAATTTGGGGAATCGAAATTTCTAAAAAATATGTTTCTAATGATTTTTACTATTTTATTTGTACAGTTTCGACAGCCTTAAAATTTCGTGAAAAAAAGTTGAATTACTTTTGTGAGAAAACAAAATCTAAATTTGCAGAAATAGCAAATATCAAAGTTAGAAATAAAAGCTAAAATTTCCCAAAAAAGCTGAAAAGAAGCACTGGCGATGCAAAAGCCAACAAAACAACAATAAATACTAATACAAAGAAGATACAGAGAATATCCAAGAAGAAAAAAATTTCGAAAAAATTTACAAAAATAGAGACTTCATAAAAATTAAGAAAAAGAAAGAGATTTTGAAAAAAAAGAACAAGGAAGTGATTTCCAAATAAATGAATTTATCAAAAGTTTAAAAAAAAAGAAATTAAAAAAAACGTCGAATGTCGACAATAGATTGAAACCCAGAACAAAAAGAAAACTTGAAATCATTAGAAAAAATTTGAATTTTTTAAAAAACTGTAAAATATCAAAAAGAGAAATAGTAAAAATAAACTGTTAGCTTAAAAAAAATTGTCGAGCTTTAAAAAAGTCAAAGTTTTTCAGAGAAGAAGAAAGAAGTCAAATTTTAGGAAACATTTCAAGGAGATTAGTCAAAACTTTAAGAAAAGCTTGGACAAAAAATTTTCAAAATTTAAATTTTGAGAAGGAATTTTAAATTTTGAAAACGATTTAAAAAAAATCGAAATATTCTGATAAATTCGAATTTTGAGAAAGTTTAACGTAGAAAAGAGAACGTCCAGTTTCCAGTTTCGAGAAAATTATTGAATTTGAAAAAATGCTCAAACTTTCCTAGAAAAAGCAAAATTTTAGGAAAAAAATTTTGAGATTTGAAAACAGATGAATTTCGATCGAGTTAAAGGTTGTAGTTTCCAGAAAAAGCTGAAATTTGAAAAGAACAGATTTCGAAAAAATCGATTCGTCAAAAGTTCTTAAAAATAGCAAAATTTTAGTAAAATACTTCGAATTTTGACAATAGATTGAAATTCGCAGAAAAAATTTGAAAACTTGAAATGTTTAGACAAATTTAAATTTTGTGAAAAATTTTAAAATTTTGAATAGAGAATTTGTGAAACATTAAAAGTGTTCGGGATCACTATCAGGTCTTGATAGCTCCGATAAAATGAAACGCGTTTTATGTAAACTTAACGACGTTTATTAAATGAACTGACATCGCCGAGATCTGGGATGCAATTCTTTTGTACAAAACCTACAGACTACTTTAAAACACCAAGTTTTACCCCACATGTGTTCTATTGTTCTAATAGGGTCGCTGGTCAGTCCACATGCTTCCGGTGGTCAAGTGGCGATCTGACCATTTCTTACACTAAATATCTTAGATAACTAACAAAAAGCTTCAAAAAAATTGTCGAACCTTTTCAGAAGTCAAAGTTTTTCAGAGAAGAAAAAAATAAAAAATTCGTAATTTTCCAAAGAAAGTTTAATTTTCAGAATAAATTGAAACTTCAAGAACAAGACGAATTAAAAAAAAACTCCAAATTTTCAGATAAACTGAATTTTGAGAAAATTGGTAAAATAATTTTGAAAGAAAAGAAAATGTCGATGAAATTTCCAGTTTCGAAAAAAGTATTGAATTTTAAAGGGTCAAAATTTCCCAGAAAAAGTTAAATTTTAAGAAAAAAATCAAATTTTGAGATTGGAAAATAGATTAATTTCGTTCAAAATGAAAGTTGAAATTTTCAGAAAAGCTTAATTTTGAAAAGAAGAGATTTCGAAAAAATAAATTCGTCAAAAGTTCTTAAAAAAAGCAAAATTTTAAAGACTTCGAATTTTGACAATAGATTGGAATTCGCAGAACAAATTTGAAAACCTGGAATGTTTAGACAAATTTAAATTTCGTGAAAAATTGTAAAATTTTGGAATAAGAAACTGTAAAAAATTAAAAACTTCAAAAAAATTGTCGAAATTTTTCAGAAGTCGAAGTTTTTCAGAGAATAGAAAAATAAAAAATTTGTAATTTTTGTAAAAATTTGCTATAAAAAGGATATATTTTGAAAAAACATGGAAATTTTTAAAAAGTAAAAATTTTTAAAAGCCGAAATTTTGAAAAAAGTTTTTACCTACATTTGTCATTCGAAATTTAAACTTTTTTGAAAATTTCGTTATTTTAAATCTTTGTCATTTTCAATTTCGACTAGTTTCCCAATTTTTTTTCAGTTTTAAGCTTTCTTTAAAATTTTTCTTTGACTGAAGCATTTTCAATATTGACACAATTTTAGATTTTTTTTTCACAACCTGGACTTTTCCAAATTTTCTGCTTTAAGAAAATTGACCTTCTGAAAATTTTTTTTTTCTGCAGAATTTCAACTTTTTTTAAAATTGTTTGCAAATGTATTTTATGAATAGTTGCAGTTGTCTCGAAATGGCGATTTGATTTAAAAATTTCGATTCTTTCATTAAATTGTCCACATTTTTTCAAAAATTCGACTTTTTGAAAATTTCAATTTTTTTTGATAATTTTGGTGAAGAGAAAGCCAATAAAACATGAATAGAAATTTGTTTTTTCCTTGAAAATTTCGGTTTTGTGTTTTGAAAAATCTGATCGAAAATTTCAAGTTTTAGCTTTTTTGAGAACGTCAACTCTTTTTGAAAGCGTCAGGTCTCCTGAAAGGTCGAATTTTTCAAAATAGCTATTTAATTTAAGCATTTAAAGTTTTTTTTTTTAATTTTTAATTTGTTTGAAAATTATCCCTCTAGTTTCGCTTTTTCCATATAGCTTTTTGAAAATGATAATTTTTTTCTGATTTAGACATTAAAGATTAATTTTTTTCAAAATTTCGGTTTTTAAAAATTTTTACCTTTTAAAAAGTTCCATATTTTTTCAAAATTAATCCTTTTTTTGACAAATTTTTACCTACGAAATTTAAACTTTTTTCAAAATTTCGTTTTTTTAAATTTTTGTCATTTTCAATTTCGACTAGTTTCCCAAGTTTGATTTTTTTTTCAGTTTCAAGCTTTCTTTAAAATTCTTTCTTTGACTGAAGCATTTTCAATATTGACACATTTAAGATTTTTTTTGAAAACCTGGACTTTTCCAAATTTTCTGCTTTAAGAAAATTTACCTTCTGAAAATTTCAATTCTTTTTCTGAAGAATTATAACCTTTTTTTTAATTGTCTCTTTTTATAAAAATGTTTTTTATGAATAGTTGAAGTTGTTTCGAATTGCGATTTGATTTCAAAATTACAATTCTTTCATTAAAATGTCCACATTTTTAATGAAAGACATTTTTAAATTGGCCTTTTTTAAAAATTTTGATTTTTTTTATAATTTTATCTTTTTCTTTGAAAATTTCAGATTTTTTTGAAAATCTTAGAGAAAATGTCAACTTTTTTTAAGTTTTAGCTTTTTTGAATACATCAACTGTTTTTCATAATGTCAAGTTTTTTAAAAGGTAATTTTTTTTAAAATAGCTATTCTATTTAAAAATTTAAAGTTTTTTTTTCAAAATTTTTAATTTTTTTAAGAATTTCGATTCTTGAGAGTTTCTACTTTTCCAAATAGTTCTACGTTTTAAAAATTGCAATTTTTTAATTTGAACATTCAAGTTTAGATTTTTTCCAAAATTTTGGATTTTGAAAATTTTTACTTTTTAAAAGTTTTGATATTTTTTCAAAATTGATCATTTTTTAGCAAATTTTTACCTAAATTTGCAAATTTCGACTTTTTTTTATTCTCGACTTTTTTTAATCTCAACATTTTTAAGACACTTTTTTGAAATTTCTCCTCTTTTAAGAAGAAACTTTGAAAGTTTCAATTTTTCCAAACAGTTTTACTGTTTAAAACATCAACTCGCTAAAAGCAAATTTCGGCTTTTTTTTATATTTTTTTCTAATCTCAACCCTTTTAAGACGTCGACTTTTTTGAAAATTTTGCTTCTTGAAAGTTTCTACTTTTCAAAATAGTTCTACTTTTTAAAAATTGCAATTTTTTGATGATTTAGACATTCAAGTTTAGATTTTTTTCAAAATTTTGGCTTTTGAAAATATTTACTTGTTAAAAGTTTTGCTATTTTTCAAAATTGATCCTTTTTTAGCAAATTTTTACCTAAATTTACCTTCTTTCAAAATTCAAACTTTTTTTGAAAATTTCGGTTATCCTTCGAAATAACTTGAAAAAGGCAAATTTTTACTTATTTTTATTCTGGATTTTTTTAAATCTCAACACTTTTAAGACGCCCACTTTTTAAAATTTCTCTTCTTTCAAGAGGAAACTTTGAAAGTTTCGACTTTTCCAAATAGTTCTACTTTTTAAAAATTGCCATTTTTTGATGATTTGGACATTAAAGTTTAGATTTTTTTCAAAATATGGGCTTTTGAAAATTTTTACCTTTTAGAAATTTTGATATATTTTGAAATTTGATCTTTTTTTAGCAAGTTTTAACTTAAATTTGCCTTCCGAAATTCAAACTTTTTTGAAAATTTCGGCTATCCTTTAAAATATCGACTCGTAAAAAGCAAATTTCGGCTTTTTTTTATTCTCGATTTTTTTCTAGTCTCAAAACTTCTAAAGACGTCCACTTTTTCGAAAATTTTGCTTCTTGAAAATTTCTACTTTTCAAAATAATTGTACTTTTTGAAAATTGCAATTTTTTGATGATCTGGACATTAAAGTTTAGATTTTTTCATAATATGGGCTTTTGAAAATGTTTACCTTTTAGAAATTTTGATATTTTTTAAAATTTGATCCCTTTTTTAGCAAATTTTTACCTAAATTTGCCTTCTTTCGAAATTAAAACTTTTTTGAAAATTTCGGCTATCCTTTAAAATATCGACTTGCTAAAAGCAAATTTCGGGCTTTTTTAATATTTTTTTCTAATCTCAACCCTTTTAAGACGTCGACTTTTTTGAAAATTTTGCTTCTTGAAAGTTTCTACTTTTCAAAATAATTCTACTTTTTAAAAATTACAATTTTTTGATGATTTGGACATTCAAGTTTAGATTTTTTCAAAATTTCGGCTTTTGAAAATCTTTACCTTTTAAAAGTTTTGCTATTTTTCAAAATTGATCCTTTTTTAGCAAATTTTTACCTAAATTTGCCTTGTTTCAGAATTCTAACTTTTTTTGAAAATTTTGGCTATCCTTCAAAATATCAACTTGAAAAATGCGAATTTCTACTTTTCTTTATTCTCGATTTTTTTAAATCTCAACACTTTTAAGACGCCGACTTTTTTGAAATTTCTCTTCTTTCAAAAGAAAACTTTGAAAGTTTCGACTTTTCCAAATAGTTCTACTTTTTAAAAATTGCTATTTTTTGATGATTTGGACATTAAAGTTTAGATTTTTTCAAAATATGGGCTTTTGAAAATTTTTACCTTTTAGAAATTTTAATATTTTTTGAAATTTGATCCTTTTTTAGCAAATTTTTACCTAAATTTGCCTTCTTTCGACATTTGAACTTTTTTGAAAATTTCGGCTATCCTTCAAAATATCAAATCGAAAAAGGCGAATCTTTATCTTTTTTTATTCTCGATTTTTTTAAATCTCAACACTTTTAAGACGCCTACTTTTTTGAAATTTCTCTTCTTTCAAGAAGAAACTTTGGAAGTTTCGACTTTTCCAAACAGTTCTACTTTTTGGAAATTGAAATACAAATCTTGGTCCCTGAAACCAAGAAAGATTAAAAAACACAACAGAGGTTGCTCTAACGCCTTTCGACAACCAAGCTGTCATCTTCAGAGAGAAAGATTTTAGATTAGATTTTTGCAAAATGTGGACTTTTGAAAATTTTTACCTTTTAGAAGTTTTAATATTTTTTTAAATTTGATCCTTTTTTAGCAAATTTTTACCTAAATTTGACTTCTTTCGAAATTCAAACTTTTTTGAAAATTTCGGCTATCCTTTAAAATATCGACTTGCAAAAAGCAAATTTTGTCTTTTTTTTATTCTCAATTTTTTTCTTATCTCAACACTTTTAAGACGTCGACTTTTTTTAAAAATTTTGCTTCTTCAAAGTTTATACTTTTCAAAATAATTGTACTTTTTGAAAATTGTAATTTTTTGATGATTTGGACATTAAAGTTTAGATTTTTTTAAAATATCGGCTTTTGAAAATTTTTACTTTTTGATTTTGGTATTTTTTGAAAATTGATCCTTTTGTAGCAAATTTTTATCTAAATTTGACTTTTTTCGAAATTCAAACTTTTTTGAAAATTTCGGCTATCCTTTAATTTATCGAATCGCAAGAAGCAAATTTCGGCTTTTTTTTTATTCTCGATTTTTTTCTAATCTCAACACTTCCAAGACGTCGACTTTTTTGAAAATTTTGCTTCTTGAAAGTTTCTACTTTTCAAAATAATTGTACTTTTTGAAAATTGCAATTTTTTGATGATTTGGACATTAAAGATTAGATTTTTTCATGGGCTTTTGAGAATTTTTACTATTTAGAAATTTTGATATTTTTAGAAAATTTATCCTTTTTTAGCAAATTTTTATCTAAATTTGCCTTCTTTCGAAATTCAAACTTTTTTGAAAATTTCGGCTATCCTTCAAAATATCGACTCGAAAACTTTTAAGAGGTCGATTTTTTGGAAATTTTCAATTCTTGAAAGTTTCGACTTTTCCAAACAGTTCTGCTTTTTGAAAATTGCAATTTTTTGATAATTTGGGCATTAAACTCTTAAAAATCTTAAATCTTTCAAAATATCGACTCGCAAAGAGTGAATTCCGACTCTTTTTTATTCTCAACTTTTTTTCTGATCTCGACACTTTTAAAATGTCCATTATTTCAAAAATTTCGACTTTTTTTCTTAAAATTTCATAATCCTTGAAGTAAAAACTACTTTGAGCGCGTTGGACGATTTCAGATAGGAGGAAAGCTTATGATTTTGCGTTACCATCACGCTAATTCGAACTGCCTACATGCTCTAACGTTAACATTGCTATGTAGCTATGAGTTAGACGTGTAAAGGAATTAAAAAACGTGTTGACCACAGTGGGATTCGACCCCGTAACTTATCAGACTTATGAAACCATTTCTGCCGTTTTAAAGATTTTTCTCCAGCTGACTTCAAACTATGTCTTTAAATAGAGCACTTTCTAGAGGCATTTTTCATACACAAGTGCTGGTTATAGAAGTCAGTTCAAAGATAAATTTCAGAAAAGGAATATCTTTCGAGTAATTTTATCATCTTACCCACACATCTGTTTTTATTTAGAAATTAAATTAAGGTAAATCGGCAACATTGTTGTTAAATTACTTTGTCAGAATGTCAGACGAGTTAGACTCTAGAAATGTTTTAGTGTATTTTTTTATATTTTAGTATACTTGTACACAATAATAATATTAATAATAAAGTAGTATTGAACCGTAGCTTCTTAGCTCTAACCTAAACGCAAACAAAGACGAGGTAGGATCGCCCGAAAAAAAATTTTGGTTACGGGCCTGTCTTCAGCTGGTTTTACTTAACAAATTTATTTGCACACAGGCGAGAAGCTCTTTGGCATGGGGTCCCCCAAGGTCCGAGTCCAGTAGTATTTGCTAACCCTTGCTACGTGTTTAGTTCGGCATTGCGCATTAGCAGTGCTGTTGGCTCAACATTTTTTGCAAAACAGCTTGCGCATTTGTATTATTGTATCCTCGCCGACAATCTATGCTAAAAATCTTGTGGCAGTTTAGCGCTTACGTTTCGCTTGCGCAGCGGGAATCTAATACAAATTTTTTAGCGACGTTTACTGCCGTAGAACTACGTACCACATCGGGTCAAAGCTGAAAGTCACAATGAGGCTTCAGCTCAGACATTGTGGCGGCATTCTTCGGTGTGAATAATCGTGGACCTGGCCGCTATTAGAAAAGTTACAAAACACCTGTGCACAAAAGTTTCGCGTTATGCAAAGGAGTTGATTCACAAAAGTTTCTGGTTTCAATATCGGCATTTTCGTTTTACAAAAGCAAACAGCATTTAAAATATATTAGAGGAGTTGTCGGGCTATTGAATTGAAATTTGGTCATTCATACGGCAGGTACGAAAGTATTTCCATTCATAAAAAGTCTTTTGGTTAAAAATTTGTAAAATTCCTGTGAATGCGAAGTCAAGTACGTATACAACGGGTCTTGGGTTCTTCGGTGTAATTTCATTACAGGGGTCTTTGAAATTGAATTTGTCCGACACAAAGAAGGACTCCTTTAATGGAACTAAAATGATGCAGTGCTTTCGTGTGGGAAAAACTCATAGATGAATGGTTACAAAGACATATTTCTTTGAAATAACATAACATTTACGTAACAACAACGCTTTCATGTTTCAAAAAATGTTTCAAAATATTGTTAACTTTCGTTAATGAAAATTTAAGTCTAGATTTCGAGTTTTATAGCAAAATTTTAGAGAAAAAGGTTCAAATTTGAACACAAGATCTTCAGAAGAAATTCTCCTAAAAAAATCTTCAAATTTCTGCCTTATTCTCGAATTTTGAGAATAAAGTGAAAAATTCGATGAAATGGTTAAAATGTCAAATTAAAATTTTTGTGAAAGGTTTTTCTTTAATAAATAGCACTATTTTGAAAATGTTGACTTTTTTCTCGAAATTTCGACTTTAATCTTAAAATGTCAAACCTAACCACTACATTTTGAGAAAATAGTTTAAATGTCTAGAGAAGCTCAAAACTGATAAAACAAATTTCTAGTTAACGGGAAATTATGAAAAAAATTCTAAGATTTTAAGAGAAACCGGAAATTTATAATTTTGTTTTACTAAAAACTTTCGAATTTGTAAATTAAGTTTGTAAAAGTTCAAGCATGAAAGTTTTCAAAAATTTTGAGATAAAAATCAACATTTTGAATTTTTTTAATAAATAGTGTTTTTATTTTGACACAAACTTTCTAAGAAATTTCAAAAAAAAAGATCGAAATTTTCAGTTTAAAGTTGAAATTTTGAGAAAAATGTCGAAATTTCGATAATAAGGACAAAATTTCGACAAAAAGGTCAAAATTTGAGAAACAAGTCGAATATTGAGAAAACGAAATTTTGAGGAAAAGATCGAAATTTCGAAAAAAAATCGAAATTTGAGAACAAAGCCAAAATCTCGAAATTTCAAGAAAAAAATTTAAATTTTGAGAAAAATTGGAAATTTCGAGAAAAAAACTAGACATGTTGAATTTAAAGCCGAAATTTCGAGAAAAATGTCAACATTTCGATATTAAGGTTAAAATTTCGAGAAAAAAGTCGATATTTGTGAAAAAAGTCGAAACTTGAGATAAAAAAACGAAATTTAGAGAAAAAAGTCGAAATGTTCAGATTAAGGACAAAATTACAGAAAAACGTCGAAATTTCGAGAAAAAAAATCGAAATTTGAGAAAAAGGTCGAAATTTGAGAAAAACGTCGAAATTTCGAGAAATAAGTCGAAATTTGAGAAAAAGTCGAAATATCGAGAAAAAAGTCGAAATTTGCGAAAAAGGTCGAAATTTCGAGAAAAAAAGTCGAAATTTGCGAAAATGGACGAAATTTGAAGAAAAAAAGTCGAAATTTTGAGTTAAAAGTTGAAATTTTGAGAAAAAGATCGAAATTTCGGGAAAAAAAATCAAAATTTGAGAAACAAGTCAAAATTTCGTGAAAAAGTCGAAATTTCGAGAAAAATGTCAAAATTTCGATATTAAAGTCAAAAAGTCATTTTATTTCATTTTATTTTATTTTTAAAGCCGGAAAAAATAAAAAAAAAATTATCAACGTAAAAAAATTAAGACAAAGGTTAAAAAATTAAAAAAAATTATTCGAAATACATTTATTTTAATGAATCCAATTGTCAAAGTTTAAATTAAACACGAAATTTTGAAAAAAAAAGTTCAAACAGAAAAACTGGAAATGTATAAGTGGAATTTTAAAAAGTATAATTTTTAACTTTAAATGAAAAATGTTATGCAAACTTTAAAAACATAAAAAAACTCTTAAAACAAAAATATTCTCGAATTTCCAATTATAAAATTGAAACACAGAATTTTGAGAAAACATCCAAATTGTGAAAAAAAAACTAAAGGCATTCACAAGAATTCAGTTGTTATACGAAATTTCGAGAAAAACGTCCCAAATTTTAAGTTTAAATTCGAAATTTCGAGATAAAAGCTCAAACCTTCAGATGAAGGTCAACATTTTGAGATCAAAAGACAAAATTTCCAAAAGAAAGTCTAGATTTCGAGTTTTATAGCAAAATTTTGGAGAAAAAGGTTCAAATTTGAACACAGGATCTTCAGAAGAAACTCTCCTAAAAAAATCTTCAAATTTCTGCCTTATTCTCGAATTTTGAGAATAAAGTGAAAAATTCGATGAAATGGTTAAAATGTCAAATTAAAATTTTTGTGAAAGGTTTTTTTTTAAATAAACTAGTACTTTTTTGGAAATGTTGACTTTTTTCTAGAAATTTTCGACTTTAATCTTAAAATGTCAAACCTAACCACTACATTTTGAGAAAAAAGTTTAAATGTCCAGAGAAGCTCAAAATTGATAAAAACAATTTCAAGTTAACGAGAAATTATGAGAAAAATTCGAAGATTTTAAGAGAAACTAGAAATTTATAATTTTGTTTTACTATTAAACTTTTTAATTTGTAAATGTCAAGTTTAAGCATGAAAGTTTTCAAAAATTTCGAGATAAAAATCAAAATTTTGAATATTTTTAATAAATAATGTTTTTATTTTGATACAAACTTTCTAAGAAACCTGAATTTTTTCAAGGTTTTTGGTTAAAACTAATTTTTTTTTATAATTTGGAAGTTTACCCACGCTATTAGTAGCTTTAAATTTTTAAAATCGAAAATAACCTAACCACTACATTTTGAGAAAAAAGTTTAAATGTCTAGAGAAGCTAAAAATTGATAAAAACAATTTCAAGTTAACGAGAAATTATGAGAAAAATTCAAAGATTTAAAGATAAACTAGAAATTTATAATTTAGTTTTACTATAAACTTTCGAATTTGTAAATGTTAAGTTTAAGCATAAAAGTTTTCAAAAATTTCGAGATAAAAATCAAAATTTTGAATTTTTTTAATAAATAATGTTTTTACTTTGATACACACTTTCTAAGAAACCTGAATTTTTTCAAGGTTTTTGGTTAAAACTAATTTTTCTTATAATTTGGAAGTTGACCCACGCTAATAGTAGCTTTAAATTTTTAAAATCGAAAATAAGTAACGTTTATAAAATCTTTGGTTTCGGTTCAAATTTCCAGTTCTCTGTTAAAATGTTTAATTTGAAATATAAATTTTTACTTTTTTCTCCAAATTCCAACTTTAAAATCAAAATATCGACTATATTTCGACTTTAATTTCAATCTGTCGAGTTTTCTCGAAATTGTGAGTTCTAAGGTTAAAGCTTCGAAAAAAAAAGAAAGAAAACAAAATTTCACCTTAATCAGAAAATTTTAACTTTATTCCGTAAATTTCGACCTTCATTACTTACGAGGTTTGACATTAAATCTTTTGGTAAAAAAACTTAAAAGTTTATGAAACTTTTTTATCAATTTCCGAATTTAAAAATGTTAACTCGAAATTTTGTTAAAATTTGAAATCCTCGACATTTGCTTAAAAATTCAAAGTTTCTAGAAAAATGGAAATATCATTAGTTATTAAATTTTAATCTTTGACAAACATCTTTCACTTTTAATCAAAAGTTGACCATTTTAAAAAACGATGATAGTTTTCTTTTTAAATTAAGACTATTTTTATCTTAAAAAAATTAAACTTTCAAATTGGATTCTTCAGAACATAATAAAATTTCGAAAATAACTTCGAAATGTTTGCTCCAAATTTCCTGAAAACTTGAAAATGTCTAAAAAGAATTCGACATTTTGATAGAAGATAGTAAAGAGAGATTTAACTTTTTTTCGAAATGTTTACATTTTTCTTAAAATATTATATTTAAATTGCAATTTCATTTTAAATTTTGACTTAAACACGAAATGTAGTCTTTTTTTAAAAACTATGACTTGTTTGATATTTACGCAGTAATAAATAAATAAAAAATAAAATAAAATATTTAAAAGACTCATAATTACTAGAAGTAGTTGAAATCTTTGGAAATTTTTATTGATAAAAGAATTTTTTTTTCGAACTTTGATCATTGATTGAATCAAAATTTTAGTTATTAGAACGGTGCGATTGTTTCCCCTAAATATGAATGATTTCTTCGAAATATTGAATTAAAACACGACATAAAAAAAATGGTCAAGTTGTAACCCACATTTTTAAGAAAGTAGTCAAAATTTGAAAAAAAAACTCTAAATTTATGTAAAAAAAATTCTAAAGGTTTCATTTTAATCATAACAATTTGACTTTCAACTCGATTGTTCGAGTATCTTCTCGAAACTTAAAATCCTTAGTATAAGTCGAAATTTTGCAACATAATACTTTTTTTTTAATTTTGAATTCTTTGCAAAATTTTAAAATTGTTATTTTCTTTTCCTGAAAATTTTACTTTAAATTCAGATGTAGACGTTTTTTTTTAGAAATATTAACATCGCTTTAGATATTACTTTTTTAAACATTTTATGTTTAAACTTTAAAAGTGTTAACGTTATTTCTAAATAGTTTAACTCAAAATTTTGAAATCCAAAATTTTTAATTTTAAATTCTGTTTATTTTAAAAGTTAGAGTACAAGTTTACAATTTCTACATTTTCTAAAAAAAATTGACTTTGTACTCGAAATTTCAACCTAAATCGAAATTTTTTTCCTAAATTTCATATCCTTTTTGGAAATTTAGACTTTTGTTTCGAGATTACCCGAAATATTTTCTTTCTTTTAAATAAAACATTAAAAATGAGTCACTTGGAGCTGAATCATAAACCGAAAACCGGAAAAAACCGTTATTTTTGTCGGAGCGAAAACCGGAACTGAACCTAAATAATTTTTTTTCCGGAACCTAAACCGAAAACTGGAACGAAACGACGTTCGAAGCCCTGTAAATTTCAATAAAATCTAACTCTTTCTGGCAAATTTTCAATTTTCCTTAAGATTAAACGATTTTACTCAAAATTTAGATCTTTTTTGAAAATGTTCGACCTTTTTCTGGTAATCTCGGAGTTTTGACTGCTTTTTCCAAAATTTCGCCTTTTTTTTAATTTGACATTAACTGGAAAATTTTGAATTCTTTGTCCATTACGAAATTTTCTCGAAATTTTACCTTTTTCCAAATTCCTATACAACATTTAGCTTCTTTTGGAAATTTCGATCTTTTAGAACCTGATTTTTTAGAAATTTTGACTGGTTTTTTAAAGTTTGCTCACTTTACAAAATTTTGATTTTTTTATCGATATCCAATATTTAATAATTTGAGAAATTTCGCCCTTTTGATGTTAAATTCACCTTTTTTCTCAAAATTTTGACTTTTTTCTCTTAAAATCGTCATTTTCCTAATATTCGCCCTTTTCTCAAAATTCTCCATTTTAGAAATTTTAATTTTATTTTCAAAATCCCACTTTTTAGGCTGTTGTTTCAAAAATCGTTTATTTATAGTAAATTTTGTCGTTTTTCTGAATATTTGTTTTTTCAACAAATTACAACGGAAATAACGGAACGTTAATAAAAATGTTGAACAAAATATTTTTGGGGATTTTGAGAAAAAGTTAATTCAAGGTCTTTATTGAATGTTAAATTTTGAGAACAATGTTTTTGAAAGTTGGGATTTTTCTTTCTCAAAATTCGACTTTTTCTTAAAATTGCGTCTTTCACAGAAGTAGATCTTTAAAATTTTTGATTTTTTCCAAATTTTGAACATTTTTCAAGGTTCTGAGATAGGTTAGGTTCTTATTTTGAATAATTTATTGAAAATTCCGTTTTTTCCAATTTTTTTCTTTGAAATTTTCATTTCAAAATCACTGCTTTCTTTTCAAAATTTCAATTTTCCTCGTAAAATTGAACTTTTTTTTTAAAATTTGGAATATTTTCTAGAAAGTTCGATCGCTTTTTCGAAATTGCAACGTATTTTTCAAAAACTGGTGATTATTTTTCGAAATCGGTTTTTTTAATTAACTGTTTTTTCTGAATTAATTTTTTAAATTTGATCTCCTGTTATTTCAATTTGTAACTTGTAAGACAAATCATCTTATTCCCCAAATTTTGACTTTTGTCTCAAAATTCGATATTTTCTCTTTTTGGACGTTTAAAATTGAAATTTTTCTGAAGATTTCGATTTTTTAGAGAATTGGTTTACATTTCTAAAACTGAATGAAAATTCTAAAGGTTTCATTTTAATCATAACAATTTGACTTTCAACTCGATTGTTCGAGTATCTTCTCGAAACTTAAAATCCTTAGTATAAGTCAAAATTTTGCAACTTAATACTTTTTTTTTAAATTTTGAATTCTTTGCAAAATTTTAAAATTGTTATTTTCTTTTCCTGAAAATTTTACTTCAATTCAGATGTAGACGTTTTGTTTTAGAAATATTAACTTCGCTTTAGATATTACTTTTTTAAAAATTTTGTGTTTGTGTTATTCCTAAATAGTTCAACTCAAAATGTTGAAATCTAAAATTTTTAATTTTAAATTCTGTTTATTCTAAAAGTTAGAGTACAAATTTACAGTTTCGACATTTTCTAAAAAAATTGACTTTTTACTCGAAATTTCAAACTAAATCGAAATCTTAAATTTTAATTTGATTTTTTTTCCCGAATATCATATCGTTTTTCAAAATTTGGACTTTTGTTTCGAGATTACCCCAAATATTTTCTGTCTTTTAAATAAAAAATTTAAAATGAGTCACTCGAAGCTGAAACATAAACCGAAAACCGGAAAAAACCGTTATTTTTGTCGGAGCGAAAACCTGAACTAACCTATATAATTTTTTTTCCGGAAAACCGAAAACCGGAACGAAAATAATAACGGTTCGAAGGCCTGAATGTTGCTATCGTTGAAACTTTCCACACCACCACGTCAAAGGATAATTTTTTTGCCCTTTTCTCTGTTTGAATCGATCCCGGCGCGATGTAAGCTCGACAGAAACCGCTGTAGAACTTCCAATACTTTTAATGAGAAGGGCTTAGTTCGTCGTAACATCCATTTAAAATGCATAACAGCACTTGTTCGCTCGTCTGCAAGCTTCTCTACCTGTAATCTCTCATTAAAAATTTAGCGGAGGATTTTATTGCACTTCTAAAATAACACTTCGTTGGAAATTCAAGTGTTCATTCTCGAGGAGAATTAAGAAACGCTCGACAGAACCGTAAAGTCGGCGCGATGTCGCCGACAATCGTCATCTTACGATCAAAACAGAATAACATTGTCTAAGGCCTCGCAAGAATCTCGGTTTGCTTTCAACCCCTTCCGATGGGGTGATCTCAAGTTATCCTTTGATGTGAACCGAATTTAATCTGGAACAATTAGATTGAAGCTTGGGGGATTGTGTCTTCGTTTTGTAACGATAACGTGACTCCATGTAATATGTCAAATGTTTTTTAATAAATTTTTCCTCGAAATGTTACATTTTTTTCTGTAAATTTCCTTTTTTCTAGAATTTTGACAAGCAGCTCAATTAAAAAAAAACATTTTTTTAAACATATTTTTAATACCAAAGAAAAAAATACTTAGGCAGTCATAGGGACTGCCAACAGAAGTGAAAACTCAACACTAGGAAATAACAGTAGTTTTTTAATAATAATATATTTAATGATAATACAATACAAATTAATTGTAGTTTTCAAAATTAAAAGTCCTCGAACTATTAACATAAAATTTGGCCTCTGTGTTATGGATTTTAGTACTATTACGTTCCCGTCCTTAAATGAATTCGATTTTAAACATGAAATTATAGAAATAACTGTAGTTTTTAAATTTAAACCAAAAACTTTCAAAAAATGTCATAATTTGGAGAACAAACACGAAATTTATTAAAAAAACATTTTCAAAACATCGAGTTTGAATCTTAAAAACCAAATTTTGAAAAATCTATCCAAATAATGAAAAATTAAAATAATTTAAAAAAAAATAATTTTTAAACGAAAAATAGGTAGATATTTCGGTTTAAAATTCAGATCTTCAAAAAAAAATCAAAACTTTCGAATTAAGGTCGAAATTTCAAAAACATAGTTCAAAATTTGGGGAAAAATGTTTACATTTTAAGTTTTAAGTTAAAATTTTAGAATAATAGGTTAAAAATTGCAGATCGAAAGTAATTGCTATAAAAAGAAACTGAATATTTCGAAAACAATTTCTAATTTTCTAAATACTAAAAATTTCGTTTAGCTTTTATCTAGAGATTTTGGTATGAAATATTTTTTTTTATTTTGATCTACTCGCAAAGGGTAATCCAATTATGCCTTCAAAGCACAAATAAGTCAAAATGTTATGAGAATGTTTCAATTTTGGGAAAGATGAGTTAGCATTTCTAACAAAAACCAGTATCCTTCGACTTTGGAATGGAATTAAAAAAAAACAATTTGATAATTTTACAAAAAATTAAAATTTTATTAAATTAACAAAACTTCCCTTAAAATAACCACTTTTTCTAAAAATTGGAAGAAAAATTTCCAAACAAAAAACGCAACATTTACGTCAAGATAATTTGATGCAATTTTAATCAGAAAATCTGTATATTGTTAGAGGCTTATCCGTCCGAATTGATTAATACGTGAATTGAATAATACCTACTTTATTTTCAAACTCAACTCGGATCACTACAACTTAACAATTAACTCACTTATTGACTTCTAACTGCTAACTCACTACTTAACTACACCGACTCTAACTAACTGACTCGAGGGAAAGCTGACCGCTTTATAGAGTTTTGGCTTCCAGGTTTCAGAAAAATCTCGCAGATAAGGCTTATCGTTTGCCGAAATTTCTGGAACGCTTATCTGCCGTTTGCTTCGTTATCGCGGCCGCTTTCCCCTTATCAGATCTTTCTAGAAACTTTTCTTACGTACTAAATTATATAATTCTATTTTATCTATTTACATTGCGTTACAATATCATACTCGAATAGTTGCGTTCCTTTATAAAATTTCCACTTCTTCTAGAAATTTCCGAAGGAAGACCAATATTCGAGTATGACATAGCAATTTTGTGATAATTAGAATTGTGGTGCTAATTATGTTTACATAAATTTCGAGTTTTCTGTTTTGACATTTTTACTGCTTTCTCAAAATTCCCAGTGCTTGTGATTGCTTTGTTTATTTCAAGTTCTAATTCCAAATCTCAAAATGTCGAAACTTTCATTTCTTTTAAATTTTTGATCAAACACATTTTTTATAAAAAGAAAATCCGTTACGGACATCTGGAAAGATAACCTAGATTGTGTTGGACTTCCAGCATGTAAATATTGACTAAACTACCAGATTTTTAGGGCCCTTGGCCCCCAATTCTTCCGTTGCGTCGGAACAATGCATTAGCCCTGGAGCACCAATGCAAGCTTTTTTGCCTGAAACAAATAAAACACAAAAATTTCCTCTTAGAAGAAAATTGCTTTTGCAGCCTAGAGGATGATTCCCAGTCTACTGATTTTGGTTGCTATGTCTGGATCCTAATCCACTGCCTGTCTAACTAGTTGCGATGCGTTTTCGCTCTCAATATTGCCCTAGAGTTTATCTTCCTGAGGAAATCTCTTATTTTTACTGCTTTCTCAAAATTCCCAGTGCATGTGATTGTTTTGTTTATTTCGAGTTCTAATTCAAAATCTCAAAATGTCTAAACTGCCATTTTTTTAAAATTTTTGATCAAAAAAATTTTTGATGAAAAGGAAATCCGTTACGGACATCTGGAAAGATAACCTAGATTGTGTTGGACTTTCAGCATGTAAATATTGACTAAACTACCAGATTTTTGGGGGCCTTGGCCCCCAATTCTTCCGTTGCGTCGGAACAATGCATTAGCACTGGAGCACCAATGCAAGCTTTTTTGCCTAAAACAAATAAAACACAAAAAATTTCTCTTTGAAGAAAATTGCTTTTGCAGCCTAGAGGATCATCCCCAGTCTGCTGATTTTGGTTGCTATATCCTAATCCACTGTGTCGAACTAGTTGCGATGCGTTTTCGCTCTCAATATTGCCCTAGAGTTGATCTTCCTGAGGAAATCTCTTATGATCTGGAAATCTACTAGAGTGCAGCCTCTCCCTTAAAAGGGAAAAAGAAATCTGGCTAAGAACTATCGCCCTATATCGTTGTTAACCGTTATATCTAAAGTGTTAAAGGTTATCAACATCGAGATTCTCAAATATCTGGAGAAAAATAGAATCATCTCCGATAGGCAATACGGTTTTAGACAACAACGTTCCACTGGCGATCTACTGGCATATGTTGCTCATATCTGTAACTCAGCATATGGAAAAACATGGTGATGCTAGGATTGTGGCATTGGATATCTCATAGGCTTTCGACAGAGTCTGGCGCCGATCTCTTCTCGCCAAATTAACATCTTATGGTCTTTCTCCAGGACTCTGTCATTTGATATCCAATTTTCTCGCTGACAGATCTCTTCAGGTCGTTGTCGATGGCATCTCATCCGAGATATTTGCGATTAACGGAGGAGTGCCTCAGGGATCTGCTCTGTCTTCTACTCTATTTCTGTTACACATAAACGATCTCTTAGCTTTAACTTCCAATCTTATATACAGCTACTGAGATGACAGTAACCTTGTGTCATCTTTTTTCTCCGACAAACCATTATCTATCGTTGCTTCAGATCGACTAAGGGAATAGCAGATACAGAAGATTAATCGGAATCTCGAGATTATTCTGAAATGGGGTAAGAACAATTTGGTCGACTTCAACGCTTCAAAAACTCAGGCCGCGGTTTTCTCTAAGAAAACATCAAGGGATCATGCAACAAACATACTAATGGATGGTAAAATCCTGTCTATGGGATGTAATCTACCTATCCTAGGAGTGAATGCGAGCACTAACTTTTCTTGGGACGATCATCTGCGCGCCATTGCCAAATCCGTTTCTCAGAAGCTAGGCTTTCTTTTTAGAGCTAAAAAGTACTTCACATCTCATCAGCTATTAACATTATACAAAGCTCAAGGCTAGAACACTGTTCTCATGTTTGGAGTTTAGCCCCAAAACACACTTTAGCTCTCTGGGATTAAATTCAAAGAAGAGCGATGCGCCTAATTGATGACGATAGTCAGACCGATTCTCTCGAAACACTAGAGCACAGGCGTATGGTTGGTGACTTGTCTTTTTTCTACAAGTACTGTCATGGAAGATGCTTGCAGGAACTAATACGATTAATCCCCCCAAAGGCAAGATACTTGAGGCGTACTAGACAGTCGGAGACAGCAAATTCCTGTGCGGTCCAGCTTGACACAGTGAGGACTTCTGTCTACGGAGACTCTTTTTTCTATAGAACTTCCAAGTTATGCAACTTGTTACCGAAAGAAATTTTTCCCAAAAATTACAACCTATTCTTGTTTAAGAAAGCGGTTCATCGCCATCTATCCTTGTTTCAGCATTCTACTTGCAGTGCTTTGAAAGCATAATGGGGTTACCCTTTGCGAGTGAATTAAACTTAAAAAAAGATCTTAGGTAGATCAAATTCTTTATGAAGTTGCTCATTTCTAATAAACCATGGAGCATGGCTTGTCTTAGAAAGACGTTCTGGAGCACCAGGGGTTTCTTTGCCTGATTATTGGAAGTCTGTTACAGATGCTTAGGTCATCGCAGGTCTTATGATTGATGTATATAGCAACAATTTGAGGCCAATGAGCTGTTTGCTATTTTTAGCCACCATTGCTAGCAGCAGTTCCTTTAACATTCTAGCCTTGGAGGCTACATAATCGATGTGAGTCTTCAGTCAGTCTTTTGGTCAGTCTGGCTCTTCCTCCTGAAGATCTTGGACCTCTTGTTCTACTTTCTCTATAAAGAGCAGATACATTTTCTCAAGCGTAGTCTGGTTGTGTCTTTCAAAGGTCTCAGCAAATGCTGCAGGCTTATCCTGATCTGAGTAAGCCATTTATTTGTCTGCAGTCGATGGACATCAACGTGATCGTATTAGTTGAAGTCTTCTTCTGATAAATCTGATAAATATCTTCGTTGACTTGATTAGATTGATTGATTAGAGAATTAGCCATTAAAGCTGTACAGATCTTGTCCTCTGAAACCAAGAAAGATTAAAAACACAACAAAGGTTGCTCTAACGCCTCTTGATAGCCAAGCTATCATCTTCACAGGAAAGATGTACTAGGGAACAAGATTTCAATTTAGAAGATAACCAAGGATTAATTCGTTTCACCAAAATTAAACCTTGTCATCACATAAGTTGCTTATATCTTCTGATAGGGAAATCTACTGTAAACAAAGTGTATAAAAGTGGTAACAAGGCAGGATCTTGAGGTACACCGTACCACAAGCTATACTGATTAGTAGAGCTGGGGTTATATGCAAAATTCATATAAAGTGCATATTGCATATTTAAACATTTTTCAATAAATGCATATGCAGGTTTTTATTTTGCATATTTCAGGTTTTTGTTCTAAACTGGTATGATAAATTTGTTTTTTTTCAGTTAATACAAAAGCAATAAAGTTATTTAATTAGGCTGTAATTTGAAATAAAGGTGTGTTAGGTCTACATATCTTGTTTTATATACAGTATGTTCATCAAGAAACGTTCCTCGGTTTTAGGAAAACTATTGAAGATTTTTTGATTTTTACTTTTAAATTGAAAGAACGTTAAAAAGCTTACAACACAACTACCTATTAGATGGTCCAATCTCCATTGCATTCCAGAATAGTGTAGCACTCTTGGGGCATACTTTCTACCAACTTTTCAGGAGTAATAAGCGCCATATCTATCCGATTTTTCGTGAAAGCTGCTTGATGATGAAGACACGCGTTCCTGCAAGCTTCCTCATTGCAGTGCTTTAAATAATTTTCGTTTGATTTGCATCAAGAGACTGTGAAAACCAGTCTGAAGTTACGATGCTAGTTTCTGCTCTTCACGACGCACAAAGGTGAGAGATGTTTTGGATCATTGATCTCCCCTAAAATTCAGTCTTCGCTTTTGACACCAAACATCTTCTTGACAGGCTTTAGAAAACTACGTTTATAAATAATGACGGTTTTCTGAGCATTTAAGTTCTGCATAAAGAGCTCTAAACACCTAAAACTGTGCTCAGAGTAACATCCCCAAACATGGAGTTTTACTGGATGTTTGATGGTTCACTGAAACAATGGCTCACCAGCTCACCAGCATACCTAATGGAAGCCCATGCCCAGAACGATGCTTTGTCAGAAAAAATTACATTGGGCCAATCGCAGTCGAGATTCTTGACAGACCAGACCTTGCATTTTTTCCTGTAGGTCTTCGAAAACAACGGGTTTTGTCTCGTGTTTCGATATTTTATGCTTTTGTCAGCTAAATGGTATTTATGCTGACGTCAACTCCTCTGTTAGCTAGCTTCGCTTTGGTTTCACGTAACTGTAGAAAAGAATTGCGCTGAAACAGCTGTAAGATGACTTTATCTTGCTATTTTATTGTCACTTCTGATTTGCCTCTATCCGGAAGACCTTCGTTGGCTTTGTAGGATTCAACCCATCTCTTCTCGAATGTCTTCAACTTTTTTAAATATTTAGCAGCCGCACTGTAAGACATGCGTCGACCTTGTCCCAAGTTGGATAAGAGTCTTATTGGCTTCTTGGGGAAAATTGCCCGCTTTAACTGATTGATCCAGAAGATTCCTGGGGTTTTCTTGACGTTTAACTTTTGCAGAAAGCTTTGGACTTCTTCTATGCCAGTCGTTCACTTGGTCGGATGACACGCTGGCTTTTGAAGATCTTGGATCACTTCTACGAAATCTAAGGCCACTTTGCCAGGCAGTGTCTAAGTTCTCAGCGAATGCTGCAGCCTTATCCTGATCTGAGTAAGCCATTCCTTGAGGTCTGTTGACCGCTTGATTTGAAAGATTCTTTAGAGCTTGATTAGGAATTCGGTCTGAACCTGAGGCTTTCTTAACGTTTAACTTTTGAAGGAAGCTTCGGATTTCTTGCCTTTCACTTGGTCGGATGACACGCTGGCTTCTGAAGATCTTGGATCTCTTGTTTCCAGCCCTCTACGAAGTCTAAGACCACTTCCCCTGGCTTTGGAATAAAGATAACGTTTGCAGACTTCCACTTTGTGGAAAAATATCGGTTTTCCAACATTGAATTTGTTATGGTTCAAAAATATTTGACAGCTTGATCCAGAAGATTCTTCAGAGCTAAGTTCGGAATTTTGTCTGAACCTGAGGCTTTCTTGACGTTTAACTGTTGCAGAAAGACTCAAACTTCTTCAGTGCCAGTCGTTCGGATGACGTCTTCTACTCTGGTTCTTCCTCCTGAAGATCTTGGACCTCTTGTTCCACTTTCTCTATGAAGAGTGGGTAGAGTTCTTTAAGCGTAGTCTGGTAGGGTCTTTCTCAGCAAATGCTGCAGGCTTATCCTGATCTAGGTAAGTCATTCTTTGAGGTCTGTGTACGAAAGGATGGGTTTCCTATCTTTTCCTAGAGCTTTGGTTGTACGTCAGAGGTCTGAGGAGTTTTCCAGGCTACAACTTCTTAGCACTTGAGCTGACTTCTTAGGTGTTCCTGAAACTTAAATTTTTTTTTGACTTTCTGTAAAACTAAAACGTTTACAGAAAGCTTTGGATTTCTTCCCTGTCACTGGGTCAGATGACGCACTGGCTTCTGAAGATTTTGGACCTCTTATTCCAAGCCCTCTACAAAATCTAAGTCCACTTCCCCTGGCTTTGAAATAAAAAAAACGTTTGCAGACTTCCACTTTGTGGAAAAATATCGGTTTTCCAACATTGAATTTATTATGGTTCCAAAACATTTGACAGCTTGATCCTGAAGATTGTTCAGAGCTAAGTTCAAAATTCCGTCTGAACCTGAGGCTTTCTTGACGTTTAACCTTTGCAGAAAGCCTCGGACTTCTTTAGTGCCAGTCGTTCGGATGACTTCTTCTACGTCTGGTTTTTCCTCCTGAAGATCTAGGACCTCTTATTCCACTGTATTTATGAAGAGTAGATACACTTTCTTAAGCGTAGTCTGGTAGTGTCTTTCTCAGCAAATGCTGCAGGCTTATCCTGATCTGAGTAAGTTATTTCTTGAGGACTGTGTACGGAAGGATGGGTTTCCTATCTTTTCCTAGAGCTTTGGTTGCACGTCAGAGGTCTGAGGAGTTTTCCAGGCTACAACTTCTTAGCACTTGAGCTGACTTCTTAGGTGTTCCTGAAACTTAAACATTTTTTTTGACTTTTTGTAAAAGGTAAACTTTTACAGAACGCTTTAGATTTCTTTTCTGTCACTTAGTCGCTGGCTTCTGAAGATCTTGGACATCTTGTTCCTCTACGAAGTCTAAGTCCACTTCTCCTGGCTTTGGAATAAAGATAACGTTTGCAGACTTTCACTTTGTGGAAAAATATTGGTTTTCCTACATTGAATTTGCTATGGTTCCAAAATATTTGACAGCTTGGTCCAGAAGGTTCTTCAGAGCTTGGTTGTTCGGAATTCCGTCTGAACCTGGAGTTTTCTTGACGTTTAACTTTCGTAGAAAGCTTCGGATTTCCTCTGTGCCAGTCAGTCGGATGACGTTTTCTACGTCTGGCTCTTCCTTCTGAAGATCTTGGACCCCTTGTTCCACTTTCTCCATAAAGAGTAGGTACACTTCCTCAAGCGTAGTCTGGTAGTGTCTTTCTCAGCGAATGCTGCAGGCTTATCCTGATCTGAGTAAGTCATCCCTTGAGGTCTGTGTACTGGGGGATGGGTTTCCTATCTTCTCTTAGAGCTTTGGATGTACATCAGAGGTCTGAGGAGTTTTCGAGGTTACAACTTCTTAGCACTTGACTTGACTTCTTAGGTGTTCCTGAAACTTAAAATTGTTGTGCTTTTTGTAATACCTGAGCTCGTCGTGGATGACTCTGTTGACTTCCGCCTCATCTGATTGCAGATTGGTCTCTCTTGTCCCTTTTCCTGGCACGATTTTTCCTTCTAAACGACTCTATCAAATAATTCGGCAGTTCTTTAGGCCGGAAAGTTTTGGTCCACTTTCTCTATAAACTCCACTTTCTTAAGCATGGCCTGGTAGTGTCTTTTAAAGGTCCCTGCAAATACTGCGGTTTTATCCCGATCTGAGTTAGTTATTCCTGGAGGTCTGTGAATACGGGGGATGGGGCTTCTATCTCCTCCTTAAGACTTTTACTGTGCACCAGATATCGGAGAAGTTTTCGAGGTTACAACTTTTTAGATGTTGCTGAAACTTAGAACAATTTTGCTCTTTGAGTCCATACCTGGGCTCGACGTGGATGAATCTGTTGACTTTCGCCTCATCTGATTGCAGATTGGGCTGTCTTGTCCTTTTTCTGGCACGATTTTTTCTTCTAAACAACTCTACCAAATGATTCAACAGTGAGCCCTACCGTCTTTAGGCCGGAAAGTTCTGGTCCACTTTCTCTATAAACTCCACTTTCTCAAGCATGGCCTGGTAGTATTTTTTAAAGGTCTCTGCGAATGCTGCGGTCTTATTCTGACCCGAGTAAGTTATTTCCGGAGCCTTGTGAATACGGGGGATGGGTTTTCTATCCCCTCTTCCAACTTTTACTGTGCGCCAGATGTTGGAGAAGTTTTCGAGGTTACAACTTATTAGATGTTCCTAACACTTAGAACTTTTTTGCTCTTTGAGATCATACCTGGGCTCCACGTGAATAAGTCTGTTCACTTCCGCCTCATCTGATTGCAGATTGGTATGTCTTGCCCTTTTTCTGGCACAATTATTACTTTTAAACAACTCCAACAAGTAATTTGACAGTCCGCTGGCAGCATCTTTCAAAGTTCTTAGCGAATGCTGTAGCCTTATCCTGATCTGAGTAAGCCATCTCTTGAGGTCCTTGTATCTGGGTGATGGACTTTATATCTCCTCTTAGAGCTTTGGCTGTACGCCAGACGTCTGAGTAGTGATGTTAGATGTTCCTGAAACTTAGAACTTTTGTGGTCTTTGAGTTCATACCAGAGCTCGTTGACTTCCACCTTATATGCTTGCAGATTGGTCCATCTTGCTTTTCTTTTCTTGGACCAATTATTGCTTCTGATCAACTTCACTAAGTAATTTGGCAGTGATTCCTTACCTTCTTCCCGCTGGAAAATTTTGATCGCTGCCAGAATGAAATCTGTTAGGATATTTTCGAGTCTTTCCACCGCCGAATTAATGTCACTGTTCGGATTAATCTTTTCAGGCTCTTTCTAGTTTGCTGCTAGATACTTCCTGAATATTGTCCAGTTTGTTTTCTTGCAGGTCTCGGGAGGTTTGGGTCCGTGACCTCCGATGGTCATCAACACTGAGTTGTGGTTCGAGCTGAGCTCACTGGCAGATATTAGCTAAACAGTGTATTGAAGATCCTTCACCAGTGCCTACGTCCAGGATGTTTGGTAATCTTGTGGTGTAGTAATGATGGGTTGGTTCTTCTGGAGCAAATATATCGATTTCGTTCTGTGATAATAACCTCTTAAGTGTTCTACCGTTGTGGTTGTTTCCTTGGCTGCTCCACTCGACGTTTTTGGCATGAAGATCTTCGGCTACAATAACATCACTATTGCTTATTTCCAAGATGACTGCCAATCAGGAATAACAGAGCAAAAGCGCCAGAGATTTCTGCTCTATTTATTCTGTTATTTTATCTGGAGCCATTATATCGATTCCGTTCTGTGAAAAGAACCTTTTTAGTGTTCTGTCGTTGTGATTGTTTCATTGGACGCCCCACTCGATGTTTTTAACATAAAGATCTTCGGATACAATAACATCATTATTGCTTATTTCGAAGATGACTGTTATTTTCGTTCCTTTCAGCCTGCCCAACTCCAGTAATCTTGCAGTAAAATGGATCAAGTTTCTTCTTACGTAGGTAGCTGCACCGCCATCTGGGCCTATTTCTTCGTCTTTGGGGTGAAGAACATAACTTCGGATTTTGGGATCCTTGATGGTGTCCCTCAACTTGGTTTCGCTGAGCATTAACACATCCAAATCAAACAAGACAAGAACAAGAAGAAGCCAGACAAGAACAAGAAATTCGCGGTAATTAATTGAATCTTCAAACATGAAATAAAAATATGTAGTTAAAAAATAATATTATTTTTCTTGATAAAGCTTCATTTTGACCAAATCATTGAAAGCAGTCGTTTTTGCCATATTTATTCTGTGTTTTAAGTAGTCCTTTGTCTGACGCTATTCTAGTATAAAATTCCGGAACTAAGAGTGCATTTGGCTGCCAAAAACGCTGACTTGCACTATTCGGAATTTCCGAAACATTCGACATGCTAAATTCCATTTCTTAGATCCACTTAAGATAAATGTGCCAATCATATGCCCTCGGAAACACATAATACCCTTCCGAATGCGAAGAGAGGTAAATGTGAACGAATTTTTGCGCAAACTATCATCGATGTATTGGGATGATTTCCAAGGCAGTTGGTGGGTTTGCAATAGAAAGTTGACAAGTATAAAATCGCGGTAAAATTATTGATGTCCCTTGTATACCACCGTTAGCAGAGTACCGTTCCATTGACATGCAATTAGCTACGGAATGGTGTACACCTTGTTCAAAAGGCCATTGTTAAACTGTTACAATGGGAACCTCTTTACAACTACTCCACAACAGATACTCGTAAAACGATTATTCACTGCTTTGTAAGTAGACCATTAACACCCCGATCTAAGGGTAGATTTGACACTGATTTTATTCCTTAGATGTGAAGCTCTTTTTATATTTAATTTGACATAATAAGCGCTAGGAAGAAAGTGTTTTTAATTATCGACTTGTAAATTAGGGGCTAGCATTTTTCTCGATATTTCGAGCTTGAAGGCAAAGTATTCGATTTAAAATTTAAATTTTGAAAAAACTATTACAATTCTCAAATTCAAATTCATATTAGAATCAAGTATTTGGGTCTTTGATTCAAAATGAGCTAAATCTCTAGATTCAAATTCTGGTAATATATTGGTAAAATAGTGGTAATACATTGGTAATATATTGCTAAAAACATTCATGTTTTATTGGCTTTTCTTTCTCCAGTTACTTCCTCCACGATTCTGGATTTTCAGTAACCTTCTGTTAAGGTTTGGCAATCTCTTATAGATTGGCATTCTATAGGAGTAAACATGAATGAAAATTACATTGCTTCGCAAGAAGACACAGAAAATATACTGCTATAAACTGAAAATTTCGATTTTTGAACTAAAAACTTTCTTAGGCGCATTGAGTGATTTTGGATAGGCGATAAATTTATGGTTTTGCGTGATCATCACGCGTCACCATCACGCGTTACCATCACGCGTTACCAACATGCTCTATTGGTAACATTAGAGCATGTTTATAACACAAATTAGTGTGATGATGATGTAACACTTTCAGTTTACCTCCTATGAAAAATGGTTTAAAAATTTTGCAGTTAGATGCTGAAGTCAAAATGTGAGGGGTCAGTATCAAACACAAAAAGCTTTGAAATGAAAAAATAAACAGTATTTATTGAAAATTTTTCATATAACCACCTCTGAAATTAGTACATCTTTATTAATATCCATGAAACTCTACAATGCTCAAATAAAAGTCATCAACTGTGATGTAATTCTTTGTTGGAAGAGAACGTCGCGAACTGACGTGAATTTGATTGTTTTGGTTGATCACTTTGACGTCTTATTTATGCGAAAAGATGAGGCAAAAAAAATCCTTTAGAAAGTTATTTTCTTTGATAAATTTTTCATTTGGACACCCGATTTAGATAAATATATAATGGATATTAACTGAAAAGGGTAGTAAGTTAATAGACAGGAGCATCCTACCAGAAATATGAACACACTAAGTGCTATCATGCAACCCTTCCAACAAAAACATTTTATTAATCCTTTCCTTTAGAAATTATTATTCCATTGTGGCTGAAAACAATGGCACTTTGATTCAGTAATTCCGGTTCTTTTCTGAACTTAATGCGGAAAACAGAACTCGCTGAAGTATAATTATGTCTCATATTTTGTCACTATATTAGGAAACAAAGTCCGATCAGATAGACCTATTTCTCGGTTAAATATTTTGTATTTCCACGCGACCACGATACAACAACCCCCCGATAACTCGGCATATACGATAAAATAACGTGTTCAAATGTTTTTTGTGCCGTGCCCCTATCGTTGCATAAATAATAAAATCTCACCTATTTATGTAAGTGGAGGCTTTGACCCCAAATTGTTTTGGCTTTAGGACAATTTAAGTGATGAAAATTTTGAATTTAAAATCTAACTGAGACAATTAAAGTCTTTTGACTTTAATTAAAGTTTAAGTTTTAATTTAAAGTTTTTTGACTTTTTAAATAATGTCAAAAAAACTACAAGGGTAGTTTCAGGTAATATTATATCAAAAAGGTTTATTAAAAATTTTGTAATTTCGTCTATAAAAGAATTTTTTCTGCAACGGACGGCAGTTTGTATCGAGGTTTGAATAAGAGTTAGATAAAACAGTAAGTCAAATTCCAATTGACTTGAGGTTGAGCTGAAAGGCTTTTATTTGGCATTGGCCTTTATTTAAGGTGTTTTCCTTAGTTAGCCAATCCCACGAGAGTTGCAATTCCAAACGTTTTGCCAAAACCGGAAGCTTCCAACCATAAGGTGAGAAGAAACACTAAATCTTACGTTTCAGTAGTTGCAGGTAGCTCCAAATTATCCATTTGGTTTACAGATGAATCAAAGACAGCACATGGGACTGGAGTGGGAACTTATGGCCCTAACTATAGGATCTCTAGTCTTGAGAAAAGTCTAAACTGTTTTTCAAACTGAAATGCATGCAATAGAACTCTGCGCCTACGAGTGTCTTCGAAGAAACCTTAAAGGAACAAAGATCTACATTAACTCTGACAGCCAAGCGGCAATAAAGGCTCTCAGCAGCTGCATTGTCAAATCCAAACTGGGACTGTCAACAAACTCTAAAGCAACCAGCTAAACACAACAGGATCAGCCTTAAGTGGGTGCTAGGGCACAAAGGAATGCAAGGAAATGAAGCTGCGGACCAACTCGCTAGAGAAGGATCTGCATCGTCATTTCTTAGACCTGAACCAGCTTTTGGTTTTTCTAAAAGTCAACAATGAGGTCAAAAAATGGAAAGCAAAGTCAAGAATTTCCCACTGAAGATCATATCCAGGACTACGACAGGCGAAAAGATTCATATCTGCAACTCTTGCAGAGTTAGAACTCAGAACATGCGAATTAAGGATCCTAACCTGCCTCTTAACAGGACATTGCCCTATGAGGTACCACCTCAAGACAATTGGTGAAGCTGAAACAGACCTAAGTCGCTTTTGCGCAGAAGCTGCGGAGACTGCAGAACATGTACAAGTACGATACGCTTCAAAAGGCACATTCAACTCGGATGGGCGCCCTTAGACCCCTCAGATGTGGAAAAACTCAATCTTAGGTCCATACTAAACTTCTACAAGAGTTTGAACCTGGGAACTACATAGATCAGGGTATGCACAAAAGATTTCCTTGGGTCGAGGTGCGAGGTCGACGAAGAGAAACACGAAACGACCCATATATCATCTTATCTAATCTTCAGTAGTTGCAAGGAGCTCCAAGAAGTATTGCACCAAAAAAAAATAGTCTGCAAGATGCATCAGTTCGACCATGATGAGAAAACAAATCATAGTCGAACTGATGCATCTTACAGACTATTTTTTTGGTACAACCCTTCTTGGAGCTCTCTCTCACGAAAAGACCCATGTATAATCTAATCTTCAGTAGTTGCAAGGAGCTCCAAGAAGGGTTGTACCAAAAAAAAATAGTCTGTAATATGCATCAGTTCGACGATTATGAGAAAACAAATCATCGTCAAACTGATGCATCTTACAGACTATTTTTTGGTACAACCCTTCTTGGAGCTCTTTCTCACGAAACTACCCATGCATAATCTAATCTAATCTTCAGTAGTTGCAAAAAGCTCTAAGAAGGTTTGTACCAAAAAAAATAGTCTGTAAGATGCATCAGTTCAACGATGATGAGAAAACAAATTATCGTCGAACTGATGCATCTTATAGATTATTTTTTGGTACAACCCTTCTTGGAGCTCTCTCTCACGAAACGACCCATGTATAATCTAATCTTCAGTAGTTGCAAGGAGCTCCAAGAACGGTTGTACCAATACCAAAAAAAAAGTCCATAATATGCATCAGTTCGACGACTATGAGAAAACAAATCATCGTCAAACTGATGCATCTTACAGACTATTTTTTTGGTACAACCCTTCTTGGAGCTGTTTCTCACGAAACGACCCATGCATAATCTAATCTAATCTTCAGTAGTTGCAAGGAGCTCCAAGAAGGGTTGTAGCAAAAAAAATAGTCTGTAAGATGCATCAGTTCGACGATGATGAGAAAACAAATCATCGTCGAACTGATGCATCATGCAGACTATTTTTTGATACAATCCTTCTTGAAGCTGTCTCTCACGAAACGACCCATGTATAATCTAATCTAATCTTCAGTAGTTGCAAGGAGCTCCAAGAAGGGTTGTACCAAAAAAAAATAGTCTGTAAGATGCATCAGTTCGACGATGATGAGAAAACAAATCATCGTCGAACTGATGCATCTTGCAGACTATTTTTTGATACAATCCTTCTTGAAGCTGTCTCTCACGAAACGACCCAGGTATAATCTAATCTAATCTTCAGTAGTTGCAAGGAGCTCCAAGAAGGGTTGTACCAAAAAAAAAATAGTCTGTAAGATGCATCAGTTCGACGATGATGAGAAAACAAATCATAGTCGAACTGATGCATCTTGCAGACTATTTTTTGGTACAATCCTTCTTGAAGCTGTCTCTCACGAAACGACCCATGTATAATCTAATCTAATCTTCAGTAGTTGCAAGGAGCTCCAAGAAGGGTTGTACAAAAAAAAATACTCTGTAAGATGCATAAGTTTGACGATGATGAGGAAACAAATCATCGTCCACTGATGCATCTTACAGACTATTTTTTTTTGTGCAACGGACTAGTCCTTGGTTACCTTCAAAAACCGAAATGCAAATCTTGTTCCTTGAAACCAAGAAAGATTAAAAAAATATCTCTCTGAAGATAATAGCTTGGCCATAATTGTCTTTGACGATAATGTTATTTAAGCTATGTTTAAAAATAACTATTTCAGTTTATTTCACTTTGAACTAACCTTGAAAATTTCCTGTTATCTTAAAGTTTTATGACTTCATTAGAGTTCTTTGAATCGGGCTATCATTATTAATATTACTATGGGGTCGGTCATCCCTGCATCACTGAAGCTTTCGCTTATTGTGCCCCCCCCCCACGATTATCTCATAATAGGCCCGTTCTTTTGAAAAATTCCAGTACCTCCTTTATGGGTGTTTCCACTATTTTCTTTGGTTCTCTCAGAGCATTCCCAAAGCTGGAATGTCTGTCCCTTGCCAGAGCCGGACATTCGCATAATATGTGTTAAGGAGTCTTTTCTTCCTCTCCACACCTTCTACAAGTAGAATTTTCTTTTACGCCAATTGTTGTAAAATGTTTCATTGGGGCACAGTGTCCCGTAAATAGTCCAACTGTCCACCTGAGCTGATTTTTGCTTAACTGTAATAGTTCTCTGGCTCTCTTTTCTGATGGTCCGTCAATGAACTTCCGCGATTGCCTCAGACCATTGACACCCCCTCCAGTGAGTGCTGTGTTCTTTTCTTAGGAGTTTCCTTGTTACCTCTTTTGCCGCTTTGTAGGCAAGCGAACAAGTAGGCTCCGGCCCTGCTAGAGGAAACTCGGCTGCCCTTTTTTTGGCTAGAAGGTCTGCTCTTTCATTTCCTTCAATTCCCCGATGGGCCTCAACCCATCGGAGTATAACTGTATTGTGCTGTGCCAAGTTTTTTTAGCTTATCAACACAATCTTTGACCGTACTAGAGCTTATTTCATAAGCTCTCAGCGCTTTTAATGTTGCTTGGCTGTCGCTGTAGATCACGATTCTCTTATTTTTATAAGACCTCTTTATCATTGCTTCAGCACAGGCTGTAATTGCAGTAACTTCTGCCTGAAATACGGTTGCCAAAGATCCCAGGTTTATGTAGAATTCATTTCCTGGTTCTTTGCTGGTTATTCCCGCACCAGTACTTATCTTTGTTTTGGATCCATCTCTGAACCAGATTGATCCATTCTCTCTTTTTGGTTGTACTAACTGAACTCCCCTTTCCGGTATTACTACCCGGTAGGGTCTGTGAAAGTTGAGGATGCTCTTTGTTCTGTCCGATGGCATACTTAACGGTATGGTTCGCACAGATCCGCTTGAATATTTCTGTATGGGGGATGTTGATCTAAGTGATTCCATTCCATACCCGGCTGCTGACAGGGCCTCCGCCTCCACCACCAGATGAAGTGGAGGCAGACCTAGCAGTGCTTCCATGGCTGCAGTGGGCGTTGTTTGCATCGCCCCTGTTATTCCTAAGCAAGCTAATCTTTGTACCTTGTTTAGTCTGATAATACTTTCCTTTTTTCTGGCTTTATGCCACCAGATTAAAGAATCGTATGTTACTGTGGGTACTACAACCTTGGAATATATCCAATGGACCATCCCTGGTCTGAGTGCCCATTGTTTTCCTATCATGCATCTACAGGCGCATAGGGCCTTAGTAGCTTTGGCAGTAACTTTTTCCACGTGAGCACCGTAGCTAAGTTTAGGTATCTAAGGTAAGTCCCAAATATTTAACTTCCTTACTTAGTGGAATTTCTTGTCCTCCTAAACTAGGCCTCTTTTTGTCATTAGGATTCCTTTTTTTAGTGAATGCGACTATCGTGGTTTTCGCAGGGTTCACTGTTAGTCCCTCTGCTGAACACCACCTTTTTGTAACATTTAGTGCCCGTTGCATTAATGCTGATATGAGCTATCATATTACCTTAAAAGTATAGTATTGTCTTAAAGTGTTACGACTCCTTATTCTAGGAATCTTAAAGTTCTTTGACTTGGGCTATCATATTATATTAAAAGTATCATATTGCCTTAAAGTTTTATGACTTTTTATTCTAGGAATGTTAAAGTTGCTTTACTTGGACTATGACCTTGAAAGTATCGTGTTGCTTTAAAGCTCTTTGATCTGGACTATCATATTACATTAAAAGTAACGTATTGCTCTAAAATTCGATGACTTTTTATTCTAAGAATACTCAGGTATCATGTATCATCGTTCCTTGAAAGTATCTTGTCTCCTTAAAGTTCCATGACCCCAGAAATATCATATTACCTTGAGTCTATTGTGCACGCGTCAGAATTTGTATTTCCCGCCTTTTTGTGGTCCAGAATCCTTCTAGGTACACCACTAAAGCGTTAGAGCATCCCTTAATGGGGTTTAAAAATTTTTTTTGGCTTCAGGGGGCAAGATTTGTATTTCAGTTCTTACAGACTAATCTTTGATGCCAAACTGTGTCGAAGGCCTTGGAGATATCGAAGAAAATAGCTCTTATTACCTGATTTTAGTTAATGCAATGAGTGATTTTTTCAACTACTCGCAGTAGCTGGTTCGAGGTAGGTTCTTAGGGTATCTACTGAGAACAGAGAGTATAGAAGCGGCGCCAAGGCATAATCTTGAGGTACGCTTTACTACAACCTATACTGGTGGCGAAGGTGGGACAGGAACTATCTAGTTCCTGTCCTACTTTCGCTCTAAATGAAGCTGGTGCAGGAATGACCTTACCATTTGAACGATCGTTAGAGGAAATGATGCATCTTGTCGACTAATCCTTGGTACCAAACTGTGTCAAATGTCTTTGAAATATCAAAGAAAGTAGCTCTTATTATCTGATTCCAGTTCATGCAGTGATTGATTTTTTTAACCGCTCGAAGCTCGTAGGTAAAGCGCATTAGTTATAATCCAAATTGTTCCTTAGGAACGATGTCGCGATCGGTGATAATGTTCTGCAGAAGCTTCTTCAAAGTTCTCTCTGCCACCTTACCCAAGTTGGATAAAAGACTTATTGGCTTCTTGGGAAACATTTTTTGCTCTAACTGTGTTAGGAATGAAGATAACGTTCGCAGATCTCCACCTTGTGGAAGATACCGGTTTTTAAACGTTGTTGAATTTATTATGACTCCAAAGTAGTTGACCGTTTGATCTGGAAGATCCTTCAGAGTTTGATTAAAAATTCCATCTGAACCTAAGGTTTTCTTAACGTTTAAGTTTTGCAAGAAGCTTTGGATTTCTTCTTTGTCACTTGATCGGATGACATGCTGGTTTCTGAAGATCTTGGATCTCCTCTACGAAGCCTAAGGCCACTTCGCCAAGCGGTGTCTAAGTTCTGACTTTATCCTGACCTGAATAAGCCATTCCTGGAGGTCTGTTGACCACTTGATCTGAAAGATTCTTTAGAGCTTGATTAGGATTTCCTTCTGAACCTGAGGTTTTCCTAATGTTTAAGTTTTACAGCAAGCCTTAGATTTCTTCCCTGACACTTGGTCGGATGACACGCTGGCTTCTGAAAATCTTGGACCTCTTGTTCCAAGCCCTCTATGAAGTGTAAGTCCCCTTCCCCTGGCTTTAAAATAAAGGTAAGGTTTGCAGACTTCCACAAAGTGGAAGTCTGCAAACCTGTTCCAACCGGTTTCAACCGGTTCCAACCGATTTTTCAACATTGAATTTGCTATGGTTCCAAAATATTTGACAGTTTGATCCAGAAGATTCTTCATAGCTAAATTCGGAATTCCGTCTGAACCTAAGGCTTTCTTGACATTTAACTTTTGCAGAAGGCTTCGGACTTCTTTCGTGCCATCGTTTGGATGACGTCTTCGACGTCTGGCTCTTTCTCCTGAAGATCCTGGATCTCTTGTTCCACTTTCTCTATGCAGAGTAGGTACACTTCCTCAAGCGAAGTCTGGTAGTGTTTTTCTCAGCGAATGCTGCAGGCTTATCCTGATCTGAGTAAGTCATTCCTTGAGGTCTGTGTACGAAGGGATGAGTTTCCTATCTTTTCTTAGAGCTTTGGGTGTATGTTAGAGGTCTGAGGAGTTTTTGAGGTTACAACTTCTTAGCACTTGAGCTGAATTCTTAAGTGTTCCTGAAACTTAAAATGTTTGTGCTTTTTGTAATACCTGAGCTCGTCGTGGATGATTCTGTTGACTTCCGTCTTATCTGATTACAGATTGGTCTGTCTTGCCCTTTTTCTGGCACGATTTTTCCTTTCAAAAAACTCCACCAAGTGATTTGACAGTGGGCTCTACCTCCTTTCCGCCGGAAAGTTTTGGTTCACTTTCTCTATGAAGTTTAACTCCACTTTCTCAAGCGTGGCCTGGCAGTATCTTTAAAAGTTCTTAGCGAATGCTGCAGTCTTATCCTGATCTAAGTAAGCTATTTCTTAAGGTCTGTGTACGGGAGGATGAATTTTCTATCTTCTGTAAGAGTTTTGACTGTACGTCAGAGGTCTGAGGAGTTTTCGAGGTTACAACTTCTTAGCACTTGATTTGACTTCTTAGGTGTTCCTGCAACTTAAAAATTTTGGGCTTTTTGAGTTCATACCAGGGCTTGACGTAGATGAGTCTGTTGACTTCCGCCTCGTCTGATTGCTGATTGGTCTCTCTTGCCCTTTTTCTGGCACTATTATTCCTTCTACATAACTCCACTAAGAGATTCGACAGTGAACCCTATCTTCTTTACGCTGAAAAGTGTTAGTCCACTTTCTCTATGAAGTTTAAGTCCACTTTCACAAGCGTGGTCTGGTAGTATCTTTTAAACTTCTCAGTGAATGCTGCAGCCTTATCCTGATCTAAGTAGGCTATTCTTCGAGGTCTGCGTAAAAGGGGACGGGTTTCCTATCGTTTCTTAGAGCTTTGGGTGTACATCAGAGGTCTGAGGAGTTTTCAAGGTTACAATTTCTTAGCATTTGAGTTAACTTCTTAGGTGTTCCTGAAACTTAAAATTTTGTGCTTTTGAGTTCATAGCCAAGCTCGTCATGGATGAGTTTGTTGACTTCCACCTCATTTGATTGCAGATTGGTCTGTCTTCCTCTTTTCCTGGTACGATTTTTCCTTCTAAATAACTCCACCAAGTGATTCGACAGTGGACGCTACCTTCTTTGCTCCGAAAAGTTTTGGCCCACTTTCTCTGTGAACTTTAAGTCCATTTTCTCAAGCATGGCCTGGCAGTATCTTTCAAAGTTCTCAGGAAATGCTGCAGCCTTATCCTGATCTAAGTAAGCTATTCCTTGAGGTCTGTGTGCGGGGGAAGGGGGATTGGTTTCCTATCTTCTTTTAAGGCTTTGGTTGTACATTAGAGGTCTGAAGAAATTTCGAGGTTACAACTTAAAAGTTTTGTGTTTTTTAAGTTCATAGCCGAGCTCGCCGTGAATGAGTCTGTTGACTTTCGCCTCATTTAATTGCAGATTGTTCTATCTTGTTCTTTTCCTGGCACGATTTTTCCTTCTAAACAACTCCACCAAGTGATTCAACAGCGGGACCTACCTTCTTTACGCCGGAAACTTTTGGTTCACTTTCTCTGTGAAGATTAAGTCCACTTCTTTAAGCGTGGTCTGGTAGTATCTTTCAAAGTTCTCAGCGAATGCTGCAGTCTTATCCTGATCTAAGTAAGCAAATCCTTGAGATCTGTGTACGGAGAGATGGGTTTCCTATCTTCTCTTAGAGCTTTGGGTGTACATCAGAGATCTAAAAAGTTTTTCAGGTTACAATTTCTTAGCACTTGACCTGACTTGTTAGGTGTTCCTGCAACTTAAAAATTTTGGGTTTTTCGAGTTCATACCTGGGCTTGACGCAGATGAGTCTGTTGACTTCCGCCTCATCTGATTGCAGATTGGTCTCCCTTGCCCTTTTCCTGGCAAGATTATTCCTTCTAAATAACTCCACTAAGTGATTTGACAGTGAGCCCTACCTTCTTTACCGGAAAGTTTTGGTCCACTTTCTCTGTGAAGTTTAAGTCCATTTCCTCAAGTGTGGTCTGGTAGTATTTTTCAAAGTTCTCAGCGAATGCTGCAGCCTTATCCTAATTTTAGTAAACAATTCTTCGAGGCCTGCGTACGAGGGGATGGGTTTTATATCTTCTCTTAGAGCTTTGGGTGTACGTCAGAGGTCTGAGGAGTTTTTAAGTTTACAACTTCTTAGCTCTTGAGTTCGCCATGGATGAGTCTGTTGACTTCCGCCTCATCTGATTGCAGATTGGTCTGTCTTGGCTTTTCCTGGCACGATTTTTCCTTCCAAACAACTTCAACAAGTGATTCGACAGTGAACCCTACCTTCTTTCCGCCGGAAAGTTTTGGTTCACTTTCTTGAGTCCACTTTTTCAAGAGTGGTCTGGTAGTGTCCTTTAAAGTTCTTAGCGAATGCTTCAGCCTTATCCTGATCTAAGTAAAGTATTTCTTGAGGTCTGTGTACGGGAGAATGGGTTTTCTATCTTCTGTTAGAGCTTTGGGTCTACGTCAGAGGACTGAGGAGTTTTCGAGATACAACTTCTTAGCACTTGACTTGATTTCTTAGGTGTTCCTGAAACTTAAAAATTTTGTGCTTTTCGAGTGTATACCTGAGCTCGCCGTGGATAAGTCTGTTGACTTCCGCCTCATCTGATTGCAAATTGGTTTATCATGCCCCTTTTCTGGCACGATTTTTCCTTCTAAACAACTCCACCAAGTGATTCGATAGTGGGCCCTATCTTCTTTCCGCCGGAAAGTTTTGGTTCACTTTCTCTGTGAAAATTAAGTCCACTTCTTCAAGCGTGGTTTGGTAGTATCTTTCAAAGTTCTCACCGAATGCTTCAGCCTTATCCTGATCTAAGAAAGCTATTCCTTGAGGTCTGTGTACGGGGGATGGGTTTCCTATCTTCTCTTAGTGTTTAGGGTGTACGTCAGAGGTCTGAGGAGTTTTCGAGGTTACAACTTCTTAGCACTTGAGTTGACTTTTTAGATGTTTCTGAAATTTAGAACTTTTGTGCTCCTTGAGTTCATACCTGAGTTCGCCGTGGATAAGTCTGTTGACTTCCACCTCATCTGATTGCAGATTGGCCTCTCTTGCCCTTTTCCTGGCTCGATTTTTCTTCTAAACAACTTCACCAAGCGATTTGACAGTGGGCCCTACCTTCTTTACGCCGGAAAGTTCTGGTTCACTTTTTTTGTGAAGTTCACTCTGAATATTGCCCTAGAGTTTACCTTCCTGGGGAAATCTTTTACCTTAGATAGGTCGACTTTTCTATGGACGTGCTCATTTCTAACAAACCATGGATCATTGCTTGTCTCAGAAAGACGTTCTGGAACACCCAGAGTTTCTTTGTCTGATTATTGGAAGCCTGTGACCAAGCTACAGATGCTTAGGTCATCGCTGGTCTTATGATTGATGTGTACACCAACAATTTAAGATCACTGGGCAGTTTGGTATTTCTACCCACCATTGCTAGCAGCGGCCCCTTTAGCATTTCAGCCTTCAGTCAGTCGTTTGGTCAGTCTTTTGACTCTGAAGATCTTGGACCTCTTGTTCTACTTTCTCTATAAAGAGTAGAGACATTTCCTCAAGCCTGGCCTGGTAGTGTCTTTCAAAGTTCTCAACAAATGCTGCAGCCTTATCCTGATCTAAGTAAGCAATTCCTTGAGGTCCTTGTATCTGGGGGATGGACTTTTTATCTCCTCTTGGCTCTTTGGCTGTACGCCAGAGGCCTAAAGAGTTTTTAAAGTTAACACTTTTTAGGTGTTCCTGAAACTTGGAAATTTTGAGCTCTTTGAAGTCATACCTGAGCCCGCGGATATGTCTGTTGACTTCCGCTTTATCTGCTGCTTGCAGATTGGTCCGTCATGGCTTTTTCCTGTCACGATTTATCCTTCTGATCAACTCCATCAAGTGATTTCGCAGTGGTTCCCTTAGTTTCAAGGGATAAAATTCGTGTATCACTTTTTGAAGATAACCAAGGTCCACCAAAGCTATTAGAGGTAGAAATGCACCTTGCAGATTTTGATGTTCTTGAAATAATAGTCCATTTAAAAGGTTCATAGGATGACACATAGATGGAGTTACTAGAATTTTCTCCATATAATTTTTATTTAGTACTAACCTTCAAACGACACGTGTATAAATTTGACAGTAATCTGACTATTGATTCGCGAGTTATAGCATTTTGTGTGAAGCAACTTTTGTTATTGAAAAAAAAAAAAATGAAAAAAAGTGAATTTCGAGTTTTGATAAAGCATTGCTTTTTGATGAAAAAAATACAGTGAAAACCAAACAATAACTTGATAAATATTATCCGAACTCTGCTTCATCGAGACAAATGGTAGAGAAGTGGATTGCTGAATTTAAACGTGGTCGTACCAACACAAATGATGCAGAGCGCAGTGCACGCCCAAATGAGGCTGTTATTCCAGAAAACATTAAAAAAATCCACAAATTGGTTATGAACGATCGCAAATTGAAGGTGCACCAGCCAGCTGACATTGTAAAGATTTTAGATGGTAGGGTTTTTACCATTTTACACGGACATTTGGGTATGCGAAAGCTCTGTGCAAAGTGGGTGCCGCGTGAGCTCACAGTCGACCAAAAACAACAACGAAACGATGCTTCAGAGGAGTGCTTGGTGGTGTTAAACCGCAATAAAATGGAATTCTATTGTCAATATGTGACAATGGATGAGACATGGCTTCACTATTACACACCAGAATCCAAAAGACAGTCAGCTGAGTGGACAGCAGTCGACGAACCGACTCCAAAGCGAGCAAAGACGCAACAGTCGGCCGGTAAGGTGATGGCTTCTGTATTTTGGGATGCAAACGGAATAATATTCATCGACTGTCTCCAAAAAGAAACCACCATCAATAGCGACTGTTACTGTGGATTTTTTGATCGATTGAAGGCTGAAATCGCAAAGAAACGGCCACATTTGCAAAAGAAAAAAGTGTTGTTTCACCAAAACAATGCACCGTGTCACAAATCGATGAAAACGATGGCAAAATTAAATGAATTGGGCTTCGAATTCCTTACCCACCCACCGTATTCATCAGATTTAGCTCCCAGCGACTTTTTAGTGTTTTTAGCTCTCAAGACAATGATTGTTGGAAAGAAATTTGAAGTCCACTGATGAAGTAATCGCTGAAACTGAGGCTTATTTTGGCGAGAAAGAGAAATTGTACTATTGTAACGCAATGTAAATAGATGAAATAGGATTTAGAATAGAATTGTAGAATTTAGTAAATAAAAAAAGTTTCTAGAAGGATCTGATAAGGGGAAAGCTGGCCGCGATAACGAAACAAATGGCAGATAAGCGTTCCAGAAATTTCGGCAAACAATAACCCTCATCTGCCGAAAAGTTCTAGAAGCCGGGGGCCAAAACTATAAAAGGCGGTCAGCTTTCCCTCGAGTCAGTCAGTTAGAAGTCAGTGTAGTTAGTGGCTTAGTAATGAGTTACTGTTCAGTTGAAGTGTGCCGAGTTAATTTGGTAATAAAGTGGGTATTATTCACACGTGGTAATCAATTCGAACCGATAAGCCCGTAACACTATAAAAGTGGTATCTAAAAGTTGGAAAATCGCTATACTCGTTGTATCGTCCTCGAAGGCAACTATGTTGAATAATAAAATCGAGTTTTGTTAAAATTTTGTTTTTTTCTTACTCATCTTACGGACTTATTGAATGACTTGGTAAGCTATTTAATCGAGTTTAAAGAAATGTACTGATTCGTGGTAAGGTTAAAATTTCAAGTTTTTGGAACATCTATTGTTTGTTCCTGGAGTGAAACATTGTATTAAAAAAGTCTTTGAAAGCGATAAGTTGACATTTACAGGTTCGCAGGATTTATTAATTTTCTTATTTCAACTATATCCGATATTAAATTCGCCGCAGATCGCAGCTCGGAAATATAAAAAAGTCTTCCTCTTCCAATATTCATGCTCGATATCATTTACATTTCATAAATTTAAAAGTTATCGCCGTGGAAACTTGCTTCGGAAACATGTTTCTAATGAAGTGTTCGATTTTATGGGTCCCTTCGAAGTGCTAACTTTGGAATATTTGGAAGTGTATTTGGTTGGATATATCAATAATGCAGATTGTCAAAACTCGGTTCATGTTACTTTAACTGAAAAATAAGTACAGAATTTGGCAATAAGCGCGTCAACGTTTTAAAATAGGACACGAAGAAACGTTGCAACTACTAAGTTGATTTTTCACTTTAAGATCCTTATTGACTCGCCTTGAATTTAAACAACATTTTGTTATTTTAGCTGATGGGGCCCAGTTTGTAACATATTTTAATTGTAGTGGTCAACACTGACTTTGTCATCACACGCCTTCTGGTAGTTAATTATGTTTGAACTACCTACCCCTCCCCAGGAAACCATACTTATTTTTTTCCAGCACCCCCAGTTTTCTTGTGACCACGTAAAATTTATTTTTGGAAATGTAGTCTACCCAAATACTCTTCGTTTTTATTTAGGTCCATATATTATTTACATTTTAAAAAAATTTATCATAAATAAAACATAACATCATGGTCATATTAATTCTTCATTTGAAGTCTTTTTTATCATTAAAATTTGGATACTTTTTATGTGAATGGGATATCAGGGATTTAAAAAATCTCTATTAGAAAAAAGTTTACCCTACACGTAAATCCTTTATTTGTAAATAGAAAACTGTAAAGCATTTACACTTGTAAAGCTCTCTGCTATATTTCTGCCACCATTTCATATCAAATTAGGCTTACCAAAAATTTTCTCGAGGGGATGGGTCCCAATGAAAATAAATTTTTATATTTCAAAGAGAAATTTCCCAGAATGAGTGAAGTAGTAGTAGAAGTAGTACTAGTAGTAGAGCCCATTAAGAAAATTAATAAAAGACTCATTGTTCAAAGAAAAATAAAATGGTTTAAAAAAATCAGCATAAAGATGCTTCAAAAATTTAATTGAACATTTTTTGGTTTACCATAAAAGTGACATCTAAAGATATTTGGTTAAAAAACTTTCAATGGAGTATAAACTTTGGGTTGTAATATGGGAATCAAGATTCATTTTTTAGACACATATCTTGACTTTATTCCTACGAATTAGGGGGCTTTGGGGATTTTAAGTGATAAGAACTGATAAAAGCTTCATGTGGAGATTCCAATGATTTATCAGGGTAGATTAAACTCAAAGGCGCCGATGTATACTATTGCTTAATCAAGAGGGACCAATTAAAAGCTAAATAGTCTAGAAAAACAAAGATTATAAGTTCTTAATGAACATTTTTTGTGTTATATTTCTGGAGATCCATCATTTTTCAAACATTTAACAAACAAATGTCGTGGAAGATAAAACTTTTAAAACTTCTTTATTTTAAATCACAACAACTAACACTATTAAAAAATACAAAAGAAGTTCATGTGACCTGACAAAACTTCAATTTTGTTGACCAGTGTTATTATTTAAATAAATGGAATTGTTTAGTTATTTGTTTTTCAAAAGTAAACACTTTCATTTATTTAATTAATAATTTATTATTTTACAAACTTGGCTCGAGCTAAAATAAAAAACTGTGTAATATATGGTATATCACGATATATCACTATACTTCAGCACAAAGTGAAAAAAAGTAGTTTTCCCACCAAATAGTCTCCATCTCGATTTGGTGCAGTTAAGACATTGAATTGATCGTTTTTTCACATCAGTGCATCCTTGCATAGACATAATTCTCACTTCTAGTATTACGTGATTACTTTTGCCCCTCTTCGGTGACATTTTCAATTGCAATATACATCGGTTTACCTTTGTTAGTTTAATAGATATAAAGTGTTGTGGAGAGCTGGATTATAAAAGGAATCCTGTTGTAATTTTATCGGCAACAATAAAAGAACCCCACGAGTGAGAGCACGATTGTGTTTGAAAATGGTCGATGAAGAATCCTTCGGTAATAAAGGATCGCCTTTGACGTAGTTTTGACACTTTACTAACCGCACGTTGCGACGACATAAAATATGTTCGGCATTATTCCCAGATAAGCATCTAGTCGCGATATGAAATATTTTCCAGTTTATATTCTGGTCTATTGGAACGGGGAAAAATCCAATAACTTCCCAACAAGTTGTCGAGATCGGAATAATACAGTATGGATGAGCGATAGCGGAAATATTTCGATATTTTTTTCTGCAGATCAATTAAAATGTTAGAAGCATTGAGTGACTTCCACGTCAGTTGAAGATTCAATTAACTTAGGCCAAACATGGTTTAAATTCCGCTCCATACCTTCAATGAATTTAAACTAAACAGTTGCATAATGGAAGGTTTCATTGCCCTTTAAACCAACTGAATAAACATCGTACACTTCATTAAATTTCGTCAATGCAGCTCAAGTTGTAATCTACCCCGTCAAATTTTAAATATTCATATTTCTCATAGCTTTCGCCTTTTAACTTCGAGGGCGCATTATACCTTCTTAAAGGACAATAGATTGTTGACAGTACTTGATAAATTATAATGGATTACATCTAATTTAAGCCACCAAACAAATAATTACATGAGTGAGCGACTCCAATGCGAAAACTGCCTACGAATGAGTGGTTTGTACGGGGGCCCCCTCGTCACCGATTCTCCTGTGTGCGACACTTCATACATAACAATTCTGACTGACAGGTACTTAAAGACTCGCACAAAGATGAGAACAAAGGCGTACTACCGGTTATTACGTTATGCCTTTAAAATCGTGTACAAATTCATGAGGTCTAACTTGATTTATTGCTGATTTATTTGCGAGGAAACTTGAGTAGATGGTGGTCTGGTTGAATAATGCTGGAAGATGACACCAAGCAAAAATCCCATCCTTGGATCGTTGAAAACGAATGACGTTGAATTTTACTTTGATACATCTAAAGCTTGAAACCAATCAGTGGCGGCTGGCGTATAGGAAGCACCCCCAATTTCGCTTAGGAATTTTTTTTCTAAAAATTTTCTGAACACTGTTCATGACACAATTTTTGTAGAAATTTTAAATTTCTTCTGATTTCTTTTTATAGACATTTTAGGTTTCTTTCACGAAGTTACGACATTTAAAAACCTATTTTATTTTTAATGTTCATCAAAATCACATTTTGAAAGCCTAATTTTTGTAAAAGTATTGGGAAAGAAATCAATATTTCGAGCAGGAATTAAAATGTTAAGAAAAAAACTTAACTTTCTTTGAAAATGTCAACATTTTAAGAAAGTAATTACAATTTCAAGAAAAAATCTAATTCCAACTCATTTCGCATTTTACTATTTCTGTAAAAAATAAGTTAATACGGTATCTTGGAATTTTTACCTCAAAGCTAATTTTGTATAAAAATTTTGAGTTTTTTCAGATATTTTGATTTTTTTAGGAAATTTTGGTTTTTTCTGCATTTTTCTTAAATATTTTATACAAAGAAATTTTCTCGAAATTTCCATTTTTCCTAAAACTGTTGTTCTTAAAATTTCTTCTAGAAATTCCAGCTTCTCCACACTTTTCTTTGTGTACCTCGAATTTGCTTCAAAAATGTAAAGTTTTTTCACGACACTGACAATTTAAAGTTATTTTATTTTGTAGTTTTCACAAAAAATGTTTTAAAAAACCCTGAAAGCTCTTTAAAAATTTCAACATTTTGGGAAAAACAAAAAATTTTGACTATTTTCTAAAGATATATAATTTTTTTTTTCAAATTTCGATTTTTTTCTAAGAAATTTTGCTTTTTTCCTATGAAATTTGTGTTTTTCTCTAAACATTTTATTCAATAATTTTTTTTTAGAAATTTTGACTTTTTCTGGAGATTTTGTTTTTAAAATATTTTTTTTGTAAAACTGTTATTAAAAGTGACATTTTTAGTTTATTGATAAGTGAACTAAAAATTGACTTTTATAATGACACGTGACAAAAACACTTTTAACACTAATGCGAAAAAGTTTTTTCGCACTAGTGTTAAAAGTAAATATAGCAGTGTTTCCCAAACTTTTTTTGCCCTAACCCGGTTGTTTTTAATATTTTCCCTTCGCCACCCACTAAAAGATGTTTTAATTATATCTTAATGCTGGAAAGAACTAATCATTTGTGAGTATGAAGACAATTCTGCAGTCTGGTATTTTATTTTTGTGGTCCGCTGCCGGGTTGTGACCCACTGTTTAGGAAACACTGATATATAGCAATATGCAATATAAAATAGAAAGCTGTACTGGTAAAATTAGAAAGATATTTTTTTTTGGTTGAACGGACTGGTCCAACAATATTGTGTTTCCAAACATTAAAACATTCAAAATAGTTATAAATTATTTATTTATAATATTAATATTACTATTACAATCTGAACGGTTACTTATTTTAGTTTTCCTGAGAAGTAATTGCAGAGGTATTTATGCAAAGTAATTCGTGCAAAAACCAAGACGGATGTTGCTTTTAGTCTTCATAATATAAAACAAAGATTTTTCAATATCATCCAGTGTTAATTTACAAAATTCTTGAGAGCGACAGACTCCAAATAATCCAAATACTGACGCAAATTTTTACTGCATATTTGGTGTCTGGAGCTTTATTCAAAAAAATCTTGTACGCTGGTTTTAATACTTGCTTATATCCTAGTTTGATTTAAAAACTAGCTTTTATCATAGAGAGATTCCATAACTTAGAATTTCCTTCGGCGTAAACCAAAAATATATTTTTAGTGAAGTTATCCGCTAGATTCTTTATTTCATACCATCATATTTTTGTCCCGATTTCTGGAGCAATAAATCTCAGTTGATATATTTGCTATTTCTTCAACATCAGATGGAATAATAAAATTGCTTTAATTTCCAATCTTTTCTTCAAAATTCATGTTTATTAGCCATAAAATCTACAATATTTTAGGACAGGTTCAATTGTGGTTACTAATTAACATTAAACAACTTACAATTGTTTTACTTAGTTACACTCTATCCAATACCTGACTTGATTGTCAGATGTAAATGTCAAATATGTAATTCAACACGCAAACAATAAATCTAAAATTCAACCCTAGGGACAGCATTTTCTCTTTTAATTTAACAGTTTTACAAAAAATATTGTATGATACACTTGTTAAAAGTGATTTTATTTTGTTCGTGGGGTTGCTCCACTCGCTACGCTCGTTCCGCAATACTCCCCACTCACAAAATAAAATGTCACTTTTAACACTTGTATCATAAATAACTATTTTTTGTAGAAGTTTTAATTTTTCTCTAATTTATTTTGGAAATTTAAAAGTTTCTTAACGAAATTCTAATATTTTAAAGTTCATTTTATTTTGTAATTTTGATAAAAAACTGAAAATTATTAAGTATAAATTTGGAGAAAATAAATTTCAAATCTGAATAAAAATAAGAAAACTTTCGAAAAAATATTGAAATTTCAAAAAAAAATGAACCTTGTAAATTTCAACCTTTTTTACAATTTAATATTTCTCTAAAAAATTACTACTACTGTAGGACCAAAGAAAATTCTGAATCGGAATTTTCAATTTTTTTAGAAATGTTAAATTTAATCTTGAAATTCGAATTTCGATAAAAAAAATGGAAATTTAAAGATTAAACTCAAAATATCAAGAGAAAGCAGATCATATTTCTAGAACAAGTTGAAATTTCTTTATTGCAAACATTTTTCAAAAATAATAACATTTTCGGAATTAAAGAAAAACACATTTTTTTGAAATAAATTGTCAAAAATATTTTTATAATTCCAACATTTCTAGAAGAGTCTCAAAATTTCGAAATTAAAATGTATTCAAAATGTTGAAAAAGTTCATTAACAATCTAGTGCTATAATTTAATTTTTTTCTAGTAATTTTGAAGTTCCAGAGAAATTTCAAAAATCAAATATTCCCGCTTAAAGCCAATTTTTTGTGATTAAAATTCAAATTTTGGCAATTTATTTGTATTTAAAATGATGCAAGTTTTTTTGGAAATTTGTTTTAAAATTTTGCACAATTTTAAAAAGAAAATTTTTTGGTATTAATTTTTCAAATTCGAGTGTTATTTTTCTCAAAAAAAGTAAATTTAAAAAGAAAAACATTACCATTTTTAAAATATAAAGCTAAAGTTATTAGAAAAGTCGATTTTTAAAAAAAAGTCAAATTTTAAAAAATTTTGAAATTTTCATAGAAATTCAAATTTGTAAAAGAAAATAAGGATTTCGAAAAAAAATTTCAATTTTTTAAATGGTCGACATTTTTAATCATTTTGGGGAGGTGAATAAAAGACGAATTTTTGGAAAAATATCGATATTTAAAATAAATTGCAGAGTTTTTAATAAAATTTTCAAAGAAGCTGGATTTTTTGAATATTGGAAAAAACTCAAAATTATAGAAGAATTCCTAGTCATCAAAATTTTTGATAATTACGAATTCTTCGATTCAAAAAAGTTGTAATTTTAAAAAGGTAAAATTTTGAAAAAAATCGAAATTTTCAATAGTTTAAAAACAATCTTTTCTTTTAATTCGAAAATATCATTGAAAATGTTTAAAAAAATGTATAAATAAAATTTTTATAAAAGTTCGAACTTTTCAAAAAAAGTCAAGTTTTTAAAAAGCGTCGAAATTTTGAAAAAAAGTGGAAGTTTTGAAATGGAGTCGAAATTTTACGAAATATTAGTCAAAAATTTCAACAAAATGTTTTAAGAAATGTCTGACTTAAAAAAATATACAACTTTCAAATAAAGATCGACATTTAGTAAAAAATGTCAAAATGTTGAAAATAGTTGAAATAAAAAATATAGTCAAAATTTTTAAGTTATTCAAAGATTTAAAATTCTGGAAAATGACCAAAATTTTGAAAAATTCTAACATTTCAAAAAAGTGCAGATTTAAGAAAAGGTTAAAATTTTCAAAAAAGAAAGTCAAAATTCGTTGACAAGGCAAAACTTTTCAAAATCTTTCAAATTTCCATAGGAACACAACATTTTGCAAAAGAAGAAATTTTCAAAAAGAAAAGGTCGAAATTTTATAGTGAAATTAAAAAAATATGAAAACTTGCAAAAGATTTGAGAATTTTTATCGAATTTACGAAATATTTCGAAATTTTAAAAAAGTTTCAATTTTCAATAGTTGGGAAATTTGCATTCAACTTTTCAATCTAAACCAAAATATTCGAAACCGCAAAATTGAAAACAAGTGAAAATTATCAGATAGATCGAGGTATTCAAAAGTTGAAATATTGAGAAGTTAAAATTTTGGAAAAAGTTTAAATTTTTGGTAGTTGAAATTTTGATTCAAAGCGGAACATTTTAAAAGTTGAAATTATTAGGTCAAAAGAATTAAAATTTTGAAAAATGTCAAACATTTCATAAAATTTAAAAATAAATCGAAATTTTGAAAGAATTTCGAAAATTAAGAAGTAGCGAAATTTTCAACAAAAAAATAAAAAAATAATCGAAACTGCAAAAAAATTCGAAATTTTAAAAAATAATTGACATTTAAATCGAAATTTTTAATAAAAAAATTATAATTTTCCAACAAAAAAATTAAAAACAAAGATATAATTTGGAAAAAACTCGAAAATTTAAGAAGTCCAAAGTCCAGTTTTTGAGAAAATTTACATTCTCAGAAAAAGTATGAATTTTCAAATGGTAAAAATTAAAAATATTTAATAAATCATTTTCAAAAAAAATTACAAAAAGAAACAGAACACCGAAAAGTCTAAATATTTACGAAAATGTGGAAATTTTTAAATAAGTATTTACAGTTTTTCAGAAAAGTTAATACTTTAAATTAAAATAAGGTCGACATTACAAGAAAAAATCTAAATTTTGCAATACAGTCGAAATTTTGAAAAAAATCCAACCTTTCCAAAAACGTGACATTATCAGAAGTTTTCATTGTCAAGTTTTCAAAGAAATCTAAAATTTTCGAAAAGTAACGTTTTGAAAATGTCGAAATTTCTAGTCGAAATCTTAAACATAAGCAGCACCCCCATTAATTTTGGCTACAAGCCGCCACTGAAACCAATGGCAAGGAATCGAATGATGAAATACAAACACAAGGATTATAAGAAAGGAAGATTATAGAAGAAGAAGATGGCTGCTAAACCTAAAGAAATGTCTCGGTTTTGAGGTCAAATACCCAAGATGTCAAAATTCTAAAGTGTATACAAACGTTTTCTATTCAAAAACTCACTACTTCGTGTTAAAATTAGGATTTCTTTTTTACAAATTTTGAGTTTTTCGGTTTGAATTTTTATTTTAAATTTGAAATTTAAGCTTGGAATTTTTGAATTCAAATTTTGATTAAATAAATCGTAATTTCGAGTTGCTCCTCAAAATGCTCCCTTTAAATTTCATTTTCGAGAAAAATTTCGATAATTCAACTTAATATTTTGACTTCAGTGGAATTTGTACTTTAATTGAAATGGAAATTTCCAAAGAATATTGTTTTAACATTGGAAATGTTTATGTTGAGATATGGGGTGAAGTTTCGGGTTTTCGTTCAAGCTTGAAGAACAAGGTGTCGGTCGGTCGGACATACTCGGATCGCCAGTCGAGCGCTCTCGGCGTCGAAAGGCCGCATAAAAACTATGAGAGAATATTAAGTTTACAGTTCACCGCAGTGCACCATATTCGTTTAATCCAGTGACGTTTCATTGGATAAGGCTATCAGCTATGGATATTAAGAGTATGAAAAATAGCGAAAAGTGTAAGACATATTGAGAGCGTAAAAAACGTTTACGAGAGATTGAAAATAGAGAATCTAGTGAGTTAAGTACGAAAACACCACTAACAAAAACTGAACACAGTAGGCGGTATTGTGAGCATGTAAAGATGCGCAAACTTAAAGGCCCTTTAGTGAGGGGTTATAATTCCATTATTATGCTGTAAACTCTTACCTTAAATCCAATTCACGTACTGTCTTGAATTACTCAGTAAACGAATGTGGTAAAATATCTGCACTTATAATTTTTAGGGCTCAAATAAATGTAAATTACTTTTACAATAAAGTTGACAAATTTTTGCTTGTAGATTAAATATATTTTAATATTTCATTGTTTTCGCTTTGTATTAAAATATTTCTTTCAAGAGCCATGAGCATAGATGCCTTAATATTATTTTGATTTAAATTATTTCGTAGTCTATTTGGTTATACGAGTATATTTCAATTTAAAAAATAATCTTTCAGAAGAAACTTGGCTAATGGAAACTGTAAATTTAGAAAAGATAAACATTGCAGAAATAACCTTAAAAATAGAAAAAAGTCGAAAGAAAAATATTTGAATATTCAAGTTTTCACTGGAAATCTCAGGTCGAATACTAAGGTCGAAAATAAAAAAAAATAGTTAAATAAGGCCAAAATTTTGAATTCAGAAAAGTTGCGAGAAAAATATTAAAAAAATAGACAATTTTAGGAAAATATTCCAGGATTTCAAAAAATTCATAATGTTCTAAAATTTCAAAACATAGGTCAACATTTTGAGGTTAAAGATAAAACTTTGCAACTAAATCAAAATCATTTGAAAAAAATTAAAATATTTCATTCAAAGTCAAGATTTTAAATAAATGACTTGTGTTCTTAAAAAAAAGAGTCTTGATTAAATTTAAAACCTTAAAAATATAAAATTAAAGCTTTAACACAGGTTGAAACCTTTATTGTAAGAGTAGAAAGTAAAGTTTAAATTTTGGGATTTTAAAATTTGAGGCAACCCACCACTCATGATTTAATAAAAAAGGGGGTTTTAAATTTCGAAAAAAAAGTTGACGTTTCAAAATTTCTATAAAAAATCCTGAGTTTTCGATTTTATATATTTATAATTTAAAGAATTTTTTAGGCTGAGGTCAAAATTTCGAAAATAAGTCAAAATCTTTAGAAATATTTAGAATTTATTATTTAACATAAAAATTTTAAACAAAACATAAATATTTATTGACAGTTCAATTAAAATAAATGACATTTTGAAAGGTTGAGGAATTTTGTGAAAAAGTCATAATTTCAAGAAAATACGCTATATTTATTTTTTTAATGCAACAACTTGGGTTAGACTCGCAAGACTGATGTTCAAATTTTGAATTCGTTTGAAATCCGAAGTTTTAAGAAAAAACACAAAAATTGCAAGTTTGATGTAAAAATTTCAAAAAGTCGAAATTGTGGAAAAAATTTATTAAATTTCGGAAAAGTCCAAAATTTGTGTTTATAATTATTTTGAAAGCATAAACGCATAATTTTGTAAAGAAGAGTAAAAATTTGGAGAGAGTACTCCAAATCTATTTTTGACAAGTTTTCGACATTTTGAGTTTCGTTCAAATGAAAAAGTCAATAAGTTGACGATGAAAATTTTTTAGGAACGTAAATCCCAAAGAAATTATCAGTGATTGACAACTGCAAGGTTTTAATACATTTGAATTGCTATCATAACAAACCTTCTGATGGAAAATTCTCATTTTTTGGATGTAGAATGGAAATTGTTACTCCTCTAGACTGTTTTATAAATTTGTGTATCTTAGTAATTCAAATCATCGTAAAAACGTGAAAGAAAATAGATTTCTGGAGGATTTTCTTTAGATTAGAAAATCTTAACCTCGCTGGATAAATAAGACGTCAAAATTACCCTTGAGGGATCAACCAAAATAATCAATAAGTAATCGAGTGCCGGGTTCGCTACGTTCTTTTCTAAAAAAAAAGTAGAGCACACTTGATACATTTGAACATCCGATAAAACTGTAACTGACATAAATTGAAATGTATTATTATTAAACGGCGCGAGTATAATTAAATACCATATATGTTGCTAATTTAAAGCCGCTTCCCATTTTCGTTTTTAGATTCAAGTGTTCAGTTCATTACGACAAGCGTATTTTTGATATTAAGAAATTTCATTATCTTTGCGATTCTGTGGAGGGAGATTCAAGTGACGTTATTGAATCATTGTCAGTATCAGCTAATTATTATTATTAATTAATTATGCAAGATCGCTTTAAAATAAAAGAACAGGTCCAACTGTCCTAAACATTTTTTAATTCACAAAAACCACACAACCCGGTCTAAGACAACTAATTAACTGTATTAAAGGTTTTAGAGCTTTCGGCAAAAAAAGGGAAATAATTTTATTTATTCCCATAATAGCCGAAAAATTAAATGATCATGCAAAGCGAAAATGGCAATCAGTACAACCAGTACAGCTCTAGTTCTAATTAGAAATAGGTGCAGTAACTTTAAACAATGTCCAGCGTTGTTAAATCCAGGGTGTCGAGCAAACATCATTACTTCAGCATTAATTAAAAAATTGTAATTTTCTTTAAAAGAGTTTGAAGTAATGTACCATATGGATCAAATCACATCTAAACGAATTCACGTGTGATCTGGAATAAGATAAACAAAATCACAGAACCAACCTCAATTTTTAAGATTGATAAATTTGCCATTCAACTGCCCTCTAATGTTTTTTTTCGATGATCCTGATTTCAATTCGAAATAATCTAAATAGATTCATTAACTGAAACAAGTTTATTTTGGGAGTAATTAGAAATTCCATTGAAATTTGAAAAAATTAACTTCATTTTCAAGAAAACAAATTGGTTTGAATGCAGCTGGTCATTTAAAAGTCCATTCAAAGGAACAAAAATATGACATGCAATTCGCCCAATCAATAATACAAGAAGATTTCCGTTCCGTTTCTAATTTATCCTATTGTACTGTCAAGTAAGATCACCAAAATGTACAGAATGATAAAAAGGGTATCCATATGACACCGATTTTCAACGAGTTTTATGGCATCAGCAAAGAAGGACTTATTTAAACTTTCTGTTTAATAATGGTAACTTACGGCACCACTTGTGCACCCTTTTTTGCAGCCCGTTTCTTAAAATAGCAAAAGAAGCTGAAGAACAATTCCCATTAGAAAGTAAAATAATCAGTCGCAATTTTTATATGAACGACTTATCAACAGATTTGATCTCAGCTAAAAGTGTTAGTAATTTTATTCAGCTATATTTGTGTCCTAGTGTAAACGGGCAAGGGAATTTAGTCTCAGATACCTGAGATTTCTATTATGAAATAAATCTCTAATCTAAACGCACTCTTAGGGTTAATTCATCTGATCATTAAAATGCTAAACTTATAATACAATATATAGGTCCTTTTTATTTTCAGAGATATCGGCTGTGGAAATGTTAACTAAAAGAGCCTGTATATTATTTAAAATTTTGTTTGGATCAATTCTAATTTCAGTACTACTGAGTAATAATGTAAGATCCCCGTAATTATAAGTCTATTCTTAAGCTTTATATCTGTAATTTTGATCATTTCTTGCAATTGGTTTGCTATTTATCATATTATTAGAATTTTATTGAAGCTGCAAGACTTCAAGGGGGCTGGAATGTTCCGATTTCTTTATAAATTCTTTACCTGCTAAGGGATTGTCGACCTCTTACTTCTAAATCTTGGCCCTGTGATAAGTAGATCATATATCTTGTTTGTAAGCGGTAGCTAACTGACTTCAATATAGAGTAGTCAATAGACCATAAACAGGAAACTATATTTTTTAACCGCTGTGTAGTATGAGGTGCCGTTCAGGACATAATAATTTTTTATGAATATTTAATAAATCAAACAATTTATATTAAATTTGAAATTATATATTATTTCTTTCTTGCAGTATATTTAATTTCAATGAATATGGATATTTTAATCTTCTGTTAAAAATTTTATATAAATATTCTTAAATATCTCTTATAAAGATTTTATGTGATTTCAAAAATATTTATATAAAGTGTGATATATCAAACCACCGTAGCTGGGCGCTAGAAGCGCTGGAACTTAAATTAAGGTTTGAAACTTTTTTTATTTTATTATTTATTTATTTATTATTATTTTGTTATTATTATTATTATTATTAGCAGCATGCTGTCACTTTTTATGTCAGATTTTAGTGCTATTGATAAATATGTAAATATAATCAAGATTCAGGTGGCGACAACGAAAAATAAAATTGATATATAAATAATACCATACTCCATGCCCGATTCGTGCGGCTACTATCGCCTCTCACGGTCGTTTCATGTTTCACAGTTTATATAAATATTTTTAAAACCACATAAAACTTTCATATAAAATATTTAAATAGATTTATGTAAAATTTCTATCAGGAGAATATAAATATTCATTTTTACAGAAATGAAGTATATTTCAAGAACGAAACAATATATAATTTAAAATTTTACATATATTGTTTGATTTATTAAATATTCATGAAAAATAATTATGTTGTGAACGGCGCCTCATAGTGTACTGGTCCTTCGAATATTTAACAACAATCAATTTAAATACCCGAATAGTGATCGGCATCGGCAGTTCAGATTTCTAGCCCAATATTCGGAATGCAGTAGACCCGTCTAAAAATGTTTGGAAGGTGTTATCGGAAAATCAATTTTGGCGAACTATAAAGTACTTCTCCCTTATAGTCCGAAACTTTTTGAAAAAGAGCATCTTGTAATCTGAATAATTACATATAAAAATGATGAGATAAAATCTATACTTAAGATTATACAATATTAAACTTCACGAATTAAGCAACAACAAAATAATAATAATAAATAACACAAGGTTTATTACAGAATTAACGTAATACGTATTGTTGTAAATCAATACATATTTTATATAATTATTATTATTTACTACTTCGAAGATACATAGATAATTGTCGTGGTGAATTACAAGGGATGTCGGATAAAACAAGGGTCTTCGTCACTAAGATTCTAGCCTTAATAATCTAAATAAATAAAGGTTTCATATTTTAACACGATCGGTAAAGAGGTTATGAAATGATTAATTAAATTATTTTTTATAACAACTTTGAAAGTCTGCAATTCGAAAAGTAAACATTTTTTATTAATTTTTTTTCGTAATTCGTATTTATTTATCATTCCGAATCAACTGCCAACGTTGTCTTTGAAATTTGTAAATACCCTGTATAACCTTGTATGTTAAATAAAGTGTTAATTATGTTTCTATTTGGTGTTATCATTTCCAATGTCTCCGTTGGTTGCAAGGATTGCGAAATCTGTGAATTTTTTTTCTAAGTTCCTGTCCAATTATTCTGCATATTTTAAACTTTTCTGTTTTTTAATCAGAAACGTCGATTAGAATCAGTAGTACAATGCAACTCTAAAGCAGTGTTTGCTTAACCTTTCTTTGGTAGCGAGATGACAAAAAAAAATACCGTCCACATGGCTGCCCCACAAATCATTTTCATGACTAAAAAAGATTATTATTATTCATTTCTGAATTTTTATCATCTCATATTTTGGCGACACACTGGGGACCTTACAACGACACATTAGTGTCGCGACACACCGGTGCTCTAAAGGGTTACAATTATGCACCTAGTGTGGCTGCCATGCGATGCCTATCAACGGCCTCCACGGGATACGTAGAAGTAAACTACAGAACACCACGCTAAAGCTAGCCCGCGGTGCGGTACGCCGCTCCGCTGAAGCGATGTTGCCAAATGGTGGGTACGAGTCAGAGTTTGAAGTGTGTATTTACGGTTTATGATGCTAAATGCGTAGGTACCGGCTGATTTGATTGCGATTGCTAATTGTGCCGCTTACAGGTCTAACTGCCAATAGTACGGCTATTCACAAAGAGATAGCAGTACCCATTCTAGGGTCTAATTATTAATTTGTAAATTTGGATTTAAACAATTTTGCTGAGAAAGTAATGAACACTTTATTTCTTTAAAAGATCGTAGAGCGGATGTTGTTTAAAAAAATATTTTTTTTTGTGTTTTTGTAGAGTTTAATTAGAACTTTGTAATAAAATACATTTTATCTTCAAATGCAGTTTTCATAAAAAAGTGATATAATTTTATTCCTATGAAAGCAAACAATTTTAATTAAGTAATCTAGAACCGTAACCAGGTGCAACCGCACAGAGTACTTTAAGGGGCTCAGAAATGTCGATAATGATTTTTTTTACTCGATGAAAATAATTTAGAGATGATAACCCAAAAATATTTTGGAGGCTATAAGATGTTATATAAATTTAATTCGTAAAAATACTATTAAATATCACAAATTTTGTATCACTTTTGTTTCTCTTAAGTTTAATACCTTGCTATGGCACTGGAGTCACCTAAACTCTTAACTACTAATATTTTTGCATGGGGCATCGAACCTCTATTTTTTTCGTTCCGGTGTTTGATTTTCCCTCCGGGAAAAAATCATATCGGTTCCGTTCCGGTTTTCGTTCCGACAAAAATAGCGGTTTTTCCGGTGTTCAGTTCAGTTCCAGCTTACTAATTTTTTAATTTTTTAAATTTTTTTATTTAAATTGATTTTCTAACATAATTCAGGAAATGTTCTCCCTCTTTTTAAAATATTACAGCATATAACTTCTGTGGTAATGCTTAAAATTTGAAGGAAATATTTCTCGATTTTTCGAATTTAAAAATTTCAAGCTGAAACTTTGGATTCTGGGTTGATTTTGAGTTCAAACTTCAAACCTCCAACTTTATAAAAAAAATCAGCTGATACCAGCGCATTTGCCTAGGTAAAAAAAAAGGAGAAAGGATCCTTTGGTTATATACTTTTGAAAGTTTCGACTTTTCTGAATTCTGAAGTTTCAACTTTTCTGAATTCTGAAGAATTTTTATTGAAAATTTTGACTTATTTTGAAAATTTCGACAATAAAAACCCACTTTTTGACAAAGTCGATCTTTTCCCGTTCGACTTCCAAATTTTCGAAATTTTAACTTGATTTCGAAAACTTCGACGATTTTCAAAATTTTGATTTTTTGAATATTCCAAATTCTTTCAAAGTCTTATTTAGTTGGTTTTGATTTTTTTAAACATTTTACTTTTATAGCTTTCGTTCTTGTTAAAAATTTTATATTTTGAAAATTACAATTTTTTTTGAATATTTGGAATTGATCTCGAAGTTGTCTGACCTTATTTTTGTAAATATTAGAAATTTCAGACTCAAAATTTCATCTTTTTTTGCAAATATAACTAATTTTAAATTCGATTTTTTCAAAACATTTCAATTGTTTTTAAAAACTTAAATTTTTTCAAAGTTTTAACTTTTTGCAAATATCGACTCTCTCGAATGTTTGTTTTTTTATTCAACTTTTTTCAATTTTCACTTTTTCGCAAGATACTGACTTTCTAAAAATGATTACTTTTTTTAAATGCTGCATTCGATTTCAATTGAAAATTCTTAAACATTTTTCGATTTCCTTAAAGCATTTCGTCTTTATATTTTGAAATCTTTCAAATTCAAATGTTCCTTTTTTTAGCTTCCACTTTTTTCAAATGTTTAATTATTTTATTAATCTCCAGACTTTTTCAGTTTGACCTTTCTCTAAGATTTTAATTTATTTTCCAGATTCTGAATTTTTTAAAAATCTTTATGCATAATTTCGATCTTTTCTCCAAATTTTAATTTTTTTTTCAAAATTTTGATTTTTTTCTGTTAATTTAATGATGTTAAAAAACTGACTTTTAAAAACTTCTATCCTGTTTTTTTTTTAATTTTTGACCTTGGTCAAACTTTTGACAATTTCTCAAAGCTTTGATCTTTTTTTGAAAACTTAGATTTTTTTTTAAATTTCGACCTTTTCTTGAAGTTTCGGCTTTTATGTAGTAAACTGAACTTTTATTTGAAAAATTAGATTTTTCTTTAATTTTTGTTTCTTGAAAAATTAAATTTATTCTGAAAATTCCGACATTTTTAGTATTTTCAAACCTTTTCCAAAATTTAGACTTTTTTTGAAAACTTCGACCTTTTATCATCAAAATTTCGACTTTTTCCCGAAGCTATAACTTTCTCATAATTTGATTTTTTTTTTTTGGAAAATTTACTCTTTTTTTCAAAAGTTTTGATTTTTTATATAATGATTATGATGAAACATTCTTTTTCAAAACATTTACCTTTTTTTTAAAAAATTTCCACTTTACCTCAAAATTTTTACTATTTCTCGAAGTTTTAACTTCTTTTTTTGATAATTCCGACCTTTTCCCGAAAATTTTCACTTTTTTCAAAATTGCGAATTTTTGAAATATTTGAATTTTTTCAGGATTTTAATCTTTTTTAAAAAGTCTTACTTTTTATCATCAAAATTGGGACTTTTTTCGAAATTAAATATAGCTTCATCCAAAATTTAAAGTTCTTTCGAAATCTCCATTTTTTTTCAAAAGTTCGAGTTTTTGTGATAACTTTAACATTTTATCAAAATTCGCTTGTCTCAGATTTTTTTTAATTTTGGTGAAGAATCTGGGTTTTCCAGTTACCAATTTTTAAATTTTGAACGAATTCTACAAAAGGAATTCAAGATTTAACTAAATTTTGATTTTAAAGCTGCATAAATTCAAAACAATCTAAACAAAAATCGCAGCTTCGAGGCGGAAATCTAAATTTTAAGAAAAAAGTGAAATATAGCGTAAACAAAACCAGATAAAAATTGGAAGTTTAAATTGGACATTTTCTAACATGTCATTGTTTCAAATTTACCCTTAAAATTTCGTCTTCAATTTCAAGATCCTGGCTTTAAATTGGAATATAAATGTTGTATTTTTCTCTTGAAATTTTGATTGAAATTCCGAATTTCTAGAAAAAATTAGAAATAGCAAGATTTTATTACAAATTTTGAGATTTTGGGATGTTTGATGAAGTGAGCGCAGCAAAAAATCGTTAGAATTTGAAATATCGAGAAAAAATTGGCATCTTTAAATTAAAGTGAAATTTGAAGGAAAAAATTCAAGGTAACTCGAAATTTTTATTAATAACTTCAAAAAACAAGGGTATTGTATTATAAAAGGGAAAATCCAAGTTTGACTGAAAACAAACAAAATTTGAGTGTTTATTCTAAAGAAAAAGTTGGAATTTTATGAAAAATTCAAATTTGCAAATAAAATTGCCAGGAAACTGGGCTTCAATGAAAAAGACTTCACTGCTTGAGTCCATATTTACAATAGCACATAAAATTTGTATTCTAAACTTGAAATTTTATAAAAAGAAAAGAAATATTTTGAGAAAAGGGTCCAAATTTCAAAACAGAATCAAAAATTTTGAAAAATGAATATTCAAGTTATACAACTTAAAATTCAATTTGACTTAAAATTTTGAGAATAAAATTAACATTTTCCTAGAAAGAGTGGAAATTGTAGGTTTCTAATTGAACTTTCAAAAAAATGTTTTTTAAAGTTAACTCATAATTTTCAGATGAAAGTTGCACGAATTTGTGTAAAATTTTAAAAAGGAAATTTCTAAAAAAATCCCAAACTTTAGGGTAAAGTAAAAATTATTTTAAGAACATAGAAATTCAACGAACCGAAATAAACCGTTATTTTTTCCGGTTCGGTTCCGGTTTTCCTTACTAAACAAAAATAACGGTTTTTTTTCGGTTTCCGGTTTTCGGTTTAGTTCCGGTTCGAAGCCCTGTTTTTGCATCTGCACACCCCCTGTCAAAAGGTCACCAGCCGCCACTGGCTTTGAAACACTTTTTTATTACTGTTTCGCCCTAAAAATGACAACATTAAATGTTCCTGTAACCTTTTCAAAAATCAGTCCTTATTAGTATGTTTCTTCAAGCTCGTTTAAATAGCTTATTTCAAGCGATACATCAAAATTTGCAACCAAAACATTTCTACCTCTAATAGCTAAAAAGATGTAAATTAAATGTTTAAAAAATTTAAAACTTTCATTTTATCAAAAACCAGTGCTCATTGGTTCATTTCCCTAAACTCTTTTAAATAGCTTAGTTCAAGCAGAATACAGATTTCTGCAATCAAAACGTTTCTACATCTGAAAAGATATAAAATATAAGATATAAAATTTAACGTTCCAAAAATTTGAAAGTTTTAATGTTACTCTGCTTTGACAGCAGTCGAAGTAGTCGATGCCCCTTCAAACTCCATGTTATTTTAGGATATCTCGTTGTGGCTTCAATTAAACTGAGTAAATGTACAAAACATTTTTGGTCTATTCTTAAAAACGTCCACAACGGCCCTATTGAGTCCCTAATTCATTAAATTTTAACTGCCTTCTCTTTTATCGAGGTCTCGCTCACTAACATCTATTTCTATATAAATAAACAGCTACTGCTATATAATATAAGGCTGCTCATCCTTTCTTTGTGATTGTCACCTGTACCAGATTCCAATCTCAAAGAATAACAACAATTTCATAACACAAATAACCCCCAAAATTGACAGATCGAAAATCTAAACAAAAACGTAAGTAAATTTCGTAGTAGGTAAAAGGTAATAGTCTCTAGTAGGGAGATGCCTAGACGTTAAATTGTAGGTTTGTGTTTCGCGCGAGGCGTGTTTTGTTGTTGTGCTTTGTTGTGTTGTTTTGTGTCTTTATGGCTCGTATCTCCCTTATCTCACACGATGCATTTCAAATTGACACCTGCCAGCCTGTTAGAATTTCTCCAGCGTTTTTTCTTTTCTAATATAGGCAATTTTCACTTACGGAGGCAATAGGAATAATAACTAATTAAATTAAAACACAATTTGAATAATTAGAGGAGAAAGGTGGTAAGTAGGGAACTCCATTTTGTTTTTCTGGCATAAAATTCTTATTTTTTATAATATTGACAAAAAACAAAAGTCAAAACGTTTTTTGATTAATAGTTTATTTATACTGAATAAGACAATTAACTTCCTGAACAGAGATAGACAGAGAAATACAAAATTCATGAGAAGGTGCAATTTTGACTTGGTGGAAAACATGTTGGTAATATGGACTCCCTCAAAAATTTGTTTATATTTGTTCCTATATCATGCTATGTTTAAAAAAAGATTGACTGTCTCATCATCTTTTGAGTTGGGTGGTCTTTAGGGATGCAACATCGTTCAAAAAAGCATCGAATGTTTAAACCACGACATTTTTGTTAAATAAAACATCGATGTCTGAAACATCGGCATTCGGTAACATCGATAATTTTTCGATGTTTTCTAAATATTTAATTGCGGGTTTGAGAAGGCAGAATTACGAAGGTGTAGAAAGAACATCAGTTTAAGAAATTTTTTTTTATAAATTTCAAGTTTAACGTTAACATTTCGTCTTTGTTTCTCGAAAGTCCGAGATTAAAAGTGAACTTTTGACTATAATTTCGAAATTTGGACTCTAAGTTCAAAATTATGACTTTTATCTTGAAATTTCGACTTTTTTCTTGAAAATTCGACGTCTTTATCGAAATTTCGCCTTTACTCTTGAAATTTCGACTTTTTTCTAGAAATTTCGAGATCAAAGTCGAAAATGTCGGCTTTCATAGCGATACAGATAAACTAGACACTGTCGAGAAAAAAGTGAAAATTTCGAGGCTGACCTCTATGGTTGACTTACACAGATGAAGATTACAGTAAGGGTGTATTTGGTAATTTTAGTTGTAAACAACCCAAATTTCGACTTTTTCTTAGAAATGTCTATGTTAGAATTGAAATTGGAGAAAGAATATCAAGAAAAAGGTCGAAATTTTGAGATTAAATCAAAATTTTGAGATTAATGTCGAAAAGTTGACTTTAATCTTAGAATTTTCAAAAAAGGTTGCTATTTTGAGTTGCTATCTTGAGAAGGGAACTCAAAATTTTGCCCTTAAACTGGAAGATTCCTAAAACTTTTTTTTATTGATGTCCTTTCCAGGCCTAATTTCATTAATTATTTGTTATGAAATGACAATTATTTTTTCTCTCGAATTCTGACTTAAGCTATATTTTATTTTATTTATTTATTTGATCCAAATTTTGGCTTAAAACTTAAAAATCTACGTTTTTAGAACCGAAGATTACGTAGGAAGGGTAAAATTTTCAAAAAAAGTGGACATTTCAAGATTACAGTCCAATATTGGAAAAAACATTAAGATTGAAAAGTGAAATTCAAAATGTTATGAATTTCCATTTTAATTTCAAATATTTATAAAATATGATCGATTTTTCGATAAAAATGCGGAGTAAATTACGGGTTTAAAGAAAAAATTCAAATTTTGGGAAAAAATTAAAATTTATAAAAATACAATTTGGTTTAATACAAAATTTTGGAAATTTGAAAAATAAATGAATTCGAAAAATATCAAAATTTTTAAAATAGCTAAAATTTTAAAAAAGCAGTTAAAATTTTGGAAAAATTTAAATAAGGACTGAATTTTAGAAAATGTTAAAATTTTCATAAAAAATTTAAATTTTGAAAAAAGTTCATTTTTTTTTCAAAAAAGTCGAAATTCCTTCAAAAAGGGCCAGACAAAATTTTCTAAAAATGCTAAGCCCTATGAAAATCGGGAAGTGAAGTCTTGAGAAAATATCGAATTTTGAAAATTTTGTCAAAAGAATTCGAAATTTTTTAAAATACGAAATTCTCGATAAATATAATAATATAATAATAAATAAATCTCGGTAAATTTTCGATAAAGTTGAAATTTTAACAGCCGAACTTTGAATCAAAATTAAATGGTCGAAATTTAGAAAAATATCGACATTTTAATAAAAGTCAAAATTTTTATATTTCAGATTTCCAAAAATGTCGATATTTCAAAATTGCAACTATTTTCAAGAGAACATTTTGAGAGGGATTTAAAAAAAATATTTGGAAAATTAGTTATTTATAATTTTGAAAAATAGTAAAAATGTCAAAAAGGAGAGAATTTTAAAACGTCAAATATTGAAAAATATCTAAATATTTTTAAAAAATTTGAAATTTTGAAAAACTCGACATTTTCAAGAACATTGGAATATTTTAAGAGATGTTGAAATTTTCAAGAAACTTCAAATATTTTTATTAAAAAACAAAATTTTCAGAAAAGCCAAAATTTTTGAGTCAGGATTTCCAAAAAAATCAAAATTTTGAGAAATGGCTAAAAATGTCAAACGCAGTTAAATTTTGATAAAATGTTGCAATTTGAAAAAGTCTAAATTTTTAGATTTCGGATTTCCAAAAATGTGGAAATTTTAAAAAAGTCGATATTTCAAAATTGCAATTATTTTCAAGAGAACATTTTGAGAGAGATTTTAAAAATATTAATTTGAAAATTAGTTCTTTATAATTTTGAAAAATAGTAGAAATTTCAAAAAGGACAGAATTTTAAAACGTCAAATATTGAAATTTTCAAAAAAAAGTTGAAATTTTGGAAAACTCGAAATTTTCAAGAACATTGGAATATTTTAAGAGATGTTGAAATTTTCAGGAAACTTCAAACATTTTTATTAAAAAACAAAATTTTCAGAAAAGCCAAAACTTCTGTAAGGATTTTCAAAAAAATCAAAATTTTGAGAAATGGCCAAAAATTTCAAACATAGTTAAATTTTGATAAAATGTTGCAATTTAAAAAAGTCTAAATTTTTAGATTTCGGATTTCCAAAAATGTGAAAATTTTAAAAAAGTCGATATTTCAAAATTGTAATTATTTTCAAGAGAACATTTTGAGAGAGATTTACAAAAATTAATTGGAAAATTAGTTATTTATAATTTTGAAAAATGGTAAAAATTTCAAAAAGGACAGAATTTTAAAACGTCAAATATTGAAAAATATCGAAATTTTCAAAAAAAAGTTGAAATTTTGGAAAAACTCGTAATTTTCAAGAACATTGGAATATTTTAAGAGATGTTGAAATTTTCAGGAAACTTCAAACATTTTTATTAAAAAACAAAATTTTCAGAAAAGCCAAAACTTCTGTAAGGATTTTCAAAAAAATCAAAATTTTGAGAAATGGCCAAAAATTTCAAACATAGTTAAATTTTGATAAAATGTTGCAATTTAAAAAAGTCTAAATTTTTAGAATTCGGATTTCCAAAAATGTGAAAATTTTAAAAAAGTCGATATTTCAAAATTGTAATTATTTTCAAGAGAACATTTTGAGAAAGATTTACAAAAATTAATTGGAAAATTAGTTATTTATAATTTTGAAAAATGGTAAAAATTTCAAAAAGGACAGAATTTTAAAACGACAAATATTGAAAAATATCGAAATTTTCAAAAAAAGTTGAAATTTTGGAAAACTCTAAATTTTCAACAACATTGGAATATTTTAAGAGATGTTGAAATTTTCAGGAAACTTCAAACATTTTTATTAAAAAACAAAATTTTCAGAAAGGCCAAATTCTGAGTCAAATTTTCAAAAAAATGAAATTTTGAGAAATGGCAAAAATTTCAATAGTTAAATTTGAATTTTGCATAAAAGGATTAATTTTTGAGAAATGGCCAAAAATTTCAAACATAGTTAAATTTTGATAAAATGTTGCAATTTAAAAAAGTCTAAATTTTTAGATTTCGGATTTCCAAAAATGTGAAAATTTTAAAAAAGTCGATATTTCAAAATTGTAATTATTTTCAAGAGAACATTTTGAGAGAGATTTAAATAAATTAATTTAAAAATTAGTTATTTATTATTTTGAAACATAGTAAAAATTTCAAAAAGGACAGAATTTTAAAACGTCAAATATTGAAAAATATCGAAATTTTCAAAAAAAAGTTGAAATTTTGGAAAACTCGAAATTTTCAAGAACATTGGAATATTTTAAGAGATGTTGAAATTTTCAGGAAACTTCAAACATTTTTATTAAAAAACAAAATTTTCAGAAAATCCAAAACTTCTGAGTCAGGATTTTCAAAAAAATAAAAATTTTGAGAAATGGCCAAAAATTTCCAACATAGTTAAATTTTGATAAAATGTTACAATTTGAAAAAGTCTAAATTTTTAGATTTCGGATTTCCAAAAATGTGAAAATTTTAAAAAAGTCGATATTTCAAAATTGCCATTATTTTCAAGAGAACATTTTGAGAGAGATTTAAATAAATTAATTTAAAAATTAGTTATTTATTATTTTGAAACATGGTAAAAATTTCAAAAAGGACAGAATTTTAAAACGTCAAATATTGAAAAATATCGAAATTTTCAAAAAAAAGTTGAAATTTTGGAAAACTCGAAATTTTCAAGAACATTGGAATATTTTAAGAGATGTTGAAATTTTCAGGAAACTTCAAACATTTTTATTAAAAAACAAAATTTTCAGAAAAGCCAAAACTTCTGAGTCAGGATTTTCAAAAAAATCAAAATTTTGAGAAATGGACAAAAATTTCCAACATAGTTAAATTTTGATAAAATGTTACAATTTGAAAAAGTCTAAATTTTTAGATTTCGGATTTCCAAAAATGTGGAAATTTTAAAAAAGTCGATATTTCAAAATTGCAATTATTTTCAAGAGAACATTTTGAGAGAGATTTTAAAAATATTAATTTGAAAATTAGTTCTTTATAATTTTGAAAAATAGTAGAAATTTCAAAAAGGACAGAATTTTAAAACGTCAAATATTGAAAAATATCGAAATTTTCAAAAAAAAGTTGAAATTTTGGAAAACTCGAAATTTTCAAGAACATTGGAATATTTTAAGAGATGTTGAAATTTTCAGGAAACTTCAAACATTTTTATTAAAAAACAAAATTTTCAGAAAAGCCAAAACTTCTGAGTCAGGATTTTCAAAAAAATCAAAATTTTGAGAAATGGCCAAAAATTTCAAACATAGTTAAATTTTGATAAAATGTTGCAATTTAAAAAAGTCTAAATTTTTAGATTTCGGATTTCCAAAAATGTGAAAATTTTAAAAAAGTCGATATTTCAAAATTGTAATTATTTTCAAGAGAACATTTTGAGAGAGATTTAAATAAATTAATTTAAAAATTAGTTATTTATTATTTTGAAACATAGTAAAAATTTCAAAAAGGACAGAATTTTAAAACGTCAAATATTGAAAAATATCGAAATTTTCAAAAAAAATTGAAATTTTGGAAAACTCGAAATTTTCAAGAACATTGGAATATTTTAAGAGATGTTGAAATTTTCAGGAAACTTCAAACATTTTTATTAAAAAACAAAATTTTCAGAAAAGCCAAAACTTCTGAAAGTCAGGATTTTCAAAAAAATCAAAATTTTGAGAAATGGCCAAAAATTTCCAACATAGTTAAATTTTGATAAAATGTTACAATTTGAAAAAGTCTAAATTTTTAGATTTCGGATTTCCAAAAATGTGAAAATTTTAAAAAAGTCGATATTTCAAAATTGCAATTATTTTCAAGAGAACATTTTGAGAGAGATTTAAATAAATTAATTTAAAAATCAGTTATTTATTATTTTGAAACATACTAAAAATTTCAAAATGACAGAATTTTAAAACGTCAAATATTGAAAAATATCGAAATTTTCAAAAAAAAGTTGAAATTTTGGAAAAACTCGTAATTTTCAAGAACATTGGAATATTTTAAGAGATGTTGAAATTTTCAGGAAACTTTTAACATTTTTATTAAAAAACAAAATTTTTAGAAAAACCAAAACTTCTGAAAGTCAGGATTTTCAAAAAAATCAAAATTTTGAGAAATGGACAAAAATTTCCAACATAGTTAAATTTTGATAAAATGTTACAATTTGAAAAAGTCTAAATTTTTAGATTTCGGATTTCCAAAATTGTGGAAATTTTAAAAAAGTCGATATTTCAAAATTGTAATTATTTTCAAGAGAACATTTTGAGAAAGATTTACAAAAATTAATTGAAAAATTAGTTATTTATAATTTTGAAAAATGGTAAAAATTTCAAAAAGGACCGAATTGTAAGACATCAAATATTGAAAAATATCTAAATATTTTTAAAAAATTTAAAATTTTGGAAAAACTCGACATTTTCAAGAACATTGGAATATTTTAAGAGATGTTGAAATTTTCAAGAAACTTCAAATATTTTTTTTAGTAAAAAACAAAATTTTCAGAAAAGCCAAAATTGGAATATTTTAAGAGATGTTGAAATTTTCAAGAAACTTCAAATATTTTTATAAAATAGTAAATTTTCAGAAAAGCCAAAGTTTTTGAAAGTCAGGATTTCCAAAAAATTCAAAATTTTGAGAAATGACCAAAAATTTCAAACATAGTTAAATTTTGATAAAATGTTGCGATTTGAAAAAGTCTAAATTTTCAAAAAAGATGGAATTTTGAAATAAAGTTGAAATTTTCAAAGAAAAATAATCGACAATTTAAGAATAGAGTGAAATTATCAAGTTTATCAAAAAGTGAAATGTTAAGAAAATTACAAATATTGGAATTTTAAGAATGTCGACATTTTTAAAAATTCAAAATTTTGAAAAAGGTATTACCATTGAAAGCCAAAATTTTGAGAAATGTTAAAATTTTCATAAAAAAATAAATTTATTTTTTAAATTTAAGGTTTCCAAAAATTTTGAAAAAACTCGAATTTTTAAAAAAAGTTGGACTAGATTTTGTAAAAATGCCAAACTTTAAAAAAGTCGGGATTTTCAAAATAAGCGAAGTTTTGAGAAAGTATCGAATCTGGAAAATTTTTGGGGTTCATTAATTTTCAAAAATAGTCAACATTTTGAAAAGCCAAAAGAATTCAAAATTTTGTAAATAACAAAATTTTAAAAAATCCAAATTTTCGAAAAAATTGAATTTTTGAAAAACAAGAATTTAGAGAATATATCAGAATTTCCTTAAATCAAGATGAGAATTAGAGAAAGGATTTTTTACTTTTTAATTATTGATTTAATTGCTTTGGTGCTATAAAAGTAAATCAGGTGGTAAGAGATTTCTTTAAAACTAAAACATAAATTTTTATAATGAATATTGGGCTTTCGAGATTAAGCAATGCTAAAAATCAATACATTTTGAACCCATTACGAAGTATTACAAAAATGAAATATATTGAGGAATATTAATAAAAATACAATTTACTTATTGCATTTTATACAACTGAATCATATCAGATTGTAGACTAGATACTGTTCACCCGAGCCAAGCCAGCGTAAGTTGCTTGTCATTAATAATGTAGCAGACGGCAGATTTCGAGAGTACGTTATGTGAAATGAATGAGTAGAGTTTAGAGTAGTGGTGGCGATGACTCCGTGGTTAGGAGTCTGGCCTGTAACGTGACGGTCCTTGGTTCGACTCCCAGTCGCTGATCACATATTTTTAACTCTACAACAGTTTCAGTAGTGGGATTAGGGATCCACCTGACAGTATAGCACTTATGTTTATGTATTATGTTTACCGAGGTGGCGGATTATGGCCGACAGCCGAGGACGGCTGTGTTGTCAGGAATGGCCGAGCTGTAGCAGATTTCGAGAGTACGTTACGTGAAATGAATGAGTAGAGTTTAGAGTAGTGGTGGCGATGACTCCGTGGTTAGGAGTCTGGCCTGTACCGTGACGGTCCTACCAGTGATTCTAGGTGATATAACTCTAGTACCCCCTACAATGAAACAGCCTGTACATCAAGCCAATTTGGACTTTTGAAACGATATAACAAAGCTTCCGGTAATTTCGTCACGATAGCTGTGCCTTTATTATTCCGCTTCCCCAAAGGTATTAGAAACTTTATTAACTGTGTCGCTCGTCCCATTAGCATACTAGTATGTAAATATGTAGCAATAAATCCGCGCACCGTATCCGATCGCATTCACAAATAAAATGATGAATCCTCTTGTCTGCCAACAACGCGAACGACAGATCGATTCCGAAGCTCAATTACACCTCAATTGTTTCCCAAGGGGGGACGCGAAGCGAAAATTTAAGCAATCTGCCATCCGCCGCCGTCGCCGCCGCTGCCACCGATCAGTTAAAAATATAAATAGAGGTCCGCTCTATCGATTTTATTATCTTGAGTGCTTTTATAAAAAAGCGCAATTAAGCGCGCTATCAGATACCTTTTTATCAGCTTCGATGTTTCACGAAAACGAAATTTATGAAGCTTTTTATCAAAATGCCGGGAGCTTTATGTATTTCGGTCGCTTAAATTTCTGTTTCGTACAACTTATCTGATGAAGCTGAATGAAAAGGTGGTAAACGTGAAAAAACTCCATCGCCCCTCCTAAGCGAGGTTTACTAAATGCTCGCCCACATTCTTCCCGAGTTTTCACAACGAAGTAATTAATATCTTTCAAAACGAAATTTTCTCTAAATAAAAAATTGTTTGCATACGTCTAATGCACTAATGGGTTGTTAAGACTGAAAAAAAAAATCGTATCAGTTGAAAATCCGACTGCTCATTTGGCCTCATTTTCATATTTTTATCAGCCTTCCGTTTAGTAATAAGCAGTCCGAGATCAGAGCAAATAGCCGGAGGGTAAGAAATGCGGGAACCAGAGACTAGCGGGAGCATTAGGGAAAGAGGAGCATTAACTTTTACGTGCTCAGTTTAGATATGAGCGAGAGACTTCGTCGGTGAATCCACTGGCTCGGCAACTGCTTGTCGCAACGAAACATGAAGAAAAATATTTTACCCTAAAATGTCGCCTTTTCTGCATTAACAATTACCCTCGAAACGAACGCGGACAAGCTTGGACCTTCTATGGCAATTATCGTTCGTTTCTCGTGTTGTCCCAACTGTTGTACGAGCTTTCGTCAGCTTTTTCAGCGTTTATCACATCAACTACAAAAATTGAAAATGCATATGCATATGCATAAGTACTAGGAGAGTACTAGAGTTTCATGGTCTAGAATCTAGACCAAGAGACATGTCGAATGTCTTGTAGCTGAAGAAGTATACCGGATACCCCAAGAGAGGCGTGGCTTGTGTCGAATCAAATAATCAGTCAAGTAGATATGCTAGGAGAGTTCTAGATCATAAGTAGAGACCAGATTATATGTATTTGCCTATGCCAATGCATATTTAACCCAATTTTTACAGATTATTGCATATTTAATTAAAAAATGCATATTTTCCAAAAATATAGGAGTTGGAATTAGTTTTAAAGGTTTTCTAAGAGATGGCGTTGTAAACGTATGTTGCATGTGGGCACTCCAAAACTATATTCGCGCCAAAGCACTATATTATAGCTTGGAGCAGTATGTGTCATCTTGCTCAAGTGTAAACAACATACATTCCAAGACCGTTCAATATGTCTACTTTCGTGCCGAATAAACCCAATTTGCGAGAAGCTGCTTTTATTTGAAGAAAACTGCTGCTGCGAGTCGTTTGCTGCTTAAGGAAGCTCACGGGTGTTATACTCCATCGATTTCGATATGTAAGTACTGGTTTCGATGCTTCAAAAGTGGTGATTTTGACACCGATGACAAGGAACGTCTCGGTCAGCCGAAAAAGCCGAAAGAAAGAAAGAGGTTTTACTTGTCGAAGATCCGTGTCAAACGCTCCAAGAATTGTCCGTATCATTGGGAGTTGACTTGTCAACAGTCGGCAAACGTCTCAAAGCTATGGGTGTGATTCAGAAGCAAGGAAATTGGGTGCCATGGAGAGGCGGCTTATGACGTGCGAACAGCTGCTCGCGAGTCAAAAAAGGAAAGGTTTTTTGCATCGCATCGTCACTGGCAATGAAAAGTGGATCCATTACGATAATACCAAACATAAAAAATCATATGGATACCCCGGCCACACATTGTCATCAACACCAAGACCTAATATCCATGGATCCAAGCTCATGCTCTCCATTTGGTGGGATCACCTGAGCGTCCGGGGACCTCTACCGAACACAATTGATGCGTTTGAGCCGGGCATTGAAGGAAAAAACGGCCGCAATTCGAGCAGCGGCACGACAAAGTCATTTTACAACATGACAACGCTCGTCCTCAAGTCGCAAAACCCCTCAAAAAGTACTTGGAAACGTTGAAATGGGATGTTCTACCGCATCCGCTGTATTCCCCAGATATTGCCCCGTCCGATTACTACTTGTTCCGATCGATGGCACATGGCTCGACCGACCAGCCTCTTACGAGGAAACGAAAAAATGGATCGATACATGGATCGCATCAAAAAACGAACTGTTCCACCGAGCTGGTTTCCGAAAATTGACAGAAAGATGAGAAAAAGTAGTGGCTAGCGATGGACAATACTTTAAATAATCGATTTGTAACCATTTTTGCTCAATAAAGCTTCAAATTTCGAAAAAAAAACCTTTAAAACTAATTCCAACTCCAATACCATTTTTTCTTCAAAATTCGTCGCTTCCTTGAAATTTCGGAATTCTCCCAACGTCCTTTTTTTTTCACAAAATTCGTCCTTTTACTTAGAAAACCTGAATTCATTATTAAAATCAAAATTTAATAAAATTTGAATTCTTACCTTGAAATCTTTGTCTTTTTTTCTTCAAAATTTCCATTTTTCAAAATGCGACTTTTTCTGAAAATTCCCACTTTTTTAAAATTCGAATTTCTGCTCGATTTGTTTATCAAAATTTGTCATTTCCTCAAAATTTGGTCGATCTTTTGGTAAGAGAAAAAAATTTTGAAAACACTTTTTTTGAGAAATTCTGATTTTTTGTAAAAAGACAAAAATCCTTCCTAGAAAATTTTCTTTGGAAATATCAAAGTTTTCGAAACGTTTTAAATCCAATTTTCTGAAAATTTCAATTTCTCAAAATGTTAACATTTATCTCAATATTGGATATTTTCTGAGGTTATCGTGGGGCACTGACTTAGGCAGGAAAATTTAGACATTTTTTTATACCTTGCACCCTATTTTCTTCCAAAATTCACAATTTAAAAAATTTTAAAATTTAAGTCTCTAAGATATTTTGAATTTCTACTAGATTTTGACTTTTTCTTTAAAATTTCGATCCTTTCTTTATAATTTTAATTTTTTTGGAATTTTCAATCCTTTCCTCGAAATTTCGAATTTTATCTTTTTTTCGGGGATATGGACTTTTTTTTTAAATTCGTCCTTTTTATAAGCAACTATTCTCAAAATTTGACCATTTTTTCAAAATTTCAACTTTCCTAGGAAATTTTTATTGTTTTTTCGAAGTTTCATTTTTTTTTGCTGGAAATACGTATTTTTTGGAGATATGGACTATTTTTTCAAAATTCGTCTTTTCTATAAGCAACTATTCTCAAAATTTGACCATTTTATCAAAATTTCAATTTTCTTAGGAGGTTTCTATTCTTTTCTCGAATTTTCGTTATTTTTTGACTCGAAATACGGGGATTTAAACTTTTTTTTTTTAATTCGCCTTTTTTATAAATAACCATTCTCGAAATTTTACCCTTTTATCAAAATTTCAACTTTATTTGAAAATTTTTGTTGTTTTCTCAAAGTTTCGTTTTTTTGCTGGAAATACGTATTTTTCGGGGATTTAAACTGTTTTTTTTTAAATTCTGCTTTTTATAAACAACTATTCTCGAAATTTGAGCAATTTATCAAAATTTCAATTTTCTTAGGAAGTTTTTATTGTTTTCTCGAAGTTCCGTTTTTTTCGGACATTTGGATTATTTTTTCAAAATTCGTTTTTTCTCAAATTTAAATTTTACTTCAAAATTTACCTTTTTTTTAAAATTGACTTTTTTTTGAAAAATTTCAAAATTGTTTGTAATATTGGACCATTTTGACTTTTTTTCCCAAAATTTTGCCTTTTCCTTTTGGAAATTTCGATCTATTCCTCGAAATTTCTTTTATATCCAAAATTTGGTTAAGCAGTCAAGAAAAATTTCGACTTTTTCTCATAATTTGCCCATTTTTCTTTCAAAATTTAAAATTTAAAAAATTTTAAAACTTAAGTCTCTAAGATATTTTGAGTTTCTACTAGATTTTGACTTATTCCATGAAATTTCGATCCGTTTTTTATAATTTTCATTTTTTTTTGAATTTTCAGTCTTTTCCTCGAAATTTCGAATTTTATCTTTTTTTCGGAATATCGATTTTTTTTAAAGTCTGTATTTTCGAAATTTCGACTTTATCACAACATCTGATTCTTTAAGTTTCTGAAAATTTCATTTTTCTCCTTGAAATCGTCTTTTTCCCAGCATTTAGATTTTTCAAAATACTTTTTTTTTTATAAACATCATTAAAATTTGACTTTATATTCCAATTTTTACTTTAATTCGTCTTTTTCTCCGGATTTTGATTTTTTCGAAATTAGTTTGTTTAAATTAGATTTTTATTCGTAAGATTTAGGTTTTTTCTTACAATTGTACTGTCTCCCAAAATTTCGTTTCTCAATTTGAAGATTCTTGTCAAAATTCAAAATGTTGCCATCTGCCATATTGCATATTTTCTGGGGTTATGGTGGGGCACTTGTCTTTTTCTGACTTAAGCAGTCAAGGAAAATTTCGACATTTTCTAATACTTTGCCCATTTTTCTTTCAAAATTTAATAAAGGGCAAGTCGCTAAGATATTTTGAATTTCTACTAGATGTTGACTTTTTTCCTTGAAATTTCATTCTTTCTTCGTAATTTCGATCTCTTCCTCGTAATTTTTATTTTTTTTGAAGTTTCAATCTTTTTCTAGAAATTTAAACTTACATCTTTTTTTTTTGGAATGTCGATATTTATTTTAAATGCTTGTCTTTCCGAAATTTCGACTTAATTTCAAAATCTGATTCTTTAGGTTTCTGAAAAGTTAAATTTTTTCTTCAAAATCATCTTTCTTCCAGCATTTAGATTTTATTAAAACCTTTATTTTTTTATAAATGTGAGTCATTAAAATTTGACTTTATATTTTAATGTTTCTTTTAATTTGTTTCTCGGGATTTTGATTTTTTCGAAATTAGTCTTTTCTTAAATTCGGTTTTTCTTCGTAAAATTTGGCGTTTTTTTAAATTTCACAGCCTCTCAAAATTTCGTTTCCCAATTTAAAGATCGTTCTCGAAATTTCGTCTTCTTCAAAATTTCATTTTTCTGAAATTGTTTACTTGCTAGAATCAGCATTTTCTGTTTAAGATTTGACTTTTACTCGAAATTTTCATGTTACAGTAATGAAACCTTTTTCTTTAAAATTGGTCTCTTTTTTTTGAAATTTTGATCATTTCTTCGAAATTTCTTTTCTTTTCAAAATTTGTTTTGGGAAATTTACACTTTTTCCTTATAATTCGTCTTTTTTTCAAAATCTCTACTTTTTTCCTAAACATGGTCTTTTGGAAATTTTGACTTTGATCTTATCCTTAACGGTTCTGGAAATCTCAAATTTTTCTTGAGAGTTTGTATTTTTTTCGAAGTTTCGATGTTTTTTTTTCAAAATTTGTCCTTTTTATGAACAGCTACTATCAAAATTTGACCATATTTTCAAAATTTAAACTTCCCTAGGAAAGTTTTATTTTTTTAGTTACGATTTTTGGCTGAAACTACGTATTTTTTGGGGATATGGACTACTTTTTCAAAATTCGTCCTTTTTATAAGCAACTATTCTCAAAATTTGACCATTTTTTCAAAATTTAAATTTTCCTAGGAAATTTATATTGTTTTCTCGAAGTTTCATTTTTTTGCTGGAAATACGTATTTTTCAGGGATATAGACTCCTTTTTCAAAAATTGTCCTTTTTATGAGCTACTATTCTCAAAATTTGATCATTTTTTTCAAAATTCTAACTTTCCTAGGAAACTTTCATTGTGTTCTCGAAGTTTCCTTTTTTTGCTGGAAATACGTATTTTTCAGGGATATGGACTTTTTTTTTTAAATTCGTCCTTTTTGCCAGCAACTATTCTCAAAATTTGACCATTTTATCAAAATTTTAACTTTCTTAGGAGGTTTCTATTGTTCTCTCAAAGATTCGTTATTTTTTGACTGGAAATACGTATTTTTTCGGAGATTTAAACTGCTTTTTTTAATTCGCCTTTTTTATAAATAACTATTCTCGAAATTTGACCCTGTTATCAAAATTTCAACTTTCTTTAAAAATTTTTGTTGTTTTCTCGAGGTTTCGTTTATTTTTGCTGAAAATTCGTATTTCTCGGGGATTTGGGCTGTTTTTTTCAAAATTCTTCTTTTCATAAAAAAGCTATTTTCGAAATTTGAGCATTTTATCAAAATTTCAACTTTCTTTGAACATTTTTGTTGTTTTCTCGAGGTTTCGTTTTCCTTTGCTGAAAATTCGTATTTCTCGGGGATTTCGACTGTTTTTTCAAAATTCTTCTTTTCATAAAAAAACTATTCCCGAAATTTGAGCATTTTATCCAAATTTCAACTTTCTTAGAAAGTTTTTATTGTTTTCTGGAAGTTTAGTTTGTTTTTTGACTGGAAATACGTATATTTCGGGGATTTGGACTATTTTTTCAAAATTTATTTTTTCTCAAATTTAAATTTTACTTTAAAATTTACCTTTTTCTTAAAATTGAGTTTTTTTTTTGAAAATTTAACACTTTTTTCTTGAAATTCGTCTTTTTTCTCAAAATTTCGACTTTTTTCTCAAACATGATCTTTTGGACTTTTATCTCAAAATCTTATCCTTTACGGTTCTAGAAATCTCAACTTTTTCTTTGAAGTTCGTCTTTTTTTCAGAATTTCGATGTTTTTTTTCAAAATTCGTCTTTTTTATAAACAACTCTTCTCAAAATTTGACCATTTTTTCAAAATTTCAACTTTTCTAGAAGAGGCAGTTTCGTTTTTGGGGTTGGAAATACGTATTTTTCGGGTATTTGGACTGTTTTTTCGTCTCTTTTATAAACAACTATTCTCAAAATTTGACCATTTTTTTAAAATTTCAATTTTCCTAAAAAAGTTATACTGTTTTTTCGAAGTTTCGTTTTTTTGGATTGGAAAAACGTATTTTTCGGGGATTTGAACTGTTCTTTTAAAATTCGCTTTTTTTATAAGCAGATATGCAGATATTCTCGAAATTAAACAATTTTATAAAAATTTCAACTTTCTTTGAAACTTTTTATTGTTTTCTCAAAGTTTTGTTTTTTTTTGCTGGAAATACATATGTTTCGGGGAGTTGAACTGTTTTTTCAAAATTCTGCTTTTTTATAAACAATCATTCTCGAAATTTGAGCATTTTATCAAAATTTCAACTTTCTTAGGAAGTTTTTATTGTTTTCTCGAAGTTTAGTTTTTTTTTTGACTGGAAATACGCATTTTTCGGGGATTTGGACTATTTTTTCAAAATTCGTTTTTTCTCAAATTTAAATTTTACTCTAAAATTTACCTTTTTCTTAAAATTGACTTTTTTTGAAAAATTTCAATTTTTTTTTAATATTGGACCATTTTGACTTTTTTTCTCGAAACTTCGCCTTTTTTTTCGAAATTTGGATGTTTTCCTCGAAATTTCTTTTCTTTCCAAAATTTGGTTTTGGAAATTTACACTTTTTTCTTGAAATTCGTCTTTTTTCTCAAAATTTCGACTTTTTTCTTAAACATTGCCTTTTGGAAATTTTGACTTTTATCTCAAAATGTTATCCTTTACGGTTCTAGAAATCTCAACTTTTTCTTTGAAGTTCGTCTTTTTTTCAGAATTTCGATGTTTTTTTTTTCAAAATTCGTCTTTTTTATAAACAACTCTTCTCAAAATTTGACCATTTTTTCAAAATTTCAACTTTTCTAGGAAATTTTTATTGTTTTCTGGCAGTTTCGTTTTTGGGGTTGGAAATACGTATTTTTCGGGTATTTGGACTGTTTTTTCGTCTATTTTTATAAACAACTATTCTCAAAATTTGACCATTTTTTCAAAATTTCATCCTTCTTAGGAAATTTTTATTGTTTTTTTAAAGTTTCGTTTTCTTTGGTTGGAAATACGCATTTTTCGGGGATTTGAACTGTTCTTTTAAAATTCGCTTTTTTTATAAGCAGATATGCAGATATTCTCGAAATTAAACAATTTTATAAAAATTTCAACTTTCTTTAGAAGTTTTTATTGTTTTCTTGAAGTTTCGTTTTTTTTGCTGGAAATACGTATTTTTAGGAGAGTTGGACTGGTTTTTCAAAATTCTGCTTTTTTATAAACAACCATTCTCTAAATTTGAGCATGTTATCAAAATTTCAACTTTCTTAGGACGTTTTTATTGTTTTCTGGAAGTTTAGTTTGTTTTTTGACTGGAAATACGTATTTTTCGGGGATTTGGACTATTTTTTCAAAATTCGTTTTTTCTCAAATTTAAATTTTACTCTAAAATTTACCTTTTTCTTAAAATTGACTTTTGATTTTTGGGTATATGGACTACGTTTTTAAAATTCGTCCTTTTTATAAGCAACTATTCTCAAAATTTGACCATTTTTTCAAAATTTCAACTTTCCTAGGAAATTTACATTGTTTTCTCGAAGTTCCGTTTTTTTTGCTAAAAAGACGTATTTTTCGGGGATATGAACTATTTTTTCAAAATTGGTCTTTTTTATAAGCAACTATTCTCAAAATTTGACAATTTTTTCAAAATTTCAACTTCGCTGGAATATTTATATTGTTTTCTGGAAGTTACGTTTTTTTTGCTGTAAATACGTATTTTTTGCAGGTAATGCGTATTTTCTGGAGATATGGACTATTTTTTCAAAATTCGTCCTTTTTATGAGCAACTATTTTCAAAATTTGACAATTTTATCAAAATTTCAGTTTTCTTTTGGTGGAAATACGTATTTTTCGAGGACTTGGACTATTTTTTCAAAATTCGTTTTTTCTCAAATTTAAATTTTACTTATTTAACTTCAAAACTCAACTTTTTCTTTAAGTTGCTTTTTTTTGACAAATTTCGAATTTTTCAATATTGGACGACCATGAAATTTCGAATTGTTTTTCGCGAAATTCGTCTTTTTTTGAAAATTCCGTTATTTTGGGTTTTTTCCTAAAAATATCGGTCTTTTAAAATTTCCAGAAACCTCGACTTAGTTCCTACAGCTTCTAGAACTTTCGACTTTTTCCTGGAATTCATTTTTTTAAATTTTGATCGTTTCTCCTAAAATAAGTGTTTTTTCCTAAAATTTGACTTCATTCTCAAAATTCTACTTTTTGGTCTATTTGTTCAAAGATCATTGTTTTTAAATCGCGTCATTTCTTTCTTAACATAATAATTTTGAAAAAAAACTTGAAAATTTTCAAAAACAAAGGTTCATAAGAATGAAAGTTTATTAATGATTAAACCAACAGTTATTAAAAATTTTACGATATTTCTATAAATATTTGCTATGACTGGACCTGCTTTCGATTTTCAGCATCATGAGCGGCTGTACCCGCAATTTGTTTAGCCGTTGTTATGTTAACAAGCTCTACGAATCACAAACTCCTACGAATATTTCGTCTAATCTAATATCATTTCAAAAAAAAGGTAACAATTCAGAAGAATTCGATGTATTACAAAGTTAAATTTTGACAAAAATACAGGAATAACGATATGATATGCGGTTTGCTCATGTAAATTTTTCGGAGGTAACAATTTTAGGAAAAATTCCAAATTTTAAGGTGTCCTAATTTAGGAAAAAAAATCCAAATTTGTCGAAATTCTTGAAAATTCGAAATTGTAAAAGTCGGAATTTTGAGTCACAACTTTGAAAAAAGTCGACATTTTGAAGTGTCTATTGTTTTGAGATTTTGGAAAAGACGAGATTTTCAAAAAACTTTGGAATATTCAAAAAAAGTTAAAAAATTAAAAAATACCAGCAATTTCAAAGTCAAAATTTTAAAATACACATTAAAATGTTGGAAAATGGTCGAAATTTTCAAAATAGTCCATCTTTCCCAAAATTTGTGAAAAAATTTTGGAATGTCACCTTGAGTTTTGGAAAAATATGTGAAAATTTTAAGGTTAACAAACTCAGATCAAAACAGAATTCAGAATTTATTAAAACTAGATTTGAAAAATTAAATTTGGAAAAAGGTGCTATTTTGAAAGGCACTATTTTAAAAAAGTGATATATTTAAAAAGAAAAATCGAAAATCTGACAAAAAATCGAAATTAAAAATTGAATCGAAACTAAAAAAATATAAATTTAAAACATCGAATATGATAACGAAGGCTTCCACGGCCAGAGTTAGTATAGGATATACTTCTTTTAGAATTGGACCGTGTCAAAGAACTACTAAAACTAAAAAAACTACTTTTAGTAGTTCTTTGATACAGTTCAATCCCGGAAGAAGTATATCCTGTATTAAAAAATCAAAATTTGGGAAGAAGTCGAAATTTAGAATTTTTATTTTAAAGAAAAGAGATTTATAAAGAAGTTTGAAGTATTAAAAAAAAGAAGAAATAAAAAAACCAAATTTTTAAAAAGTTTAAATTTTGGGAAAAAATCAATATTTTGGATAAAGAAAAGAAAAACCTTGGAATCTGGAGTTCAATTTTTGGAAAATGTGACGCAATTTTAAGATTAAAATTGTAGCAACATCAGATTTAAAAAAAAATAAATTTTGGAAAACCGAAGTGTTAAAAATTTCGAAATTCTGTGAGAGTTGCGATTTAAAAAAATCGAAAGGACCAAAAGTCAAAACTTCAAAATATGAACTCGAATTTTGAAAAAACATTTTGAGAAATTTAAGATTACGATTATAACAAAAATATCAGAATTTATAGAAACCAAATTAGGATAAAGATAAATATCGAAAATAAAGTCAAAATTTCAAAAAAAAAATACAAAATTTTGAGTTTGGAATCAAACATTTATTCGGAGAAGAAAAAAGTAACAGAAAATCGAGTTTGGAACAAAAACCACAAATTAGGTATTTTTCTTTGAAAATTCTAAATAAGATGTCAAAATGATTACAGTCCCAAAAAAGGGAAAAGAGTTCTTTGCAAAAATTAAGTGTTCAATTTTTACTAGAAACTTCTATTTTATTTTACCCAGAATTTTGACTTTATATCTCCATTCTATATAAATAGAATGGAGATATATTGAAAATACATTAAACAAAAATTCTAGAACATGTTAATATGAAACTTAAAATTTTGAGAAAAGTACAACAAAATGAAATACAAATTTAAACAAGAAATTTTGAAATTTATGCTATAGATTTTGGCAAAACAACCAATTAGGAAGAAAATCTTTAAATTTGGGTAGGCACATATTAAGAATTTGTTCAAATTGGAAGCACATTTGTTCAAACTGACTGCAAACCTATTCAAATTAGAAATACATTTTTTCATATTAGAAACAGACTAATTTAAATTAATAACAAATTTGTTCAAATTAGAATAAGACCTTTCAAATTAGAAACAAAATTACTGAAATTAAAAACTCAAACTAGAAGCAATTAGAAACAAATTTGTTTAGAAGAGAAGGAAAATTATTTAAATCAGAAGCAAATTTGCTTAAACTAGCAGCATTAATATTTAAAGTTACATATTTGGACACTTTTTATGCATTTTTTCAGCATTTTGCTTGCATATTTGCATGCATAATTCAAGTCTTTTATATTGCATATTGTAACGCAATGTAAATAGATAGAATAGAATTTAGAATAGAATTTAGTGCGTAAGAAAAGTTTCTAGAAAGATCTGATAAGGGGAAAGCGGCCGCGATAACGAAACAAACGGCAGATAGGTGTTCCAGAAATTTCGGCAAACGATATCTGCGTGATTTTTCTAGAACCCGGGAGCCAAAACTATATAAGGCAATCAGCTTTCCCTCAAGTAAGTCAGTTAGAGTCGGTGTAGTTAAGTAGTGAGTTAGCAGTTAGAAATCAATAAGTGAGTTAATTGTTCAGTTGTAGTGATCCGAGTTGGGTTTGAAAATAAAGTGGGTATTATTCAATTCACGTGTTAATCAATTCGAACCGATAAGCGTGTAACAATATGATCTGGTCCCTAATCATAAGATATTCTCGGATGACGTACAGTCAAAGAAGTATATCGTGCGTGGTCTAAGTCGAATCCAATAAACAGTTAAATTGAGAGAGTTCTAGATCATAAATTATCTTCAGATGATATATGAAAGCGTGTCGTGAGTAAAAACAAAATGTAGCAAAATAATTCTTTAGCGGTTTAGGTTTGCACAGTTTGCACATATAAATATGGCATTCAAATAACTGGGGGTTATTGTGGCATTTTACGATGTCGCGTTTACGACTGGCGCGACGCATTAAATTAAACACGACGCTGAAATTCATTTTCACCATCATAGATACTCACGTTTACAATTTGAATTATTTTAACATAAACAAAAGTTTATTCTCAATTAGCAAAGGGGAGCGAGACCGTAAAATATCATAATAGCCAAAGTTTAATCACAGCAACCTACGTTTAAGTAATAATCAAACTCTGTAATCTAATCTTCAATCTAAACAGCTATAAATGTTACCTTATGCGGAGATAATTATACTTCGAGCCAAATATTGACATATAATCACTCGTGTTACCCTCCAAGTAACTTGATCCTTTTTCGTGTCCTCGCAACTGTCGCACAAGTCTAACCTTTCAGGAGCTTTTTCAATGATTATTAGATTAACGGGGAAGGTCATAAAGATTGCTATCTATATGTTTTATTAGAGACTCGAGTATTCATCGTAATTGCTCTTCGCTTATCTACGTCTATTGTACTCAGATGTGTACCAGCGAAATATTTTTTTATGAAGTAGTTATGGTCCAGTAACACGGTAATTTTATGATGGACGTTTATTGGAATACATACAAAGGGCAGTGATGGGTATAAAACTCAGTGTTTGGGCAAGCAATCACCAGCATCTGGGTTAGTGAACTTATTCATTTTTGGAAAGTTTAATTCACTTGCAAAAGGCAACCCTATTATGCAACCCTGTTACTGGCTTATCGGTTCGAAATGATTAGTAAACACTTGCTGAATAATGCCCACTTTATTTTCAAACTAAACTTGGAACACTACAACTGAATAATTAACTCACTTATTGACTTTTAACTACTAGCTCACTAATTACACTGACTGACTCTAACTAACTGATTGACTCGAGGGAAAGGCGTCCGCCTTATATAGTTTTTGCTTCCGAGTTCTAGAAGTTTTCGGCAGATAAGGCTTATCGTTGGCCAAAATTTCTAAAAGGCTTATCTGCCGTTTGCTTCATTATCGCGGCCTCTTTCCCTTATCAAATCTTTCTAGAAATTTTCTTACGTACTAAATTCTACAATTTACATTTCGTTACACTGCTTACCCCTTAGGACTGATCGTCCCGATCAGTTCCAATCAGTCACTTAGCCACTATACTTGCACAGTCTGTTCAGGTGTACCACTTTCATCTTAGTCCTGGAGTTACGCTGGATTCTGTATACCAAGTCGTTGATCCTCTTTAGCACTTTATACGGCCCTTTTCATTATGGCGTAAACTTTGGCGAAACACCTTTCCTTTGCTGAGGGTTGTATAGCCATACCAATTTGCCCTTACTGAAACCACCATGGTTCACGTCATATTTTGCCTTCATCCGGTCTATCGCCAAGGTGATCTTCATCCGCACCAGGGCATGCGTCTCCAATATCGCTTCCCTCAAGTCGTGTACAAAACCTATTGCCTCCCTGGGGGATTCCCTTGGTGATCCAAACACCAAGTAACACGGAAGCCGAAGTTCCCTTCCGAAGATCACTTTTACCGGAGTCTGACCTGTAGTTTCATGAGTTGCCGCGCGATAAGCCATTAGAAACAGTGGTAGATGTCAGTCCCAGTCTGTCTGATGCTTGGAAACGACCATCGAAAGATGTTCCTCCAAGGTCCTGTTAAATCATTTCACCATTCCATCAGACTGTGGATGAAGAGGTGTCGTTCGAGTTTTCTTTATTCCAAGAAGACGGCATACCTCTTGAAACACGCTCGATTCGAAGTTCCTTCCTTGGTCCGAGTGTAGTCTCAAGGGAACACCAAATCGACAAATAAAGTTGTCCACAAGAACCCTTGCGACTGTGGTAGCTTTCTGGTTTGGGATGGCGTAAGCTTCAGACCATTTACTGAAATAATCCATGACTACCAGGATGTACTTGTTCTCACGATCTGATGTTAGGGATGGCCCTGCCACATCGATTGCAATTCTTTCAAATGGAGCTTCCACATTATACTGCTTCAGGGCCTTTTTGGTTCTTGTACGGGGACCCTTGGATGCAGCACAAGTGACACATTTACCACACCACCGCTCGACGTCCTCCCTGCAGTTAACCCAATAGAAACGTTTCTGAATCTTCTCCAGGGTCTTGTTCATCCCTAAATGTCCACCAGAGGTCCCATTGTGCACCTCCCACAAGACCTGTGAAATCTTCTCCTGAGACACCACCAACTGCAAGTTGACGCACTTTCCATTTGCGCTTTCCCATGCCCTCTTGAGCACTCAGTCCTCTACCTGGAGGGATTTCCATTGAGCCCACAAATTCTTAAGAGCTGGACTTCTGTCGAAAACCTTTTGCCATTTGGGTCTATCTCCAGCTTTTTTCCATTCCAATATGAGTCCGATATCAACGTCGCTCTTCTGTAGCTCTCGAAGACTTTTAACAGTCCATCCGTCTTTTAGACGTTACCTTTATATCCAGCATGTTTTCATGATCCTTAACTCGTCTGCAGTGTTTGAAATCCCCACAAGGTCTTCTGGATAATGCGTCAGTGTTGTTATGCTGTCGTCCCGGTCGATGAAGCACTTTAAAGTGATACTGTTGGAGCCTTTTCAACCATCTAGCCGTCTGCCCCTCTGCGCTGCTCATGCGGAGTAACCAAGAAAGCGCCGAATGATCTGTTTTGATGAGGAATTCTTGCCCATACAAAAACTTGTGGAAGTGTCCCACGGCCTTCACTATCGAAAGAAGTTTCTTCCTGGTGGTGCAGTAATTCCTCTCCGGCTTCGTCAAAATCTTGCTGTAATATTTAATGACTTTTTCTTCACCGCCTTAAATCTGGAATAGCACATCCCCAATGCCGACGTTGCTGGCATCAGTGTCTAACACAAACTTCCCATTCTGCTGAGGATAAGCCAAGATAGGGCTTGTGCACAAGGCGGACTTCAGTTTTCGGAAAGCGGTATCACAATCGGTAGTCCAGACATAAGGTGTTCTTCCTTCTGTTGGTCGGTGTAATGGTGCAGCGATGTTGGCAAAAGCTTTCACAAATCTTCTGTAATAGCTACATAACTCCAAGAACCTTCTCAATTCATGCTTATCTTTAAGTATTGGCCAGTCACGGATTGCTTGAGTCTCGCTTGCTACAGTAACTATGGCTCCTGTGTCCACTGTTGCCCGTACATTCTTCCCATCCACGCTGGCTTCCACTACTTTAGATAAAACGGGCAACAAAGGAAAAGTTCGATAGTTGTTAGCAAGGTTCCCTTTTCGCTGCTTGGGGTCAGACTGCACCCTAGCAGATTTCCAGATGTTACGGAATACACCTTTGTTGTAAGAGAGTGTAAATAGTTTGCTTAGGACAGGTGTTAACTCTGGAGCGCACTTCCTAAGAACAATAGCGGGGATACCATCAAGGTCCAAAGTTTTCGAGGTGTCGAGCTCAAGGAAAATCTTTCTGATTGTGCGTTGTCTGAAAGCAGTTTTGGGCATCAAACTGCCAACCTTAGGAAGAATAGGAGGTTCAACGTTTCGAGAATCAAGATTGGAATTTTTGGCAAACATTAGGGCTAGCATGTCAGCCTTTTCCTTGGAAGTAGTCGTGCTATTGTTATTGTCATCGGATAAAAGTGGAAAATTTGAAGATATAAAATTCTTTCCAATCGACTTTGCCAATCCCCAAAAGGACCTGCAACCGTCCAGACAGTTGATAAGCCTTTGACACATTTTACTATTAAAATTAATTTTTGCCTGGCCTATGAACTGTTTCGTGCATCTACAAAGGTGGTTCGAGTATCAATCGAGGAATTATTTCGCCAACGACGATATGAGCGATTTTTTCAGGAGACAGCCCGAGCACAATTTTTGCTGAACGAAGATTTACTGGCAGACTTCTTTTGGGAGTGAAGAATTGAGTATTTCATACAAATCAGGATAGTTTCAGTGATTGATTCGGCAACTGAGGAAGGGGTGTCTGAATTAAAGCAGACTTTCTGCGATGGGAAAGATGCAAAGAAGTCTCTTAGTTCTTCTTAGTTAGCAGAGTTAAAGTGCCAAACCCTACGGGACTGTGTCTGAGAAAGAGGTGGTATGTGAAGCGAGCAAAAAGCTGATACGTTGAGTGATGACTATTTATCACTGAACGCTGCTACAAGCTTGTGATCGGAATTTCTAAGTGGTTATATCACAGAGATTCTATACGAATTTGGAGAATTTGTAAGAAAAAGGTCGAATAGATTAGGTTAAAGGGTATCTACATCAGGAATCCTTGTGGGTTCCTCAACTAATTGCGATAGGCCACAAGTGACGGCGAAAGCCTCTGCCACCCTTTCTACGTTGTCAGTTTGAAAATGTAGTTACACACATGGTCAGAGCTTTCATATACGTATTTAACTTGACTGGACGAAGTATCAACAAAGAAAAACACGAAACGCGTAACAGCAAACGTCAAACTTGTAACAAGGTTTCCCGTAGCTAAATGAAAAAATGGAAAATTGATTACAACAACAAAGAGGAGATTTTCGGATTAAGCTTATTATCCCAGTCGGGACCAGAGCGCTTTTGTGTCGCCTTTTATAAAAACACTTACGCTTTCGCCATTTAAAAATGATACAACCGAAATGATGGATTACTCTTTTAAAGAATACACGTCCGCCCGAAGAATGAAAGTGCTCCAATGCATAAGTCACGGTTTCAATAAACTACCAAATATGCCGATATGTTAACACGGTGTTTAGTGCCAACAACAAAAGGAGACTCTCGAACTAGCGAAAGTTGCCGACTATAGAAATAGGTTTTGTTGCGTATTTTCCACTTGAGTAAATTGTGCTTTTATTGTGTAGTTCGCACTTCATTCATGTTTTCGAATTTACGAAATGGTCGAGTCGAAAATTATAAATGTGCGATCCATCGGAAAAGTTAGAATAACGTGCCACGCCGACAATGCCCATTCTCGGCATTTTTAGGCTCATTGACTTCTTAAGAAACACGTGTGAGTCGATGAAAGAAATTTATACCTGGAGGAATGTCGCTACTATTAGAGGAAAGTGCCCATAATTTCGGTTATTTAATGTGCTTTCAATTCTATACAGTTCGTAATAGAAATACCTCAACATTTCGCAAAATGGTTGCAATGTTGATGGAATCAAAATTTTTTTCGAAATTTTTTGAGTAAAAAAACGAAAAAAGTCAAATTGATACCACGATTTTTCGAGTTGACGAAAACAAGTTAAGTTCGTCTCACTTCCATTTGAACCCTCACTTACGCATGGTTTAAGTGGAATTTTACGAAAACAAGGCTTCCGAGTTGTTTAACAAGGCTACCGAGTTGTTTACAGTTTTAACGGCAAATTAAATTCGCTTTTGGGTAGTTTGAGGGATAAAATAGAGCAAACGGGCAAATCAGGTATTTACCAAATTTCCTGTAAAAATTGTCCTCAAAAGTACGTCGGGCAGACTAGACGATCTCTTCAAATCCGACTGAAGGAGCATTTGAGGTACGAAAGAACTGAGAAGTCAAGTGTGGCTCAACATGCTTTTGAATACGATCATAGGATAGATAATAATATTAAACTGTTAAGAGTATTAAATAAGAATTCTATGTTAAATATATGTGGAAGCTTAGCCATCCATAAGGCTGGAGACAACCTTATGAATGGTTACGTTGGGCCTTTAGGTCACTCATCTCTGCTAAGAATAGTTAAGGTTGATAGATAAGGAATTGTGGCACTACGACGTGTATAATTAAATGCGCATGCGCGTTCGGATGCGGCCGATCATGCACGAAGTGAATATTCTTAGTATATAAGGGGCATTAGATGTTAGTATTTCTCTCTGCCAGCGATTCCTCCACGGACAGATGAACTGTCATGCCGCGGCAGTTTGCGTGAAGTGTGCTGGGAAGCACCACGCGCAGGATTGTAAGCGGCCAAGGGAAAAATCAGCAAAGTGCGCCAACTGCAAAGGCGACCATGTGGTGGGCTACAGGAGATGCCCCGCTTCTCCACCGCCAAGGAAGCAAAAGGCCCCTCAGGAGAAGACCCCAACTTTAAAAGCCAAACCGACAGCAAAGACAACAGTCAATCCTGCAAAGGCTGCGCCGAAACCGGTCAAAATCCTAACCTAACATCCAACACAAAGGTTAGTGGAAACACTTATGCCTCAATTGTTGCAGGTGGCGCAAAGAAGGTCCCAAAGAAGACTTCGGAGACGACAAATCAAGTCGTATTGGACTTGATTAGGGTCGTCTCTGAAGCCAGAAACAGCCAAGAGAGCCAAGCATCATAATGATGCTTCCTAAGATAAACTCTCTAAAACACTAATGGAGAGATGCCAAGAAGGGAGAGTTAACGAAGGAAATCCTGCTCGCCGCCAGCACATCAAGGCAGTTTTTTGGAACTGCAATGGACTCCAAGGCAACAGGAACGAACTCGAAATTTTCGCAAAAGAAAGCGACCTGGACGTACTGATACTAAACGAAACCAAGATGACGTTCAGATCTAAGGATCCCAAAATCCGAGGATATGTTCTTCATCGCAGAGACCAACTGTCCAAGAGGAGGTACGGCTATCTACGTAAGTGGAAAGCTAACTTATTTTGCTGCAGGCACTCCGGAGTTGGAAAAGCCGGAAAGAATTTGAGTAAAAATTCCAATGACGAAGGGACCTCTGACGCTGGTGTCTTGTTACTCCAGAATCAACGCCCCCACAGAGGCAGATTTGGCACGCATCTTCGAAATAAACAATAACAAGTGGGGCAGCAGAGCCAACAACAAAAACGAGAGGACACTTCAAAAGTTCACAACACAAAACGGAATCGATGATTTAATGGCTTCAGAAGAACCAACCCATCATCATCTCGCCACAGGAATACCAGACGTCCTGGACGTTGCACTGATGAAGGATGTTCGATACACTGTTGAGTTAACATCAGTTAGTGAGCTCAGCTCGGACCACAACCCAGTGATGATGACCATCGGAGATGATCGTGAATCCAAGCCTCCAGAGACCTGCAAGAAAACAAACTGGACACAGTTCAGGAAGTATCTAGCAGCAAACCTGGAAGAGCCTGGAGAGATCAACATAAACGATGACATCAACGCAGCGGTGGAAAAACTGGAAATCACCATAACAGATTCAATTCTGGCAGCAACCAAAACTTTCCGGCGTATTGAAGGAAGGGAATCACTCCCAAATCACTTGGTGGAGACAATTAGAAGAAAAAATTGTGCCAGGAAGAGAGCAAGATGGACCAATCTGCAAGCAGATAAGGCGGAAGTCAACAGGTTTATCCACGAGCTCAGGTATGAGCTCCGAGAGCACAAAATTTCTAAGTTTCAGGAACACCTAAGAAGTTGCAACCTCGAAACTCCATCAGATCTCTGGCGCACAGCCAAAGCTCTAAGAGGAGATAGGAAACCTATCCCACAGATACACGGACCTCAAGGAATGGCTTACTTAGATCAGGATAAGGCCTCAGCTTTTGATGAGACCTTTGGACGACACTGTCAGACCACACTTGAAGAAGTGGGCTTATACTTTGTAGAGAAAGTGGAAGAAGAAGTTCAAGCTTTTCAGGAGAAAGTGCCAGAAAAAGACGACGTCATTCAACCGACTAACGAAAAGGAAATCCAAAGCTTTCTGCGCAAGCTTATCGTCAAAAAGGGTCCAGGTCCAGGCGGAATTCCAAACCAAGCTCTAAAGTCTCTTCCGGATCAAGCTGTCAAATACTTTGGAGCAATAGTCAATTCCCTGTTTAAGTACCGATATTTTCCCACAAGATGGAAGACTGCAAACGTTATCTTCATTCCTAAGCCAGGTAAGGATGGGAAATTTTTTTAAAATTACAGGCCAATCAGCCTCTTATCCAACTTGGGTAAGGTGGTGGAAAGTATTTTGAGGAAGCGTCTGCAGAATATCATCAGCTATCGCGACATCGTTCCTAAGGAACAATTTGGGTTCCAACCTATACACCCTACCTAAGACCAACTGCTGAGATTGGTTGAAACAATCAGTCAACGCATGAACTGAAACCAGGTAGTTGGAGCTAGTCGATATCTTCAAGGCATTTGACACAGTTTGGCACTAAGGACTAGTCTAGAGATGCACCAGTTTGGCATACCTCTAACGATGGTTCAAATGGTAAGTTCGTTCCTGGACCAGCGCTCATTCAGAGCAAAGGTGGAACAGGAACTATCAAACCAATTTGGGTTACAGTATGGGGTGCCTCAAGGTTCTGCCTTGTCACCTCTGCTGTACTCTCTGTTCACAGCAGACATTCCGAGAACCAATCCAATAATCGACCACAATTTTTTGGCAACTTACGCAGACGACACAGCTTTGGTGGCGTACTCTTACAGTCCAGCTACTGAGAGAGGTTAAAACAATCACTTAACGCATGAACTGGAACCACGTAGTTGGAGCTATTTTTGATATCTCCAAGGCATTTGACACAGTTTGGCACCAAGGAATAGTCTACAAGATACACCACTTTAGAATACCTCTAACAATGGTTTAAATGGTAAGCTCGTTCCTGGACCAGCGCTTATTTAGAGCAAAGGTGGGACGGGAACTATCAAACCAGTTTGGGCTACAGTATGGGATGCCTCACGGTTCTGCCTTGTCACCCACCTCTGCTGTATTCTCTGTTCACAGAGGACATCCCGAGACCCAATCCAACAATCGACCACACCTTATTGGCAAGTTATGCAGACGACACAGCTTTGGTGGCGTACTCTTTTAGTCCAGAGTTGTTCACCAGACGACTTCAGAAGGCAACAGATAGTCTACTAGATTACTTCGGTTAATGGAGAATCCAAGTCAACGCAGACAAGACCCAAGCAGTCTCCTTCACCCGAAGAGGACTCCAACCATATGGACATGTTAATGTTCATAGGCAAAACGTCGACTGGAGACTTTAGACAAAGTATTTAGGTGTAATTCTGGATAAAAGACTTACATTTCAGGCGCACATCGAATATGCAGTGTCCAAAACCAAAATGTTGAAAGGACTGCCGCAAGCGATGATTGGTAAAAATAGTAACCTGTCCATTGGACTTAAAGTGCTACTATACAAATCAATCATAAGACCAGCGATGACTTACGCATCTGTAGCTTGGTCATAGGCGACGGATAATCAGATAAAGAAACTCCAGGTGTTCCAGAAGGTCTTTCTAAGACAAGCCATGGACGCTCCATAGTTTGTGAGGAACAATCAACTCCATAGGGAAGCTGAACTACCCTTGGTAAGAGATTTTCTTAGGAAAACTAATTCCAAGGCGATGGTAAGAGCGGAAACGCATCCCAACGAGCTAGTTCGACAGGCAGTGGATTACGATACAAACATCTCAACCAGGATTAGGAGACCAAGGATGGTCCTCTAGGCCACAACTTCCATTTCGGAAATTTTTGTTTTGTTTTTTTTTCAGACAAAACAGTTTACAATAGTGCTCCAGCACTATTGTACTGTTCCGACGGAGGGTTTGGGGGCCAAGGGCCGGCCCGAAGAAGTAGGGGTATTTAGTCGGTACCCGCAGTTTGAGCGAAAGTCCGACACTATCTGGGTATCTTCCCAGATGTCCTTGACGGATTTTCCTCCACTTAAAAAAAAAGTATTTCTCTGAAGATGACAGCTTGGCTATCGAAACGCGTTAGAGCAACCTTTGTTGTGTTTTTTAATCTTTATCGGTTTCAAGGGACAAGATTTGTATTTGAATTTTTGAAGATAACCAAGGGGACTAGTCCGTTCCACCACTAAAAACTTACAAAAAAATTCGAAATCGATGTGATAAAAATTTAACGTCGAAGTATCAGAAAACGTATAGATGAAACTAAAAATTTTCAGTAAAAGGTCAGCATTCGAGGACAACTTCAAAATTAATAAAAAAATACAACATTTAACCCAAAACGTTTGGAGAATAATGACACAATTTAAAGGAAATTGAAGTTTCGAGTTTTTTTGAAACTTCGACGAAAGTGAAAATTTGGAGAAAGTAATCAAAATTTTAACTGGAAAACTTAAAGTTTCCTAATCTGGGGTCCATGAACCCCTTGGGTGTCCGTAGCGTAAGTGTCAGAAGCCCTTGGTTGCCTACGATGGACATTTTTTCTAGGCGTTATTTATGGTTTCGACAAGAAATAATTTGCGGACGATAAGACCCACGCAACAAGAAAGGGTATACAATAACGAAGGCTTTCACGGCCAGAGTCAGTACAAGATATACTTCTTCCGAGATTAGACCGTGTTAAAGAACTACTAAAAGTATTCGACGTTTCGCCCACCATCGTAGGGGGCTTCTTCAGGAACAAAGAAACAATAAATGAAAAATAAAATATAATGGCGAAACTCTTTCGCCTCTGGTATGGTGGACATACTGAGTTACCGTGCTCTTCTGTCTAACCTTTTTTATCCTTTGTACCAAATTTTCAATTCAGAAGAGTCTCGCCTCTGGTATGGTGTGACATACTGATTTACCGTGCTCTGATGTTTTGAAATTGGCCCCCTTCTTTCATTTTTCATTTTTTGTATATTTCTTTGTTCCTGAAGAAGTCCCCTACGATGGTGGGCGAAACGTCGAACACTTTTAGTAGTTCTTTGACACGTTCCAATCCCGGAAAAAGTATATCCTGTAAAGGGTATACAAATTTGAATTGGTTGCCTCTTTTTTTTATTCAACGGAAGCTTCTATTGGCTTCATGAGCTTTATATTGGCCGTTATAAATTAAGCGAACTCGACAAGAAAAATTTGACGTATTGGTTTTGATGAGCTTTGCTTTTTGGTTCTCAGAGTGGATAAACAGGAATGATAAAGTGAAATACAAATCTTGTCCCCTGAAACCAAGAAAGATGAAAGACAGCAAAAGTTGAGATACATCTCTCTGAAGATGATAGCTTGGCTATCGGAACACGTTAGAGCAACCTTTGTTGTATTTTTTAATTTTTCTTGGTTTCAGGAGACAATATTTGTATTTCAGTTTTTGAAGATAACCAAGGACCAGTCCATTCCACCCAAAAAATAGAAATGATAAACTATTGTTTTAGTCACCACGAATAAACTGATGATCGTGTTGATAATGACCCCAATAAAAGCATTCATGCCCAAGTTGCAATGACTTGATGACTAACACAGTTTATAGGATTGCCTCGAAAAGCGTTAAAATGTTCAATTTCAAACAGCAATTACTGTGTTGCGTGCAATTTAATAAACTTGTGCTAACTTCGAAAATATTCATCTAAAAGAAATAACGTAAAAGACAAATTTGATCTGCATTTTATCCTTCAGCTATCAATCAAGTATTTCATTTCAAAAAAATTAATACTAAATGGGTAAAAAAAAACTATTTCTGTACATATTCATTTTCATAATCAAACGAAATAAAATCAATATGATGTGTCTTCTTTAAGCACGTTTTATATTCATGTTTTTAATTTCATGTACACGTTATCTACAAATGGGTTTTTCTTGTGTTGCCTCCAATGAATAGAGTATTGTTTATCATTAGAATAAAATTTCCCTTAAAGTTAATGATATTTTGATGCAAATGAACGTATCTTTATTTGAACGGAAGACGAGATAATGCGCGTATAACTGTAGAGTTATTGATATTAATTGCGAACGAAGAGTTGAAAAGAATAGCTCAGTCATCGGGGGCCTTTTGATCAATTTGCATTAGAAACGACTTTGGTAGGACGTGTGTAATGGCCAAATGCAAGTCAGCCGGTAAAACGAAAGTGGCCGTTTTAAATTGAACGGGTCTGTCATCCATGACTCGAAAAATGGCGGTTAATAATTTATAAGCGATGAAAGCTTGAAATTAAATGAGAAAAAAGTTACGTTGTATGGTTAATTTGACTAGCATCAATAATTTTAACGCAACACACGCGTTGTCAAATTTATTAATATTAGAAATAATTTTCGGTTTTTAAATTTTATTGAAACTTAACTGACCCCCTCGACTTTGTCTGCACAGGGTCTATAAGGTCATATTTCAAAGAAAAATAATTTTTTATTTGCTTTTAATAGAATAATAGATTCAAAAGTCCGTGCTCCTTGTTCTAATATCCTCTAGAATGGGAGATAGACATTGCGGATTAGTTCACTGTTTTTTGTTATAATCCAAATAAAATTCTCAGCACCGTTTTTAGACGTGAAAGGTAAGGTTCAAGTTAACAAAAGTAACCTAAAAGGTGCCCCCAAGAATTGTTTACATTTTAGTAAAAGATTCATTAAAATCGATTTAGTAATTTTCAAGATTATCCCGGACAAATAATCAGTCGACAGATAGGCAGACGATTTAATTTTATTAATATAGATGAAAAAAAAAAGAAAGAAGAAAATCGTAGCAGGGTTTCTTTGAAATGCTTTGAGCTTGAAAAATTACAGTCAACAGTCTTAATCTATACATCATTTGCAAAGTTAAGCTAAGTTAAACGAATACCTCCATTTACATAATTTTTTACCTCTTTTTTTGTTTAAACAATTTTTTCATATTGAACACCCACCCTGCCCTATTTTGGATCATGCAGCAAACTGAAGATTTATATGTACTTCTCGGGGGACTTTCCCATTCCTCAGCGTTCGTCCTTTCCTTGAAACTTTTTTTGGAAATTTCTATTTTTTTTCTCAAATTTCTTTACAAAATTTGGCTTTTTTTCTTTTGAAATTTCGCATTTAATCATAAAATTTGACTTCTTTAATTAAACATGACTGTCTAAATTTCGAATTTATAAGTTCGTTGTTTTTCTCTGAAATTTCGCCATTTCTCCAAATTTGATTTTTTCTGAAAATTTCGACTTTTTTTAATTTTGAAAATTTTAGATTGTTTGTTAAAATTTGCTTTTTTTCTTAAAACTTGGTCGACCTTCTGATAAAAAAGTATAATTTTTGGAATTTATGTGAAAAATTTACAAGGAAAATTTCTTTGTAAATTTCAACTCTTTTTTAATCCAAATTTCTGGAAGTTTCAACTCGTTTGTCAAAATTTCAATGTATATCACAATATTTAAGATTTTCTGACATCCGTTGAGGTAGGGTAGTACGTCTGTCTTCCTCTGAGGAGAGGAGTTAAGAGAAAACAGATATTCGATTCTTTTCTTAAAATTTGCTTTTACAAAATATCGATAATATCTGATTCTTTTTGTGAAATTTTGAAATTTTAATAAGATTAAATGTTTTTTCTCAAAATTTAAATCTTTTTCGCGAAAGTTATCCCGCAATGTCGTTTTTTTCTCGGGGTTTTGACTATTTTTTTTGAATTTCGACTTTTTTTAAATTTGAATTTATCTGCAAAATTTTTGGTCCATTTCTTCAAAGTTGTTTCGAAATTTAGCTTTTTTTTTCAAAGTCCGATATTTTTCTGAATATTTAGCTGAAAATGTCGATCTTTTAGATTCTGATTTTTTTTAGAAATTTTGACTGTTTCCCTAAAGTTTGCCTTTTTCAGGAAATCTTTATTTCTGTCTCAATATCCGATATTTAATATTTTTATAAGTTTTTTCTCCTTCTTGGCAAATTTATCTTTTTTTTCAAAATTTTCTATTTTTCTAAAAATGTCTTTAACTAAAATTCGCTCACCTCAAAATTTGTATTTTTTTTGACAATTCAATTTTATTTTTAAAATCTTACTTTTGGGACTTTTTCAAAAATGGTTTATTTATTTCCAAATTTTTTCATTTTTCTGAATATTTGTCTTTTTCATTAAATAACGACTTTTAGCGCAAATGGTTTTATGGTTCTAAAAATATTCACTTTTTCCTCCAAATTAGATCGAAATGTTAATAAAAATGACGCCTAAAATAGATTTGGGGATTTCGAGAAAAAGATTTCTTGTAAATTCAACATCTTTACCGAATTATAAATTTTGAGAACAGTGTTTTTAAAAATTCCGATTTTTTTCTCAAATTTTGACTTTTTCTGAAAATTACGTCTTTTCACAAAACTAGACCTTTAAAAATTTGGACTTTTTCAAATTAGAAACATTTCACGAGTTTTTGAGAAAGGTTAGGTTTTTATTTTTAATACGACTTATTGGAAACTCCAACTTTTCGATTTTTTCCCTTAAAATTGGAGTTTCTCTTGGAAATTTTAGATATTTTCTAGAAAGTTCGAAATTTTTCTGGAAATTGCAACGTAATTTTCAAATACCATGAGTTATTTCAAAGTGTTTGTTTTATCTAATTTTTTTTTAAATTTTATTTCCAGTAATTCCAATTTGTCTGAAATTCATTTTATTTTCCAAATTTTGACTTTTATCTCAAAATTCGATATTATCTTTTTCTGGATATTTCCATTTAAAATTGATTTTTGTTTGAAGATTTAGACTGTTTCACCAAATTTGTTCATTTCTTAAAAATCGGATAGAAATTTTAATGAAAATCTAAAAACAATATTTTTAGAAAATTTTGAGAAAAAGAAGAAAACTTTTACGAATATGGCACAATTAAAATAAAGTAGAAATTCTGAGAGAATATTTTCAAAAGTTTGCAATTTTTTTTTACCTGAATTCGACTTGCTTAGGAAATTACCACCTTTTTAACAAAAATTGACTTTTGAAGATTTCGTCTTTTTTGCATTTGCACTTCTTCGAAATTTCGACATTTGTTAAAGTTCTTCGAAAAGTTTTTTCTTCATATTGGACTTTTTTCGAATTTCGACTTTAATATAAAAATATGATCTCCCCAGCTCTGAAGTTTTTAATGAAAATACACATTAGTTAGAAGGTTTTCTTTTTTGTCGATGAATTTTTCAGAATTGCCCCTCTCTTGAAGAAAATCCTGTCTACGGTCCTGTCCAAATTTTTTCATGATTTGCATTACATACCTAACTAATCCTGTAGATTATTTTACTAGAATTTTTGAAGGTCCTTATTGTGAAATTTGATCCTCAAATCGGTGTTGTTTTGTAAATTTATTAATTCCATTTGTGCTCATTGAAATAGTTTCTGTGTCCTATATTAAATGGCCAAGAAAAAATATGGAAACTACGAGTAATTTCGTGGGATCAAAAAATTTTAAATCTCGATGTAAATTGGTTTATTAAGTTTTAAATTTCCTGGCCATATTTACTTCTATCTGAAGGGGTTTGTTTTCTCAAGCATGGAAAATGTTTCGTGTTTTTTGACAGAGTTGTTGCTTACCAAAGAAAAAAATGACTTTTTTGCTTTGAACAACAAAAATCATCGTGCAGGGCTCGAAGATTAATCAAATTAAAAACCAGGAAATTATTTAGAAGAGCCCTATAATCGGATCGTTGGAAAAAATTATCGAGGTCCGTGGACCTTTTAAGAGAAAAACAAAAATTTAAAATAAATTGCCCAGAGGTTTCTTATGGTTAGTCAAAAACTGCCAAAAGTTTGTTAATCCAATATCTGAAAACTAGAAACCTTGGGCTTTAATTTGCTACCTTTTTTACTTTCTCTGTGACTATTTTGTTTTGGGTTAAGCCTTTTGAAAAGCACCTTGAAATTTGGATTATTTTTACATACCCTAATTTGTGTGTACTGCACATAATGTAAGGTATGTGTTTCTGCCATAATTATTGAATTGCGTTTCTTTAATATCAGTTTTTTTTTCAGTTATAGTGCCTTTGATACTGAAATGTTCAAATTCTAATCTATACTAGTAATATAAAGAGAGAACTTAATCGACTGAAAAACCTAATCATCAATGCAGAGCCAAAGCTAGTGAAATTAAAAATACCAAATTTGGAAAGTTTAATTTTGGTGGAAGGGACTCGTCCTTGGTTATCTTCAAAAATTGAAATACAAATCTTGTCTCCTGAGACCAAGAAAGATTAAAAAACACAACAAAGGTTGCTCTAACGCGTTTCGATAGCTAAGCTATCATCTTCTCGGAGATATACTATACAGTGCTAGTCTGTATCTTGGAATAAATTCAGTAAATCAAAACAGTAATTTCGTTTTTTAATGGGGGTTCGACTATAGAAATGAAACAAGACCTGTTAAGTTAAGTTTAAACTCGATATATTTTTTTTGTCTCCTGAAACCAAGAAGGATTAAAAAATACAACAAAGGTTGCTCTAACGCGTTTTGTCCTCTAAGCTATCATCTTCAGAGAGAAGATTTGTGTTTCAATTTTCGATAATTTTAGTCGAATTTTCTAAAAAAATTGACAATTCTAAAAAACTTTTTTAGGTTGAAATTCGTAGTTTTTCTCGATATTACCACTTCAGTTTTGAAAATTTTATTTTAAACTGAAAATTTAGAGAGCTACTTGATCAGTTTTCTTACAATTTCGTTTTTTAATGGGATTCAGTTAAAAGGGGGTTGGGATATAGTCGAATTTTTCCAAAGAGAAAATCGAGATTTCTAAAAAATGGTTTTTTCAGTTGAGATTTGGAAGTTTTTCTGAAAAATTTTGATTTCAGTTTTGAACATTTTTATTTAAACTAAACACTTAGAGAATCACTTTACGAAGTCTCTCTCTCTCTCTCTCTCTCTCTCTCTCTCTCTCTCTCTCTCTCTCTCTCTCTCTCTCTCTCTCTCTCTCTCGAAATTTCCACTTTCATTTTAGGTTTTCACCCCCACAGCACGAAATTTCAAAAAAAAATTAATTCTTCTTCTAGAAATTTGGAATAGTCAATTTTAAATTTTAAATGGGAGGTTGTAAAGAAATTGCAAATTTCAATAAAGTAACGTTAAATTACTCTGGAAAAAAAAGTGGGAAAAGTTTAGATTTGAAAAAATAATATTTTTTATCCATTAACATTTTGGATTTTGGAATATTTTTTTCAAAATATGAACGTTATTATCGAAATTTTGCTTTACCCAGAAATTTTATTTTTCTAGTAATTTCGATATTTTATGTCTCAGTCTTTGACTTGAAACGTGACTTTGATTTAAAATTCAGTTCAGTTCAAACTCAAAATTTTAAACCATGAAGTCTATATTTCGTAGATAAAGTCAAAAGAATGTCCATGTATTTATATTGATGTTGATTTTTTAAAGTTATTTTCGATATTCTGAAAATTCCAGTTGAAGCTAAAAATCCAAACGAAATCTGAAAGATTTTTCTTGAAATTTTTACTTTCATCTCAAAGTTTCAACTCCATAGCAAGAGATTTAGAAAATATTTCAATGTTTTCTTAAAATTTGGGATTTTTCAAAAATATTTTGAATCACGATTCGATTTTTGCTTGTTTAAATTTAAATTCTAAAAAAAAAGAATTATAAAGAGATTATTTATGTAAATTTTAAATTATTTCTCGAAATTTCCCTTAAAAGAGCAACCTGAGTAATTTTGATGGAACGGACTGGTCCTTGGTTATCTTCAAAAATTGAATCACAGAACTTGTCCCCTGAAACCAAGAAAGATAAAAAAACACAACAAAGGTTGCTCTAATGCGTTTCGACAGCCAAGCTGTCATCTTCAGAGATAAACTCAAGTTTCAAGTTTACATTTCTAAAAAAAGAATATTTTCGAGTTTTGTACCTTGAAATTCTTCCATTATTATCAAAAGATCGTTTGCATTTGCCCTGAAATTTCATATCTTCTGGTCGATTTGGAGTAACAAGGTGATAATTAAATGTAGTTTAAAATTTTTTTATTATAAATATGGTCGGTTTTTTTTTAGTCAAAAATAATTACTTGTGTCATATCATTATTGAGTTGAATAATACGTTTTGCATCTGTGGCATTCTGGGAAAAAATCAGCAGCTGACACTAAGTTTGGAGTCGATATTTCGAGATTAAAGTTAAATTTTTCAAAAAACGTTGAAATTTTTGTAATTTCCTAACTAAAATTTCGAAGTTTTTCTCGAAATTTCAATTTTAGTTTTAAAAATTCAAAGTTAGGCCAAAAATTTTGAAATATAGCTTTAAAAAATTTTGAAGTTTTTTCTCGAAATTTCCTCTTAAATTTTTAGCTTTAATAGCACAAAATTTCTAGAATTTTTTTTTTCTTGAAGCGTAAAATGCCATAATTTTGATGGAACGGACTGGTCCTTGGTTATGTTCAACAATTGAAATACAAATCTTGTCCCTTGAAACCAAGAAAGATTAAAAAACACAACAAAGGTTGTTCTAACGCGTTCTAACGCGATAGGCAAGCTATCATCTTTATAGAGATAGGTACCAGTTAGGAACGCGCTAGAACAACCTTTGTTGTGTTTTTTAATCTCTTTTGGTTTCAGGGGACAATATTTGTATTTCAAGTGTAGAATGTTCAATTTTAAAATACGAAGCATGAAGAAATTTAATATTTTTTCTTGAACTTTTAAGTTAAAAGATGAATTTTAATACAGTAAAGTTAAAAAAAGCCCAAAATTTCAAGGAAAGATTTTTTTTAGTTCTTTATTGAACTTAAAATTTTATCTAACAATTTCTGGTTTTTGTTCCAAAATTTTAAATCTTTTTTTAAAGTTAGAATTTCTAAAAGAAATCAGAATCTAAAAGATCGAAATTTTTAATAAATGTTCGGAAAAATATCGTAATTTGAATAAAAATTCTATAAAATTTTGAAATGGACAATAAGTTGTCCAAACGAAGTCAAATTAAAAAAAAAAGTCAAGTCGAGAAAAAGACGATAATGTAAGAGAAATTTTGCAAAAAAGATCTAAATTTATTAATCTTAGTGAAACTTCTAAATTCAGAAAAAGAGTAAATTGTAAGAGAAAAATCGAATATTTATTTTCTCTGGACTCTCTAGACGAGTCAGAGAAAGACAGGCTCCCTATCTTGCCTCAACAGACGTGTCAGAAAATGTCAAATATTGTGATAACACATCAAATTTTTGACAAACAAGTTGAAACTACCAGAAATGGGGATTGAAAAAGGGTTGAAATTTACAAAGAAATTTTTGTCCTTTCACAAAAGTTTTAAATTTCTAAAAAATATACGTTTTTGTCAAAAGATCGACCAGATTTCAAAAAAAAGGCAAATTTTAATAAACAAGCTGAAATTTTCGGAATCAAAAAAAGGCAAAATTTTCAGGAAAATTCGAATTTCGGGAAATGTTTACTTTGAAATATGTGGTATCAGTTAGGCTCCAGGGGTGGAAAGGCTTAATCTCTCAAAATCTCCACCTTGAGTGCACCACTGTCTTCTAAATAGGAAAGTTTCTAAGAGATTACATGCCCCCGGAAAGTTACAGGGGGAATATAAAATGACCCCAGGCTCCGACCACAATTTTATGTGGAATACACTTTTTTATCGTTGCTACATGATACTTCCCTTAGTTTTTTTCAGCATTACCCTCAATGAATATTTCAAAACCATAAAAAGGGTATGATGGTACTCAGGAGATATTCGAAGACAACATTAAGAATGTATGTTGGGGTGACAACTGCCGCAATGCAAATATTTTTTTATTCCTCGTACCTCTGCAACGGGCTACTCTTATCAGATCGATGTTTTAGCACAATTTATTAAAGCAGATCCCGGAACCAGAGACTACCCGGAACAGTTTTCGCGTCCAATATGCAGATAAAAAACGCTTTAGAGGGTATAAAATAGAGCAGCAACGTATTGGACATAAAAACGTAACAGCTCTCTGGGCATAAAGTTTACAAAATATGAAACAATACATCTTCCTGTCGTAAAACAATGTGGCAAATTGTCGACAATTTGCTCGATTTGTCATAAAAAAAATTAAGATGAACTCCAGTAATTTTACAAACAATGTCTACATTTACTTACCTAATTGAAAGCGAACGCGGTCCTTGTAGAGTTTTTTATGAGGCAATATTTTTCGGACGACAGCTTGCGGCAATAAAACCACAAAACGTGATTAACGCTTTAAAAGCAAATGAAAAAAGTGAATTATGTCTTATTGCAATGGTAGACTGCTTAGACAAAGTACCAAGTTAATTAAATTCAGGATTTCAGTAGGCACGTCTCGTACGTTGTGCACCGTTTCGAATTGATGAAAAGGTGCTAAAGTGATGCAATAAATTTAGTCGGTTTTTTATGTCGCATTAAGGACGATAAAAAATTCGCCCTGTTTTCAGGACGTAATGAGATGCCGTACCTACGTACAGCTGGGATCGCATGCTGCCCTTTCACGCCGGCATTTACCCTTGACATTATGAGGAAACAAAGCTCACGAGATGAAACGAGCTCTGTTTGCAACCGAGACGATATTAATTAATTTCAGGAATATTTCAGTCTTCTTATTTAAAAATGATTTTAATATAACAAAATACATATTATCTCGAACGAAATTAATTATTTTATTTCCGGATACCCTTCTCTTTATAGGCGTAGTTAGGGAAGGATTTGGGCGCCAAAACTCAAATTTTCTACCCCCCCCCCCTCCCCAAATATTTTAGCATTACCATACATATATTATTCAAAAATACCTAGTTCTATGAATACAGTATTACTTTTTTACATTAATTCGAAATTCGTAAAATCTTTTTTCAGAAACTTTGGGTATTCTTCTAAGCCCGGACTTTTTTTCTCAAGAAAATAATCTTTGGTGAGGCAATTTTTCTAAAAAATATTATTATTTTCTTTTCAACTTTTTTTTTCAAAATTTCTACATTTTTCTCGAAATTTAAACATAGGTTTTTCTCAAATTTCGACTTTTTTTCTCGAAATTTCGACCTTAATCTCGAAATTTCAACCTTAATCTCGAAATTTCGACTTTTTTCTCAAACTTCGACTTTTGTTTTGAAATTTCATGTTTTTTCTCAAATTTCGACTTTTTTTCTCGAAATTTTAACCTTAATATCGAAATTTCGACATTTTTCTCGAAATTTCGACTTTAAGCTCAAAATTTCGACTTTTTTTCTCGAAATTTCGATTCTTTCTATCGAATTTCGACTTTTTCCTCGAAATTTCGACTTTTCTCTCGAAATTTCGACTTAGTTTTTCTTAAATTTCGACTTTTTTTCTCGAAATTTCGACCTTAATCTCGAAATTTCGACTTTTTTTTCAAATTTCAATTTTTTCTCGAAAATTCGACTTTTTTCTCTAAATTTGGAATATTTTTCTCGATATTTTGACCTTAATATCAAAATTTTGACAGTTTTCGAAATTTCGACTTACGTTTTTTTTAAATTTCGACTTTTTTTTTGAAATTTCGACCTTAATCTCGAAAGTTTGCCTTTTTTTTCAAATTTCAATTTTTTCTCGAATATTCGACTTTTTTCTCGAAATTTGGAATCTTTTTCTCAAATTTCGACTTCTTCTCGAATTATTTCGAAATTTCGACTTTTTTCTCACATTTAGACTTTTTTATCAAATTTCGACTTTTTTTCTCGAAATTTTGACCTTAATATCGAAATTTTGGCATTTTACGAAATTTCGACTTACGTTTTTCTTAAATTTCGACTTTTTTCTCAAAATTTCGACATTAATCTCAAAATTTCGACTTTTTTTCAAATTTCGATTTTTTTCTCGAAAATTCGACTTTATTTTCGAAATTTGGAATCTTTTTCTCAAATTTCGACTTTTTCTCGAAATATTTTGAAATTTCGTCTTTTTTCTCACATTTAGACTTTTTTCTCAAATTTCGACTTTTTTTCTCGAAATTTTAACCTTAATATCGAAATTTTGACATTTTTCGAAATTTCGATTTACGTTTTTCTTAAATTTTGACTTTTTTTCTCAAAATTTCGACCTTAGTCTCAAAATTTCGAATTTTGATTTTTTTCTCGAAAATTCGACTTTTTTTTCGAAATTTGGAATATTTTTCTCAAATTTCGACTTTTTCTCAAAATATTTCGAAATTTTGACTTTTTTCTCACATTTCGATTTATGTTTTTCTTCAATTTCGAGTTTTTTTTTCGAAATTTCGACCTTAATCTCGAAATTTCGACTTTTTTCTCAAATTTCGATTTTTTTGCTCGAAAATTCGACTTTTTTTTCTAAATTTGGAATCTTTTTCTCAGATTTCGACTTTTTTTTCGAAATTTGGTTTTTTTTCTCAATTTTCGACTTTTTTCTCAGATATTGACTTTTTTTTCGAAATTTTGACCTTAATATCGAATAATCGACATTTTTCTCGATATTTCGACTTTAAATTCAAAATCTGGACTTTTTAGCTCAAAATTTAGACTTTTTTCTCATATTTCAACTTTTTTCTCAAATTTCGACTTTTTTCTCGAAATTTCGACTTTTTTCCCGAAATTTAGACTTTCTTCTCAAATTTCAACTTTTTTTCCTCGAAATTTTGACTTACGTTTTTCTCAAATTTCGACTTTTTTTCTCAAAATTTCGATTTTTTTTCTCTAAATTTCCACTTACGTTTTTCTCAAATTTTGACTTTTTTTCCTGAAAATTTAATTTTTTTCTCGAAATTTGGACTCTTTTTCTCAAATTTCGACATTTTTCTCAAAATATTTCAAAATTTCGACTTTTTTCTCAACATTTTGACTTTTTTCTCGAAATTTCCACTTTTTTCTCGAAATTTCAGCTTTTTTTCTCGAAATTTCGACTTTTTTCTCGAAATCTAGACTTTTTTCTCAAATTTTGACCTTTTTCTCGAAATATTTTGGAATTTCAACTTTAAACTCAAAATTTCGACTTTTTAACTCGAAATTTCGACTTCTTTCGCAAATTTTGACTTTTTTTTTTCGAAATTTCGACTTTTTCCTGAAATCTCGATTTATCTCAAATTTCAAGTTTTTTCTCGAAATCTTTCGAAACTTTGGATTTTTTCTCGAAATTTCGCCGTTTTTTTAAATATCGACTTTTTTTTCGAAATTTTGACCATAATATCGAAATTTTGACGTATTCCCAAAATTTATACTTGTTTTTGTAGAAATTTCGACTTCTTCTTCAAATTTAGACCTTCTTCTCGAAACTTTCACCTTATAAGATCGAAATTTTAACTTTTTTTTCAAATTTCGATTCTTTTTTCCGAAACTTCGAGCTTGATCTGAAAATTTTAATTTTTTTTTCAAAATTTTGTTTTTTTTTCAAAAAATTTTGACTCTAAGATCAAAATTTAGACTTTTTTCTCAAAATTTCGAATCTTTTTATCGAATTTCGACTTTTGTTCTCCTACGTTTTTTTTTTTAAATTTCGACCTTTTCTAGAAATTTCGACCTTAATCAGGAAATTTGGACTTTTTTCTCAAATTTCGTTTTTTTTCTAGAAAATTGGTTTTTTCCAGAAATTTATAATCTTTTTTTCAAATTTCGACTTTTTTCTTGAAATATTTCGAAATTTCAACTTTATTTTTCGAAATTTCGACGTTTTTCTCAAATTTCGACTTTTTTCTCATATATCGACTTTTTTTCGAAATTTTGATCTTAATATCGAAATTTCGACATTTTTTTCGAAATTTCAATTTTTAACTCAAAATTTCAATTTTTAACTCAAAATTTCTACTTTTTTGTCAAAATTTCGACTTTTTTTCTAGAAATTTCGATTTTTTTCTCGAAATTTGGATTTTTTTTTCAAATTTCGGCTTTTTTTTTGAAATTTCGACTTACGTTTTCCTCAAATAGTGGCTTTTTTCTCGAAGTTTCGATCTCCATCTCGAAGTTTCGACATTTTTCTTATATTTCGACTTTTTTCCTCGAAAATACGACTTGCTTCTAGAAATTTGGACCCTTTTTTTAAATTTCGACTTTTTTCTCGAAATATTTTGAAATTTTGACTTTTTCTCGAAATTTCGAGGTTTTTCTCAATTTTCAACTTTTTTTTTAAATTTGGACCTTAATGTCGAAATTTCGACTTTAAACTCAACATTTTGACTTTTTTTTTGAAATTTCGATTTTTTTCTCAAATTTCGACTTTTTTCTCGAAATTTAGACTTTTTTCTCAAATTTCGACTTTTTTTAAAAATTTTTGACCCTAATATCGATATTTTGAACTTTTTCTCGTAATTTCGACTTTTTTTCTTAAAATTTCGAATCTTTTTCTCGAATTTCGTTTTCTTTTCTCAAAATTTCGACTTACGTTTTTCCCAAATTTTGACTTTTTTTCTCGAAATTTTAACTTTTTTCCCATATTTCGAACTCTACTTTTTCTGAAATTTCGACTTTTTTCTCGAAATTTTTCTGAAATGTTAACTTTTTTTCTCGAAATTTCGACCCTAATCTCAAAATTTTGACTTTTTTTTCATATTTCGACTTTTTTCTCAAAAATTTGGCTTTTTTTCTCAAAAATTCGACTTTTTTCCTAAAATTTGGACTCTTCTTAAATTTCGTCCTTCTTCTCGAAATATTTCAAAATGTCGACTTTTTCCCAAAATTTTGACGTTTTTCTAAAATTTCGACTTTTTTCTCAAAATTTCTTTTTTTTTTCTTAATTTTTGACTTTTTTCTCAAATATCGACTTTTTTTTTAAATTTTGACCTTAATATCAAAATTTCGACATTTTTCTTGAAATTTAAGAAAATGAGTCGAAATAAAAAAATCTAAATTTTGACTTTTTTCTTGAAATTTCGACATTTTTCTTGAAATTTCGACTTTAAATTCAAAATTTAGATTTTATTTTCTTAAAATTTCGACTCTTTTTCTTAAATTTCGACTTTTTTTTTTTCTCGAACTTTCGACTCTTTTCTCGAAATTTCGACTTTTTTTCTCTAAATTTCGACAACGTTTCTCTTAAATTTTAACATTTTTTTTTCTCGAAATTCCGACTTTTTTCTCAAAATTTCACTCTTCTCGAAATTTCTACTTTTTTCTCCAATTCCAACTTTTTTCTCTAAATTTTGATCCTAATCACAGAATTTCGATTTAAAACTCGAAATTTCGATTTTCTTCTCGAAATTTAAGCCTTAATTTCGAAATTTTGGTAATTAAAATTAGCAATTATTGAACGCACCCTACTACCAATTGTGAAGATTGTTGGGAAAGGGGAGTGCTCGGACGCAACAGTCATCTGCCTAATTTAACCATAGAGTGTAGAAATTTTAACTTACTCTCGAAATTTCGAGAAAAAATTCGGTATCAAAGTCGAAATTCCGAGATTAAGGTCGAAATTTCGTTTTTAATCTCTTAATTTCAAGAAAAAAGTAGAAAAGTGGAATTTTCGAGAAAAGAGTCCAAATTTCCAGTGCAAAGTCGAATTTTCGAGTTTAAAGCCAAAATTTTGAGTTTAAATCCAAAATTACCAGATTAAAGTTGAAATTTCGAGAAAAAGTCGAAATTTCGAAAAAATATCGAAATTTCTAGAAAAAAGTCGAAATTTCTAAAAAGAATTTTTCTAAATCAATGTCTTTTCTACGCTTTTGTAAAATGTCGAAATTTCTAAATATAATTTTTTTTAATCAATGTCCTTTCTACGCCTTTGTAAAATGTCGACTTTGAACTCGAAATTTCGATTTTTTTCTCGAAAATTCTATTTTAACCTTGAAATGTCAAGAAAAAAGTCGAAATTTTGAGTAATAAAATATTGAAATTACTGAACGCACTCTACTGATAAGTATCAATATTAAATTGTAATATGGTTTGTGCTTAGAATATGTTCTTATATTCTAAGGGTTGGTGGGACGCCACTGGTATCTGCCTAACCTAACCATAGAATAAAAATTTGGACTTATCTTGAAATTTCGTAAAAACACGTTGAAGTTTCGAGATTTAAGCCGAAATTTCGACCTTATCTATGAAATTTCCTCAAAAAAGTCAAAATTTGGAGAATGAAGTAGAAATTTTCACTTTAATATCCTAATTTCCAGTTTAAACTTTATATTTTTAAATATAATTTTATAAATTAATGCCCTTTCTACATCTTCGTATAAAACCTAAAATACATTAAAAAAAAAACCAAGCAAAAAATAAATTTATGTATCAGATCTTTCTAATTAGGAATTAATAATTAAAATATAAATATTAGTATTTAAAATCCAAGAAAAAACCTGCAAAATTAGACTACAACGTTTCTACTTATCCCGAGATGGCACGGCGCAAATTTTTTACTTGGTTGTAAATTGTGAAGCCGTGCCTAAAATAATATTGGTGAATTACCTAATAAACTTGTTGTTATTAAGTAGTAAAACGTATTTTTTGGTACGGTATTGACATTTAGACCGTACACCGTACTTTTGTTAGAATTACCGTACATGTATGGTAATTACCGTACATGTATGGTAATTACCGTACATGTATGGTAATTACCGTACATGTATGGTAATTACCGTACGTATGGCAACACTGGTTTCCAGGGCCAAAGTCATTTTAATTGTTTGGACATCTGATGGTAGCGAAATATAATATGCTCTATCTATACGCTAACAGATGACGCTTGTGGTACATTCGAAAACCCAGTCAGTGTTGCCAGATTAGTAGAATTTTCAATAGTTTAGCAGAATTTTTGCCGTCTAATAGTAGATTTACAAGATTAGTTTGTTTGGTAAAAAAGTTTGGTAGAATTTTTATTACATTTGATAGAATTTTTGTCTTTCAGTAGAATTTTGGTTATCCTTTTATCGGATATACTGATATGGAAATTATGTCTAGTTGTTAAAAATATATGACGGCCACAAGACTATGATTTTATTTGCAAATAACCTCGAAACGAGTAGATGAATGGAAATATTGAGTTGAGGACCTTTTTTTTAGTCGCTAACTTTTTGAGGGAACCTTTTTTTTGGGTTATCAAAAATTTTCATATGTACTTATTACGATAACAATGAATTTGCTAACGAATTTGATGAACCTTATTAAAATTTATGCCATTTTAGTAGAACTGGCGGGCATCATTTAATAGAAAATCTCTTAAGACATTTTTTACAAGTGCAATTGTTTATAATTTTTTTTTTAAGTTAAATTTTCTGTGTATCATATCTATGATTAAACTCTATCTAGCATGTAAACAAAATCGAGTTTTGGTGGAATGGACTGGTCCTTGGTTATCTTCAAAAATTGAAATACATATCTTGTCCCCTGAAACCAAGAATAATTAAAAAACACAACAAAGATTGCTCTAATGCGTTTCGACAGGCAAGCTATCATCTTTAGAGAGGTACTATTGAGTTATTTTATTATCTGTTTTTTTATCCAAATTATAATATCGCAAGCCGAATTGATGACACTGGCGGCCAAGTTTTAACCCGCGGGTCGTTGTTTAGAGACCTCTGCTTTTAAGGATGAATTTCCAAAAACGCTGATACAACTGCCTTTATTTATAAACAGAAACCGAAACAACAATTTCTAACTTCAAAAATAACGAACATCCATGTTAAATTTTATAACATTTTTAACCTCCTTAGGGGCGAATTTTTAAATATATTTTCTTAGTGCGTACTTACATTAAGCAGATAAGAAATTCTTGTGCAAAATTGGAGGCTTGTAGACACATTGGTTATACTCTGCGTTATCCGTTTGTCAGTGCTTAGAGTTTAATTAAGTAGTTGTTTCAAGGACAATTTGAAATTTCCAAACAAATGATTTTTTTTTAAATTAATTTTTAGTAACTTCTTCAAACTGGGACCACAATTTTTTTTAAAGAAAATAATAGAAGACAGTTTGGGCGAAATATTGATTTATATGGATGTGATTGATTCGGTCAAAATTTCGGTGGTGTCATGATTATACAGAACTGAGTTTGCGAGGTCAACAGACGACCGGTGACATTTTTATTGCCACACAATCTCCTGTTCTATTCGCCCTATGAGTAATTGTATGAAACCTCAAAAATCTTTTCCACAAATCGGTCCCTAAAATAAAATACGGACGGAAACACGCCTCTTCCTTATTCTAAAAATAAAACTCATAAAAAACACGATAAAGCTCTTAAGAAATATTTGGCGCACGGCCGCTCTAACCAACGAAAAAATTCAGACCGATACATAATGTAACAGATATATTGCATCTGAATTGGTTGTTGGAAGTTTGAAAAAGTTCATTTTCACGTCGTCGAAAAAGTGCAATTACGCTCTTTTACCGTGTAACGAATTGCTGTACATCTTGATTAAGTTAGGAGCGTCATTGAAACTCTGGCTGAAACTGAAGGAGTTTTTGTGGGTGAACTTTAATGCTCTCGACGGAAGTTATTTTAAAGCTACAATGTACAAGGAAAGTCTATTTTATTAATAACGTCATGACAAAGCCATCACAGGTTTATGCTCTAGTATCTAGCGTAAAGGGCTAAATCGGAAATTGCGGTTTCTGTGCAGAACTTTCACATGTGGCACTAATGGTTTTGGTTTATGTTCGGCGAGGTTAATTTATTCTTTATTTGCTTTTGAAATGTTGCTTCTTAAATTGCGAATGAGTAACACAGAAAGTTTTTTTCAATTTATTTAACATTTCTTCGGCCCAGTTTGGAAATATTTAAATTTTTATGGTTTGTTGACAATTTTCTAAACATTTTTTAAAATGCGACTGCGTGATATTTAAATTTATTAAATTTATTGTCACCTCATGACAGTTCACAAATTAACAGATTAGTTTATTTTACATAGAATAGGAATAATGAAAAATAGGAGATCAAAAATTAGATATGGAAAAAAAATTGTTTTTTTGATAAATTAGGAAAATATAAAAAAATACATAAAAAAGTTGTGGCACTGGACATCGATGTTTCGCTCTCATTTGAGCTCGTCAGCAAAGCATAACATGGAAAGGGAACAATGAGGAAGAAATACTTAAAAATAATTTTTTTTTAAATATAACAAAAGAAAAATAAAATTTTTTTAACATGAATAGACATAATATTTCCGGTCAATAATGGTCTACCATGAAGAATAACATAGAAAGCTTAAATTAACAGTCCTAGGGGGCTAAAGCCCCAATATGAAAAGACGTTTATGCTTTTCGCTTCTGAAATATTAACTTTACGTTTTATATTTTACTTTTTTCTTAAATTTTCGACTTTTAAGTCAAAATTCTTCAAGAAATCCTAATTTTTTTAGTTCTACTTTTTTTCTTAAGTTTAACTCTACGAGTTTAAAGTACTTTATATTCTTTTTGATAACGATTCCATTTTATACCCCAAAGTACGTTTTTTTCGAAAGATTTTTGCTTTATTGTGGAAATGTTAGAAAATTTCGATTTTTTAAAAAAAATCAGTTTTTTTTTAATTTTCGTCTTAAATTGAAAATTTCGTTTTATCTTTCAAAAGAATTTGAATTATATTTTTTCTTAAATTTGAACCAAAATGTTTGCTAACAATCCCTCTCCCCACCTTTTAAGTTCAATTAACTCGCCAAAGGCAACCCTATTAGGCTTTTAGAGTGAGTAGAATGCAGAAATAAAGATAGATGGCGATGAACCGAGTTTTTAAATGAGGATAAATTGTCGGGAAAAATTCTGTTCGATGAACACTTTTTATTTAAAAATATCTAATTTTTTGAAAATCTTTTATTTTTCTAAAATTTTAATTTTTTAGTTTTGAGATTTGAATTTTTTTGCAAATTTGGAACTTTTTGTATTTATACTTTCTGACAATGTCGATCTTTTCAACTGAATATCAGAGGTTTCGACTTATTTTGAAACTTTTTTAATATGTTGGTTTTTCGAAAAATTACTTTTTTAAAATTCGGAGTTAATTTGAAAATATCGATCTTTTTCAAAACTTTAGACGTTTACAATTTCCACCTCTTTTAAAATTTAAAGTTTGTAACAATTTGGAATCTTTATCAAAATTTAGACTTTTTTTGAAACTTTGTTAATATGACGGTTTTTAAAAAATTGATCTTTTAATAGGTGGTTTTTCAAAAAATAACATTTTTAAAAATTTGGAGTTAATTTGAAAATATTGATCTTTTTTAAAAAATTAGACATTTACAATTTCCACCTTTTTTAGAATTTTAACTTTAAAAATTTTGAATCTTTATCAAAATTTTGACTTCTTTTGAAAATTCTGATGCTTTCAATATTTTGATTATCCGAATTCGAATTTTTTCAAAATGTCGATTTTTTCCTTCAAATTCTCGATTTTTTTTTTGAATTTGAAGTAATTCCGACTATTTGAAAAATTTGACTTAATTTAAAATTTTTGATCGTTTTTGAAAATTAAGAAATTTGTAAAAATTTCGTGAATTTCGACACTTATTTTGAAAATTTGAACTTTTTTTCGAAAAATTTAGGATTCTTTTTCTTGAGTTTTCCACATAAATTTAAAATTTCATTTTTCTTATCAAGAGGATTTTACTTTTCTCTCAAAAATTCTACTTTTTGAGTTGGAACTAAAAAGTTGACCTAAAATCTCGGCATTTTTTTTATTTTAATCGACCTGCAAAGGGGAACTTTTTAAAAATTTTGACCTCTTTTAAGATTTTCATTTTTTTGAAAATATTTAAAGTTTTCATTTTTTTTAAATTTCAATTTGAAAATTTTTATTTTTTTTAATTTTTATCGAAAATTTGAATTTTTTTCAAAATATTCAAATTTTTCTCGAAGATGTGACTAAAATTTTCGACTCGTTTTCTCGAATTTCGACTTTTTTTTCTTGAAATTTCGACTTGTTTTCTCAAAATTTTAACTTTTTTCTCAAAATTTCGAGTTTTTCTCAAATTTCGACTTTTTCTTAAAATTTTAACCTTTTTCTTAAATTTCGATTTTTTCGCGAAATTTTGACCTTTTTCTCGAAATTTCATTTTTCGACTTTTTTTCAAATTTCGACTTTTTTTCTCAAATTTTGACTTTGTTCCCGAAATTATAACCTAAGTATCGAAATTTCGACAGTTTTCTCGAAATTTCGATTTTAAACTCAAAGTTTCGACGTTTTTCTTCAATTTTGACTTTTTTCTCAAAATTTCGTTTTTTTTCTCAATTTTCAACTTTTTTCTTTCAAAATTTTGACCTTAATATCAAAATTTCGATATTTTTCCCAAAATTTCGAATTAAAACCCAAAATTTCAATATTTTTTTTGAAATTTCGACTTTTTTTCTCGAAATTTCAACTTTTTTCTCAAAATTTCGAGATTTTCTCAAATTTCAAATTTTTTTTTCTTAAAATTTCGACTTTTTTCTTAACATTTTAACTTTTTTCTGGAATTTCGATTTTTCTCGAAATTTTTTTCTCGAAATTTCGAACTTTTTCTCGAAATTTCGTTTTTTTTTGTCAATTTTCGACTTTTTTCTCATATTTCGACTTTTTTCTTAAATTTAGGCTTTTTTCTAGAAATTCTAACCCTGATATCGAAATTTCGACATTTTTCTCGAAATTTCGTTTTTTTTCTCTCAATTTTCGACTTATTTTTTAAAATTTTGACCTTATTGTCGTAATTTCGACATTTTTCAAAAAATGTTGACTTTAAATTTAAAATTTCTACCTTTTTTTTTTGAAATTTCGATTTTTTTCTCAAAATTTTAACCTTAATATCGAAATTTCGACATTTTTCTCGAAATTTCGACTTTAAACTCAAAATTTCGACATTTTTCTTAGATTTTAACTTTTTTTTTCAAAATTTCGTCTTTTTTCTCAATTTTCGACTTTTTTTCGAAATTTCAACTCACGTTTTTCTCAAATTTTGCCTTTTTTTCTTAAAATTTCGACTTTAATTTCGAAATTTTGACTTTTTTCTCAAATTTCGACTCTTTTCTTAAATTTCAACCTTTTTACCGAAATATTTCGAAATTTCAACTTTTTTCTGGAAATTTTGACGTTTTCCTCAAATTTCGACTTTTTTCTTGAAATTTTGTTTTTCTTTTCTCAATTTTTTATTTTTTTCTAAAATATCGTTAATAACGAAATTTGTAAAAATTTTGTAAATTTCGACATACTTATTTGGAAAAATTCGACTTTTTTGAAAAAACTCGGGGTTATTTTTATTGAATATTCCACAAATCCAAAATTTCATTTTTCTTATCAAGAAAATTTTAGTTTTCTCCCAAAAATTCTACTTTTTGAGTTCGAACTAAACAGTTTACCTAAAATCCCGGCATTTTTCTTAGTTTAATCCACCCGCCTTTGCCCAAAATTATATTTCTTGACGAAATTTTGGGCAAATTTTCGAGTTGAACCTGGAACTTTCGATGAAAAATTTAAACTTCCAATAAAATCAAACCCCGTTGACAAACTCAAACTCTGTAAAAAATAAAGAAATTGAAAACTTTTTAAAAATAGCAAAATTTTAATATTAAAGTAGATTTTTAGAGAAATCTACCGATCAAGTCAAAATTTCGAAAAATAAATCAAAATTTCGATAAATAATACAATTCTCAGTAAATTATTGAATTCTGCCTCGAAATGTCCATTAATTACTTAAATTTAGGAAAAAATTAAAATTTGCTGTTGACAAACATGAAATTTGTAAAAAAAGGAATTAAAAGTGTCTTAAAAGAAGTCCAAATTTTAATATTAAAGTAAATTTTTGGAAAGAAATAAGAGAACATTTTTAATAAAAGGTGGAAATTTATTAAATAATTCAAAATTTTGAAAGGCAAATCGAAGTTTGGACAAAAAAATTCAATTTTTAACAATTTTTTTAGAAAAAATTATAACATTCGGAAAATCAAAATCCCTTGAAAATGGCGAAAGGAGTTTAAGTCGATGATTAAAGAAAAACATTAAATAGTTAAAAATATCGTAATGAAAGTTAAATTTCGAATGGTTTTAAATAAATTTGTAAAAAGAGGTCAAAATTCATGAAAATTCGCCAACAAATATAATTTTGGGCAAATTTTCGAGTTGAACCTCGAACTTTCGATAAAAAATTCAAACTTCCGGAAAAATCAAAATCTGTTGACAAACCAAAACTCTGTAAAAAAAGGAGAAATTAAAAACGTTTTAAAAATAGCAAAATTTTAATATCAAAATAGATTTTTGGAAAAATCTAACGATCTAGACAAAATTTCGAAAAATAAATCAAAATTTCGATAAATAATGCAATTTTTAGTCAAAATTATATTTCTTGACGAAAGTTGGATTTTATTTTATAAATTTTGAATTTTAATTTGATCGACTGCTTTCTTTAGAAATTTTTACTTATATTTTGAAAAATCGAATTTAGGCTCGAAATTTCTACTTTTTTGATAAGACATTTTTAATTTCTTTTTGTGTTTTTCTCAAGATTTCCAGATTCAACTGGAAAATTTGCTAAAAATTGCATTTTTTGTCGGAGTTTTGATTTACTTTTCGAAATTATGAATTATTCAATAAAAATCGAACTTTTTTTAAAAACCCTTTCTTATTTTTTAAAAATCTATTTTAATATTTAAATTTCACCTTTTTAAAAATATTTTTAACTTGGTTTTTTACAAGTTTCGAATTTGTCGACAGATTTTGAGTTTTTCAGAAGTTCGAAATTTGATTGAAATTTGATTGAAATTTCGAGGTTCAACTCGAAAATTTGCTAAAAACTCCATTTCTTGGCAAAAATTTGATTGTATTTTCTAAATTTTGAACTCAATTCGATAAGTTTTTACCTGTTCTTTTTTTTTAAAGATTTTTGCTTACATTTCGAAATATCGATTTTACTTTCGAAATTTAAACTTTTTTTATAATAAATAAATTTATTATTCACAAATTTGAAGTCTGTCAATGGAATTTAATTTTTTTCAAAAGTTCTGGTTTGTTCTCGGCTTTTCGGGATTTAACTTTTAAATTAGCAAAAAATTGCATTTTTGATCAAAATTTTCGCTTACTTTTTAAAATTTTGAGTTTTTCAATTTATTCCGACCTTATTTTTTACTTATTTTTCATAAATTCTATTTCAAACTTAATATTTTTATATCACTCCTTTTTTAACAAATTTTGAGTTTTTCAACAAATTGTAATCTTTCATAAGTTCAAGTTTTTGATATTTCGTGTATTTTTTTTTTCGAAAAGTTGGGTTTATTCCATTTACATTAACATTTTTTTAAATGAAATTTCAAGTTTCAATTCAAAAATTTGCTAAAAATCCTTTTTTTTTTGGTAAAAATTCTTTTGTTTTGGCAAAATTTTGATTTATTTTCTTTGAAATGGTAAATTTAAGTTTGATAGATTTTGTCTGTTTTTTGGAGGTTTTCACGTATTTTTCAAAATATTGACTTTAATTTCGAAATTTCTACTTTTTTTTTGATACTTTCAATTTTTTTTACAAATGTTAAATCGGTCACCAAATTTTTATTCTTTCGAAAGTTCTAATTTTTTTGGCTCCAAATTTTGGGTTTCAACTAAAAATTCTTTAAAAATCTCATTTTTTTAGTCAAAATTTTGATTTTCTGCTGAGAACGCCAAGTTTAAACTCATAAGTTTACATTTTTACCTCCAAATTTTAACGTTACTCTTGAAATTTCTCCTTTTCTAGTTTCACTCTATATTTTCAAAATATTGTTACGTGCGTTATCGGTTCGAATTGATACACGTGATGGATTTATTCCCACTTTATTACTGAACTCAACTTGAATCACCACAATTTACAATTAACTCACTTCTACTAACTTACTAATTGCACTGATTCTGACTGACTGACTCGAGGGAAAACTGACCGCCTTTTTATAGTTTCGGCCCGCGTTCTTCCAGAATTTTCGGCAGATAAGGCTTATCGAATGCCGAAATTTCTGGAACGCTTATCTGCCGTTTGTTTCGTTATCGCGGCCGCTTTCCCCTTATCAGAACCTTCTAGAAACTTTTTTTATCTACTAAATTCTACAATTCTATTCTAAATCCTATTTCATCTATTTACATTACGTTACATTGCCTCCCCCTTAGAAATGATCGTCCCGATCAGTTCCAATCAGTCACTTCACCACTAAATTTGCATAGTCTGTTAAGGTGTACCACTTTCATTTTACTCCTGGAGCTACGCTGGATCCTGTATACCAAGTCGTTGATCCTCTTCAGCACTTTGTACGGCCCTTCCCAAGATGGCGTAAACTTTGGCGAAACTCCTTTCTTTCGCTGAGGGTTGTATAGCCATACCAACTCGCCCTCACTGAAACCACCATGATTGGCACTCACGTCATACCTGGCCTTCATCCGGTCCGTCGCCAAGTTGATCTTCGTCCGCACCAGAGCATGCGTCTCCAGTATCGCTTCCCTCAAGTCATCTACGAAACCCATCGTTTCCCTGGGGACCTCCCTTGGTGATCCAAACACCAAGTCACACGGAAGCCGCAGTTCCCTCCCGAAGATCACTTTTGCCGGGGTCTGACTTGTAGTTTCATGAGTTGCCGCGCGATAGGCCATCAGAAACAGTGGTAGATGTCGGTCCCAGTCGGTCTGATGTTTGGAAACGACCTTCGAAAGATGTTCCTCTAAGGTCCTGTTAAATCTCTCCACCATTCCGTCAGATTGTGGATGAAGAGGTGTTGTTCGAGTTTTCCTTATTCCAAGAAGACGACACACCTCTTGGAAAACCCCCGATTCAAAGTTCCTTCCCTGGTCCGAGTGTAGTTCAAAGGGAACACCAAATCGACAGATGAAGTTGTCCACAAGAACCCTTGCGACTGTGGTGGCTTCCTGGTTCGGGATGGCATAAGCTTCAGGCCATTTACTGAAATAATCCATGGCCACCAGGATGTACTTGTTTCCATCGTCTGAAACTGGGAATGGTCCTGCCACATCGATTGCAATTCTTTCAAATGGAGCTCCCACATTATATTGCTTCAGGGCCCCTTTGGTTCTCGTACGGGGACCCTTGGATGCAGCACAGGTGACACATTTCCGACACCACCGCTCGACGTCCTCCCTGCAGTTAACCCAATAGAACCGTTTTCGAACCTTCTCCAGGGTCTTGTTTATCCCTAGGTGTCCACCAGAGGTCCCATTGTGCACCTCCCACAAGACCTGTGGAATCTTCTCCTGAGGCACCACCAACTGCAAGTTGACACGCTTTCCATCCGCGCTTTCCCATGCTCTCTTCAGTACCCCGTCCTCGACCTGGAGGGATTTCCATTGAGCCCACAAATTCTTAAGAGCTGGACTTCTGTCGGAAACCTCTTGCCATTCCGGTCTGTCTCCAGCTTCTTTCCATTCCAATATGGGTCCGATATCAGCGTCGCTCCTCTGTAGCTTCCGAAGACCTTCAACAGTCCATTCGTCTTCTGGCTGGACAGAAGTAACCCTTATATCCACCATGTCCTCATGGTCCTCAACTCGTCTGCAATGTTTGCAATCCCCACAAGGTCTTCTGGACAAAGCGTCAGCGTTGTTATGCTGTCGTCCCGGTCGATGATGCACCTTAAAGTGATACTGCTGAAGCCTTTCTAACCATCTAGCCGTCTGTCCCTCCGCGTTCTTCATTCGAAGTAACCAAGAAAGTGCCGAATGATCTGTCCTGATAAGGAATTCTTGCCCATACAAGTACTTGTGGAAGTGTTCCACGGCCTTCACTATCGCAAGAAGTTCCTTCCTGGTGGTGCAATAGTTCTTCTCTGGCTTCGTCAGGATCTTGCTGTAATATTCGATAACTCTTTCTTCACCGCCTTGAACTTGGGACAGCACAGCCCCAATGCCGACGTTACTGGCATCAGTGTCTAACACGAACTTCCCATTCTGCTGAGGATACGCCAAGATAGGGCTTGTACACAAGGCGGACTTCAATTTTCGGAAAGCGGTATCACAGTCTGGAGTCCAGACGTACGGCCTTCTTCCTTCCGTTAGTTGATGCAACGGCGCAGCGATGTTGGCGAAACCTTTCACAAATCTTCTGTAATAGGTACACAGCCCCAAGAAACTCCTCAGTTCATGTTTGTCTTTGGGTCTTGGCCAGTCACGAATTGCTTGAGTCTTGCTGATATTTGTTTCAACTCCTGCGGCTGATACAGTGTGGCCCAAAAATTCTACTTTCCTTTGGAACAAAGAGCACTTCTTTGGATTCAGCTTTAAGTTGGCTTGCTTTAATCTGTCGAAAACTTCTTGAAGATTTTCCAAATGTTCTTTAAAGCTCTTGCCCATCACCATGACGTCATCTAGGTAAACCAAGCAAGTTTTCCAAGTTAGTCCTCGAAGTACCAGCTCCATTAGACGTTCGAAAGTAGCCGGTGCGTTGCATAGTCCAAAAGGCATAACCGTGAACTGATATAATCCACTCCCAGATGAAAAGGCCGTCTTTTCTTTGTCGTCGGGGTCTATGCTCACTTGCCAATATCCACTTTTCAAGTCCAAAGTTGAAAACCAGGTGGACCCAGACAAGGTCGTTAGGGTATCATCAATTCTTGGCAAGGGGTAGCTGTCCTTTTTAGTGACGTCGTTTAATTTCCGGTAGTCGACACAAAATCTTGTTGACCCGTCCTTCTTTGTAACCAAGACTACAGGAGAAGACCATGGACTATTGGACTCCTCGATGACTCCATCCTTCATCATCTTCTTAACCAGTCCCGCGACTTCCTCTTGCTTGGCCACCGGTAATCTTCTAGGGGGTTGACGAATAGGTGTTGCATCGCCGGTGTTGATTTTGTGTCGAACTACGTCGGTCCTTCCTAGATTTCGGTCTCCATCGGTAAAAACGCCGTGGTTTTTCTTTAGAAATGACCTAGCCAGAACTACTTCTTCCTTGGACAAGTGTTTCAAGTCCACTTCCAACTTGACTTGCCCAATCTTCGTTTCCTGTACTGGCGCACAATTGTCTCCCAAGAAGCTTATTGAGGCTACCGGGGTACAGACTGCCAGAGTGCTACCCTTTTTGATTGAGCGTGCTGTTGGGAACACGTTGGCAACTCTCACAGGTACCTTCTGAGATGCTTTAACCACGGATCTCGCCACTAGCAAATTCTTGGAAATGTCATAAGTCGGTTCCACTAATCCAACGCAGCAGCCCAAATCTCCTTCCATCACAGCCATAATCGTCTTCTCGCTGCTTCCCTGCACTACAGCTGTTTCGCAGGCAAACAGTTTTACCTCCTTTGGAGTGTCCTTTGGTGTAGTCAGGACAAGCTCTTCATTTCCAATCTTTAAAATGTTCTGCGCTGGGTCGAAAGTAAAGCCATGTTGCCTGATTACGTCCATCCCCAGAATCAGTTCGTCTTCGATATCTGCCACCAACACCCGATGCGAAATCCTTAGTTTTCCCAGACCAATCATGACGTCTGCCTCTCCTATAATTGGCGCAGTATCTCCCGTAACCGTTCTGAGGACCATTCTTTGCGACAGTACCTTCGGTTGCAACGGTAGGATGTTCCTTCGTGCCAAAGTAACCATGGCGCCTGTGTCCACTGTTGCCTGTACATTCCTTCCATCTACGCTGGCTGGCACTACCAAACTTTCCATGGTCCTCTTTATCTGTTTGATGGAAAGAGTTTTGGGGGCTCGTTGCGCGACACCAGCCAGTGAGTGCCCCTTCCCACTGGCTGATTTTAGTTTTCCTGCTGTGGGGCTTGTCGACTTCTTGGGGCCGACCTGCAGTCTTTCTTGAAATGCCCCGGTTTGCCACAGTTGTAACATGTGCTTCTGTTGGATCTGCCTTTAAGAGTTCCTACCAGTTCTTTGATGCTCGCGTTTATTTCCTGTATGTTAGCGCTTATGCTCCCGTCCATCTTCTTTATGTTCGCGTTTATTTCCTTCATGTTGGTGTTTATGTTCGCCAGATCAGGGTCATTCGTAGCCTCTTCGATGTCAGCCTTCCTAATTCTCCGTGGCGCCCCTGGCTCTGAAACCTTATAAGCAGCTTCAACCTCCAAAGCTCTAATCAGTGCCTCCCTTGATGTTCGGACGTTTGACAGGCGTATCACTCTCTGAACTTCCGGGTCTCTTATTCCTTCTATGAAGATTCTAACTGCGTGGAGTTCCAGAAAGTCGGTTGGTGCTGTTGGGTAGGCGATGTACGCCAGTCTTCTCACGTCAGCCTCGAATTCTTGCAGGGTTTCGCCACTTTTCTGCCTTCTTACTAGCAGCTGCGACTGGACGACTTGCTGCAAATGGTGGTCCCCAAATCTTAGCTCTAAAGCCCTAACTAGATCTTCATAATTGGCTTGTTCTTGATCCGATAGAGTTCGGAGTAATTCCAGAGCATCTCCGCGCAGGGATACCACTAATGAGGTTGCCTTTGCTTCTTCCGTCCATCGATTTGCCTTAGCAGCAGCTTCGAACTGTTTTCTGTAGGTCTGGAAGGATGTTTTCCCATCATAGGTCGGAGGTTTCACTTTTTGGGAAGAGATAGCGGGTACACTTTCGGATTCGTGTTGTGTGACTTGTCCACTTAGCAACTTCTTCATGTTTTTTTCGATGTTGCTGAACTTTTTCTGTGTTGTATTTTCCAAATCAAGAAGCTTGCTGTTGAATTTTTCTTTTACTTCTCCAATTTCTTCCCTGACTTCGCCAATCTCTTCCTGCATTTCTTCTCGCATTCCTGTAATCTGTTCTTTTACTTCTTCTTTCATTTCTTCTCTCATTCCGGTAATTTGTTCTTTCACTTCTTCTTTCATTTTTTCAACGTCTACTCCCATTTTTTCAGTTATATTTGCTAGTAGACTATGCAATTCTTGTTTTTCTGCATCCCTTTTCTGATCTTCTTCTTGTTTTTCTTGTCGTCTTCGTTCTTCATCTTGTCGTCTTCGTTCTTCTTCCTGTTCTTTTTCTTGTCGTCTTCGTTCTTCCTCCTGTTCTTTTTCTTGTCGTCTTCGTTCTTCCTCCTGTTCTTTTTCTTGTCGTCTTCGTTCTTCTTCCTGTTCTTTTTCCTGTCGTCTTCGTTCTTGCTTTTGTTCTTTTTCTTGTCTTCTTTGTTCTTCATCTTGTCGTCTTCGTTCTTCTTCCTGTTCTTTCTCCTGCCGTCTTCGTTCTTCATCTTGTCGTCTTCGTTCTTCATCGTGTTCTTTAAACATTGCGAATAACGCTTGCATTTGTTGTTCCATTTTGGCCGATTTTAATCTCGTATCCATAAGCGTATTTGAATGTTCACGAATTTATTTGACGCGCCTCGTATAACTATTTAACAGTTTAAAAGGTCCGAGATAACGTCAACTACGACACCTGGCACGAATTTTTTTTCGAGTAATAAAGCACAATCCACGAACAATCCCGCTTCTGACACCAAATGTGTTCTGCGCGTACCTCGGTCGTGGTGAGTTGAGTTTTCATAAGTGTTTCTTTCAAAATGGCGTTCAATGGAGATGGGCCCCATAATAAAAGGCAGCGAAACGAAATAGACACGGCCACTAACAGAGGACATCCTGGAAATTACACTGGCACAGAAGAACCCAAACGAAAAGGATTAGATCCAAGTAAACCAAATCACGTATTACTCTTCACCATAATAAATCCAATGTACCCAATCACCGTGGATGTTCTACACACAATCTGCCAAAGTAGTGGACAAGTTTTAAGAATTGTGATATTTAAGAAAAATGGAGTACAGGCGATGGTGGAATTCGACAGTGTGGATTCTGCCATCAGAGCGAAAGACTCTCTAAATGGAGCAGACATATACTCAGGTTGCTGTACCTTGAAAATCGACTACGCCAAGCCAGAAAAACTAAATGTACACAAGAATGATTCTGAGAGCTGGGATTACACAGTGACAATGATGAAAGAAAACACAAATGGAAGGCCGCAACCTTTACTGCAAGAACCACACTATGGATCACGACCGCAGCCATACAATCCATATCCCACTTCTGACACCAAATGTTACGTGCGTTATCGGTTCGAATTGATACACGTGATGGATTTATTCCCACTTTATTACTGAACTCAACTTGAATCACCACAATTTACAATTAACTCACTTCTACTAACTTACTAATTGCACTGATTCTGACTGACTGACTCGAGGGAAAACTGACCGCCTTTTTATAGTTTCGGCCCGCGTTCTTCCAGAATTTTCGGCAGATAAGGCTTATCGAATGCCGAAATTTCTGGAACGCTTATCTGCCGTTTGTTTCGTTATCGCGGCCGCTTTCCCCTTATCAGAACCTTCTAGAAACTTTTTTTATCTACTAAATTCTACAATTCTATTCTAAATCCTATTTCATCTATTTACATTACGTTACAATATTTACTTTGAATTTTAAATTCTAATTTTTTACGATCATGAGTTATTTTTTTTCTAACTACATTTTTAACATTTTGGTTAAACGAAATGGTCCTTGGTTGTCTTCAAAAATTGAAAAACACGTCTTGCCCCCTGAAACCAAGAAAGATTAAAAAACACAACAAAGATTGCTTTAACGCGTTTCTCAAACACAGTATCTTTTTTTTTACGTATCGAAGCTTCGACCAGTTTTTCTAAAATTTCTAATTCTTTGCAAATTTAGATTTTTTTTAAAATCTCGACTATTCCAAGTTAACATTGTTTTCTAAAGTTTAGCTTTTTTAAAATCTTGGCTTTTTGAGAATTTTGATGTTTTTTAAGAACTTCACTCTTTAAAAATTCCTATTTTTTTAAAAATGTAAAATTTTTAAAAGTTGAACTGTTCTTAAAATTTCAGTTTTTTAAATTTTCGCCTTTTTTCAAAATTATAAATTTTTAAATTTGAATTATTTTTCCAAATTTCGACTTTTTGCAAATTTTTAATTTTCTTTTGTAAAAAGTTTCGCGTTTTTTAAAATTTGAACTTTTAGATTTTTCTTCAATTGTTGACTATTTAGCAAAATTTCGAATTTTTATATTCTTTTAAATATGCAATTATTTTTTGTTATTTTTTTGGTGGGACGGACTGGTCCTTGGTTATCTTCAAAAATTGAAATACAAATCTTGTCCCCTGAGACCAAAAAATACTAAAAAACACAACAAAGGTTGGATCTCTCTCTCTCTGAAAATGATAGCTTGGCTATCGAAACGCGTTAATGCAACCTTTTTTGTGTTTTTTAATCTCTCTTGGTTTCAGAGAACAAGATTTGTTTTTCAACATTTTTAACATCAAATTAAAATTAGACCTTCCTTGGTATTACGTTTTTTTTTTCGTTTCGACTTTAAGCGTAAAATTTCTACATTTATTTCGAAAAATGTAGATGTTAAGAAATTTTTCATAAACTTCAGCCTTTATTTTGGAAAAGCCTATCCAATTTTATTTTGGAAAAGCTCATTCAAAATTAAATGAAACTTGTTTTAAAAGTGTCAAATTTTCTCTTGAAGTTTTCGATTCTTAATTTTTCGAAATTTCAAGCTATAAAGATGGAAGGCTATTCAAAATATGCAAAAATAATGGGTAATTGTCTTAAAAAATTTGTGTCCTTTAGTTAAAGTTTTATTCAGTGAGATATTTCTATGGAAGCTAAGTAAGCACGGTTGTTTTCCCAAAATAAAAAAAGAAAATCCCTAAATTGTTTAATCAAAATTTTGTTCTAACTTCTATTATTTAAATATATACGAGGGTGAATCAAATATGAACCGGAATTTCTATCATGTCGCCATGAGGGCGTCGTAAGTGTGCGCATACTCGTATAGACATGTGAGGTGGGGATATCACGTGACTTTCTGCGCTTAAGCGAATTCCGTTCTCGCCGTTTGTCAGTTGTAAATCAAATGAGTGAGCAAGAGGTTCATCGGCACTTTGCGCAGCGCATTATTATTCAATTTCTTGCCGTTGAAGATGTAAAGCCCGTCGAAATTCCTCGTAGACTAGAAGCACAGTTTGGGGATACTTGTTTAAAGAAAACTCAAATCTATGAATGGCACAAAAAGTATTTGGAAGTACGAATTTAAAGTGAAAATGAACCCCATGCCATCTTCAAAATTCGATCTTTCGTTTTTTTTTGACGCGTTTCTACTCGCTTTCTTATATGTGATTGAAATATGTCCAATAGGCTTTTGACGTGTATTTGATCGATACAAATTTTGCAATCAGTTTAAACTAACTTCGCATACGTTATGAACTTCAAATAAAATTATAGCTAAAAATTGGATGACAGTGCAACATTTTAATTCAATCAAGACAATTATTTATACTGTAACGAAATGTAATTTTTTTTTTAAGTTTAATCCACTCGCAAAGGGTAACCCCATTATGCTTTCAAAGCACTGCGAGTAGGATGCGGAAACAAGGATAGATGGCGATGAACCGCCTTCTAAAACAAGGATAGGTTGTAATTTTTGGGGAAAATTCCTTTCGGTAACAAGTTCCATAACTTGGAAGTTCTTTAAAAAAAAGAGTGTCCTTAAACAGAATTCCTCACTGTGTTAAGCTGAACCGCAGAGGAATTTGCTGCCTCCGACTGTCCAGTACGCCTCAAGAATCTTGCCCTTGGGGGGATCAATCCTATTAGTTCCTGCGAGCATCTTCCATGATAGTACTTGTAGAAAAGAGGCAAGTCACCAACCATACGCCTGTGCTCTAGTGTTTCGAGAGAATCGGTAAGACTCTCGTCATTAATTAGGCGAATCGCTCTTTCTTGAACTGAATCCAAGAGAGCTAAAGTGTGTTTTGGGGCTCAATTCCAAACATGAGAACAGTATTGGCTAGTGTTGGCCTAACTTGAGCTTTGTATAGTGTTAATAGCTGATGAGATGTGAAGTACTTTTTAGCTCTAAAAAGAAAGCCTAGCTTCTGAGACATGGATCCGGTACATGATCGTCCCAAGAGAAGTAAGAGCTCGCATTCACTCTTAGGATAGATAGATTAGATCCCATTGGAAGGATTTTACCGTCCATTAGTATGTTTGTTGCATTATCCCTTGATGTTTTCTTAGAGAAAACCGCAGCCTGAGTTTTTGAAGCGTTGAAGTCGACCAAATTGTTCTTACCCCATTTTAGAATAATCTCGAGATCCCGATTAATCGTCTGTATCTGCTGTTCCTTTAGTCGATCTAAAGCAGCGATAGATAATGGTTTATCGGAGAAAAATGATGATACAGGGTTACTATCATCTGTGTAGTGTATATAGGATTGAAAGTTGAAGTTAAGAGATTGTTTATGTGTAACAGAAATAGAGTAGGAGACAGAACAGACCCCTGAGGCACCCCTCCGTTAATGAAAATGTCTCGGATGAGATGTCATCGACGACGACCTGAAGAGATCTGTTAGCGAGAAAATTGGATATCAAATGACAGAGTCCAGAGCCAACCAATTATAGAATTTGTAACATAAGGAAATTTTATAGAAAAATCTGATAAGGGAAAGCGGCCGCGTTAATGAAACAAACGGCAGATAAGCGTTTCAGAGATTCCGGCAAACTATAAGTCTTATCTGCTGGAAACTTCTAGAACCCGAAAGCGGGACCTATATAAGGCGGTCGCCTTTCCCGCAGTTGGTAAGTGTAGTTAGTAAGCTGATTATTCAGTTGTAGTGTTCCGAATTTAGTTTGGAAATAAAGTGGGTACGATTCACCAAGTGTTAATAATCATTCGAACCGATAACGTGCAACAATACTTAATTTTCTGTTTATTTATTTACTTTAAGAATTGATTTAATCCTATTGTCCGACTTATAACGATAAAACAAGGTGGATATCACGGAAAAATTTCCTAATTTTATCGATAAGTATTGGGAGAGCTCTTAAGCTGGCATCGTCAGTGCATTACATTCCTTTCATTACGGTTGCAAATACCTAAAAGCTTGTGGAGTTTTCTCCAAAGTGGTGTTTCCTTCGAAGCTTTATGGGGGATTATAGGCGAGAGGTGCTCCGTTATCGCTGATGCGTAGGAAAATCTAAAGCGTCGAACAAAGACTCAGGTTTTGTTTACCGATTAAGTCAGCAGTTTTATCGGAAAGTGTTTGACATGGAGTTGGGTCAAAATTGAGGTGATTTGTCATGGTTTATCAATGTCACGAGATGATTCATATGATGCTACAAGTTTTGTCCGCGGTAAAACTGTTTTTGGTTTCCTATAAGTGGATTTGGTGAAGTATAAAGAGGGTGTGTATTCCTTTACATATGGATAACATTTTGTTACTGTATCACATTTTATACTCAATACTGATCCATCTATCTACCTGAATTCTAAACAACTTTTTGGTCTAAAACTATAAATTTTTGCTACTTTGATCCTTAGAAGTTAGAAGCTGTGAAAACACCTTTGAATTTCCCCCCATTGATTACGAGTTAGTTTTTAATCGTTTTTTTATATCAAAAATGTGTTCAATTAAAAAAAGCACTTAGGTTTTCTATTAGAGTAATAAAGAATAAATATCTTCTGCATGAGTAGAATTAACAAGCGTGAAGTTAGACAGATGTGACCGTTTTTAAAATGTTAACACCGACTCCACTGAAATATATATAACGTGGCATTTCGTCATGCCAGGATTAAGCATATCAGGGCAAGCCTTTATTTCGCTCGTAGTCCTCGAACTGTTACGACTGGCAGGTTGGGAGAGGGTGTGCTTTAATAAAAATACCCCAGACATGACAATTCTATATGCCTCCTCGCATAACTAACAGGATAGGAATTTTAATCTAGAAAACATTGTCATGACCTGTTTTATTGCCCTTAGAGAGGACATTATGTTCCATTTGTGATTTAATCTGGACCCCTTCACGTTCGTTTCGCATTTCTAATATCGAATCGTTCCCGTCATGACATTTAAAAATGCTCTAATGTGTGTCGAATATTGCATTCAGTGAATTTTAATTAATTTCGTTGAGTGATTGCAGCGGTAATTGTTTTTCCAATTTCCAGTAGCAGTTAAACAAAATAAACTAGAGTTTGTTGAACAGCATATCGTAGTCTATAATGCACAGACCAATAGGTTTGAACATTTATTAGATTCGAAGTTTGGAAACCAAATACCGGTTTCGATCTTGTTAGATCTCGTCAGTTTGGTATATCCAACTCGAATGCTAATAAATGTTCCGACAAGTAAGTACTAAAACAATCACAGGCGTCAAGCGAGTGACTCTTTAGTACTACCACCTATTGGTCCATAGAGATCTAACAAGATCGAAACCGGTATTTGGTTTCCAAACTTCGAATCTAATAAATGTTCAAATCTATTGGTCTGTGTATTATAGAATCCTTGTTTTCTGGGAACTCTCCTAGAGAGCAACCGCTTCGCTAGGTGGCAGTGTTTCAATTGTTGGTAGTTCAGCTACCTATGATTCACTATACACGCCTGGAGGGCTGCATGAATTTGTAGTCTAGGTTGCATTCTTCTTGCATACAGCATATCGTAGTATTGAAATGAAAATACTATAAAAGAGGTCGAAAGGATTCCGAAAGTTAGATAAAAATTCGTTGGCGTCTAATTCGAATTTTTACATAAAAATCCGTCCATGATAGAAATTCCGTTTCATATTTGATTTACCTTCGTATATATTTGGATAATAGAAGTTAGAAAAAAATTTCGATTAAACAATTTAAGGTTTTTCTTTTTTTATTTTGGTACAGCAACCGTGCTTACTTAGCTTCCATGGAAATATTTCACTAAATAAAGCTGTATATAACTAAAAGATACAAATTTTCCAAGCATTATTTTTGCATATTTTGAATAATCTTCCATCTTGATAATTTGAAATTTCGAAAGAAATGAATCGAAAACTTCAAGAGAAAATTTGACACTTTTAATACAATTTTTATTTAATTTTGAGTAAGCTTTTCCAAAATAAAAGCAGAAGTTTATGAAAAACTTCTAACGTCTACATTTTTCGAGATAAATGTAGAAATTGTACGCTTAAAGTCGAAACAAAAAAAATATGTAATGTCAAGGAAGGTCTAAAGCGATGTTAACAATGTTGATATACAAATCTTGTCTCCTGAAACCAAGAGAGATTCAAAAACACAACAAAGGTTGCTCTAACGCGTTTCGATAGCCAAGCTATCATCTTCAGAGAGAAACTCAAGTTTCAAGTTTACATTTCTAAAAAAAGAATATTTTCGAGTTTTGTACCTTGAAATTCTTTCATTATTATCAAAAGATCGTTTGCATTTGCCCTGAAATTTCATATCTTCTAGTCGATTTGGAGTAACAAGGTGATAATTAAGTGTAGTTTAAAATTTTTTTTATTATAAATATGGTCGTTTTTTTTCAGTCAAAAATAATTACTTGTGTCATATCATTATTGAGCTGAATAATACGTTTTGCATCTGTGTCATTCTGGGAAAAAATCAGCAGCTGACACTAAGTTTGGAGTCGATATTTCGTTAAGTTAAATTTTTCAAAAAACGTTAACCTTTGTTGTGTTTTTTAATCTTTCTTGGTTCCAAGTTTCAGGGGACAAGGTGTGTATTTCAATTTTTGAAGATAACTAAGGACCATTTCGTTCCACCAAAATGTTAAAAATGTAGTTAAGAAAAAAATAATTGATGATCGTGAAAAATTAGAATTCAAAATTAGAAGTAAAAATTTTGAAAATATAGAGTGAAACTAGAAAAGGACGAATTTCAAGATAACGTCAAAATTTGGGGGTAAAAATGTAAAAGTTATAAATTTAAACTTGGAGTTCTCAACAGAAAATCATAATTTTGACCGAAAAAAATGGGATTTTTAAAGAATTTTTAGTTGAAACTCAAAACTTTGAGCAACAAAACTAGAACTTTCGAAAGAATATAGATTTGGTGATAAATTTAACATTTGTAAAAAAAATTTAAAGTATCAACAAAATAGAAATTTGGGAATGAAAGTCAATTTTTTGAAAAATACGTGAAAACTTCCAAAAAAGAAAAAATCTATTAAACTTAAATTTACTATTTTAAAGAAAATAAATCAAAATTTTGCCAAAAAAAAAAGTTTTAGCAAATTTACGAATTGAAACTTGAAATTTAGATTAAAAAAATATCAATTAATGTGAATGGAATTAACCCAACTTTGCGAAGAAAATAGAGAAAATATCAAAAATTTAAACTTTTGAAAACCCTACAAAAACCAGAACTTTCGAAAAAAATTAAATTTAATTGACAAACAAAATTTGTAAATATGAAATTGAGTTTCTACAAAAAACTATAAATTTCGAAAGTTAAATCGACATTTCGAAATATAAGTAGAAGTCTCTAAAAAAAAAGGTTAAAACTTATCGAATTTAAGTTCAAAATTTAGAAAATATAATCAAATTTTCGCTAAGAAATGGATTTATTAGCAAATTTTCGAGTTGAACTTCTAAATTTCGATCCCTTGTAAAAAAAATTAAAAGTGTCAACAAAAATGTAGAAATTTCGGAATTAAAATCAATTTTTTGAAAAATACGTGGAAACTTCCAAAAACAGACAAAATTTATCAAACTTAAATTTACCACTTCAAAGAAAAGAAACCAAAATTTTGTAAAAAAATAAAAAGAATTCTTAGCAAATTTTCGAATTGATTGAAACTTGAAATTTCGATAAAAAAATGTCAATTAATGTAAATGGAATTAACCCAACGCTGCAAAGAAAATACACACAATATCAAAAACTTGAACTTTTGAAAGATCAGAATTTGTTGAAAAACTCGAAATTTGTTAAAAAAAAGACTGAAAGTGTCTTTAAACAAAATATTAAGTTTGAAGTGGAATTTTTGAAAAATAAGTAAAAAATAAGGTAAGGAGAAAATTAAAAAACTCAAAAGTCCAAAAAGTAAACAAAAGTTTTGACCAAAAATGCAATTTTTCGCTAATTTAAAAATTGAATCCCGAAAACTCGAGAAAAAAACCCAGAACTTTCGAAAAAAATTAAATTCCATTGACAGACTTAAAATTTGTAAATAAGAAATTGAGTGTCTTTACAAAAAGAATAAATTTCGAAAGTAAAATCGATATTTCGAAATATAAGTAGAAGTCTCTAAAAAAAAGGTTAAAACTTATCAAATTTGAGTTCAAAATTTAGAAAGTACAATCAAATTTTTGCCAAGAAATGGGGTTTTTGGCAAATTTTTGAGTTGAACCTCGAAATTTCGATCAAATTTCGAACTTCTGAAAACTCAAGATCTGTTGACAAATTCGAAACTTGTAAAAAAATAAGTTTAAAATATTTTGAAATGGGGGAAATTTAAATATTAAATTAGATTTTTTAAAAATTAAGCAATAACAAATTTTTGAACTGAAACTTGAAATTTCTATTAAAAAAATGTCAACTAATGTGAATGGAATTAACCCAACGAAGAAAATACACGAAATATCAAAGACTTGAACATTTGAAAGATCACAATTTGTTAAAAAACTCAAAATTTGTTAATAAAAGACTGATATAAAAATATTAAGTTTGAAGTAGAATTTTTGAAAAATAAGTAAAAAAAATAAGGTCTAAATAAATTTAAAAACTTAAGATTTCAAAAAGTAAACGAAAATTTTGTCCAAAAGTGTAATTTTTCGATAATTTAAAAGTTGAATCCCGAAAACTCGAGAAAAAACCAGAACTTTCGAAAAAAATTAAATTCCATTGACAGACTTAAAATTTGTAAATAAAAAATTAAGTGTCTTTACAAAAAAGTATAAATATCGAAAGTAAAATCGACATTTTGAAATATAAGTAGAAGCTTTAAAAAAAAAGGTTAAAACTTATCAAATTTGAGTTTAAAATTTAGAAAGTACAACCAAATGTTTGCCAAGAAATGGGATTTTTGGCAAATTTTCGAGTTGAACTTAGAAATTTCGATTAAATTTCGAACTTCTGAAAAACTCAAGATCTGTTGAGAAATTCGAAACTTGTAAAAAAAGAAGTTGAAAATATTTTGAAAAAGGGAAAATTCAATGTTAAATTAGATTTTTTAAAAATCAGATTATTTTTCTAAAAAACAAAGGGCGGATTTTATTGAAATAATACATAATTTCGAAAACTAATATCCGACAAAAGATGCAATTTTTAGCAAATTTTTACAGTTGAATCTGGAAATTTCGAGCAAAACGTCAGAAGAAATTAAAAATGTCTTAACAAAAAAGTAGAAATTTTGAGACTAAATTCGATTTTAAAAAGTTAAAACTTCCAGAAATAGTACAAAGTTTGAACAAAAGTGGAAATTAAAAAAAAGTGAATATTTCCTCCGTATATCTCCAAAATACTTCTTATTGGACTTTTTTTTGAAACTTTTCAGTTTAAACTTGACTCAAAAATGCCATTTGTTAAAACGGTAGCTTTAAAATTGAAATTTAGTCAAGCCATCCGAATTCCCTTTCTAGAATTCGTTCAAAATTTAAAAATTTGTAAATTAAAAATTAGATTTTTTGAAAAAATTAAAAACTTTCTGAAACGAGCGAATTTTTCTGTGTATATTTTTTATCCTTCCTTCTCTATTTTGGGGGGCCCGGGACGGGCCCTTTGGTTATTTTTCAAAAATTGAAATACAAATCTGTCCCTGAACCAAAAAATACAAAAAAAACACAGCAAAGGTTGGATCTCTCTCTTCTCTGAAAAGGATAGGCTTGGCTATCGAAAGGGTGGGCTGCGTTGAATGCAACGCTTTTTTGTGTTTTTTAATCTCTTCGTTGGTTTGGCAGAGAACAAGATTTGTTTTTTCAACATTTTTAACATCAAATTAAATTAACCTTCCTTGGTATTAATCGTTTTTTTTTTGCGTTTCGACTTTAAGCGTAAAATTTCTACATTATTTCGAAAAATGTAGATTTAAGAATTTTTCATAACTTCAGCCTTTATTTTGGAAAAGCCTATCCAATTTTATTTTGGAAAAGCTCATTCAAAATTAAAATGAACTTGTTTTAAAAGTGTAAAATTTTTTCTCTTTGAATTTTTCGATTTTTAAATTTTTTTCGAAATTTCAAGGCTATAAAGATGGAAGGCTATTCACATGTCAAAAATAATGGGTAATTGTCTTAAAAAATTTGTGTCCTTTAGTTAAAGTTTTTTTTCAGTGAGATATTTCTATGGAAGGCTAAGTAAGCACGGTTGTTTTCCAAAAATAAAAAAAGAAAATCCCCTAATTGTTTAATCAGAATTTTGTTCTAGGACTTCTATTATTTAAATATATCCGAGGGTGGGAATCAAATTGAAACCGGAATTTCTATCATGTCGCCATGAGGGCGTCGTAAGTGTGCGCATACTCGTATATAGACATGTGAGGTGGGGATATCACGTGACTTTCTGCGCTTAAGCGAATTCCGTTATCCCCGTTTTGTCAGTTGTAAATCAAATGAGTGAGCAGAGGTTCATCTGCAGCTTTGCCAGCGCATTATTATTCAATTTCTCTTGCCGTTGACAGATGTAAAGCCCGTCGATTCCTCGTAGAACTAGAAGCACAGTTTGGGGATATTTTGTTTAAAAGAAAACTTCAAATCTAGAATGGCACAAAAAGTAATATTTTTGGAAGTACAATTTAAAGTGAAATGACCCCATGCCATCTCAAAATTCGATCTTTTCGTTTTTTTTTTGACGCGTTTCTACTCGCTTTCTATATGTGATTTGAAATAGTCCGAATAGGCTTTTGACGTGTATTTGATCGATGACAAATTTTTGCAACAGTTTAAACTACCTTCGCTACGTTTATAGAACTTCAAATAAAATTATAGCTAAAAATTGGATGACATACGGTGCAACATTTAATTCAATCAAGACATTATTATACGTTAGACAAATGTAATTTTTTTTTTAAGTTTATCCACTCGCAAGGGTAAACCCCATTAATGCTTTCAAAGCACTGCGAGTAGATGCGGAAACAAGGATAGATGGCGATGACCGTCTTCTGAAAACAAAGATAGGTTTTACATTTTTTGGGGAAAATTCCTTTCGGTAACAAGTTCCTAAGCTTGGAAGTTCTTTAAAAAAAAGATGTCCTTAAACAGAATTCCTCACTGTGTTAAGCTGAACCGGCAGAGGAATTTGCTTGCCTCCCACTTCCCAGTACGCCTCAAGAATCTTGCCTTGGGGGGTGATCAATTCCTATTTTTCTGCGCGCATGCTTCCATGTAGTACTTGTAGAAAAGAGGCCAAGTCACCAACCATACGCCTGTGCTCTAGTGTTTCGAGAGAATCGGTAAGACTCTCGTCATTAATTAGGAATCGCGTCTTTCTTGAACTGAATCCAAGAAGCTAAAGTGGTGTTTTGGGGCTCAATTCGCAAACATGAGAACAGTTAATTGGCTAGTGTTTGGCCTAACTTGAAGCTTTGTATAGTGTTAATAGCTTGGTGAGATGTGAAGTTCTTTTTTAGCTCTAAAAAGAAAGCCTAGCTTCTGCGACATGGATCCGGTACAGTGATCGTTCCCAAGAGAAGTAAGAGCTCGCATTCACTCCCTTTTAGGTAGTAGATTGATCCATTGGAAGGATTTTAACCGTCCATTAGTAATGTTTGTGGCATTATCCCTTGGATGTTTTCATTAGAGAAAACCGCAGCCTGAGTTTTTAATTATAGAATTTAGAACAGTAAGGAAATTTTATAGAAAAATCTGATAAGGGAAAGCGGCCGCGATAGTGAAGCAAACGGCAGATAAGCGTTTCCAGAAATTCCGGCAAACGATAAGTCTTATCTGCTGGAAACTTTTAGAACCCGAAAGCGGGACCTATATAAGGCGGTCGCCTTTCCCGCAGTTAGCCAGTGTAGTTAGTTAGTAAGTTGATTATTCAGTTGTAGTATTCCGAATTTAGTTTGGAAATAAAGTGGGTACGATTCACCAAGTGTTAGTAATCATTCGAACCGATAACGCGTAACAATACTTAATTTTCTGTTTATTTATTTATTTTAAGAATTGATTTTATCCTATTGTCCGACTTATAATGATAAAACAAGGTGGTATCACGGAAAAATTTCCTAATTTTATCGATAAGTATTGGGAGAGCTCTTAAGCTGGCATCGTCAGTGCATTACATTCCTTTCATTACGGTTGCAAATACCTAAAAGCTTGTGGAGTTTTCTCCAAAGTGGTGTTTCCTTCGAAGCTTTATGGGGGATTATAGGCGAGAGGTGCTCCGTTATCGCTGATGCGTAGGAAAATCTAAAGCGTCGAACAAAGACTCAGGTTTTGTTTACCGATTAAGTCAGCAGTTTTATCGGAAAGTGTTTGACATGGAGTTGGGTCAAAATTGAGGTGATTTGTCATGGTTTATCAATGTCACGAGATGATTTATATGATGCTACAAATTTTGTCCGCGGTAAAACTGTTTTTGGTTTCCTATAAGTGGATTTGGTGAAGTATAAAGAGGGTGTGTATTCCTCTACATATGGATAACATTTTGTTACTGTATCACATTTTATACTCAATACTGATCCATCTATCTACCTGAATTCTAAACAACTTTTTGGTCTAAAACTATAAATTTTTGCTACTTTGATCCTTAGAAGTTAGAAGCTGTGAAAACACCTTTGAATTTCCCCCCATTGATTACGAGTTAGTTTTTAATCGTTTTTTTATATCAAAAATGTGTTCAATTAAAAAAAGCACTTAGGTTTTCTATTAGAGTAATAAAGAATAAATATCTTCTGCATGAGTAGAATTAACAAGCGTGAAGTTAGACAGATGTGACCGTTTTTAAAATGTTAACACCGACTCCACTGAAATATATATAACGTGGCATTTCGTCATGCCAGGATTAAGCATATCAGGGCAAGCCTTTATTTCGCTCGTAGTCCTCGAACTGTTACGACGGGCAGGTTGGGAGAGGGTGTGCTTTAATAAAAATACCCCAGACATGACAATTCTATATGCCTCCTCGCATAACTAACAGGATAGGAATTTTAATCTAGAAAACATTGTCATGACCTGTTTTATTGCCCTTAGAGAGGACATTATGTTCCATTTGTGATTTAATCTGGACCCCTTCACATTCGTTTCGCATTTCTAATATCGAATCGTTCCCGTCATGACATTTAAAAATGCTCTAATGTGTGTCGAATATTGCATTCAGTGAATTTTAATTAATTTCGTCAAGTGATTGCAGCGGTAATTGTTTTTCCAATTTCCAGTAGCAGTAAAATAAAATAAACTAGAGTTTGTTGAACAGCATATCGTAGAATTGAAACGAAAATACTATAAAAGAGGTCGAAACGATTGCGAAAGTTAGATAAAAATTCGTTGGCGTCTAACTCGAATTTTTACATAAAAATCCGTCCATGATAGAAATTCTGGTTCATTTTTGATTTACCTTCATATATATTTGGATAAGAGAAGTTAGAAAAAAATTTCGATTAAACAATTGAAGGTTTTTTCTTTTTTTATTTTGTTACAGCAACCGTGCTTATTTAACTTCCATGGAAATATCTCACTAAATAAAGCTGTATATAGCTAAAAGTCACAAATTTTCCAAGCATGATTTTAGCATATTTTGAATATTCTTCCATCTTGATAACTTGAAATTTCGAAAGAAATGAATCGAAAACTTCAAGAGAAAATTTGACACTTTTAATACAATTTTTATTTATTTTGAGTAAGCTTTTCCAAAATAAAGCAGAAGTTTATGAAAAACTTCTAACTTCTACATTTTTCGAGATAAATGTAGAAATTGTACGCTTAAAGTCGAAACGAAAAAAATATGTAATGTCAAGGAAGGTCTAAAGCGATGTTAACAATGTTGATATACAAATCTTGTCTACTGAAACCAAGAGAGATTCAAAAACACTACAAAGGTTGCTCTAACGCGTTTCGATAGCCAAGCTATCATCTTCAGAGAGAAACTCAAGTTTCAAGTTTACATTTCTAAAAAAAGAATATTTTCGAGTTTTGTACCTTGAAATTCTTTCATTATTATCAAAAGATCGTTTGCATTTTGCCCTGAAATTTCATATCTTCTGGTCGATTTGGAGTAACAAGGTGATAATTAAATGTAGTTTAAAATTTTTTTATTATAAATATGGTCGTTTTTTTTTCAGTCAAAAATAATTACTTGTGTCATATCATTATTGAGTTGAATAATACGTTTTGCATCTGTGTCATTCTGGGAAAAAATCAGCAGCTGACACTAAGTTTGGAGTCGATATTTCGTTAAGTTAAATTTTTCAAAAAACGTTAACCTTTGTTGTGTTTTTTAATCTTTCTTGGTTCCAAGTTTCAGGGGACAAGGTGTGTATTTCAATTTTTGAAGATAACTAAGGACCATTTCGTTCCACCAAAATGTTAAAAATGTAGTTAAGAAAAAAATAATTGATGATCGTGAAAAATTAGAATTTCAAAATTAGAAGTAAAAATTTTGAAAATATAGAATGAAACTAGATAAGGACGAATTTCAAGAGTAACGTCAAAATTTGGGAGTAAAAATGTAAAACTTATAAATTTAAACTTGGAGTTCTCAAGCAGAAAATCATAATTTTGACCGAAAAAAATGGAATTTTTAAAGAATTTTTAGATTGAAACTCAAACTTTGAGCAACAAAACTAGAACTTTCGAAAGATTATAGATTACATTTGTAAAAAAAATTGAAAGTATCAACAAAATAGAAATTTTGAAATGAAAGTCAATTTTTTGAAAAATACGTGAAAACTTCCAAAAAAAGACAAAATTCATCAAACTTAAATTTACTATTTTAAAGAAAATAAATCAAAATTTTGCCAAAAAAAAAAGAATTTTTAGCAAATTTACGAATTGAAACTTGAAATTTAGATTAAAAAAATATCAATTAATTTGAATGGAATTAACCCAACTTTGCGAAGAAAATACAGAAAATATCAAAAATTTAAACTTTTGAAAACTCTACAAAAACCAGAACTTTCGAAAAAAATTAAATTTAATTGACAAACAAAATTTGTAAATATGAAATTGAGTGTTTACAAAAAACTATAAATTTCGAAAATAAAATCGATATTTCGAAATATAGGTAGAAATCTCCAAAAAAAAAAGGTTAAAACTTATCGAATTTAAGTTCAAAATTTAGAAAATATAATCAAATTTTCGCTAAGAAATGAATTTATTAGCAAATTTTCGAGTTGAACTTCGAAATTTCGATCCCTTGTAAAAAAAATTAAGTGTCAACAAAAAAGTAGAAATTTCGGAACTAAAGTCAATTTTTTGAAAAATACGTGGAAACTTCCAAAAACAAACAAAATTTATCAAACTTAAATTTACCACTTCAAAGAAAATAAGCCAAAATTTTGTAAAAAAATAAAAAGAATTCTTAGCAAATTTTTGAATTGATTGAAACTTGAAATTTCGATAAAAAAATGTCAATTACTGTAAATGGAATTAACCCAACTTTGCAAAGAAAATACACATAATATCAAAAACTTGAACTTTTGAAAGATCAGAATTTGTTGAAAAACTCGAAATTTGTTAAAAAAGACTGAAAGTGTCTTTAAACAAAATATTAAGTTTGAAGTAGAATTTATGAAAAATAAGTAAAAAATAAGGCAAGGAGTAAATTAAAAAAACTCAAAAGTTTAAAAATTAAACAAAAATTTGACCAAAAATGCAATTTTTCGCTAATTTAAAAGTTGAATCCTAAAAACTCGAGAAAAAACCAGAATTTTCAAAAAAAATTAAATTCCATTGAGAGACTTAAAATTTGTGAATAAGAAATTGAGTGTCTGTACAAAAAAGTATAAATTTCAAAAATTAAATCAACATTTCGAAATACAAGTAGAAGTCTCTAAAAAAAGGTTAAAACTTATCAAATTTGAGTTCAAAATTTAGAAAGTACAACCAAATTTTTGTCAAGAAATGGGATTTTTGGCAAATTTTCGAGTTGCACTTCGAAATTTCGATCAAATTTCGAACTTCTGAAAAACTGAAGATCTGTTGACAAATTCGAAACTTGTAAAAACATAAGTTGAAAATATTTTGAAAAAGGAGAAATTTAAATATAAAATTAGATTTTTTAAAAAATAAGCAATAGCAAATTTTCGAACCGAAACTTGAAGTTTCGATTAAAAAAAATGTCAATTAATGTGAATGGAATTAACCCAACTTTGCGAAGAAAATACACGAAATATCAAAAACTTGAACTTTTGAAAAATCACAATTTGTTGAAAAACTCAAAATTTGTAAAAAAAAAGACTGCTATAAAAATATTAGGTTTGAAGTAGAATTTTTGAAAAATAAGTAAAAAAATAAGGTCGAAATAAATTTAAAAACTCAAAATTTCAAAAAGTAAACAAAAATTTTTGCCCAAAATGCAATTTTTCGCTAATTTAAAAGGTGAATCCCGAAAACTCGAGAAAAAACCAAAACTTTAAAAAAAAATTAAATTCCATTGACAGACTTAAAATTTGTAAATAAGAAATTGAGTGTCTTTACAAAAAAGTATAAATTTTGAAAGTTAAATCGACATTTCGAAATATAAGTAGAAGTCTCTAAAAAAAACGGTTAAAACTTATCAAATTTGAGTCCAAAATTTAGAAAGTACAACCAAATTTTTGCCAAGAAATGGGATTTTTGGCAAATTTTCGAGTTGAACCTCGAAATTTCGATCAAATTTCGAACTTCTGAAAAACTCAAGATCTGTTGAGAAATTCGAAACTTGTAAAAAAATAAGTTGAAAATATTTTGAAAAAGGGAAAATTTCAATGTTAAATTAGATTTTTTTAAAAATCAGATTATTTTTCTAAAAAAAAAGGGCGGATTTTATTGAATAATACATAATTTCGAAAACTAAATCCGACAAAAGATGCAATTTTTAGCAAATTTTCCAGTTGAATCTGGAAATTTCGAGCAAAACGTCAGAAGAAATTAAAAATGTCTTAACAAAAAAGTAGAAATTTTGAGACTAAATTCGATTTTAAAAAGTTAAAACTTCCAGAAATAGTACAAAGTTTGAACAAAAGTGGAAATTAAAAAAAAAGTGAATATTTCCTCCGTATATCTCCAAAATACTTCTTATTGGACTTTTTTTTGAAACTTTTCAGTTTAAACTTGACTCAAAAAATGCCATTTTTAAAACGGTAGCTTTAAAATTGAAATTTAGTCAAGCCTCGAATTCCTTTTCTAGAATTCGTTCAAAATTTAAAAATTTGTAAATTAAAAAATTAGATTTTTTTAAAAAATTAAAAACTTTCTGAAACGAGCGAATTTTTCTTTGTTATTTTTATCCTTCCTTCTCTATTTTAGGTGGACCGCGTATTTATTCTTCGTTTATTTGCCTGTTATTGTATATTCAAGTTGTCGCTCCATCTTATTCGAGGTCGAGGCGAATTTTACAAACAGTTAAAATAACAAAAATCCGAGAAAACGCTCAAAAAAAGGTGAAAATTCTGAAAAAATTCGAGTATTTTAATAGGCAGCTATTTTGAAAAAAAAAATCAATTTTTCAAAGAAAGAGAACATTTTCGGAAAAAAGTCGAATTTTTCAAATTCAATTTAATTTAATACTATGAAGAAAAAAACCAATGTTTCAAAAAAGAGAAAGAAATTTTCGGAAAAAAGTTGAATTTTTCAAATTTAATACAGACAAGTCGAAACTTCGAGAAAAAGATAAAATTTTTGAAAGAAGAGTCGAAATTTTCAGTGAAAAGTTTAAATTTGGAGAAATAGTAAAAAGTTTGAGTAAAAGTGGAAATTAAAAAAACAAGTGAATATTTTGAAAAATAGGTATAAGTTTTCAAAAGAATAATTCAACAAAATCATTTCTACAAAGAAAAATCCAAAAGTTCAGAAATTTTGAGAAAAAAGTTTTGTGGTAGAATTTAAAAATTCAGGATATTTGAGAAAAAAGTTTTGTGGTAACATGTTTATTAAAACTCTAATTTTGATGGAACGGACTGATCCTTGGTTATCTTCAAAAATTGAAATACAAATCTTGTGCCCTGTAACCAAGAAAGATTAAAAAACACAACAAAGGTTGCTCTAACGCGTTTCGATAGCCAAGCTATCGACAAGATTTGTATTTCAATTTTTAAAAAGCCTGAATTTTGAAAAAAGGGGCCATTTAAAAAAAGATCAAATATTGAAAAAAGTTTAAACTTTGACTAGAGTCGAAATTTGGCTGATAAAGGTCGAAATTTTGCTGATAAAGGTCGAAGTTTTCAACAAAATGAAAATTCTGAAAAAAGTTCGTAAATATTAAAAATGTCGAAAATTTGAGAAAAATTTAATTTTTCGAAAAACTGACCATTAAAAAACAAACATTTTTAATAAATATGTTTAATTTACTAAATAAAAGTAGAAACTTTAAGAAAAAGTCGAAACTTCGAGAAAATACTTCTTATTGGACTTTTTTTGAAACTTTTCAGTTTAAACTTGACTCAAAAAATGCCATTTTTAAAATTGTAGCTTTAAAACTGAAATTTAGTCAAGCCTCGAATTTCTTTTCTAGAATTCGTTCAAAGTTTAAAAATTTGTAATTTAAAAAATTAGATTTTTAAAAAAATAAAAACCTGAAACGAGCGAATTTTTCTTCCTCCTTTTTCTTCTTCCTTCTTTATTTCAGGTGGACCGCGTTTATTAAAAAAAAACGAAAATTATTAATAAATAAAAGTTTAGTTTACTAAATAAAAGTATAAACTTCAAAAAAAAGTCGAAACTTCAAGAAAAAATCGAAATTTTTGAAAAAAAATTTCAATTTTCACAAAAGACCAAAACTTCGGAAAAATTTTTCAAAAGCAGGATAAAGGTGGAAATTTAAAAAAAAATGGTAGATGTTTTCAAAAGTCACTTTCTAATATGATAAAATTTGTAAAAAAACAAAATTTTGAAAAAAATCACAATTATACAATTTTGAGAATTCAGAAAACAAATCAAAATTATAAAAAAAGACCAAACTGAGGAAGTCCTTGGATTAATAAAATAAGCAAACAGTTAAAAACAGTTAAAAATAGTGGAAAGTAAGAGAAAATTATACATGATACTTCAAAATGCTTCATGATGCTTTTAATCTTGAAGCATGTTGGTAACGCAAATTTGCGTGATGGTGACGAGAAATCATAATTTTTTCCTGATTAAAAATCACCTATCGTATGTATAAAATATGAATTTCCATTTTAAATTAAATGCACGACTTCTCTCTCGAAATCTCGCATATTAAACAACGAATTTTAGAAAAAAAGTAGAGAACATTTCTAAGATCAATTTTGGAATTCCAAAAGAGGCAAGACTTTAAAAAATCATCCAAATAAAAGCTCACAATTCTATTTCCTCGAAATATCTACTTTAACTGTATCTGTCATTATCACCATATGTCTCGTGCTTTAGTTGTAAAAAAAATCTAATCGAATATTTTTTACATCATAGTTTGCCTTCTGTGTGAATAACTTATGCTTATGAATATTCTAAGTCCCCATGAATTAACGTTGTATTTTCATTTTTAATTTGTAACCCTCAGTGAGCGACAAATCGTATTCTGTATTCAAAATAGAGAAAATTCGAGGACATTGACAAATGTTACCTTTTTACGTTGCGCATTAAAAAAAAAACTTCACCTATAATGAATATTAATGAACCGTCGGCATGAAACTTGTCGATTGCAATGATTTTTACGCTTTTGATATTTGCGAAATGTTTACATTGAATTTCACGAGTTAGTGGAAGCGGTCCATCAATTTATATCATCATTGCCCGGCGTTGATGGGACACTTTTGTGATGAGGCCAGCCACCCTTCGTGCATATGTTCCATGTGCATTGTGCCACCCCACGTTAATAGATTAATCTACCCCAATATTGCCAATATTACACCACTTTATAACATCATTAATTACATAAATTATCTCTCATGGGACAAGCGTGCATGCCATTCAATTTTAAAGCGCTGTTTGTTTATAATTACACGACTCTATTCGATGGTACGTTGATAACACGGACAATAATTTATGTCAAATTGGTTTTAAAGCTTTTTCAGATTTCTATACCTAACTCTGACACTTTGAATAATTTAAATTTTGAGTACATCGTTGGTTGAATATATTCAGAAAACGAGGGCATGTACAAAATCTAAAACAGCCTTTCCCAAATAGTGGCCCAGTACTAAAAAATAAAATACCGGGAAGCAGAACCACACAAGTCTGCAAAAAAATAAAATTGGGAGCTGTTTTGGTTTTTTTTTTAATTCCTATGTTTTTGGGTAGTAATGAATCCGAAAATGATTTTCATTTTGTCATAGAACGTCACGTTTGCTGACAATGTAGGTATCTATGTTAAAGAAGTTATCATCCTTAAATCAAAGATAAATGATTAAACATTTTTTTAAAATTTATAATTGCCTAACAAAACTTATTTTTTATCCAAAATACATTAATTAGTAAGCACTTAATACAGTTCTTTTTCCCAGTGAAACTCCCTTTGGTACATTTTCGCTTGTGGGAAGCATCTGGAAGGTCTCTGTGAAGCGTCCAACAGTAGTCTGCCATCGTTGAGACGCTCCATCTTCCCTGGTATCTTTTGTGCATCTTCTTAATATTTTGGTGAAATTGTTCATCTTGTTCTTCACTCACGTCTCCTAAATTTTCCAAAAAGTAGTCTAGGTGGGAATGAAGAAAATGTACTTTTAAATTCATTAGGCAACCTAAAGCTTGAAATGCTTTTAACATTCTTTTGACGATTTCTTTGTAGTTAGGGTCTTTGTTATTGCCCAAAAATTTCTCTATGATCTCTTTCAAGGCAATTCAATTATCTTTGAGGATTGGTCATGGTTGGTCTGGAAGGTCTCTGTGAAGCGTCCAACAGTAGTCTGTCATCGTTGAGACGCTCCATCTTCCCTGGTATCTTTTGTGCATCTCCTTAATATTTTAGTAAAATCGTTCATCTTGTTCTTCACTCACGTCTCCTTAATTTTCCAAAAAGTAGTCTAGGTGGGAATGAAGAAAATGTACTTTTAAATTCATTAGGCAACCTAAAGCTTGAAATGCTTTTAACATTCTTTTGACGATTTCTTTGTAGTTAGGGTCTTTGTTATTGCCCAAAAATTTCTCTATGATCTCTTTAAAGGCAATTCAATTATCTTTGAGGATTGGTCATGGTTGGTCTGGAAGGTCTCTGTGAAGCGTCCAACAGTAGTCTGCCATCGTTGAGACGCTCCATCTTCCCTGGTATCTTTTGTGCATCTCCTTAATATTTTGGTGAAATCGTTCATCTTGTTCTTCACTCACGTCTCCTAAATTTTCCAAAAAGTAGTCTAGGTGGGAATGAAGAAAATGTACTTTTAAATTCATTAGGCAACCTAAAGCTTGAAATGCTTTTAACATTCTTTTGACGATTTCTTTGTAGTTAGGGTCTTTGTTATTGCCCAAAAATTTCTCTATGATCTCTTTAAAGGCAATCCAATTATCTTTGAGGATTGGTCATGGTTGGTCTGGAAGGTCTCTGTGAAGCGTCCAACAGTAGTCTGTCATCGTTGAGACGCCCCATCTTCCCTGGTATCTTTTGTGCATCTCCTTAATATTTTGGTGAAATCGTTTATCTTGTTCTTCACTCATGTCTTCTAAATTTTCCAAAAAGTAGTCCAGGTGGGAATGAAGAAAATGTACTTTTAATTTCATTAGGCAACCTAAAGCCTGAAATGCTTTTAACATTCTTTTGACGATTTCTTTGTAGTTAGGGTATTTGTTATTGCCTAAAAATTTCTCTATGATCTCTTTAAAGGCAATTCAATTATCTTTGAGGATTGGTCATGGTTGGTCTGGAAGGTCTCTGTGAAGCGTCCAACAGTAGTCTGCCATCATTGAGACACTTCATCTTCCCTGGTATCTTTTGTGCATCTTCTTAATATTTTGGTGAAATCGTTCATCTTGTTCTTCACTCACGTCTCCTTAATTTTTCAAAAAGTAGTCTAGGTGGGAATGAAGAAAATGTACTTTTAAATTCATTAGGCAACCTAAGCTTGAAATGCTTTTAATATTCTTTTGACGATTTCTTTGTAGTTAGGGTCTTCGTTATTGCCCAAAAATTTCTCTATGATCTCTTTAAAGGCAATTTAATTATCTTTGAGGATTGGTCATGGTTGGTCTGAAAGGTCTCTGTGAAGCGTCCAACAGTAGTCTGCCATCGTTGAGACGCTCCATCTTTCCTGGTATCTTTTGTGCATCTCCTTAATATTTTGGTGAAATCGTTCATCTTGTTCTTCACTCGCGTCTCCTAAATTTTCTAAAAAGTAGTCCAGGTGGGAATGAAGAAAATGTACTTTTAAATTCATTAGGCAACCTAAAGCTTGAAATGCTTTTAACATTCTTTTGACGATTTCTTTGTAGTTAGGGTCTTTGTTATTGCCTAAAAATTTCTCTATGATCTCTTTAAAGGCAATCCAATTATCTTTGAGGATTGGTCATGGTTGTGATGAATTGTGGATCAGCCATGAGACGTCTAATATCTGGTTCAACGAAAACCCTTCCCTCATATTTGCCTCCGAAAGGCCCGGAAACTTTGATATTAACTATTTAAAGCAATTTCCATCTCTTGGAAGTGACTTTACAAATTGCTTCATCAATGTCAAATTTGTGTGAAGCGATAGTAGAAGAACTTTATGAGGAGGCACCGAAGTTTCATGCAGGACATTCTTTTTGCCAACTTCAAGCTCCCTCGGAGGCCAATATTTATGAGTCCAGCGACTTGTTCGGTCTGTATTATCCCATAGATACAAAAAGCAAGGGAATTTGGTAAACCCAGATTATTGTCCGAACGACATGCCCAAGATTTTGAAATCACTGCACACTTGCCAACCGTGGTCTTTATATTTTAATTTGCAACGAATTAATTCCAAGTTCTAGTACGGAATGACGACAGGAATGAAAGCATAGAAACCGCCATTGTAAAGCAAAACTGCTTGAGAGCTTCTTTTTGAAGAATCTTAGAAAATACGCTACTATGCTGGGTCGTATAAGATCTCAAATATATCCATCGAACCTTCAATATTGGTACAATAAACCAACTCGTCTTTTTGGGCAAAGTAGGAAGTGAACTGCTTCTCACGATATCTAAACCAGGAAGAAGACACTTCCGGCAAAAGTAATTTTCTGCCTTTGAGCCTTGATCCAAGCAACTCAGCAGCGTTCTTAAGAAGATTCAAGTCTCTTACCAAATCATTTAGCTCGCCCTGGGAAAACAATGTCGGACTGCTGTCATTTCCAAATTCAAAACCTAACTTGTCATCGGGTTCAGGTACACCACCATCTTTGTCAGAACCTGGAATCTCTTCCAAGTTAGCAGAGTCTTTGGGCACTGGTATTTCAGTTCCATAAGGGACGGGGCGAATAACTGATTGCAAATTGAGGTATGAAATTGACAGCCTCCGTTTTGAATTATACCCTTTCACATTACACGAACAAAAGCATTTAGTACATAAGAAAAGTTTCTAGAAATATCTGATAAGGGGAAAGCGGCCGCGATAATGAAGCAAACGGCAGATAAGCGTTCCAGAAATTTCGGCACACAATAAGCCTTATATGCCGAAAACTTCCAGAACCCGGAAGCGAGAACTATATAAGGCGGTCGCCTTTCCCTCGGATTAGAGTTAGTCAGTTAATCAATGTAGTTAGTTAGTTAGTAGTTGGAAGATAATTAAACAGTGTTAGTTGCAGTTGTGGTGTTTCGAATTTAGTTCGGGAAAAAAGTGGTAGGTATAATTCACACGTGGTAATTAATTCGAACCGATAAGCCCGCAACAATACCATATATTCGTCACAAATATAACAAAAACTGTCAGAAAAGTTCACACACTTCCGCACAGATGACATGGCACTATATTGAACCAAGAACTATAAAACAATAACGAGTTAACACGTAATTGTTCCGCGTTACTTTCTACACTATCGGAGTTCGAGTGACAACATGTTTATTTTTGTTAATTTAGTTCACACAAGGTGTTCCTTATTTGGAAATTAATGATAGTTATGGCCTATATACATTTAAAAACAGTAATCAAAATAAAATTTTACCTGCTATTGATGACCAAAGAAACCCTTTTCTATAATAAAATTTTATGTTTTGCAAAATAACGTGACGTTATGGAATTTTTGGAGTATTTTTTTAGTTTTCAGAATCCCTAAATACATAGAAATCAGTTGAAAACATCCAGACAGCAGTTTTGTTGCTGACCTGTGTTATCTTACTTTTGTTCGATGATATTTATAAAATTTTTGAGAAAAAGATTCAACACTTCTAATGCCTTTTGTAACCTTACAAGTGTGACTTAAAAATATTATTAAGAAACAAAATTAATTTCTTTTTAAAATTTTTGTTAATAAATTAAGCTTTTTCGTATTGTAACAAAATGTAGTTATAAATTTGTATTAGTCATTGTGTAGTGTAAGGAACTCTCTAGAAACATTTAAAAATAGGAAGCGGCCGCGAAGATGAATTATACGGCAGATAGTGCTCCAGACGTTTCCGCAAGCGATAATCTTATCTGTACGGAGATCCGGTCTAGAAAGCCGGAAGGGTATAAATACGCGATCGTCTTTCCCTCGGTCAGTGAGTAGATAGTCAGATAGTTAAATAGCCTGCTCCTTAAGTGAATCATAGTGTTCCGAAATAAGGTTAGAAATAAAGGGCTACAATTCACAAAGTTTTAATTTTCGAACCGATAACACGCAACAGTGTTTTTGCTCACCAAATTTTAATTATCTACTCTCTACTACTAAAAAGTCTCTGAACTGGGCCTAAAGTCTTGTTCATTTCGTATATAGACATGCAATGTGTGTATATTGGAGTCCATCAAAATGGTGGCAAAGTAGAGCTGCTATTCTTTGAGTATGCCAAGGACATTCTGTCGGTTTTCCTGCATTTCGCAATTCTCAAGTATCTGAGGCTTATAACGATAACCACTGGTGTGTGAGATATTATTATCTTATTCTGTGTTTTTCATGATCTTTCAACTATAAATTTCGTTAGTAACATAATTGAACTGATAACAAATAAGACCGTAATGACATCAAGAGACAACTAAGAAATTTAGTTGCTCGTAGACCAAATTTACTGATAAAACAAGTAGAAAGCAATTCTAAAGCTAATAAAACCGCGTCAAGAAAATTTGATAGAAGCTCTTACAATTTAGCGGACTCTAGTTATGCGTGTATAACATAAAGATTTCTTTTCGTTTTGTATGGTAAATTAAAAATTCTCCCAACAATTTTTTCCGTATTTAGTTTTTGATTAAATTTGGAAATTATTTGATCCACGGACCTCCCAGTGCCCTCACATTCCACAATCTACCTCTGTATAAAATCTTGCAAAAGTTATGTCACTGGAGAATGAATTCATCCAACTCGTGCCAATCCCGAATCTCGCGTCAGATCCGCGACAGGACGATTTTCGATCTTTTCCATATCCTGAAAAACGCCAAAGGAAACGCTCGGCAACCGGAAAGACGATTTCGAACATTCATCTTGAAGATGCCCGAAATGACACTACGAACGGTGTAAGCTTATAAACGGGTTCGTGTTTGTTCTGCGGCAACTGTTTTAAAAGAATAAAATATTGTTTTGAAACGTGATCAGCCTCCGAGTTGTGGAATATGAGGAATATAAGAAAGCGATATTTCGACGCTCGTCGTCCTACAAGAGACTCAATTTAAACTGACGGCTTAAAAATGGTATATAACTCGAGGGCGAGAAACTTCCTCTTAATGCCCGAAACACATCGGAGATGCCATTTGGAAGTTTTTCCTCTTATTTGTGATGTAAAACGGCGGATCGTCTGACAAATAAAAAACTTGCAGATTCCTCACAAATATTTATATGGCAAACAATTGTGCACCCACTTCGAAGAGAGCAAGATCGGGAGTTTTCGATGGAAAAGTAAAACGAAATAAAGGGAATTTTAAGCAAACATCATAATTCGATTATTAAACTGTTCCGCATCGGCGGTTCCCTTTGCTATCGAGAGGGTTTCACTTTAAACACAATTATAAAATCACAATACGTCGTTCGATTGAATGAAACCCTACTACTTTGTTCTCGTTTATTGTGTCATGTAAACTATAGCTCGCATTCTACAAGCGGTACATTTGTGCTTTGAAGACTGCACAATGTGTGGAAACTAGACATCGTCTTAGTTAACTAGCGGAAAGTCAATATTGGCTTTAAATGATGCAGTTTGTTGATACTGTAGAGAACAATAAAAGCTCCAAATTTTGAATAATGGTTAAATACTACTATTAAGAATAGATATAATTATGTTCTTTTGGATGATACGAAAGTTTTCAGTTAGGAACCAGTATTAGATTGATGTTTTCCACAATTGGGTCAACCGCCAAGACTTCCTTCTCATCCAACAGTGACCATTTAACATTTTTTCAGTAATTTTTGAATTTGCAAACTTCGATCACTTTGTACAAATAAAGAACATATACAACAACATTTCTATGGTTTATAGAAACTACAAAATTGTTATTGATTGTTTATGTCGCAGATTGGTTAATATTACATCATACTAACAGTAAGTGTTTACAAATTGTTGCATCGAAGTCCTGTTTTCGGATCTATGATTTTCTACTTAGAAAAGTGACCCATCGGTATCTCCCCATGTAAAAACCCCATATTATTTTGTTGCACTTTAATATGGCTATCCAAATATGCCAAAATATACTGCGTGTTCTAATTTAAAAAAGCGCAAATTTATGTTAAAATTCTGTATATGATTAACACAATAAAAGTGTTTTACAATTTGCTCCCTATAGATGTAAATCTTTGAACAAAATTTCATTTTGATATCTCTTCAGGATTTGGAACTATTATTCGTCCACGCACTAATGGCGAACCCTGTATAATAATTTCGATCCTTGCTTCGAAACTTTTCCAATTTCTAGATTTTAAAAGTCTTCGAAGACGAGAGTCTAAGATAACGTTAAACCATGGTCATGCTAACGCAGGGTAGTCAAGATCATTCTAGATCAAAATGACTCAAGGCCAAAATCAGATGATACCTTTAAGGTCATGTGAAGATAAGGATCAAGGTCGCCTGCTGTGGCCAAAGTTACGTAGGCACAAATTCACGTGATTCTAAGGTCACGTAAGTTTAAGGTCACTTAGGCTCATGGTAAATTTCTGCAAATATTGATAACTTTCGTTGAACTAGATTAGATATGATATGGGTCAGACAGGATGCCTCGCATCACTACGTCCTTAAAGATCTATTGTGATAAACCCCGATATATATTGTTCCTAAATTTCCAAGCTTTTGTAAAAGCCTAGGATTTTCCTAGGAGAAATTTTACTTATCTCTGCAGGTGTAGCTTGTACCTGTTCCAGGTGAAGTCGTCTCCTGTAAACCAATGCTTTGCATGTGCAAAATAACTGTTCTGCAGTTCCAGCTGCAATCCCCTGACTCCGTTTTGCCTATCTTTTTGAGATGGCATCTTAGCGAGCAGTGTCCTCTGAGAAGGCCTGTTATTAACCTAAACTCCGATTTACTGAGCTTGAGAAGTTCCTTCGTCTTGGGGTGCGAATATGTGACGAACTTTTTGGCATGGTTTTGTCCTGAAATTAATTTCCAGTAGGATTCCTTTTGTTGTCTTCCCATTTTTGGACTTCATTTCTCATATGGCATTTTACTATACCAAAGTAAGATTCGGATTCAAGAAATGGGAATGCTCTGGATAGGTGATTGGCAATTTTTTTTCCTTCAATACCTATGTATGCTGCACACATTTAGAGCTAAAAGGTACTTCACAGCTCATCAGCTATTAACACTATACAAAGCTCAAGTTAGGCCAACACTAGAATACTCTTCTTATGTTTGGGGTTTAGCCCCAAAACACACTTTAGCTTTCTTGGATTCAATTCAAAGAAGAGCGATTCGCCTAAGTGATGACGAGAGTCTGATCCATTCTCTCGAAACACTAGAGCACAGGCGTATGGTTGGTGACCTGTCTCTTTTCTACAAGTACTGTCATGGAAGATGCTCGCAGGAACTAATAGCATTAACCTCCCTAAGGGCAAGATAAGGCGGAGGCAGTAAATTTCTGTGCGGTCTAGCTTAACACAATGAGGACTTCTGTCTACGGAGACTTTTTTCTATAGAACTTTCAAGTTGTGGAACTTGTTACCAAAAGAAATTTTTCCCAAAAATTACAACCTATCCTTGTTTAAGAAGGCGGTTTATCGCCATCTATCCTTGTTTCCGCATCCTACTCGTAGTGCTGCATAATGGGGTTACCCTTTGCAAGTGGATTAAATTAAAAATGACCCACATCAAGGTTACCTTGTTGCGGGCAGAGTAGTTGTACACAATTCCATACTAGTATGGATTTGACAGTAAAGCTACTCAGAGCTTTAAGCGCTGCTTCACTGTCTGAACAGATATAGATCTTTGCGTAAGTACTCGTTAGTCCTTTGATAGACATACCCGAATGCATAGTTCTATGGCATGTACTTCTGCCTGAAAGACAGTGGAAGGCTTTTGTTAACCTATATCTTCGGCCATAAATGCCGGCCCTAACTCCTTCTGCTGTATTTGACCCATTCGTGTACCAGATAACTAATCCTTGCCGTGATTTAGGTTTTTGGTTCATCCCACTCATATGGCGATCATTTATGACCACTCCAAATGAGTGTTCGAACTCCTACCTGGTTCGTATTGTATCAGCTGGTTACCGCTTGCCGATGACACAAATTCTTTGAGAATACTCATGTGTCCGATAAAGACTCCTTCCTTCAGATCTACCAGAACCAGTCCTAAAGTCCCCAGAATTGCCTCCTTCTTTACCTGTAGCTGTAAAAGGGGGAAATTCAGCATGACTTCCAGAGATGCAGTTGAACAGGTTTTCATTGCTCCTGTAATTCCAAGACATGCTAAACGTTGTACTATTGCAAATTTATCTTTTGCTGTCTTTTTTTTGCTTTTGGCCACCATACTAACGAGGTGTACGTAACCATTGGTCTGATAACCATCAAGTAAGACCAGTAGATTATTTTGGGGTTCACTCCCCAGGTTTTTCCAAAAAATCTACTGCAGATCCAGTTGCACGTTCAACTATCTTGTGATAACGAAGGCTTCCACGACCAGAGTCACTAGAGGATATACTTCTACCGGGATTGGACCGTGGCAAAGAACTACTAAAAGAATTTGATCTTTCGCCCACTATCGTAGGGGGCTTCTTCAGAAACAAAGAAAAGAAACAGTAAATAAAAAGAGAAATATAAGGGAACAGGTAAAAATGGTCCATCTCATTCATATGGCGATCATTTATGGCCACTCCAAATGAGTGTTCGAACTCCTGGTTTGTATTGTATCAACCGGTTGCCAGTTACCGAGGACACAAATTCTTTGAGAATACTCATGTGTCCGATAAAGACTCCCTCCTTCAGATCTACCAGAACCAGTCCTAAAGTCCCCAGAATTGCCTCCTTCTTTACCTGTAGCTGTAAGAGGGGGAAATTCAGCATGTCTTCCAGAGATGCAGTTGGATAGATTTTCATTGCTTCTGTAATTTCAAGACATACTAAACGTTGTACTTTTGCAAATTTACCTTGTGGTGTCTTTTCTTTTGCTTTTGGCCACCATACTAACAAGGTATGCGTAATCATTGGTCTGATAACCATCAAGTAAGACCAGTAGATTATTTTGGGCTTCACTTTCCAGGTTTTTCCAAAAAATCTACTGCAGATCCAGTTGCACGTTCAACTATCTTGTGATAACGAAGGCTTCCACGACCAGAGTCAGTGGAGGATATACTTCTTTCGCGATTGGAGCGTGGCAAAGAACTACTAAAAGTATTTGACCTTTCGCCCACTATCGTAGGGGCTTCTTCAGAAACAAAGAAAAGAAACAGTAAATAAAAAGAGAAATATAAGGGAACAGGCAAAAATGGTCCATTTCACCCATATGGCCATCATTTATGACCACTTCAAATGAGTGTTCGAACTACAACTTGGTTTGTATTGTATCAAGCGGTTGCCGGTTGCCGATGACACAAATTCTTCAAGAATACTCATGTGTCCGATAAAGACTCCTTTCTTCAGATCTACTAGAATCAGTCTTAAAGCCCCCAGAATTGCCTCCTTCTTTACCTGTAGATGTAAAAGAGGGAAATTCAGCATGACTTCCAGTGCTGCAGTTGGATAGATTTTCATTGCTCCTGTAATTTCAAGACATGCTAAACTTTGTACTTTTGCAAATTTATCTTGTGCTGTCGTTTCTTTTGCTTTTGGCCACCATACTAACAAGGTATACGTAACCATTGGTCGATAACCGTCAAGTAATACCAGTAGATTATTTTGGGGTTCACTCCCCAGGTTTTTCCAAAAAATCTACTGCAGATCCAGTTGCACGTTCAACTATCTTGTGATAACGAAGGCTTCCACGGCCAGAGTCAGTAGAGGATATACTTCTTCCGGGATTGGACCGTGGCAAAGAGCTACCAAAAATATTCGACCTTTCGCCCAACATCGTAGGAGGTTTCTTCAGGAACAAAGAAAAGAAAAAATAAATGAAAAGAGAAATATAAGGGAATGTGCAAAAATAAAAGAATAAAAAGGTTAATTTCAGAACATCAGAGCACGGTAACTCACTATGTCCACCATACCAAAGGCAAAACTTTTCTGAATTAAAAATTGGTACAAGGAATAAGAAAGTTTAGACAGAAGAGCACGGTAACTCAGTATGTCTATCATACCAGAGGCGAAACTCTTCTGAATTAAAAATTGGTACAAAGGATAAGAAAGTTTAGACAAAAGAGCACGCTATGTCCACCATACCAGAGGCGAAACTTTTCCGAGGTCAACTATCTTTGTCAGATGTGTGTTCCAAGTAAGTTTCTGGTCTAGCATTAAACCTAGGGATTTTGCCTCGCTTGAGAAGTCAATTTGTACTCCGTTCGTGATGGAAGCTACTAATGAGAACTTTCTTCTCTTAGTGAATGGAATGATAACTGTTTTGCTTGGGTTGACTCTTATGCTTTCCTTCAGGCACCAATTGTTGGTGATATTTAGGGTGGTTTGCATTAGCTGTCATGCTTTTCCCTTACAGTGACGACAATGACATCTGCATGTCCTTGCGTTTCAAATCCTGAGTTGAGTAACTTTAGAAGGAGATCGTCCACAGCAATAGACCATAGTAGGGGCGATAATACTCCTCCTTGTGGACATCCTTTTACCGCAGTCACCGTTGCTGGGTCTCCTCCCAAGTTTGCTTTGATTCTTCTGCCTCTAAGCATGTATTGTATCCACTCGGTTGTTGTCGTTTCAAAGCTCTTGTTTTGCGCAGCTCTTTTTATGGATTCATATGAGGTGTTGTCGAAGGATTTCTCTATACCGATGAATGCACAAAGAGCAATTTTGTTTGCTGTGAGTGTCTTTTCGAACCTCTTAATAAGGTTATGTAAGGTCGTCTCGGTGGATTTGCCTAATTAATAAGCAAATTGGTTCTTGTAAAGTGGTGCCTCTATTAGGACTTTGCTTCTAATGTGAAGACCTATAATTCCCTCCATTCGTTGAACTAAGTAAAGCCGTTAAATTCGAAAGACCAATTTTTGGGAAAACTACTTCAAAACTTCTTCACGTTCTGGATCTCAAAAGTCCACGGAGACAAAGTTACGCTAATTTAAAATCACGTTAAATGATGCAAGATCAAGATCACATAATACTTCAAGGTCACGTGCGAACAAAGATTAAGGTAGTCTTTGGTCAAAGTCACTTTTTTTTGGCTGATTATAGTATTTTTCAGAATAATCTATGAAAAAATGGGCACAATTACAAAATATAGTACACTTAAGAAATATAGTTTATGAAAAAAGTAAAAAAAAAGGTAACGTATGTTTGTTACTTATTTATTTTTACAAAAACTAATTTTTTTGCACTTCCTGTATCTTTTAACAAAGTGTCCTCTATAAAATGTTACTTTTATAATTTAAGAAAAATTGAATCTCTAGAATATCAAAAGAAAATTTGTTTAATTTTGGGTTTTCTCGAAATGTTATCGTTTGGGTACCTCGAGATTTAACAAAAATCGAATATTTCTCGATATTTGATTTTTTTAAAGGCATTCAATGGTTTTTTTTGCCTTTTATTTCAACCTCGAAATCTCAATTTTCATCTCAATAATTTGGCTTTTTTTTTGAAATTTGGATTTTAGTCACAAAATTTTTAATTTAGTTTTAGGATTCGGAATTTTTATTAGAAATGTCAGAATTTCTATTAGAAATTTAGACCAATTCTCAAAATTATGAATTTAAATTCAAAATATAGACTCTTCTCGTATTTCATCAAATTATTTTTTTGACTTCAATTTCAGAATTTTCCCATTAAACTCAGAATTAAAATTAAAATGTTAAAATTTAGATTTTAATTAGAATTACCATTGATTCTTGAAACTTCGACTATTCGACTTTAATCTCGATAGTTCGGATTTTAACTGAAAGTTTTGAATGCTAGATTTTTTTAATTTTAAAATCAGTATCGAAAGTTTGAACGTTAAATAAAAAAATGAATTCATAAGTCTAAAATTTAAGTGGAAAAATTAGTATTTGAAATTACAGAATCAGAATTTGAAAAAAAGGGGTAGAAACTTCTGAAAACACTCGAGATTGTTTCTCGAAATATCAAAATTTCCAATTTCTACTCAACATTTCTTGTATTCCTCGACATTTCAAATGTTTCAACAAAATTTTGATTTTTTTAAGGATTTTAAGTTTATATTTAAGCTTTTCTAATAATTGATATTTCCAACGTGGAATTCCTTAATATTTATAACTATTAAACTTTATTATTTATGCAGTAATGCAACACCTGGTGCGGTGCAAATATTTATCGAAAACCTTGTCGAATTTTTAAATTTTCTTGCGTTTTTATCACTAATAAAGTTTAATAGTTATTAAATTTTTCTATTAAAATTTTCATATTTTATTTCAAAATTTCAATTTTTTTAAAGATTGAGTTAAATATGTTTAAAATCTAAACATTGAACTTCGAAAAAAGCTATCAATTTCCAAAACAAGTCAAAATGTTAGGTTTTTCTCGAAATTACCAATTTTTTCAAATTTTTTCAATTTAGAATTTTTCTTAAGAAGTCTTAAAATTCGATTTTAGTTTGATTTTTTTCAGGATTGAGTCAAGAATGTTTAAAAATTCTTTGAGATTCGAGAAAAAGTACCAAAAATAAATCAAAACGTTAGGTGTTTCCTCGAAATTTCTCATCTTTCGAAAAATGCAAATTTTTTCAAGTTTTGCATCAAGGGTCCCCCCTTTGAACTTTTTTCGAAAATTTAAACTTTCATATCTTCCAAACCAAAAGTCTTGGCTCAATTTGGTTTTCATATTCGTAACCTACGGAACAAAATCTGTCGAATATAATACTTTTAAATCTTAAATAGTAACTTTTGAATTTTGACCTTAGAAAGTTTGAAAATTTCGAAATTTTCGGGGCTTGTATCTCGTGGACGGATAGTCGTAGCTCATTTTGGTTTTCAAATACTTATTCTACGTCCCGAAAACTCTATGAAAATGCTATAAACTCACTTTAAAAAAATGCATTTTTTTCCCTAGAAATCTTTAAATTCGACTTTATTTTCGATTTATGGTTTTAAGCAGTTTTTTAACCTTGAGGGTTTTTCTGAAATATTATTTTTTTCTCGAAATTTTTAGTTTCGATTTGCAATAAAATTAAATAGAATTTTTGTTCCTCAATTTTCCAAAATTTCAATTTTCATCTCAAAATATTGACTTTTCTTTACAAATTAGATTTAAAGTCAAAAGAAATTTAAGTAAAGAATTAAAAATCCCAAATTGAAATTTTAAATTGGGGAAAAATAGTATTGTAGAAAAAAAAATTTTAAAAATGGATTGAAATTGTTACTTTTTTAAAAAAATGTTTAAACTTAACTTAAAATTTTTCTTTTTTCTGAATTTTCTCAATGCACAAGAATAGTCCTTTTAGTTTAATTCTTTTCTGTGGTGAATTTAACCTCTAAAATTTAAACATTCTTTGATTTTATAACTTTTCAAAGAAGCAGTCTATTTAATTTATTCTAGTGCTAACTTTCAAGGAGACATAGAGACATAGAGACATAGATATTATAAATAATTCTAAGATTGTGATGGTATTACCTTCGAGATATCTAACAGAGATTGTACGGAAGGTATGTAATTATGGTGCGGCACTCGACTTTAAAGTCATGTGAATTCACGTGAGATGAAAGTCACGTGAGATCAAGGTTACATGAGTACAACATCACACAAGCTTAAGATCACGTGAGTTCAAGATCGTAGTATCTCTCTGAAGATGATAGCTTGGCTATCGAAACTCGTTAGAGCAACTGTTGTTGTATTTTTTAATCTTTCTTGATTTCAGGGGACAAGATTTGTGTATCAATTTTTGAAGATAATCAAGGACCAGTCTGTTCTACCAAAAAAGATCGCGTTAGATTAAGAATCTCAGAATCACATGCGTTCAAGATCACGGAGGATCAAGGTCAAGTGAGCTCGAAGTCATGAAAGTTCAAGGTTATGTAGTCCATAAGTTTCATAAGTTGAAGGTCTCGTGTTGTCTCGGTCGCGTTAGGTTAACGTCACTTGAACTCAAGGTCATCTGAATTTGGGATTACGTTAGCTCAAGGTCGCATGTATTTAAGGTCACGTTAGATGTAGGTAACGTTAGATCTAGGTAACGTGAGTTCAAGGTTAGGTAAGGTCATGCTAGTTCACGTGAGTTCAACATCAACACGTTAGAAGCTATGATCTACTACTGAAATCTCCAGCAGCACTGATCGCTGCGCTCTGCGTTGAATTGTTTACACCAGTGTAGGAGAATACAAGGCACCGCCCATCTATCCCACTATTAGCTCTCAATGTTAAATCTCTCATTTACATTCTCCCTATGGACAGTGTTTGACTTATCTGATGTGTATATCTCAGAAGTTGTAGTCATCCAATTTCTCTCGAAATATTTCATGCGAATAACTGTTGTATATCACTTATAATATTGAGATACTATTCCATATAAGTAATTTGCAAATTGGATTAAACAAATTTTGATTATTTAAAGTAGCAAAGAGATTTTTTATAGACATTTTATCTCAGCTAGAAGTGTCAGAAATTTTATTCCCCCATATTTGTGTCATAGTGTAAACTGGCAAGGAAATTTAGTCTCAGATACCTGAGATTTCTATCATGCAATAAGTTTCTAATCTAAACGCACCCTAAGGTTATGCTTGCTCATGAGAGTTCAATTCCGCCGAACTCAAAGTCACGAGCACTCGCGGTTCAACACTCGCGGTTCAAGGTCACGTAAGCTTAAGCTCGCGAGTTGTAGGTCTCGTGTGATCAAGGTCGCGTTAGGTGAGCGTCACGCGGGCTGAAGGTCCTCTGAGATCAAATTACGTTAGCTCAATGTCGCGTGTTCAAGGTCACGTTAGATCAGGTTAATGTAACTCAAGGTCGCGTAAGGTTATGCTACTTCTCGTGAATTCAACGTCACGTGATCTCAAGACCATGCGAGCTCAAGGTCACGTGATCTTAAGGTCGCGTAAAAACATAGCATGAGGTAAAATGATCTCCTAAATTAAAGATTTGTTTCAAAATTTTAACAGCAATTAGTGTTGTCGTTATATTTTTATTTAATCTTAAATTCTCATTTGTGTTCCTCTTCTTATTTAAAAATGTTTGATAGCGATCATTGGGTAGCCTTATGATTTAAAATGTACAAATTTGAAACTCCCAATTTTTTTTTAAACTGATTTAATTCCAGCTTAAGATCTTTTTTGATACGAAAAATTGTTAATTAGTGTTCGTTAGGTTTTTCGTGTTAGATTTTTGGTTATTTTTTCAAAAACATTCTAAGGAAAAATAACTTAATTTTAACATTTGCTTCGAAACTTCTAAATATTTTGAATATTGAAAGTTTGCAACAGTAAGCTCACATTGGGCAAAAGATAACAAGATAATCGACATACAAATTTTATTAAAGAGAGAAACTGAGTTTTTCTCTGAAGATGACAGCTTGGCTGTCGAAACGCGTTAGAGCTATCTTTTTTGATACGAAAAATTGTTAATAAGTGTTCGTTAGGTTTTTCGTGCTAGATTTTTGGTTATTTTTTCAAAAACATTTTAAGGAAAAAGAACTTAATGTTGACATTTGCTTCGAAACTTCTAAATATTTTGAATATTGAAAGTTTGCAATAGTAAGCTCACATTGGGCAAAATATAACAAGATAATCGACATACAAATTTTATTAAAGAGAGAAACTGAGTTTTTATTTGAAGATGACAGCTTGGCTGTCGAAACGCGTTAGAGCAATCTCTCTTGTGTTTTTTAATTTTTCTTGGTTTCAGGGGATAACTTCGGTATTTCAATTTTTGAAGAAAACCAAGGACCAGTTCGTTCCACCAAACTCTTTTTGATACCAAATTTTAACCGAAACTTAAATTTTTTGCATAAACTTTGCTTGAGTTCTTCCGCAACTCTACTTTTTTTGTCGAAATTTCTGCGGTAGTTACAAGAGTTGGACTTTAATTTCGAACTTTGGACTTGGACAAGACATCGAGTTTTTCCTAAAATTGTTGATCTAAACTCAAAACGCAGATTTTTTCTCGAAGACATTTTTGTTGAAATGTTAACTTTATTCTCGAAATTTAAATTTTAATATTGCTTAGATTTTGAACTCCAAATTTTTCCTTTTACGTAAAATGTTAGCCTTGATTTAAAAATTTTGACTATTGATAACTATTAACCTATTAAAATTTTATTGTTAATAGAGTTGAATAGTTATGAATATTGAAGAATTCTACATAGTAGGGATTAAAAATGTTAAAACTTTGATTGTTCATTTAATTGACATTTCCAACCCTTACTTCGTGGAATTCTGTAATATTCATAACTATTAAACTTTATTAACGATTAAAAAACAAAAGATATTAAAAATTCCATAATGTTTCGATAAATATTCGTAGAAGTATGTGATCCCTGGAGATTTTTAGTATAACAATGGCTAAACAAATTGCTGGTATAACCGCTGGTGGTGCAGTAATGCGAAACCTGCTTCGGTGTTAGCAAATATTTATCGAAACATTGTGGAATTTTTAATATCTCTTGTTTTTTAATCGTTAATAACGTTTAATAGTTATGTTCATTTAATATTTCGATTCTTTCTTCAAACTTTGAATGTGCAGTTCCAAAAGTTTGTATGTTATATGGGAAACAGTTCTTCAGAAAGTCAGTCGAAAGTTCAAATTAAAAGTCGAAAAATTTGTGTTTCTGTCGAAAATTAAAAAAAAAATAATTGAAACTTATAAATTGAGAATGACGCTTCTCGCAATACCAACTTTTTCTGGAAATTTACAGTTGCAACCCCAAATTTGTTTATACATGTCTTTTCACCCCTTCCTTTTTGTTCATATGGTTTTTTGTTTTGCCTTTTTCGAATCAAAATTTTGTCATTTGTCATTGATTCTATTTGAAATTTTTAAAATATTCATTTTATAAAACTCGACAGGGATTTCGATTACTAATTTTTTTCTGCTCTAAATTCAAATTACGTCAACTTTATATCTCAGCTTTGGTATCGAAAACCCGATGATACCGATCTCGAAATTTTCTGTTAACGACAAATTGCAGCTTTCGCGTTGATATAAAAACGGGGCTAAATATATTTGCAATGTTGTAATAATTAGTAGAGAGCGGCCACGCGTAAGGGATGGTCTGTGCGGCTCTGCATCCGACAACCCCCGCAGGCCTCGTTAGAGGACGCGTGACCGGCATATGCTGGTCCGTGAGCCCCGCTGCGAGTGTTTGCTATTTCCCACACTTCAAGTGCAACCTCCCGATGAGTCGCTAAATGCCACTAACGCAGGACGAATTAACGAAGGACTATCAACAACAGCAGCCAAATAAGCCAGCAAATGGCTCTTCAGTCCTTTTCAGTCATCTATGAATGATTCCGGTGAATAACTTCTCTACAAGATACAAGAGTGAGGGATATATTTAATGTATGTGAGGGTTTTTCATTAAAATTATTAACTTTTGGTGTAGGTTTCAACTGCATCCTAAAGGAATTTAGATTTATAATGAACTAATTCATAAAAAAATGGTTTAACTACAAATAGAGGTATACTGTGTTGAATCTACTCTAAGTTTTGTTGGTGATTTGGTGATTTGACGTTTGATTCAAGTTTTAGGAGAGCGTTTAAGGGTATATTAAACGGAATATTTGTGCAGGAGTTTGCGATCCATGAAATGATATCGCGAAACACTTGCATAGTTCGCCAACAATTTTTTTTAATGCGAAACAGGTTCGGAAAAAAATTATATACGATATATGGTACATGATATACGATATACGATAAGTGGTAGATGATGAACGATATACGATAAATGGTATATGATATATGATTATGGTTTATGAAATATGATATATGATATATGTAGGATTTTCTTTGTTGTTTAGGGATGATCACGGGCCACAGGTTAAAGAAAAAAGCACTTCATTAGGAAACAGGTCAATTCAATTAACGATTCAAGGATACAAAGTTAGATTGGATATGATCACTCTGCTTTTTAAATAATTAATTGGAAACTCTCCGAAAAAATACGTTGACGTTTTTACCCTCTGTCATGCATTTCTAATAACTATTTATTTATTTAACTTTATTTTTATTTTTGTTTATGACGACTATGCTATAATTTTGAAACCCTACATACATGGTGTATATCATATAGCGTATAGCATATATGATATATGCTGATGTATCATGTATCATATATCATATATCATATATCATATATCATATATCATATATCATATATCATATATCATATATCATATATCATATATCATATATCATATATCATATATCATATATCATATATCATATATCATATATCATATATCATATATCATGTATCATGTATTATGTATCATGTATCATACATCATATATCATTTATCATATGTCATATATCGTATATCATGTATCAGGTATCATATATCATGTATCATGTATTATATATAGAGAATTCGATCCCGGTCCTTATTACTAATCCCAAGATGTCGGGGTTATGTTTGGTCAATCTCGGGATTATTTCGGTATTGAGAGTTAGGAATAAAAAAGAAGAAAATTGTATACAAGTTAGCTTTATAATTAACAAATCAAAATTTAGACAGCAATCAATCTTTTTTATCTCTTTCTTTTTCTGAATATAAGGCAAAAAATGGCAATAAAACCAAAAATGGCAAAATAACCTTAAAATTGTTAAAAATGGCAAATATGGCATCAAATGGTAAATACCATAACTTCCGGGTTCTAATTATGACATAAACAGTGAAAGATTTTAAAAGTCTAGTTGGTTTGATTAGTTAGAAGAGTGAGGAAAATACATTGATTTTTGTCTAAATTTTGATTTGTTAATTAAAAAGCTAACTTCTATAAAATTTTCTTCTTGTTTATTCGTTACTCTCAATACCGAAACAATCCCGGGATCCCGGAATTGACCAAACATAATCCCGAAATCCCGTGATTTGTAATAATGAATTTTCTATATTTCTCTGTATAATACATGATACATGATATATGATACTTAATGCATGATATACGATATATGACATATGATAAATGATATATGATACATGATACATGTATTTCTCTGTATAATACATGATACATGATTATATGATACTTGATACATGATATACGATATATGACATATGATAAATGATATATGATACATGATATATGATATATGATACATGTATTTCTGTGTATAATACATGATACATGATATATGATACTTGATACATGATATACGATATATGACATATGATAAATGATATATGATATATGGTATATGATACATGATACATGAACATAATACAGGATGCATGATACATAATACATGATACATGATGTATGATATATAATACATAATACATGATACTTGATACATGACATACGATATATCAAATATGATATATGACCAAGATTCTATCAACACATTTTCATATTTATTTCTTATATTTATTCCTTAACAATATGGTTAGTGGATATCACTTATTGCAACCCTCTAGGAAACTGACAAATGACTTTTGGATTGGTTTAATTCAGATGATGATGACTTTTTACAGTAGAAATTCAAATTAACTATGGATAAGTAAATTGATTTAAAAAAAAAACTCTGGATTCAAATCTGCTGTCATCGGTGGAGCTCTAAAGTTATATCGACAAAAGGAGCAAATAAAAAGAATATTATTTTGTATTTTTAAATTTGCTGTCCAGGTATTTAACAGTCCATTTAAAAAGTCCATAGATGGCGTTACTAGAATTTTATGATTTTTATTTAGTACTAACCTTCAAACGATATGTGTAAAAATTTAACAACAATCTGACTATTGATTCGTGAGTTGTAACTTTTGTTATTGAAAAAAAATGGAAAAAAGTGAATTTCGAGTTTTGATAAAGCATTGCTTTATGATGAAAAAAAAAATACAATGGAAACCAAACAATGGCTTGATAAACATTATCCAAACTCTGCTCCATCGAGACTAATGGTAGAGAAGTGGATTGCCGAATTTAAACGTGGTCGTACCAACACAAATGATGCAGAGCGCAGTGGACGCCCAAATCAGGCTGTTGTTCCAGAAAACATCAAAAAAATCCACAAATCGGTTATGAACGATCGCAAATTAAAGGTGTACGAGTTAGCTGACATTGTAAAGATATCAGATGGTAGTGTTTTTACCATTTTACACGAACATTTGGGTATGCGAAAGCTCTGTGCAAAGTGGGTGCCGCGTGAGCTCACAGTCGACCAAAAACAACAACGAATCGATGCTTCAGAGGTGTATTTGGCGCTGTTAAACCGCAATAAAATGGAATTCTATCGTCGAAATGTGACAATGGATGAGACATGGGTTCACTATTACACACCAGAATTCAAAAGACAGTCAGCTGAGTGGACAGCAGTCGATGAACCGAATCCAAAGCGAGCAAAGACGCAACAGTCGGCCGGTAAGGTAATGGCTTCTGTATTTTGGGATGCGAACGGAATAATATTCATCGACTGTTTCCAAAAAGCAACCACCACCAACAGCGACTATTACTGTGCATTTTTGGATCGATTGAAGGCGGAAATCGCAAAGAAACGGCCACATTTGCAAAAGAAAAAAGTGTTGTTTCACCAAGACAATGCACCGTATCACAAATCGATGAAAACGATGGCAAAATTGAATGAATTGGACTTCGAATTGCTTACCCACCTACCGTATTCTCCAGATTTAGCCCCCAGCTACTTTTTTCTGTTTCCAGATCTCAAGAGAATGCTTGTTGGAAAGAAATTTAATTCCAATGATGAAGTAATCGCTGAAACTGATGCCTGTTTTGACGAGAAAGAGAAATCATACTATAAAAGTGGTATCAAAAAGTTGGAAAATCGCTATACTCGTTGTATCACCCTCGAAGGCAACTATGCTGAATAATAAAATCGAGTTTTGTCAAAATTTTGTTTTTTTTCTTAATTATCCTACGGATTAATTGAATGACCTTCTATATTTTGATACATTGTAACAAAATGTAGTTATAGAATTTGTATTAGTGATTGTGTAAGAAATTCTCTGGAAACATTTGATAATAGGAAGCGGCCGCGAGAATGAACTTTACGACAGATAAGTGCTCCAGACTTTTACGCAAGCAATAATCATATCTGTATGGAAAACCGTCTAGAAAACCGGAAAGGTATAAATACGCGGTCGTCTTTCTCTAGAAGTCTCAGTTGGTCAGTTAGTTAGGCAGTGGTATCAAAAGTTGGAAAATCGCTACACTCGTTGTATCGCCCTCGAAGGCAACTATGTTAAATAATCAAATCGACTTTTGTCAAAATTTTGTTTTTTTCTTACTTATCCTACGGACTAATTAAATGACTTTGTATTCCCAATTTTACCTTTTTGACTTGTTTATTTTTAAATACTCGTAAATAAAATCTGAGGTATGTTACGAGTCTTTCACTACGTCTTTCATCTTAATCTTAACCCTTTCCGACAAGGCGACAATCGTTTGCAATTTCCGGCCAATGACACAATACAGAGAAATAAAGACGAAGGAAAAAAGCATATATGAAAGAAAGCAGTGCAATGTATGGGGGGGATTTTGTGTGTGCCATTGTGCACCAGATAGGATTAGAGGATTAGACCTTGTCCCACCGCAAAATAAATGTCTAAACAACCAGTGGTAACGCCTAAGGCGGTTCGGTGAGCACATCTACGCCCGTGAGATAAGTAAATAAACGATTTTCAAATGAAATTTAAGGACCCTCGCTGGCAGGACTCTAATAATTGAGATATCAAACAGAGGCCTTTTAAAGGGCGGATGGCAGCGTCACCCACGCGCGTCAGATCTCGAACGGTAGAATAAAACGTTGTGATGCTCGATATGATTCTCTTTTCTGGTTTTGTTCGCTTTTTCCTATTTTTGCTTTCCCTCAAGTGATATAGCGTCTTTGTGGGAGACAGATCTGAATTAGATGAATTAAAAAAGCCGAAAACTTCTCACAAAGTCAAGAAGTAAAACGAATTATAAGGCACCGATCTTATTATATGAAAAAAAAAATGGCAGAATAGTCACTAATCAATATCTGCAATTAAACAGTCATACTAGACGGTGGGCTGTTGTCTTAGGACATTTTTTAGTACAGGATATACTTCTTCCGGTGTCAAAGAACTACTAAAAGTGTTCGACGTTTTGCCCACCATCGTAGGGGGCTTCTTCATGAACAAAGAAAAGATAAATGAAAAGAGGAACATGAGGGAATATGCAAAAATGAAAAGGTCAATTTCAAAACATCAGAGTACGATAACTCAGTATGTCCACTATACCAGAGGCGAAACTCTTCTGAATTGAAAATTAGTACAAAGGATAAGAAAGTTTAAACAGAAGAGCACGGTAACTCAGTATGTCCACCATACCAGAGGCGAAACTCTTTTGACAGGAAAGAGAGAAATGGAAACTTTCTATATTATTCTATATTATTCGTCTGCGCGATCACTTCCGAAGATTTCCGATGGTTGGTTTCCAGATGGAGGAAAGAATGTAACCGTCGTCTCTGTTGATGTTTTTGGGGAATTTCTGGATTTCAATGGCCACGCGAATCTTCCTATTATAGTAATTGGGAATATTGTGAACTTCAATGAAAACTCCGAATAATAAGTAACGATTTATTATAACTAGATGGATTTTCACAAGTTCGTTAACGTCTTCATCGTCAGCGTGGCCGTCGTTCTTCGTTGGTGCTTTCGAGAGAGAGAGATAGACAGAGAGCGAGAGAGAGATACATTCATTGTCGTCGTTACTCTTCTATAGTCATAGACACATAAAAGTACAGATATGCTGAACAATAATTATTTAACAATATTGGATATAATTGAAATATTATCAATGCGAATCTAACGTCCAGTCTCATGTTGATGTTCAGCAATGGCTGACTGCGGACATTAACCAGACCTAAGACATCTTTGGTGCTCGGATATTCGCGTCTTAAATGATCGCCCCGTTTCTTCAATGTACACTGAACCACAAGAACAAGGAACCCTGTACATACCATTAGAACAAAAGGATGAAATTTTATCTTTGGGAGATGGGAGGAGTTGTTGGATCTTTGAGGATGATAAAAAAATCGGTTTAATGTTGTGTTTTCTCAATAATTTTTCTAATTGATTTGCTACTTCGTGAACATAAGGAAGAAAGGCTTTAGAAAAAATTGTTGAATTTTTTGAAGGACGAGGGGTAGGGGGAAGATGACGTTTAATAACAGTTTCAATGTCCTGCGATTTGTAACCATTGTTGCAGAGGTTGAAATGAATTTTATTCTACTCGTCTGAAAGATTTATCGGTTGTGAAGTTGCTACAGCTCGCGAAACCAGTGAATTTATGACAGAACGTTTTTGGGAAGGGTGATGATGGGACTCTACATACAAATAACGATTAGTATGGGTGGGTTTTCGATAAACGGAATGAGAAACGCGACCGTTTGGTAAACGGGTGACTAGTACGTCAAGAAAAGGAAGAGAACCGTTGTCTTGATTTCCATAGTGAAGCTAATGGAAGAATGTAAACTGTTTAGGTGTTACAGAAATAAATTTAGTAAATCCTTGCCAGTTGGCCATACAATAAATGTGTCATCTACCTAACGAAGCCAAACCTTGGGTTTTAAATCCGCAGTTTCCACCGCAGTGTTTTCAAAAGATTCCATAAAAATATTTGCTACGACTGAAGATAAGGGGTAACCCATTGGGGTGCCGGAGACTCGTTTATAGAAGCTGCCATTGAAAGAAAAATAAGTCAATGTGAGGCACATTTTGGTCAAATCAGCTAGAAAGTCTGCATTCTCTTTGCCCGAAAGTAATTGACGAAATATCGTCATGGAGTCGGAAACTGGAACATTAGTGAATAGTGAAGTGACGTCAAAACTTACCAATATCTAGGGGTCTAGGGGTTAATTTGGACAATAATTCGACAAAGTGTTTAGAATTAAGGACGTGTGATGGGGTGTCTCCGGTATAAGAGGATGTAAGATACATATTTCGAGACATTGTAGGTAGGTGAATTTATCCTGCTGACAATGGGCCTAAAACGAATATTGGGTTTGTGAATTTTGGGGAGACCATAAAGACGAGGTGGTTTGGATTCTCCCGGAACAAGATATCTGAGAGTGTCTGCGGACAAATTTAAGGATTTTAGCTTGGACTTGAGTTCGCGTTCAATTTTGCTTGTTGGGTCCCGAGGAAGAAGAATATAGGATCCGCCATTCAACAGAGCGTTAATTTTGGATACATATTCGGAATTATCCAAGAAGACAGTTGCATTACCTTTGTCAGCCGAAAGAATAGTGATTTAAGAATCTGTTTTTAGGGTTTTAAGGGCACATCTTTCTTCCCTAGAAATGTTGGACTTTGGTGGTTTGGCATGTTTTAGTATTTTTGTACTTTGAAAACGAATAGGATCTGCAGCCTCCTTGGGGAGAGTTCTGATGGAAGACTCTGCTGCACTCATTATTTCCTCAGTTGGAATTTTTTTCCCTGGACATTTTTTATTGCTTGCTTGGACTACACATACTAGTAATGAAGAAGTTCTAAGACAGCTAGATAAAGATCGCGAACTCCTGAGCATCATAAAAACAAGAAAGGTTAGCTATTTTGATCATACAACACGAGGCACCAAATGCAACATTCCCCATCTGATAATTCAGCGAAAAGTTGAGGTCTGAAGATGGATAGGCTATTGTGGCCAAGAAACATCAGAAATTGAACCGGACTGGGACTAGAGCAACTGTTCCGAGTTGCGAAAAATAGAGAACGATTCAACGAAGTTATCATGGAGATAACTATCTTCAAGCGTGGGCTATCATCGAATAGGCTATCATGGAGATAGCCCACGCTTGAAGATAGGCAAATTCGAGTTTTTCTAGAAATTTTTCTGAAATCTTTTTTAAAAAATTCTTTCTTTGACTTTCAATTTTCTTTTCTTAGTTCGATACCTCTATTTTTTGAAGTTATTAATCACGTTATCGATTTTTCGTAAAATTTTTTCCTTCAAATTCCACTTTGATTTTAGTATTTCAATTTTTTTTCGAAATCCCAAATTTAAATTCCTGCTGCCGACTTACATACTCTTCCAAAAATTCAAAAATATGATTTTTTCTCAAAATTTTCGCTAAAATCTCGCAGTTTCAAATTTAACCTAAAAATTTTTAAATTTCAAGTCAAAATTTTTGCTTAAATCCAACATTATATTCCAGCTTAAAGCCGGGGTCTTGGCATTGGGGTCGAAATTTTTACAGTAAACTTGAAATGGTGACATATTAGAAAATGTATAACTTAAAGTTGCAACAATTTTGCTTACGTTAAAATAGTAATTTTTATTCTGAAAGCTTTGAATTTTTTCTCAAGCCTCAAAACTGTGATTTGTTTACAATTTAGAAGTCAAAATTGTGTGTTCTCTTAAATATTATGTAATTACTTTCGCTAAACCTCCGGTATAAATTCGAAAACTTGGTTCTTTGCAAGTTCGACCCTTTGCTACTTGAACTTTTGTGTCACAAAAACTTATCCTACAAATGTTAAATTTTTTTACAAATTTCACAAAATTTCGTCTTTAAAATTGAAAATTTGTTGGTCTTAAAATTTTAATTTTTTCATAGAAAATTGAACTTTAGGAATAATTTAGATTACACCTTTTGTAGAATTTTTTACTTTTATTTTTAAAATTTACATTTCCATTAAAAATTTTTACTCAAAATGTTAGCAGAGGATAGATTTCAAACGCAAAAATGCTAACATGAATTTAAAAATTTTATGTTAATTTTTATTTTGAATATTTATATTTAGAATCTCGAAAGAGTATTCAAATTTCAAGAAAAAAGACAACATTTTTGAAAAAGTTTAAATTTTGAGGAAAAGCAAACTTAATTTTTGACAAACGATTTTTCAAAATTAATCCCAAAATTTTGAGTCCTGAAAATTCCCCTCTTTTAAAATTTGACCTTTTTTCAAGATTTTAACTTTTTTTTAAAGATTTCGTTTTTTTTTTTTTGAAGAATTCGACTCTTTTAAACTACCTATTTTTAAAATTCGACTTTTTCTTAATTTCGAATTTTTTGAAAACTTCCAGGTTTTGAAAATTTGAATTTTTTTTTAGAAAATTTGGCACTTTTTTAAAAAATTCAGCTTTTCTTCGAAAATTTTAACTTCTTTGAACAATTGCTGATTTTTTTGAAAATTTCGTTTTTCATGACAATTTTAGCTTTCTTCAAAATTTTGGCTTTTTTGATATTTCCATCTATTCAAAATTTTGATTTTCTTATTTTGTTCTTTTTTGAAAATTTCGACGTTCGTTTAAAATCTCGACTTCGTTGAAAAATTATGAATTTATTTCAAAAATTTAGGACTTATTTCAAAATTTCGATTTTTTGAAAATATTGTTTTCTTTTTCAAAACGGCGACTTCAAAAATGTTGAATATTTGAAAATCTCTTATATTTTTTTAGAAATTTGACTCTTTTTTGATATTTCGATCTTTTGAACGTTTAGTTTTTTAAAAATGTATCTTTAAAAAGTTCTTTAGATATTATTACTATCGGGTTGGTCATCCCTGCAGCACTGAAGCTATAGCTTATTGTGCCGGTTGGTTTCCTCTTGCTGTTCTCTGGGTTTGTTCCCTTTTTTCACTCCGTTTTTCAACGGGCTTTGCAGCTTCTTGCAGTTGAAGTCGTCGCTCTTTTTTGAGCTTCCCTCTAGCTGCGCCTGAAAGTTTTTTGGTTGGGTCCTTTTTTCCGAGCTCCCTTCCTCTTTTGTTGTTGTTTCTTGGGTTCTTTCGGTTTCCATTTTGGTACCACGAGTATAGAGGAAATAGAGGCCGCCGTGTGCAGTGCCCCTAGTACACACGGAAGGCATGGGTTACAACGAGGTGCGCCTGGTGCCTCGAAGTTATTCGCTAGCGATCAGGCTTCCTCCTGACCTTGCATCTCTTTGGCGCTCACAATACCGTGGGAATCGGGAGATTTTTATTGTGATCTCACCACTTGATCCGTGCGGTTAGGCCAAGATCCCCACATCCCATTGCCTGCGAGACATGACCACAAACAGCAATGGAACACGGTATTACGAAGTTCTTAATAAGTCCTTCGGCGTCGTTTACCCTGGTGCAGGCCATTAGCCACGACACAAGAGCTTGGGCAGGGGAGGTTGGTCCGCGGCGTGGTTTTTTGGCTGCCAATTGGGTTTTTATATCCAATGAGCCCTATAGCCTTCGCTGACTTTGCTCACTTACGATCATCGTATGGCCGTTTCCCTATCCGCCACCTGGGACGCGTCCGATGGACAAGGAATTCTTTATATAAGAATTTGGACCTTTATTGAAAATCTAACCATTTTTTAAAATCCCCGACTTTTTTTAAAATTTCTACATTTTCTAAAAATTACGACCTTTTCATAATTTCGACTTTCATTAACAATTTTTATCATTTAAGTTTTAAATTTCGAAATGTTGGCTTTGGACCTTTTTAGAATTCCAAAATTGAAACCTTTTTAAAAATTTCGGCTCTCTTTAAAAATGTCTAGCTTTGACTTTTAACTTTGTAATTTTTTTTGATATGTTTGATTTTTTTTTTGTAAATCTGAACCTATTTTACAAATTAAAAATTTGGACTTTTGTGAAAATTTGGTTTTTTAATTTTCGACTTTTGAAAATTTCAACTTTCATTCCAAATTTCCCATTTTTTAAAAATTTTACTTTTTTCAAGATTTTGATTTTTTTTTGAGGAATTCGACCTTTTTCAAACTATCTATTTTCAAATTCTACTTTTCCTTAATTTCAAATTTTTTGAAAACTTCGACTTTTTGAAAATTTGGAAAATTTTAGAAATTTTTTTAAAAAAATTCGACATTTCGACAATTTCAACATCTTTCATCTTTTCAGCTTTTTTGAAAATTCCATATATTCAGAATTATGATTTTCTTAAAATACTGATTTTTTGATAGTTTAGACTTTCGACTTTATTGAAAAATTACGAATTCATTTTAAAATTTTTGACTTTAAAGTTTTTGATTTTTTTGAAAATATGGCTGTTTTTTCAAAACGACGACTTTCAAAATATGAATAAATATTTGAAAATTTCTATATTTTTTCAAAATTTTACTCTTTCTTGATGTTTTAACTTCGTGAACATTTTGTCTTTTCAAAAACTAGTTTTAAAATATTCTTTATTTGAAAATCTGGATCTTTGTTGAAAATCATAACTTTTTTTTAAATCTCTGACTTTTTCAAGATTTCTCCATTTTCTAAAAATTTCGGCCTTTTCATAATTTCGTCTTTCATTAACAATTTTAATCGTTTAAGTTTTAAATTTCGAAATGTTGGCTCTGGACCTTTTTAGAATTTAAAAATTGAAACCTTTTTAAAAATGTCGGCTCTCTTTAAAAATGTCTAGCTTTGACTTTTAAATTTGGAATTTTGATTTGATTTTTTTTTGTAAATCTGAACCTATTTTAGAAATGAAAAATGTTCCCTAATTTCGAATTTCTTAAAAACGTTGACTTTTTAAAAATTTGGAAATTTTTGGAGAACATTTTTTGAAAAATTTCGATTTTTACGATAAGTTCAACATCTTTCAAAATTTTAGCTTTTTTGAAAATTCTATGTATTCAAAATTGTGATTTTCTTGAAATTCTGATTTTTTGAAAGCTTAGACTTTCGTAAAGAATCTCGACTTTATTGAAAAATTACGAATTCACTTTAAAATTTTTGACTTTCAAATTTTCGATTTTTTTAAAAATATGGACTTTATTTTTCAAAACGACGACTTTCAAAATATCAATGAATATTTGAAAATTTCTAGATTTTTTCAAAATTTGACTCTCTTGTTATTTTAACTTCATAAACATTTTGTCTTTTTAAAAAATAGTTTTAAAATATTCTTTATTTGAAAATTTGAATCTTTGTTGAAAATCATAACTTTTTTTCTAAATCTCTGACTTTTTCAAAATTTCTCCATTTTCTAAAAATTTAATCGTTTAAGTTTTAAATTTCGAAATGTTGGCTTTGGACCTTTTTCGAATCTAAAAATTGAAACCTTTTTAAACATTTTCGCTCTCTTTAAAAAGGTCTAGCTTTGACTCTTAAATTTGGAATTTTAATTTGATTTTTTTTCTAAATCTGAACCTAATTTAGAAATTAAAAATTTGAACTTTTGTGATAATTTGGTTTTTTAACTTTAAAAATTTCAACTTTCATCTCAAATTTCCCCTTTTTTAAAAAATTGACTTTTTTCAAGTTTATAGTTTTTTTTGAGGTATTCGACCTTTTTCAAACTATCTACTTTCAAATTCTACTTTTCCTTAATTTCAAATTTTTTGAAAACTTCGACTTTTTGAAAATTTGGAAATTTTAGAAAATTTTTTGAAAAATTTCGATTTTTACGACAATTTCAACTTATTTCAAAATTTCAGCTTTTTTGAAAATTCCATGTATTCAAAATTATGATTTTCTTGAAATTCTGATTTTTTTGAAAGTTTAGACTTTCGTAAAGAATCTCGACTTTATTGAAAAATTACGAATTCATTTTAAAATTTTTGACTTTCAAATTTTCGAATTTTTTGAAAATATGGACTTTTTTTTCAAAACGACGACTTTCAAAATATGAATGAATATTTGAAAATTTCTATATTTTTTTAAAATTTTACTCTTTCTTGATATTTTAACTTCATAAATATTTTGTCTTTTCAAAAAATAGTTTTAAAATATTCTTTATTTGAAAATTTGAATCTTTGTTGAAAATCATAACTTTTTTAAATCTGACTTTTTCAAAATTTCTCCATTTTCTAAAAATTAGGACCTTTTGATAATAAATAAAATCGGCTCTTTTTCGGAAATTTTAAATTTTTTTCAAAAATCGTTGAGTGTTTTTTTTTAAAAACTTCATTTCTATGACTATTACAGCTTTCTTCAAAATTTCGGCCATTTTGGAAATTCCATCTATTCGAAATTCTGATTTTGTTGAAAGCTTCGACTTTCGCTAAATATCTTGATTTTATTGAAACATAATGAATTAATTTTAAAATATTTGACTTCAGCGAAGCTTCGATTTTTTTGAAAATATAGAGAATTTTTAAAAACGGCGTCTTTCGAAAAGTAGAATATTTGAAAAGTACTAAATTTTTTCAAACTTCGACTCTATTTATATTTCGATTTGTTGAAAATTTTGTCTTTTGAAAGTATAGGTTTAAAAAAACTTCTATTTGAACATCTGAACCTTTGTTGGGCCTTTTTTTAAAATTTCCGAATTTTTTAAAATCTCTTAAGAATTTCGATTTTATGACAATTTCAACTTTCTTTAAAAGCTGGGCTTTTTTGAAAATCGTTTTCAAATTATCGACTTTCGTTAAAAATATCTATTTTTTTAAATTTCTTTGGTGGAACGAACTGGTCCTAGGTTATTTTCAAAAACTGAAATACAAATCTTGTCCGCGAAACCAAGAAAGATTAAAAAACTATTCCAACTTTAAATTTATATTTGTCAATTTCTTAAAGGTCAAGTCTTAACTCATAATTTCGAGAAAAATGTCTATAATCAAAGAATAAAAATCAAAATGTCGATGAAAAGGGTTAAGAGGTTGCTAGAGAAAGAGAGAGGGAAAGACTAACTTTTTTTAAAGTTGAAATTTTAGAAAAATTAATAATAAAAAGTACCTACAAGTTTAAATTTAAAACTTTAGAAAAAAAAGTTAAAATATCGAAAAAAGTTGAATACATTAAACAAAACTTTCAAAAAATTTTACTTTTTCTAAAAATTTTGAAGTTTTCAGCAACATTTCCAGAAACAAAATCGAATATTTGTGTTTAAACATAGGATTGAATTAGGGTAAAAAATTTGAACTCTTTTATGGAAATAAATTTGAAGTTCCTTTTTTGAAATTGTGGCTGGTCTTTTTTATTTTCGTTTATTTTTTTAATTTGATCTTTTTAATTGACAGTTCTTGAAAACACAGTTCTATAAAACACAGTCGAAACAGTAAAAATCAATTTTATTAGAGAAAGCGAATCAAAGTCAAAACTTCGATAGAGAACCAAAATTATGAAAGAAAAAGGTCTCTTAAATTTTCGATTTTAATCATCAAAGTTCGTATATTTTAGAATTTTTCAACTCTAGGGTATGAAATTTGGGTTTTTTATGAAAATACCGAGTTTAAATTAGAAATATCTAAGCCCGAAATTCCGATTTAGTTTTTTAGGAACTTTAAGTTTTTCTTGAAATTTGAACTTAAATTGAACTAAAAGCTTAGAGCTTCACCATGAAAATTTTAAACTTGAAAAATATAAAATATTTTTCTTAAATTTTAAGCAAGGTTGTAATATTAAAGTAAAAGACATCACATTTTCTAAATTATGTCCAAAAATCAATTTTTAAATACTTTAAAAATCAAAAAATGTGTCACCTGGAACTGAACCGAAAACCGGAAAAATCCGTTTTTTTTTGTCGGAACGAAAACCGAAACTGAACCGATGTAATTTTTTTGCCAGAACGAAAACCGCAACGAAAAACATAGCAGTTCGAAGCCCTGTTTATAATATTATTATAGATAATGATAATGAAATCCCACCATTTTCATTTTGTGCGCGTTGGTCGCTGATGCATCGCTCATTATTTGTGTCAGAGCTGATACAGTTTGACATGGATGAACATCCCCTGCTCCCGGTATACCTTTTCACAAACACTAATTCTGTTTTTCTGTCAGGTAATTACAGATTATAACGTAGCGCCCACAATATGGATTTCATGCCATAAACAAGGCAAACTATTGTACGTCGAACATGAATTACAGGGTTGTTAATATGTAGACTAATATGCGGTGGCAGTGTTCATGTACATTACCCTTAGACGCTCTCAGCTTCACCCGCATAAAGCATTTTACTGAAAGCTGCATCTTGATTTTGCCTCATATCGATTAGTCGACTTAAAATAAACGCCACAGCCAAATTACTTGAAAGTCAAATTTTATCGAGTTAATTACATGTGACTTGAAAGTACAACACACCAAAACGACTTTAGTCCCTTTTATCGAGAATTTACTCAATCCAGTCCCACAATAAACCAGCAGATGTGGTAAGTATACAATAACATGACACGACCTGAAACATATTCAGCCAAGTAAAATGTGTGAAATAAGTTTGAAATAAATGAATAGAAGTGGGCTCTCAAAGTTGCAAGGGAATCTTCCCACCGTGGAATTGACGCCAAGAGGAAGTTTTCCGATCCCTAAAGTGAATTAGCCACGCTGCCATTGCTTCTCGACGGCCTCAAGCGTTTCTGTATTCTTTCGACAAATGCTTTATCGCTTTTTTGTTGATAACGCCCTTTCTAATAATTCGCAACTATCACTTCTAAAACCATTCAACCGTTCAAGCCATAAAAGGTGGACCACTTTCGCGAACACTTAATTTCAAATTATAATTAATGTTAAATGGATGGAAGTTTAGGTGTTATTGACATTCTTCTCGGCATAATCAAATCCAATTAAACTTTCGCAAACACGTTGAAAATTTCGTTAATCATTCAGTGAGATTAAAGAGATCTTGGAAATCCCACATTACGCAACGTGGAACTGCCTGAATGGCAAATATTTGGTTTTCATTAAATAATGTTTATACAAAGTCTTTCAATGGGGCCGCATAAAAATATGTTGACTAATTTTTTTACGAAAAAACTGCTGCCCGTTTAGTAGCAAATAATCAACTTTTAGTTTTATAAAGTGAACAATTTAACCCTCAAGCTGTTTTCTAGAAAAATTTTATTATGGTTTCACGAGAGCATCCTGAATTTACTTACTGCAAACGAATGTACTTTTTAGAACTTTTTAAAATCATACACGTTTTTTAGTCGAAATTTCAAATTTTTCTTAGGGATGAATACTCCGCAAATCAGAATGTTCTAACTAGTGAGGTACAAAGCAGGTTTCTGGTCTTGCTACCAAAGTTCTTGTCAAGTCTTGCTGAGCAGGACACTACCTAAATTAATTTTATAAATGGGAAAGTATGTTACGTTGTGATGGTGCCATCTACCATCTTATTACAAGCTTCCCACTCAGAAATATGTTTTGCTTAAAATAGAATTGTCTTTTTTTAGCTGAGCAGCTAGCAGAAATGAAACTTTGTTTAATAAAAATGGTGTTATCGAGTTTATATCTAAAAAAAACAAATCGATCTCTTTCAGTCTAATATACCATGAAATTTCATAAATTCATAAACTGTTAGTAACTTTGGATAGTTGACTACACAAAGTTATATTTCTGTTAACTAATTTTAGACTGTTTTGTTTTATTGTCTTTGTATATATGTAAATATATAAGCGAGGATCCTACAACTCCTGCTGCATCTCGCATCTCAGTTTCCATATTCTTTTATTGAGTGCATCGTCTTGTGTTAGATTTCTTTTTTCCATATTTTTCTTGATTTGTCGTATACATTTGGTTCGAGGTCTTCTTCTTTTCCTTCTTCAGTTGGGTATATAATTGAATACTCGTTTCGGAATCCTTTTTTTATTCATTCTCATCATATGTCTATACCATGAAAGTTGTTTCTTTTCGATTACTTGTGTAATTGTTTCTTTTAAATGTGCTTTCTCTTTTATTTCTTCATTTCTAACGTGTTCCAAGCGGGATACTCTTAGGGCTCTTCTTAGGAAATCCATTTCGGTTGCTTCAATTTTTCTCCTATTTCTTTCACTGATTGTCCCTCTCCTTGAGTCACCACCTTGACGTGGTAAAGAGGCTTAGCTGAAGATGTGATCCTAAGAGCAATCGAAGATAAACATCGATAATAACCAAGGGTGACTCAACCCTGCTCAGCTGTTGTATCATGGTTAAGAGTCTTACACAAAGGGTAACAATGCCCTGTCTCGCTTTGCTTTGAAACCATCGAACAGGATAAATCGTCAATCTATGATTGGTGAGGGGCTTGGCTTAACCGCCCGGCCCAAGTGGAGTGGTGAGCCACAATAAAAACTCCCCCCAAGCTAAGGTGCAACAGCATACCCCGATAGCTGCGTGGTTAAGAAAAAGCTTAACCATTAGTAATCGAACTCTGGAGACCAGACGCCCTCCAGGTTCAATTTTGCCTTGCTGCATTAATGCAAGGCTCTGATGCATTCGACTGAATAATTCACTAGCTACTCGTGGGAACCTTATGAAACCTAGTAACCTAAACCCAAACGGTGGTGATACGCCTCAAGAATCGCAAAACATTGAAGGGATGGATACAAGATTACAACCAATCTCAGAAGTCCCTAAAACCATCAAAGACGCCCTCTCAGCCTACAGCGATAGTGAGTTCTTGGCATCCGAAAAGTTTTTTAAGTCTGTAAACGACTTAAAGTTTAAGAAACCCCGTAAAGGACTCTCTGGAGCGGCGAGAAAAAGATTCAAATAGCTCCTCAAGAAGGGACACTCCCTAGAGAAAGCTAAGAAATTGGCAAAAGAGCCAATGGAGAAGAAGGAGACGAGTAAGGGGTTAAGAAGGCTCCGCTCTGATGGCTCCACTCCAACAACGGAGCCCAAGAGATAAAAACAAAGGGAAGAGAAAGGATCTCAACCGGAGCCCTCCACCGAGACACCAAAGGCTGGTATGTCCTACAGTCAGCTGACCGGAAGTGTTAAGGTAAGTATTTTTCCTGAAGATTATCCAAAGGACCGACTGTCCAATGAGCAGCTCAAGGCTCTCCAGTCGGAAATCCTGGAAGTAAATCGGAGAGACCGAAAAGAGCAAACCAAGCCACAGTTCTTATGAGCTACCTTCAAGCCGGGTTTCTTGGTTCTCACCTGTGCAGATAAAGCCACTTCAAAGTGGCTATTTCGCACGGTGGGAATTCTGAAACCCTGGGAAGGGGCTATGTTAAGGGCAGTAGAGAAAAGCAAGATTTCTCGTTCACAAATCATGGTGGGAAACTTTCCTAATAGCGAGGAAAGCCCCAGCGAACAAATTCTGGAACAGCTAATGGGACAGAAAACAAATTTGAGCACAGAGGACGGGAGAATACTTCATTGAGTAAACGTACAGACATCTGCTCAACTTACAATTTAGGTGGACACACTGTCTTATGAAAGTCTGGAAAAGGCTAACTTCCGAGTCTTTTTCCAGTTTGGTCAGCTTAGGCTAAGGCCATCTGGAAGGGCAAAGAAGGAAAGCCTGCCGAAAGAAAAGGGCAGCTCGCGGGATGTCGTGCCGGGGGAAATTGACCCACAGGAAGCACCTTTGCTAACATCGTCCGACAAGAGGCACTAGACCTAACCCTCGCGAGCACGACAATTAGTAACCATATAAAGAACTGGCATGTTTCAGATGAAACCTCAATGTCGGACCATAGACATATCCGGTTCGATATAGATATAAATGCCTTCAGTGAATACAGAAACCCCAAATTAACCGATTGGGATCTATACAGAACCAAACTTAAATCGGAAATTAATGATCTCAACTGCTCAATTAAAACGGTTGATGATTTAGAATTGTATGCTAACAAAGTGAGAGCTCTCATAATAAACAGTTATGAGCACAGCTGTCCAGTAAAACAAAGGGTTACAAATAAATCAACACCCTGGTGGAACAGGACGCTCAGCAAATTAAGAGCTGAAACGAGAAAACTGTTCAATAAGGCTTAACGCACCAATAACTGAAGCGAATACAAAAAAGCCTTAACAGAATACAACAAAGAGCTTAGAAGATCTAGAAGAAAATCATGGAGAAGCTTTTGTGGGGGGTTTACAGAAGTACCCCAGTCAATACGACTCCAAAAAATCCTATTCAAAAATCACTCCAATGGAATAGGACTTTTCCAACACCAAGACCGAAGTTACACTAAGAACTGCCTGGGAAGTATAAGGTTGCATATGCAAACTCACTTTCCGGGATCTATAAAAATTGGAAATACCCACAACAGTGCTGCGTTTGCTGGGGGCCATTTACGCCCCTACAATCGAGTAAAAAGCCTGGCGGGGAAAATATTTACAAAAAATAAGATAAAATGGGTGGTGAATTTCTTCGAGCCCTATAAATTACCAGAAAATAAAATCTTTCCAGTCCTACTACAACACGGCATAATGGAACTAATAAGTCCACTAGCTACAATTTTCAAAGCTAGTTACACGTTAAGATACATTCCAATAAGCTGGAGAGACGTAAATGTGGTCTATATACCAAAGGCAGGAAAACGACCGTCTGTGCAGCCTAAATCATATAGACCCATTAGTCTAACGTCATTTCTCTTTAAAACAATGGAGAAAATTATGAACCAACACATTAAAAGCGAAGTATTGTCAAGGAATCCGCTTCATGATGATTAATTTGCCTATCAAGAAGGCAAATTCACATAGACAGCCTTACACAATCTTGTCAAAAAGATAGAAAGTGCACACTCAAACAAAGAAATAGCTCTTTGTGGATTCATAGACATGAAGGGTGCTTTTGATAACACCTCATATGAATCCATAAAAGCAACAGCTATCCAAAAAGATTTTGAGAAACCTACCATCGACTAAATTGCCTCCATGTTAGATAATAGAAGGATCAAATCAACTTTAGGCAGTGTCAGTCACAGTGAGCGCAGCAAGGAATTGTCCCCAAGAAGGTGTTTTATCTCCACTGCTATGGTCCATCGTGGTTGATTATCAGGGGCAAAAACGATAAAAACCTGTCGGATTTAATGCAAAAAGCCCTGAACACCATTAACAACTGATGTTCAAACTAAGGGTTAAGTGTAAACCCAAATAAAACAATTATAATTCCCTTCACGAAGAGAAGGAAGCTAAATCTAACAGCTCCACGAGCCACGACAGCGTTCTGGACATGCCGCAGATTGTTCAGCAAAACCTAAAAAGTCTGAAACCGAAAATGATCTATTGGTCATATAGGATGATAATCACACCCCTGATCACATACGCTTCTTTAGTATGATGGCCAAAAATAATGAAAAAGACAGCACAAAACCAACTGAACATAGTTTATAGGTACGCATGTCTGGTCATAATAGGCGTAATGAACACCTGCCCAACAGCAGCAATGGAGGCAATGCTAGGTCTAACTCCTCTCCACCTTTTAGTGAAGAGGAAAGCAATCAAAGGAGCCTCAAGATCACTGCAATTAAAACAATTTAAAGAAGGAGACTTCGCTGGTCACATGGGTATCCTCAAGGAATGTAGCCCGGTGATTTTAGCGTAATCGGCTGATTACATGCAACCCAGGTACAAATTTGATCATTCCTTTGAGGTGAACCCAGATAGCCACACTGGCGCTCAATCAATACCTGAGAAAAAACACAAATTATCCATCTGGTTTACAGATGGATCAAAGACAGCACATGGGACTGGAGTGGGAATTTATGGCCCTAACTATAGGTTTTCTAAAGCCTTGGAAAAATACCCAACTGTCTTTCAAACTGAAATACATGCAATAGAACTTTGCGCCTACGAGTGTCTTCGAAGAAGCCTGAAAAGAACAAAGATCTACATCAACACTGACAGCCAAGCGGCGATAAAGGCTCTCAGCAGCTGCTTTGTCAAATCCAAACTAGTTAGGGACTGCCAACAAACGTTAAAGTAACTGGCTAAACACAACAGAATCAGCCTTAAGTGGGTGCCAGGGCACAAAGGAATACAAGGAAATAAAGCTGCGGACCAACTCGCTAGAGAAGGATCTGCATTATCATTTCTTGGAGCTGAACCGGCTTTTGGTTTTTCTAAAAGTCAAATCAACAATAAGGTCAAAAAATGGGAAACAAAGTCAAGAATCTCCCACTGGGGATTATATCCAGGACTACGGCAGGCGAAAAGATTCATATCTGGAACGCTTGAAAAGACAAAAGTCTACTTAGAACTCAGCAAATCCGAATGGAGGATCCTAACCGGCCCCTATGAGGTACCACCTTAAGAAAATGGGTCAGGCTAAAACAGATCTATGTCGCTTTTGCGCAGAAGCTGCGGAGATTGCATAACATGTGCTATACAAGTGCAATGGTCTTGCGCAAAAAAGGCACGTTTAATTTGGATGGGCGTCCTTAGACCCCTCAGATGTGGAAAATCTCAATCCCAGCTCCATAATAAACTTCTACAAGAGTTTGAACCCGGGAACTACATAGATCAGGGTATGCACAAAAGATCTCCTTAGGTCGAGGTGCGGGGTGGACGAAGAGAAACACGAAACGACTCATATATAATCTAATCGAATCTAATCTTCACTGATTGTCCAGCATTCTGATCCATATATAGTAATAGGTTCCACTATAGCTTTATATATATTAATTTTCGTCTTTAATCCAATTTTGCTAGACCATAGCAGAGAATTTAAAGTTCGAATAACATTTCTACCTAAGTTTACGTGTTGTCCTATATCTTCTTCACAATCTCCATTTTTACTGATAATGCTTCCTAAATATTTGTATTTTTCACAGCTCTTTAAGGTGATGCTGTCTGTTACTTGGATATTCGATGATTGCGCGCCAATGGCTAAATACTCTGTTTTTGGTGTGTTCATCTTTAAGCCCCATTTATTAAATTCTTTTGCCAATTTCCTGACCATATAAAAAACATCTTCTTCATCGTTGGCAGTTACGACTTGACGACTTGATCATCTGCGAATAAGAGTGTGTATAAGCATTCATTATCTATTTCGATTTCCATCCCACTACATTTTTGTTGCCAATTCTCTAAGGTAGTTTGTATACACCTATATATATATCTTAAATAAAGTGGGTGACAGGCAGCATCCTTGTATTAGCCCTTTGGTGATTTTAAATTCTAGGGAAACTTCTCCACCTACTTTTTCTTTAGCTCGAGCGTTTTTGTAAATGTTATATATACTCGTTATATATATATATATATATATATATATATATATATATATCAGATTCATTCCACTCTTTTCTGGAGTGCAAAATAATTTGCTTAATGGAACATTGTCGTAAACTTTTTCTAAGTCAATAAATGCTAAATGTGTCTCCAAATTTCTCTCTATCCTTTTTTCTATTATTTGTCTTATCGAGAATATATTGTTCATAGATGATCTTCCTCCCCTGAAACCGCTTTGTTTCTCTTTGCTAACAAAGTCTTCTTCAGTTCTACTTTTTAGAATTCGGCCATACAATTTTCCTATGGAACTGGTTACACTAATTGCTCTGTAGTTATTACAATTTTGTTTATCTCCTTTTAACATTGGAAATGTTTATGTTGAGATATGGGGTGAAGTTTCGGGTTTTCGTTTAAGCTTGAAGAACAAGATGTCGGTCGGTCGGACATACTCGGATCGCCAGTCGAGCGCTCTCGGCGTCGAGAGGCCGGCATGAGAGAATGTTAAGTTTACAGTTCACCGCAGTGCACCATATTCGTTTAATCCAGTGACGTTTCATTGGATAAGGCTATCAGCTATGGATATTAAGAGTATGAAAAATAGCGAAAAGTGTAAGACATATTGAGAGCGTAAAAAACGTTTACGAGAGATTGAAAATAGAGAATCTAGTGAGTTAAGTACGAAAACACCGCTAACAAAAACTGAACACAGTAGGCGGTATCGTGAGCATGTAAAGATGCGCAAACTTAAAGGTTCTGAAGTTTACACGGGCTACCCAAGTCAGCGGCCCTTAACTGAGGGGTTATAATTCCATTATTATGCTGTAAACTCTTACCCTAAATCCAATTCACGTACTGTCTTGAAGTACTCAGTAAACGAATGTGGTAAAATATCTGCACTTATAATTTTTACGGCTCAAATAAATGTAAATTACTTTTACAATAAAGTTGACAAATTTTTGCTTGTAGATTAAATATATTTTAATATTTCATTGTTTTCGCTTTGTACTAAAATATTTCTTTCAAGAGCCATGAGCATAGATGCCTTAATATTATTTTGATTTAAATTATTTCGTAGTCTATTTGGTTATACGAGTATATTTTAATTTGAAAAATGCAAGACCGCTTTAAAATAAAAGAACAGGTCCAACCGTCCTAAATATTTTTTAATTCACAAAAACCACACAACCCGGTCTAAGACAACTAATTAACTGTATTAAAGGTTTTAGAGCTTTCGGAAAAAAAAGGAATTAATTTTATTTATTCCCATAATAGCCGAAAAATTAAACGATCTTGCAAAGCGAAAATGGCAATCAGTACAACCAGTGCAGCTCTAGTTTTAATTAGAAATAGGTGCAGTAACTTTAAACAATGTCCAGCGTTGTTAAATCCAGAGTGTCAAGCGAACATCATTACTTCAGCATTAGTTAAAAAATTGTAATTTTCTTTAAAAGAGTTTGAAGTAATGTACCATATGGATCAAATCACATCTAAACGAATTCACGTGTGATCTGGAATAAGATAAACAAAATCACAGAACCAACCTCAATTTTTAAGATTGATAAATTTGCCATTCAACTGCCTTCTAATGTTTTTTTCGATGATCCTGATTTCAATGCGAAATAATCTAAATAGATTTATTAACTGAAACAAATTTATTTTGGGAGTAATTAGAAATTTCATTGAAATTTGAAAAAATTAACTTCATTTTCAAGAAAACAAATTGGTTTGAATGCACCTGGTCATTTAAAAGTCCATTCAAAGAAACAAAAATATGACATGCAATTCAAAGACCATAAATTCTTGTCAGGAAGAACAATTACATGACCGGGGCAATAAATTTTAGGATCAAGAGGAAACTGAAAACAAAATACTTTTATCCCAAGAAGAAAAGACCCGAAATAACACTTTTACGACAATTACTACTTACGAGCACCCTGTGGTCTCTTCATTGTAACGTTGCCTTTCAAAAACGAAAGAAAAATGGCCGAGGCACATTCAGTGTCAATAAAATGATCCTTAAACTTGTAAAAAATAGGGATGACACGTGTGGACCACTTGTCGAAATGACAAATTTCTGAATTGTACTACTTATCCAACCAGGGGGTTCAAACAAACTGTGAAGGAGCATAAAATTCAGGTGGTGTAAGACACATCTGCAGTCAGCCTTAACGTCATTTTAATCGCCCAAGCAATAATACAAGAAGATTTCCGTTCCGTTTCTAATTTATCCTATTGTACTGTCAAGTAAGATCACTAAAATGTACAGAATGATAAAAAGGGTATCCATATGACACCGATTTTCAACGAGTTTTATGGCATCCGCAAAGAAAGACTTATTAAAACTTTCTGTTTAATAATGGTTACTTACGGCACCACTTGTGCACCCTTTTTTGCAGCCCGTTTCTTAAAATAGCAAAAGAAGCTGAAGAATAATTCCCATTAGAAAGTAAAATAATCAGTCGCAATTTTTATATGAACGACTATCAACAGATTTGATCTCAGCTAAAAGTGTTAGTAATTTTATTCAGCTATATTTGTGTCCTAGTGTAAACGGGCAAGGAAATTTAGTCTCAGATACGTGAGATTTCTATTATGAAATAAATCTCTAATCTAAACGCACCCTTAGGGTTAATTCATCTGATCATTACAATGCTAAACTTATAATACAATATATAGGTCCTTTTTATTTTCAGAGATATCGGCTGTGGAAATGTTAACTAAAAGAGCCTGTATATTATTTAAAATTTTGTTTGGACCAATTCGTCGACCTCTTACTTCTAAATCTTGGCCCTGTGATAAGTAGATCATATATCTTGTTTGTAAGCGGTAGCTAACTGACTTCAATATAAAGTAGTCAATAGACCATAAACAGGAAACATATTTTTTAACCACTGTGTAGTATGAGGTGCCGTTCAGGACATAATAATTTTTTATGAATATTTAATAAATCAATTTATATTAAATTTGAAATTATATATTATTTCTTTCTTGCAGTATATTTAATTTCAATGAATATGGATATTTAAATCTTCTGTTAAAAATTTTATATAAATATTCGTAAATATCTCTTATAAAGATTTTATGTGATTTCAAAACTATTTATATAAAGTGTGATATATCAAACCACCGTAGCGGGCGCTAGAAGCGCTGGAACTTAAATTAAGGTTTGAAACTTTTTTTATTTTATTATTTATTTATTTATTTATTATTATTTTGTTATTATTATTATTATTATTATTAGCAGCGTGCTGTCACTTTTTATGTCAGATTTTAGTGCTATTGATAAATATGTAAATATAATCAAGATTCAGGTGGCGACAACGAAAAATAAAATTGATATATAAATAATACCATACTCCATGCTCGATTCGTGCGGCTACTATCGCCTCTCACGGTCGTTTCATGTATCACAGTTTATATAAATATTTTTAAAACCACATAAAACTTTCATATAAAATATTTAAATAGATTTATGTAAAATTTCTATCAGGAGAATATAAATATTTATTTTTACAGAAATGAAGTATATTGCAAGAACGAAACAATATATAATTTAAAATTTAACATATATTGTTTGATTTATTAAATATTCATGAAAAATAATTATGTTGTGAACGGCGCCTCATAGTGTACTGGTCCTTCGAATATTTAACAAGAATCAATTTAAATACCCGAATAGTGATCGGCATCGGCAGTTCAGATTTCTAGGCCAATATTCGAAATGCGGTAGACCCGTGTAAAAATGTTTGGAAGGTGGTATCGAAAAATCAATTTTGGTGAACTATAGAGTACTTCTCCCTTATAGTCCGAAACTTTTTGAAAAAGAGCATCTTGTAATCTGAATAATTACATATAAAAATGATCAGATAAAATCTATACTTAAGATTATACAATATTAAACTTCACGAATTAAGCAACAACAAAATAATAATAATAAATATCATAAGGTTTATTACAGAATTAACGTAATACGTATTGTTGTAAATCAATACATATTTTATGTAATTATTATTATTTACTACTTCGAAGATACATAGATAATTGTCGTAGTGAATTACAAGGGATGTCGGATAAAACAAAAGTCTTCGTCACTAAGATTCTAGCCTTAATAATCTAAATAAATAAAGGTTTCATATTTCAACACGATCGGTAAAGAGGTTATGAAATTATTAATTAAATTATTTTTTATAACAACTTTGAAAGTCTGCAATTCGAAAAGTAAACATTTTTTATTAATTTTTTTTCGTAATTCGTATTTATTTATCATTCCGAATCCACTGCCAACGTTGTCTTTGAAATTTGTAAATACCCTGTATAACCTTGTATGTTAAATAAAGTGTTAATTATGTTTCTATTTGGTGTTATCATTTCCAATGTCTCCGTTGGTTGCAAGGATTGCGAAATCTGTGAATTTTTTAAAAATGAGACTAATTAGAAAGATATTAATATCCTGTGGTATATCGTCTTCATTTAGCAACATTTTATTAAATATTGTTGTCAGTCATTCCCATAAAATACTTAATCCATATTTCGCCATTTCAATTGGAATGTCTCCAGGTCCTGAGGATTTATCGTTTTTCATATCATTCATATTTTTAGTTTCTTTTGTTGTAATTGGTATCCCATTTAGGCAATTCGTGCTTTTTACTTTATATACTATTCCATTGTATTTGTTTCTATCTTCAGTCAATAACTCGATACAGTTCTTCCCACTTATTAATAGCTATTAAGGGGATGTTAGCCTTCTCTGACCTGTTCGTTCGGTGTCGTTTTATAACTTTCCAGGCTTCGCTTACTTTTGTGCCACCCATGTATTTATTAACTTCTTCGCACTTCTTGTCCCATATCTCTTGTTTTACTTTTCCAACAATCGTCTTTACCTTTTTGTTACTCTTTGTTTAGAATTTCCTGTCTTCGTTGTCTTGTGTTTTCAGGCATTTCTGATAGAGCATCTTTTTCTCTTTTATTTTCTGCCCAATTTCATTTGTCCACCATTCTGGGTTTGATTTTTCATTAGTTCATTTTGTTCCTAGAGCTTCTTTGGCGACTTGATGGATAGATTCTTTTACCTGTAGGTGTATGTTTTCCGCATTATTTTCTTTAAGATTCTGTATATCTTTTAATTTGTTCGCCAATCTTATTTTGCATATATACATTATAGAGTCTTGACCAGAGACTAAATAGACTGAACGTTTCAATGTTGTCTCATGCGTACAGTTGAAGCTAAAATCCGGGGAAGTGGGGAGGTGCATTCCACTACTCTTTGATATGGTCGGATTAAGTAAAATTTATAAATACGAAACTTGCCCCGTAACGGTTCTAACGATTTAGATGAAACTTTAGAATTAGGGGCTTTTGGACCAATAGGATAATTTTTATAAGTGCTTTTTGGTTAAAGGTCAGGCGAACTATTTTCAAAGACATCTTGGTTTAATAGTAAAATAATTTTCTTTCAATACGCGACACCTGTGTACAATATTGTTAAGTCGGTGCTGTAAACACGTCATGATTGCAGTGAAATGGCGACGCGCCCACGCCTATAATTGAATATTTATATATTTTATTTTTACCTACCCAAAGAATGAAACTCTTGATTTTTCTTCACTAATGTGTTCACTGAGGTTTTAACAATGATCCACAATACACTTCCCCATATTTACAGCCCATTTTCTTTAAAAAAACCGATGTTATCTTCGCAAAGGTCTGTCAAATAATAAGAGGGCATTGCGAGCTAGATGGAGCTAGGCTTTCGCCAGGCTTTCAACTGGCTTCACTGCTTACCGTGTTAGGTTCAGTCTATTTAGTCTCTGGTCTTGACAAAAGCTTTCTAAATTGTACCTTATTGGTTTGGTGTTGTTCTTGTAACTTTGTTCTGTCTCTTCCTTACTGTTTGATTTGTAATTAACCATGATTTTTGATTTTAGCATAGAATGATCTGATCTACATTTTGCACTTCTGTATATTCTGACGTCTTGCGTTATTAGTTCTGAATTTTGTTTTAGAATTACAGTGAAAACCGGATATAACGACATCGTTTACAACGACGCATCGTTTATTACGACTAAATGGCAAGGTCCCGGTGATTACTTTAAAAGCTTGTACTGCCAGTTATATTGCTTATAACAACTACCGGTTACAGCGTCCGTAGTTTATGGTCCCTTCAATGTCGTTATATCCGGTTTTAACAGTATATAGTCAATAATTAAGTACAGTTTTCTTGATGGTTATCCCCAAGTGTATTGATGAATTTTTCTATGTGGAAAAAATCAATTTTAAATTCTTAAGGAGTGAGTTTCACAAAAACCAATTAATCTTCTAACACTGTCATTTTTACTTTGTTCTCCGTATCCGCCTATAATATTACTGCCTGCATCCGTTCCCGTTCGGGCGTTAAAATCCCACATCAGACAAACTTGCTTTTTTGGGTTTATATCGCTTATCACTTGTGTCAATTTTTCGTTAAATTTATCCTTTATACTCTCGTTTACGTCATCTGTTGGTGCATAAACACAACTACAACTTTGTCATGTCCGTTTATCTTCAGTTCCAACAGCATAACCCTTTCATTTACTTCATGCTGACAAATGCGCATAAAATCTCTATGACATCACTGCTTGGAAATTTGGATTACAAGCTTGTAGCAGACTCTCGCTCGCTTCATATACCACCTTCTTCCCAGACGCAGTCCCGTAGGGTTTGGCACTATAACTCTGCAAACTGGAAAGAATTAAGAGACTTCTTTGCATCTTTTCCCATGGCAGAAAGTCTGCTTTAACTCAGACAACCCTTCCTTAGTCGCCGAATCCATCACAGAAACTATCCTGATTGGTATGGAATGCTCAATTCTCCACTCCCAAAAGAGGTCTGCTCCAGTAAATCTTGGTTCAGTAAAAAATGTGCTCGGGCTGTCTCCTGCAAAAATCGCGCATATCGTCGTTGGCGAAATAATCCCTCAGTCGAGACTCGAACCATATTTATAGATGCACGAAATTGTTGGAAACAGATTACTGACGAGACAAAATGTGATTTTGATCGTAAAATGCGCCAGAGGCTTATCAACTGTCCGAATGGTTCCAAGTCCTTTTAGGGGATTTGCAAAGTCGATTGGAAAGAATTTAACACCTTCAAATTTTCCACTTTTATTCGATGAAAATAGCAATTTTGCTACTACCTCCAAGAGAAAGGGTGACATCTTAGCCTTAATGTTTGCTGGAAACTCCAATCTTGATTCTCTAAAGCATTCTATTCTTCCTAAGGTTGGCACTTCGATGCCTGAAGTTGTTTTCAGACAACGCACAATCAGGAAGATTCTCCTTGAGCTGGCGACACCTCAAAAGCTTCTGGCCTTGATGGTATTCCCGCTATTGTTCTTAAGAAGTGCGCCGCAGAGTTGACTCCTGTTCTAAGCAAATTGTTCACACTCTCTTACAACAAAGGTGTATTCCCTAACATCTGGAAATCTGCTAGAGTGCAGCCTGTCCCTAAAAAAGGAAAAAGGGATCTGACTAACAACTATCGCCTTATACCTTTGTTACCCGTTATATCTAAAGTGATGGAAAAGGTTATCAATATCAAGACTCTCAAATATCTGGAGGAAAATAGAATCATCTTCGACAGGCAATACGGTTTTAGACAACAAGGTTCCACTTGCGATCTACTGGGATATGTTACTCATATCTGTAACTCAGTTATGGAAAAACATGGTGAGGCTAGGATTGTGGCATTGGATATCTCAAAAACTTTCAATAGAGTCTAGCATTAATCTCTTCTCGCCAAATTAACATCGTATGGACTTCCTCCTGGACTCTGTCATTTGATATTCAATTTTTTCGCTGACAGATCTCTTCAGGACGGTGTCGATGGTATGTTATCCGAGACATTTGCGATTAACGCAGGGGTGCCTCAGGGGTCTGTTCTGTCTCCCACTCTATTTCTGTTACACATAAACGATCTCTTAGCTTCAACTTCAAATTCTATATACAGTTACGCAGATGATAGTAACCTTGTGTCATATTTTTTCTCCAACAAATCATTATCTATCGCTGCTTCAGATCGACTAAGGAAACAGCAGATACAGACAAATAATCGGAATCTCGAGATTATTCTGGAATGGGGTAAGAACAATTTGGTGGACTTCAACGCTTCAAAAACTCAGGCCGCGGTTTTCTCTAAGAACACATCAAGGGATAATGCAACAAACATACTACTGGTCGGTGAAATCCTTCCGATGGGATCTAATCTATCTATCCTAGAAGTGAATGCTAGCATTAACTTCTCTTGGGACGATCATGTGAGTGCCATTGCCAAATCCGCCTCTCAGAAGCTAGGCTTTTTTTTAGAGCTAAAAAGTACTTTACATCTCATCAGCTATTAACACTATACAAAGCTCAAGTTAGGCCAACACTAGCCAATACTGTTCTCTTGTTTGGAGTTCAGCCCCAAAACACACTTTAGCTCTCTTGGATTCAATTCAAAGAAGAGCGATTCGCCTAATTGATGACGAGAGTCTGACCCATTCTCCTGAAACACTAGAGCACACGTATATATTAACTGAAGTAAATTTACACTTCATTTTGAGGGTTCCTACACATGCATACCCCTCTGACCTTAACTATTACATAATATTCTTATTTAATTACATTTTATTCCTACTTCGGTTTGCCGTATATTCCTAGTCTAGTCTAGTTTCTAACCTACATTTAATCTGCCTAACCTACCCTTCACCTTAACCTAATCTAACCTATTTAACCTAAAGTTCTAATCTAACGTTCCTCCTCGCGTTGTCTCTTTTTCTTTCCTCTTGCGTTACGTCTAAGGCTGGGTGCTTAATCCCCCAGCTTGTGCCATGTCAAGATACTCGATCCCCTTGACTTCGGATGGTTCCAGGTCAGAACTTGGAGTTCGGCGTAGGTTTCCTCCCATATTGTCCTATTCCGCTTTCTCGTAGATTCATTTCCCAGGTACTTGATCCCCCGGTAATCGAAATCTACTGTTCCTTAAATGAGGACTTGAGTTCATCAAGCTTTCCAGCGGCTTGGTTCAGAACTTCAAAGAAATTTGGGTTCCGAGCCGCTTCATCAATCTCCTCGATACTTCTTGGCCAGCGAACTTCTTTTCTAATCGCTAGCTGCTCTGTTCTGTTCCTCCATTCCTCCCGATTCCTGCATACGAACATTACATGATCAGCATCCTCGGGCTCTCCGCATTGGCATAATGGTGAGTTCCTTTTCCCCATCCTGTGGAGGTATTCCTGAAACCTTCCGTGGCCTGTAAGCAGCTGTACGCATTGCTGCGTAAGCTGCCTTCCTCTTAGACGCCTGTAGCCTTCCACTCTTCTCAGGTAGCGATGAGTCTCTCTCCCTGTTGTGGCAGAATCCCATCGTTGTTGCCACCTGAAAAAAGAACAACGCGACAGTCTGTTCCTAATAAGCCCAAAGGGCACCTTATCGTATTCATATACCACCACCATGTTATTATTATCATTATTGCCTAAACTGCATGCGCCTTCCTCGAGCTCGTCCGCCCTTTCGTTGCCAGTGACTCCCCGGTGTCCCTTAACGCATTCCAATCGCGTTTTCCTTTGTTCTTGAAGCAGGTCTTGCGCTTCCTTAACAAGTTCCGAATTTGGTTTATTTTGCATGGCAGCTATTGCCGCCTTACTATCACTCCTTATAATGCAACTTTCCAGCGTACGAGCTCGTTCTAGGGCTTTCTTAATAGCTAATACCTCCGCCTGAAACACCGAGCAATTGCCTCCGAGCCTGTATTGCCCCTTACCTATTTCCTTACCTTTCCTATAAATAACGTAAGCTGCTCCTGTGCCTGTTTCCTGTTTGGATCCGTCTGTATAAATTTCGTATTCCGTTGCCATTTCTTGCTTCTTTTGGTCTACTTCCTTTACCGGATGTTTCCTTCTCTTCTTGACCTTTTTCTCTATCTGTTCTGCGTTAATCTCCAGTCCCGTTTCTTTACGAATTTTTTCCCCTGTCCATTCAAATATTCTTTTTCTGTTTCTTATTTCTTCCAATTTAATATCTATTGGTACCAGCCCTGCTAATACCAATGCCGCTTCAGTTGACACTGTTCGATAAGCTTTCCCTGCTTTAAGTGCCATTATTCTTTGTACGCTTAATAGCTTCCTTTTTTCTTTGACTCCCATTTTATCGTACCATAAGTTCGCCCCATATGTTATAATAGGTTCGATTGCTCCTTCGTAGATAGCTGCAATGTTTCTTCCTTTAAGACCCCAGTCTAGGGCCGCAGCTGCTGTAATTTTCTGTGCTACATTCTTTGCTTTCCCTGTTACGTGTTTTATGTGTTCCTTATAGTTTAATTTCTTATCTAGTATAATTCCTAAATATTTAAGCGTTTCTTTGCACCTTATTCTGCCACTTCCCATCCTGAAAGTCGGCTCTTGTTGATTTGGACTTTGTCCAAAAAATATAGCTTCCGTTTTTTCTGCATTAAATTTCACCCTACTCCTTTCGGTCCAGGCTTCTAGCATTATCAGTGCTTCTTCGCCCGCTTGTTTTGTACCCTTCCATGTGTTATTCCTTATGATAAGTGCCGTATCATCAGCATATGCTATGATGCGACACCCATTTGGCAGCTCACATTTAAATATATCGTTATAAAATATTTTCCAAAATAACGGTCCAGATTTCGATCCTTGGGGGCATCCCAAGTCTGCTGTTTTATTTACTTCAACTCCTTCTTCCTTCATTATCGCTATTCTCTTTCTAAAATAATCTCTTGCCAATTGAACTAAATTATCAGGACATTCATATTCTATCATCTCGTTTATTATTTTTGGCCTCCATCGTTATCAAACGCTCCTTCTATATCCAATGATATTATTGTACAGTATTCCCCCTTTCCTTTGCAAGTTTAACTTCTTTAACTACCTCTTGTATAGCATCTTCCGTGCTTTTCCCTTCTTCGAATCCATATTGATCCTTGTGAATCTTTCCTCTTCCCATGTTTATATGATATTCGATCCTACTCGCCATCAGTCCATCCAGCACTTTCCCAAGTATTGGAATAAGACTGATTGGTCTATGTTTGGTTTTATCACTTCCTTTTGGGATCAGCTTGACCACCTGTTTTTTCCAGATGTCAGGAAATGCTCCTATTTGAAGACATTTATTGAATAAATCAACAAATACTTCTGGTTTGGCTTCGATTGCTTCTTTAATGATATCAGACGTTAATCCATCTATTCCTGGAGCTTTCTTTGGGCTCATTGATTTTATTATCCTTATTATTTCTTCTTCTACGAATTTCTGATCGTTCTCTCCTCCGTTTAAATTTTCAGTCCTTTGTCTGATTACTCCCTGTTCATCAGATTCATCTTCCTTATCCTCATTTGGCAAGTACTTCATTAGAAGCTCTTGGGCTGTCTCTTCAGCCGTTTTTGTGTATTCGCCATTCTTTTTGCGTACTCTTTGCATCAGCACACTACTTTTCCTTTTTCCTCTTATTATTTTGTATGCTCCTTTCCACGGATTCTGTCCCTGGTTTCTACTACAGTTTAATTTTGCGTTTTCTATTTCCTTTTTAAATTCCGTCCGTTTTTGCCGACAAGCTTTTAGCTTTTCTTCCCTCTCTTCCCCTTGTTTGTCTTGATAATCTCTTCGAGATTTGTTTACCTCTTTTTTCTTTTCCGTTAATTCTGGAGTCCACCATGGCACTGCTTTCTTATTTCCTTTCCTTTTGCGAATTACTTCCCCTACTATCCTTTCGATAGTCTTATTTATTTTCTCGGCTACCGCGTTAATTTCTTGTTTTGTGTGCGCTTCTCTTATTTCGACTTCTATACCTTCCATTTCTTCTTTAATTCTCTTTGAGAATTTCCCCCAATCTGCTTTCTTTGTACTAAATCCAAAGTTTTCTTCAACTCTATTCTCTCCTTCTATCGTAAACATGATGTTTCTATGATCACTCAGATTTTCTTCTTGCTTTACGTTCCATCCTTTTATTAGCGATGGAAGCTAAAGTCACACCCAAATGGCTGCTCCCATGTGGCCCTATATACGTCGCTTCTTCTCCTTCGTTCACAATTACCAGATCCAGCTCAGCTATCAACTCGGTAATCGCGTTTCCTCTGTTATCTTCCCTCTGACTTCCCCAAGCAGGTGACTTACTGTTCACTAGAGCACAGGCGTATGGTTGGTAACTTGTCTTTTTTCTACAAGTACCATCATGGAAGATGCTCACAGGAACTAATAGGATTGATCCCCCTAAGGGCAAGATTCTTGAGGCATACTAGACACTCGGAGACAGCAAATTCCTTTGCGGTCCAGCTTGACACAGTAAGGACTTTTGTCTACGGAGACTCTTTTTACTATAGAACTTCCAAGTTATGAAACTTGTTACCGAAAGAAATGTTCCCCAAAAATTACAACCTATCCTTGTTTAAGAAGGCGATTTATCGCCATCTATCCTTGTTTTCGCATCCTACTCGCAGTGCTTTGAAAGCATAATGGAGTTACCCTGTGCGAGTAGATTAAACTTAAAAAAAATGCCACTTTTTAATAATTCTTTTTAATTTCTTATGAACCATTATCGGCACTCCTCTTTTTGCTCTTTCACTCTTATTTACGTCACTATAAAAATGAAGATATTGGCCGACCACTTCATTTCTTGACCCTTGCTTCTTTGTTTCTGTCAGTACCCCTATGTCAGTCTCCATTTTTTCTAATTTTTCGAACACTTGGTTTCGTTTAGTACCCAATCCTTGTACATTCCAAATTGCCCAGTTCATAATCCTTTTCCTTTGCTTTCTTTGTTTATCCAATATTCCGTATGTTTTTTGAGGCTTTGTGCTGAGATTTTTAGTAGAATTTTATTTTTGTAGAAGATGGGCTACTAGCCCTTCGTCCCAAACCCCACTTCTGGAGGATTGACTTTGTATATCTAATAATAAGGAAGATATCGTAGCTATCGTAGCTATCGTAGCTATGGTAGCTATTATCATAGCTATCGTAGCTATCATAGCTATCGTAGCTAACTATTGACGGACCTATAACCTAAATATTTGTATACAGAAACCTAGGATTTGATAGTACATTTTAAGTATTCTTTAAGATCCATTTTTCCACCTTAGAGGCTGAATTTTGAAAAATCCTCTCTTAGTGCTCTCCTACGTATTACGGAGAACACTTGTGCAAAATTTCACGCTCTTAGACACATCAGTTTAGGCTATGCGTTGTCTTGGATAGTATGTTACAGATATATTAAGTACAGTAAAAGCTCCTTATTCGCGCTTCCTTCATTCGCGTTTTCACTATTCGCGGATTGAAAAAATGCGACCCAATTCCTATATTCGCGGCTAAAAATTTCTTTGTTCGCGGATCTAATAAGTACATACATAATAATAAAAGGATTCCAATAGGTATCCAACCAAATATCCTTTGTAAATGCCGTCGGATGACTAATAAAAAAAATGAAATAGATCTTATTACAACTTTGTTTAAAGTATGTTGTTAAATAATATCGCCGACGACTTTGACATAAGTCGCCTTGGCCGCGATCGTTGTTTTTGAGAATGTAAACAAACAGAATGAAAGCAACCTTATTACTCAATGAATAAAGTATATTTTTAAATGTTGCTGTTCCGTTCTATGGTAAAAGTAGCTTTGCGTGTTTTATTGTTTCGTCTTTCACATTCGTTACAAAAATTGTGATCGAATAACACGTCTCTACCGCTCTTTTTCTAATTTATAAAGTCAACTAAAAAAACTGAGAAACGAGTTTTGACACGAAAAAATCTGTGTTATCCCTTAAAGTAAAAATAGAAATGCTTGATCGTTTACGCCTTGGAGAGTCATTTGCATCCATATCACGCTCATTCAATGTCAAGGAATCAACTGTACGATCGATAAAAAAATCCGAAGATAAAATAAGGTCGTCTGTAGCTTCAACTTCACTGTCAGTGAAAATTGGTCGTGATCCAGCAATAGAAAAAATGGAAGTGGCGTTGTCATTATGGATCGAAGACTGCAACCAAAAAAGGGTGCCCCTGAGTGGTCCAATGGTCCGAAAGAAGGCAAAGCGTCTTTACGCTCATTTTAAAGAACCTGATAGTAGTTGTAGCGGTGAATGTACAGATGGGGAATTTTAAGCATCGGAAGGTTGGTTCAATAAATTTAAGGTGAGACAATCATTGCATAACATTAAAATCGTTGGAGAAGCAGCATCTGCAGACACTGCTGCAGCTGAACGATATTCAGAAAAATTTGTCAACCTAGTAGCTAAAGGAGGATACAAATCTGAGCAAGTATTTAATGCATACGAAACTGCACTGTTTTGGAAGAGAATGCCAAACAAAGCATTCATTTCTGAAAGCGAAAAGTCTGCTCCTGGATTTAAGGCAGCAAAGGATAGAGTTACACTGCTGCTATGTTCTAATGTATCTGGAGATTGTGTTATTAAGCCACTGATGCTTTACAGATCGTTTAATCCTCGGGCTTTACAAAATCAAAACAAGCACAACCTGCCAGTGTTTTGGCGTGCTAATAAGAAAGCGTGGGTTACAAGCGCTATTTTTTGTGACTGGTTCCGGAATTGTTTTGTTTCTGAAGTTGAAACTTATTTAAAATAGAGAATTTAGACTTTAAAGCACTTCTAGTTTTGGACAATGCACCAGGTCATACTCGCGAACTTGAAACTTTGCATCCAAATATAAAAGTGACATTTTTACCTCCCAACACGACGGCTTTGCTTTAACCTATGTACCAAGGAATAATCCAGGCCTTTAGGCTCTATTACATTAGACGAATCTTCAAAATCATATTGGATAATATAAAACGTAATCCTGATATGAATGTTATGGAAGGCTGGAAGAAATTTGACAAAGCAAAATGCATCGTAAACATAAAAGAACCATTGAAAGAACTGAAGCCACACACATTGAAGTCATGCTGGAAAAAACTGTAGCCTGCTCTGACTGCGAAAAATGATGAAGAATCTGTGCAAGTTCAAACTTTGATTGCAAACATAGCCGACATCGCGAATGGAATAGGACGAGATGGGTTCGAACAGATAGAATCAAGTGACACTCAGGAATTGCTTGAATCGCAAGATGAAGGTTTGACTGAAACCGACTTGGAGGAAATGTTAAATTCACAGCCCATTGAAGAAGAGGCTTCAACAAGCACTGGAAACGTAACATTTAATTTGAAAAATCTTAGTGAAGGTTTAAGAATGGCAAATGCGCTTTGCCATTTCTTTATGAACATTGATCCGTCTATGGAACGAAGTCTTATTTTTAAGAGGCAAATTGCTAGTGTGACTGCTGCGTATCAGTCTGAATTGAAGAAGCTTTTAAAAACTGCCAAGCAAGAGAAAGTTACAAAATTCTTCAAACCATTGCCTAAGCCTTAAGGTAATTAATCAAAATGTTCAAAAACTTCAGTTAAATTGATTTTTTTGTATATTTGTTTTTTTTTATTTTGTCACTTAGGAACGTATCCCCTATAATCTCATATAAATTACCATTTCGTATTCACGGTTTCTGTATTCGCGGCAAATTTATGGAACATATACCCCGCGAATAAAGAGCTTTTACTGTAAATACAACGGCGGACTCAAATACATTGCCTTTTTTATTTAGAAATTAAATTTTCAGTTTTTGATTTGGCTTATTCAATATTTTTTTAATTAAAATTACTCTAATACATTCTTAGTTCTTAGACTTTTTTAGGATTTTTACGAGAGAGATTCTTACGAGTTAAAAATAAGTGAAACAGCTCTTCTAATGACAATTTTTTTCTGTTGATTTTATTGAAATATTTCTATCCTTAAAAGAACATGAAAGGTTATGTAAATGTTAGAAATTTTACCAAATCTTAATGTTCAATTCGTAATGCGGCGGTAATTTTAAAATACCGTAACAATTTAGTTAATAGTTGATTTTTAAAACATAATTTTGTTATGTAAAATAAAAGAAAATTAAATGAATAATTAAAACATACCTAATCCTATTAAAATTCGAAACAGGAGTTGCTTTATTTATATTTTCTAAGTAATATGCACCAAGAAATTTTAAGTGCAGACAAATTGTTGATAATATCATTTTTATATAAGAGTAAAATGGTAATACTTCTGATTTATAGCAATGAATTTACATTGAATGGTAATGTAGCTCTTTTAAACAGTGATTAAATATTTGTTTTACAACTAACCCAAATTTTTTGGATTTATGAAGCATATAGCCCACATTGATGTGCATATAATGGTAATTACGATGCATATTTTTTTTCAAAATCTGCATATAATATGAGCATATTTTGTTTAAAAAGCTGTGCATATAATCCGCTCTCTACTTATAAGATAATATTTTCGCGATGGAGCTTTAGTCAAAGGCATCTAGAAGGAGTAGTAGAGCTCTAATCTTGTCATTACTTCAAGATGTTTCCCTAACGTGCGGAATTAAGCATCGAAATTCCAATTTCAAATTGCTATTATGCAAAAATGGCAACGCTAGAAATCCTCAAATTTTGTCCTTTCATTCATAATGTCACACCACATAATAAATAACTTTTTTATCAAAATCTATGGAAAGGTTTGGCTACAGTAAATTAAAATCTCATATAATTGTAATTACGATGCATGTTTTTTTCAAAATCTGCCTATAATATGTTCATATTTTGATAAAAATGCTGTACAAATAATCCGCTCTCTACTTATTGCCCAGTTGTTCTCTTAAAAGTTTTAAAGAAAAATAATGCTTGAAAACGAATTGTTTGGTAGCACGCGTACACGCAAAACCCCATCAGAAAACTCATTTACAAAGATGATTGGGAAAACAATGAGGTGTAGCATTTCTGCTTTTGGAAATTACATGTTTTTATCGACAGGGCTTTCAGCGTTATCGGTTTTTCCTTCGGCACTTTCGGCTCGGAAAATGCGACGGGAAATTGCATTCAATTTTGCGAATAATTGATTAAATTCCGTGAAATATGCCGTACATGACTTTTGTATCGCCGCATTTCGGCGGTTTCGCCGCTAATTTCCTCCATGACGCGTCCTTTCGCTAGAACGGTGACGGCAACATTATGTCGCGGTTACGCATCCCCGGGGATTTGTGTAGTTAATTGAATCTTTGACGTGATTATGTTGGCTTAGTAACTGGGACCTTGCAACAATAAAAATTTAAGAATGTTGATACTTTAGTAAACTTTAAAAATCTAACTGGTTGAGGTTAAAAAAAATTCGAACCTTGATTCTTAAAACGCAGAACCTGCGTTGGCACTTCGATGCTTGAAGTTGTTTTCAGACAACGCACAATTAGGAAAATTGTCTTGGAGCTCGACACGTCAAAAGCTTCTGGTTTTGATGGTATCCCTGCTAGTGGTCTTAAGAAGTGCGCTTCAGAGTTGACTCCTGTCCTAAGCAAATTGTTTATGCTCTCTTACAACAAAGATGTATTCCCTAACATCTGGAAATCTGTTAGCCTCTCCCTAAAAAGGGAAAAAGAAATCTGGTTAACAACTATCGCCTTATATGCTTGTTGCCCGTTATATCTAAAGTGATGAAAAAGGTTATCAACCTTGAGATTGTCAAATATCTGAAGGAGAATAGAATCATCTTGGACAGGCAATTCTGTTTCAGACAGCAACGCTCAACTGGCGATCTACTGGCATATGGTACTCATATCTGTAACTCAGCTATGGAAAAACAAGCTGAGGTTAGCATTGTGGCACTGGATACCTGAAAGGCCTTCGACAGAGTCTGGCACCGATATCTTCTGGCCAAATTAACATCCTATGGTCTTCCTCCTGGACTCTGTTATTTGATATCCAGTTTTCTCGCTGGCAGGTCGTCGTCGGTGGCATCTCATCCAAGACATTTGAGATTAATGCAGGGGTGCTTCAGGGGTCTGTCCTGTCTCCTACTCAGTTTCTGTTACACATAAATGATCTCTTCGCTTCATCTTCCAATCCGATATACAAGCAGATGGTAGTAGCCTGGTGTCATCTTTTTTCTCCGACAAACCACGATCCGTCGGTGCTTCAGATCGACTAAAGCAGGGGTCGGCAAACTTTTAAGCCAAAAGAGCCCATCCGCAATAAAAAATTGGTTTCGTGAATTTCAGAGAGACACAAGTTTTTATTTCTGATTTCAAATTTTATTTCCCAGTTAAATCAGATAAATCAGACAAAATATGGGCCAAGGAGAGACCCCTCTAACTCATGTAGTCAAAAGAAAACATATTCAACACAAAAGACCTTTTATTTCTTATAATTTAAAGCTTTATTTCAAAATTTGCCTTTTTTTCGTAAATTTGCCCTTTTTAACTCTTCTCTGTATTCGTCTTTTTACTAAACCTAAACTATGTATTTAGACATTTTTCCCTAAGTCTTCCTCTTTTCTGAAAATTTGACAATCTGTGAAAATGTTTACTTTTTTTTTAATTCGACTTATACTGGAAGATTCGACTTATTTCTCAAAAATTCATCTTTTGTCGATTTCGTTATAAAAAAAGTAATAATTTGGAGATGTTAAACAAAATAGTTTTTGAAGATTTCGTTCTTTTTCCCAAATTTTCTTTTTTTGAAATTTAGATTCATTCTTAAATTTGACTTCTTTCCAAAATTATATTTTTTAACTTGGTTTTAAATTCCCACATTTTTCTCGAAATTTCTGTTCTTTTTAAATTAAGTTCGCCTTTTAAATTTTACCATTTCCTCCAAATATTGACTTTTAATGAATATTTAAAATTTTATTTATTTTCTAGAAAATTCGACCTGTTTCGCAAAATTAGGTGTTTCTTAAAATTCCCACTTTTAACTGAAATTTCGATATTTTATTATGTTTCTGCAAGCTGCGATTTTATCAACGAAATTCACCAATTCTCAGAATGTTTGACTTTATCTTAAAATTTGATTTTGTTCTTAACATTGACTTTCTCTAGGAAATTTTGACTTTTTTTTGAAGTTCAACACTTTTCTCGAAACTGGAAGTTTTACCCACATTTCTTTTTATTTAGAAATTATTTTACCAATTTTCTCAAAATTCGAATTTTTCTGAAAATTTGAAGTTTTTTTCATTCGTCTTGTTCTCGAAATTTCAAATTTATTCTCAAAATTTAACTTTCTCTGGAAAATTGCAAATTATTTATTTTCTTCTTCTCTGAAAAACTTTGACTTTTTAAAGTTTGATAATTTTTTTCTAAGCTTTCAGTTTTTTACAATTTTTTTTTGAGATTTTACAATTTTTTTATGAGATTTTACAATTTTTCACAAAATTCAAATTTGTCTAAAAATTTTAGGTTTTTAAATTTGTTCTGGGATTCAATCTCTTGTTAAAATTCAACGTTTTTTTTTCTAAAATTTTGCTTTTTTGAGAACTTTTAAGAAATTTATATTTTTCGAAATCTTTTTTTTTTCTAAATTCAAATTTTTCCGGAAATATTAACTTTTATTTTGAACGAAATTCTTCTATTTTCAAATCTCAAAATTTGATTTTTTTTTAAATATGACTTTCAATGGGAAACTTTGACGTTTTTTTAAAGTTTAACACTTCTCGAAATTGGAAGTTTTATCAACATTCCCTTTCCTTTCAAAATTATTTTACCAATTTTCTCAAAATTTGATTTATCCGAAAATTCGAAGTTTTTTTAATTCGTCTTTTTCGAATTTTCAAATTTATTCTCAAAATTTAATTTTCTCAGGAAAATTGCGACATTTGGTACTTTTTTTAAAATGTTGACTTTCCTTAAAATTTTTCCTAAAATTGGTCGTTTTTCTACTTCTCTGAAAAACTTCGATTTTTTTAAAGTTCGACACTTTTTTAAGCTTCCAGTTTATTTTACAATTTCTCTTTTATCTGAAAATGTCAAAATTTTTTAATTTGCTTTGAGTTTCAATCTTTTGCGGAAGTTTGATGATTTTTTTCTGAAATTTTGCCCTTATTTGAGAACTTTGGACCAATTCATTTTTTTAAAATCACTTTTCCCAATTTTTTCCAAATCTCTTTCTTTTTCTTAAAATTCGGCTTTTTCCGGGAAATTCTGACGTTTTTTTAAAGTTAAAAACTATTCTCGAAATTTTCTTCAAATTTTCTTTCGAAATTATTTTACACATGTTCTCAAAATTCGAATTGATCTGAAAATTTGAATTTTTTTTTAAATCGTTTAGTTCTCGAAAGTTCAAATTTATTCTCAAAATTTACCTTTCTCTGAAAAATTTTAAATTTTTTGTCGACATTTCGAGCTTTTATTAAAATTTTGACTTTTTCCTTGAAATTTTTCCCAAAATTTGACTTTTTTTCTCTTCCCTGAAAAATTGTGACTCTTTTAAATTTCAACAATTTTTTATAAGCTTTCAGTTTATTCTTACTATTTCTATTTTTAAAATTTTGTAATTTTTCAAAAAATTCAAAATTGTCCAAAAATTTCAGGTTTTTAAACTTGTTTTGAATGCAATCCATTGTCGAAATATGACGTTTTTTTTCCTAAAATTTTCCTTTTTTTGAGAACTTTAGATATATTCTTTTTTATCGAAATTTCTCCCTTTCCCCGAATTAGATACATTCATTTTTTTAAATCTCTTCATTTTTCCCAGTTTTTTTCGAAATCTCTTCTTTTTTCACAAAATTTGGCTTTTTCTGGGAAATTTTGACCTTTTTTTAAAGTTTAACTCTTCTCGAAATATTCTTGAAATTTTCTTTCGAAATTATTTTACCAATTTTCTCAAAGTTCGAATTTATCTGTAAATTTGAAGTTTTTTTTAAATTCGTGCTGTTCTCGAAATTGCAAATTTATTTTCAAAATTTAGCTTTCTTTGAAAAATTGCAATTTTTTATCAAAAATTTCGAGTTGTTTTTGCATGAAATTCTTTCTAAAATTAAACTTTTTTTTTCCTCACTGAAAAACTTTAATTTTCTTAGAGTTCGACAATGTTTTCTAAGCTTCCAGTTAATTTTTACAATTTCTTTTTTAGAAATTTTACTATATTTCAAAAATTCAAAATTGTCTAAAAATTTCAGGTTTTTAAATTTGTTTTGAGTGCAATCTGTTGACTTTCTCCTTTTTTCCGAATTAGATGAACTCATTTTTTTAAATCTTTTTATTTTTTTTAAATTTCCTCCTTTTTCTCAAAATTTGGCTTTTTCTGAGAAATTTTGACCTTTTTTTAAAGTTTAACTCTTCTCGAAATGTTCTTGGAATTTTCTTTCGAAATAATTTTACCAATTTTCTTAAAGTTCGAATTTATCTGAAAATTTGGAGTTTTTTTTAATTCGTCGTGTTGTTGAAATTGCAGATTTATTTTCAAAATTTAGCTTTCTTTGAAAAATTGCAATTTTTTATCAAAAATTTCGAGTTGTTTTTGCATGAAATTCTTCCTAAAATTTGACTTTTTTCTTCTTCACTGAAAAACTTCAACTTTTTTAGAGGTCGACAATTTTTTCTAAGCTTCCGGTTAATTTTTACAATTTCTCTTTTAAAAACTTTACTATATTTCAAAAATTCAAAATTGTCTAAACATTTTAGGTTTTTAAATTTGTTTTGAGTGCAATCTACTGTCGAAATTCGACGTTTTTTTTTCTTAAATTTTACCTTTTTTGAGAACTTTCGATAAATTCATTTTTTTCGAAATTTCTCCCTTTTTCCGAATTAGATAAACTCATTTTTTTAAATCTCTTCATTTTTCCCAGTTTTTTTCAAAATCTCTTTTTTTCTCAAAATTTGGCTTTTTTGGGAAATTTTGACCTTTTTCTAAAGTTTAACTCTTCTCGAAATGTTCTTGGAATTCTCTTTCGAAATTATTTTACCAATTTTCTCAAAGTTCGAATTTATCTAAAAATTTGGAGTTTTTTTAATTCGTCGTGTTCTTGAAATTGCAGATTTATTTTAAAAATTTAGCTTTCTTTGAAAAATTGCAATTTTTTATCAAAAACTTTAAGTTGTTTTTGCATGAAATTCTTCCTAAATTTAAACTTTTTTTCTTCACTGAAAAACTTCAACTTTTTTAGAGATCGACAATTTTTTCTAAGCTTCCAGTTAATCTTTACAATTTCTCTTTTAAAAATTTTACTATATTTCCAAAATTCAAAATTGTCTAAACATTTTAGGTTTTTAAATTTGTTTTGAGTGCAATCTACTGTCGAAATTCGACGTTTTTTTTTCTTAAATTTTACCTCTTTTGAGAACTTTCGATAAATTCATTTTTTTCGAAATTTCTCCCTTTTTCCGAATTAGATAAACTCATTTTTTTAAATCTCTTCATTTTTCCCAGTTTTTTTCAAAATCTCTTTTTTTCTCAAAATTTGGCTTTTTTTGGGAAATTTTGACCTTTTTCTAAAGTTTAACTCTTCTCGAAATGTTCTTGGAATTTTCTTTCGAAATTATTTTACCAATTTTCTCAAAGTTCGAATTTATCTGAAAATTTGGAGTTTTTTTAAATTCGTGCTGTTCTCGAAATTGCAAATTTATTTTCAAAATTTAGCTTTCTTTGGAAAATTGCAATTTTTTATTGAAAATTTCGAGTATTTTTTCATGAAATTCTTCCTAAAATTAAACTTTCTTTTTCCTCACTGAAAAACTTTAATTTTCTTAGAGTTCGACAATATTTTCTAAGCTTCCAGTTAATTTTTAAATTTAAATTTTGGGTTTTTTTTTAATTCGTCGTGTTCTTGAAATTGCAGATTTATTTTCAAAATTTAGCTTTCTTTGAAAAATTGCAATTTCTTATCAAAAATTTCGAGTTGTTTTTGCATGAAATTCTTCCTAAAATTAAACTTTTTTCTTCTTCACTGAAAAACTTAACTTTTTTAGAGATCGACAATTTTCTCTAAGCTTCCAGTTAATTTTTACAATTTCTCTTTTAGAAATTTTACTATATTTCAAAAATTCAAAATTGTCTAAAAATTTCATGTTTTTAAATTTGTTTTGAGTGCAATCTATTGTCGAAATTCGACGTTTTTTTTTTCTTAAATTTTACCTTTTTTGAGAACTTTCGATAAATTCATTTCTTTCAAAATTTCTTTCTTTTTCCGAATTAGATAAACTCATTTTTTAAAATCTCTTTATTTTTCCCAGATTTTTTCAAAATCTCTTTTTTTTTCTTAAAATTTGGCTTTTTCTGGGAAATTTTGACGTTTTTTTAAAGTTTAACTCTTCTCGAAATGTTCTTGGAATTTTCTTTCGAAATTATTTTACCAATTTTCTTAAAGTTCGAATTTATCTGAAAATTTGGAGTTTTTTTTAATTCGTCGTGTTCTTGAAATTGCAGATTTATTTTCAAAATTTAGCTTTCTTTGAAAAATTGCAATTTTTTATCGAAAAGTTCGAGTTGTTTTTGCATAAAATTCCTCCTAAAATTAAACTTTTTTCTTCTTCACTGAAAAACTTTTTTAGAGATCAACAATTTTTTCTAAGCTTCCAGTTAATTTTTACAATTTCTCTCTTAGAAATTTTACTATATTTAAAAAATTCAAAATTGTCTAGAAATTTCAGGTTTTCAATTTGTCCTGGGTTTCAATCTATTGTCGCAATTCTACGTTTTTTTTTTGAAATTTTACCTTTTATTGAGAACTTTTAATAAATTCCCTTTTCTCAATTTTTTCTAAATCTGTTCCTTTTTCTCAATTTTTTCAAAGTCCCTTTCTTTGTCTTAATTTTTTCGAAATCTCTGTTTCTTAAAATTCGGCTTTTTCTTGAAATTTCAGCTTTTATTTCAAACTTTGATGTTTACCGTTTCTGAAAATTTAGATCTTTTTTCTCACAAAAAGTAATTCACGAGATCCCAAGGTTTTTGAGAACTTACAAGCAAAAAAGTAAAAATCATGAGAAAAATATTTTTTAGAAGTTTCGACTCCCCAAGTTGGTCTTTTTCTAGAAATTTCAAATTTCATGTGTTTTTTCAAAATGTTAATACAAATCAATAAAAAATTTTGGAAAACTACTTCTTGAAATCATAACTTTTTGTCAAAATTTTAGTAAAACGTAAACATTCTTAGAAAAGTATTTTTCGAAATTACGACTTCTGTAGGTCAGTTGTTTAACGAGTTTCTGGGTGTCTGTCTGCTCTAGTTTTTATTTAATTATTTTTTTAAGGGAATTTAAAGAGCCGCACTTTTCCTTTAAAAGAGCCGCATGCGCCTCGCGTGCTTTGAAGGCATAATCGGGTTGCCCTTTCCGAGAGGATTATAAAAAACCAAGTCGCTGCACCAAATGTGGAATATTTCAAATAGTTCTTTAAACTTTTTTTTCTAAACTTAGTGATCGTATGTCAATACTTTTCAATTATTAAAACAAATACTATTCCGAAAAGTTGAATTGAATGCAGATAATGTTAAAAAACGTGAAAAACCGTTCTTTCGTATTGAAGAGTCCACGTCGGAATTAATTAATAATGATGTTACCATTTTTTTCAATATGTTTTGCTTTGTAATATTTTAGGTCAATAAATGGTAGTCGACTGGAATTTAATCTCGGGTGCATATGTCGGTTTTCAGTATCGAGAATTTTACGAATACTATTCCAGCGAATCAGGATGTAACAAGCGCGAAATATAATAGACGAGGATTAAATTAATCCAGGCGAATAGCCGACCGGTGAATATCTGTCTAATTCAATCGCCCTACGAGGAAATGCATTTTATTAACAGGAACAAACAGAGTATCATATGAATTTATTTGAAATGCAATTACAAAGAAGTTGCTAAGTCCTTTAGCAAACACATAAAACAAGATTCCATATATGTTAACAATGTAATTCATATTTGACCTGGAGCAGATATATTTATGAGTTATGTCAAGCAAAGCTCTAGGGTGAATGGGTATCCCATTCTGTCATGGATTGTTCCTTCATAATGTATTATTGGCAAACAAGGGCGCAGCGACCGACGATGCAGTCGATACAAGTTTCACAAATTTTCAGCTTCTTTGAGGGGCGAAACCAAACGCCGTTAACCTCTGGTTAATATTAGTTTAAATGAGATTTTGGTTAGAAATTTTGTTCATCACGAGAATCCCTAGTAATTTCATCTTTGATGCTTCCGTCTCATTCGACGATAATTACAGGATACTTCCACAATATAGGAAGGATAATGAAAAATAATTACGTCTGTTTGTCCGAGGGATGAACATCTTTCATTGTTCTTTTTCTTTCGTTCTAAAATAATCCAGTAATTAAGTTTAAGTTGCACGTTGCGAACAAAGCCATTCCGCAATATTGAATTGCTAAAACAAAAAGCTCTTAGATTGTTTTCCTGGCGAAATCCCGGAGGTGCTCCGCTAGAAATGAAGCCACTATCTTAAGAGACACGAGCCAGACTTGGGTGCAACCAACTGGGAAATGATATATGTTCGATTAAAACAAACTTCCCTTGCTGCCTTCGTCTTGCGTCTAGTTGAAGGAAGGTCATCTGGGCTTTAACCTAACTTTATGTATATTAAATTTAGAATACCCCCGAGATAAGTCCAGTCGTTTTAATAAATTGCGAACTGATTCTCATTTTGGTTGATCGAGATCACTGAAGCGGCGAGTGTGCTGGATGTAGAAGTTTTGGTTCATTGAATTTTGTCTTATCAACATTTATAAAGCCCTTTTATTTTTTACTCTAGACTTTGAGTTACCTTCATTATTTAACTTTTCTTTGCTTAATAGGAAACTGAAAACTAAATCACCAAAACAGCAACTAAAAATTAAAACATGAAAACTGAAACTGAGGTCTGAAACTGCCATAACCTTCCAGACAACAAGAGAATGTTATTTTTTTTGAAAAAATTGCACCGTATAGGTTGAGTAAGGTCCATCAGCAAGGAATCATCCTGTATATATTTCAAAGGGAATAAGTGATACGGAATTTCTCCAAACGCAGGCACACACGTCTCACTGCGGCAGACCAATGATCTGGAAACTGCGTAGATGTTATCAAGAAATAAATTTCTTTCGGCGGCATTATGGAAACGTCGAAAGGCGGAAAAATATTTTAGAAAAAAAGCAAATCAGCATGTCAGAGGTCGAACGGGCGAATTTCTGCATGGCCTAACTTGAATCAGATCGCACAAACACCGCCGGCATGTACACCCAAATCAAAACGTACGATACGATAACTATCGGGGCCAAAGGGTTGGGATGTCTAAGTTACCCCCGGTCGGTGTAACTGAGGTCGGTCTAATTTGTTATTCCATCTGATGCCGGCCAAACTAAATTTCACAAACATAAATCTTGATCGTAATGCAGTGGCTGTCCCGAGGAGATGGTAACAAGAAGACCAATTAATTGATCGAGATGGGGTAATTAGAATTAGTTATGCTGAGTCTGAAGACGACTCGGGAAGTTTGTTTTGATGGCTAATTGTGCTATCGGCTTACAACAATCAAAACATTTCGACAATCGATTTAACTGGCAAAAATCCAAGTTTTAGAGCGAGTTTGTATTTTAAATGATTTTAACATGAGGCGTGAAGTTCTCTCTCAATTTTGTTACTAAATCTGGTCTGAGTTAACTTGCAATGCAACATCGATTATCAAATTTGAAGGTAGTTCACCGGTCAACTGCTTTTCTATAGCTTTTCAGTATCTCTCTGAAGATGATAGTTTGGCTATCGAAACAGGTTAGAGCAACCTTTGTTGTGTTTTTTAATCTTTCTTGGTTTCAGGAGACAGGATTTGTATTTTAGTTTTTGAAGATAACCAAGGACCAGTCCGTTTAACCAAAAAAAAATAGCTTTTCTGTAAATTTCTGCTAGATGTTACTACCAGTGTGATCCAAACACTTGCAAAATTAAAAGACCGAAGCCGAGATATTCAATGTCTTATTTATGATTCTTAAAACGCAAGTAATAACCAAAAAAAATATTTTCAAAGAGGTTTTAAGTTACTGTAGCCAAACTTTTCCATAGATTTTGATAAAAAGGTGATTTATTTTGTAGAGTGACATTATGGATGAAAGGGTAAAATTTGAGGATCTCTAGTGGGGACATTCTTGGTAATAGCAATTTTAAATTTGAATTTCGATGCTTAATTCCGCACGTTGGGGAAATATCTTGAAGTAATGGCAAGATTAGAGCTCTACTACTCCTTCTAGATGCCTTTGACTAAAGCTCTGTCGCGGAAATATTATCTTATAAGTAAAGAGCGGATTAAATGTACAGCTTTTTTAATGAAATATGCTCATGTTATATGCAGATTTTGAAAAAAATATGCATCGTAATTACAATGATATGCATATCAATATGCACTATATGCATGATAAATCCAAAAAAATGGGTTAGATGTAAAACAAATAATTAACGACCGTTTAAAAAAGATACATTACCATCCAATGTAAATTCCTTGCTATAAATCAGAAGTATTGAAATTTTATTTTTATATAAAAATGATATTATCAACAATTTGTCTGCACTGAAATTTCTTGGTGCATATTACTTAGAAAATATAAATAGAGCAACGTCCTGTTTCGAATTTTAATAGGATTAGGTATGTCTTAATTATTCATTTAATTTTCTTTTTTTTTACATACCAACATTATATTTTAAAAGTCAACCATTAACTAAATTGTTACGGTATTTTAAAATTATTTTGAATCGCTTTCTGTGATGAAAACTTTAGAGCCGCACTACTTTTGAATTGAACATTAGATTTTGGTAAAATTTTAAACATTTACATAACCTTCCATGTTTTTTTAAGGATAGAAACATTTAAATAAAATCAACAGGAAAAAAGTTGTCATCAGAAGAGCTATTTCAGTTATTTTTAACTGGTAAAAATCTCTCTCGTAAAAATGTTAAAAAAGTCTAAGGACTGAAGATGTATTAGAATAATTTTACTAAAAAAAACATTAATCAAGCTAAAGCTAGGGTTTCCTACGGAACGGTAACGTGATAGAGCGACCGTAATGTTACGTCGAGTGACGTTACCAAAAAACGTCAACGTGCTTCTAATAGGCAGTGTTTTCCTACAGAACGTTAGGGGCTACCGGTGCGAAAAAGTACGTCGACCTGACTTTCGAAGCGGCCGCTGTGTACGGTGAGGATACAACAAGCACGATTTAATACGTTACGTTGCCATTTTACGTTGGAATGTAGCTACTATGATTTATTTAACTTTTTTATTATTATATGCACATGCAGAATGTTTTATATGATATTTTATCTCCCTTTTATATTATTCAATTTTTACTAAATAAAAAGTTTGAAAATACGAAATGACATAGATTTTGTTCTTAATATGATGAAAAATTTCCATACTTTTTGAAACAGTTTTAAAATTTTACAGACATAATCTTTAAACTAGAAGACTAAGAACATATTTAATTAGGTATATATCAGTTTATAAATTAACATCTTTAGAGTTTTTATTCGTGTTTATTGCAACATTACATTCTGAAGGATTTTTTGTTGAAAATTTTGTCAATACCTCAGTCTTCTCTAGGAATTCAATGTAATGTAAACAATATTTAGAAATAATTAGCATAGCAATAGTCCTTTGTCTGCGGTGATTTTGATGGCAATAAACATGCAATTAGAGTATACAGGGTGTTTTCGAAAAAATACCATAACTGAAGGGGCATAATATTTAAACGATTTTAAGAAAAAAAAGTTTATATCTGCATACGTCCGCTTTATTTTTAAGATACAGGGTGCTAAAAATTAATAAAAAATTCGGCTTTTTCATCAATTCCGTTTGAATTATTTTTTTGAATTTTGGTAGATAATAACTGGGCATAAAAATGCATTTTCTGCAAGTAAAATATTTGTTCTACTTCTATTAGTGGCGTCCGCTGCCATTCTTCTCCAGCTTTTTTATTTTTATTCCAATTCTCAGGGTATTGCAAATTGTTGCGTTGTGCATACTCAAATGCTAAACTCATAAATTCATCCCGAGTGAGGCCGAAAAACACTGCGTCCATATTTTGTAGGTAAGTCACCATTTCAATTTCTTGGTCCTCCGTGAATATAGGACGGAATCGACCCAGCTGTGGAGAAGCAATTCCACTTTTGACATGTCTGTATAGGGTGGCATATGCAAATCCGTATTTTTTGGCTGTCCCTTTGATAGATTCTCCCGCCTTACATAAATTTATTGCAGTCTGCATGGCATCTTTACTCCAAGCGCCTTGCGCTGTCGTTCTTTTATATCTATTGACCATCTGCAAAAAACATAATAAAATACATAATTCCATAAAATTATATTACTCGTGATGAGCGGGCAAAGAGAATAGGGTGTCCACTTTGCCCGATTCGCTTTGCCTTTCGGGTACATTTTTGAGGTTATCCCAAATCATTAAAAAACCAGTGCATGTGAACTCGTCATTTACACATATTTGAAAGCTATATAATCATGCATTAAATCTTCTTCATAACGAACATCATCTCACAAATAATATTATAGTTATAAACGAATAGCCTACCTCTTAAAATTAATATTTTTCGCACAAAAACACACTTCGTCCACTCACTGGCGCCACGCGAGGTAAACACGTGCCGGAGTACTTGCCGCGCACGAAGCGGCAACAGGCGACCATTACAGTGACAATGCGGTTGCCGGCTAACGAACAATTTGGGAGTAGTGGGCACTATTCGCTTTGCACGGGGTATCCACTTTGAACGGGTTTCCCCTACATGTTTATAAAGGACCGGAATATGAAGTGGCAATTTCCAAAGAAAGTCAAAATTTTGGAAAAAGTCGAAATTTTCAAAATTAGGATCAAATTTTCGAGCCAAAATTGAAATTTTGGTGGTCGAACAAGAGAATGTCAGATTTTGAAGGAAGTCGATCAAAATAATCCGAAATTATCAATAAAAATCAAATTCATTAAAAAAGTTGGAATTTTCATAAAGGTGACCCAAGAATCTTTCCTCTTCTTTCGCACAGACGGAAGCGCGGGAATCAGCTAGTAATCAATCTAATATGACCATATTATATGAGCCATGACTGTGACTTACAGTATCATAGTGTTACGGGCTTATCGGTTCGATTGATTACACGTGATGGATTATACCACTTTATTACCAAATTAACTCGGCACACTGAACAGTAACTCACTACTTATTTACTAATTGCTAACCCACTAACTACACTGACTTCTAACTGACTCACTCGAGGGAAAGCTGACCGCCTTTTATAGTTTTGGCCCCCGGTTTCTAGAACTTTTCGGCAGATAAGACTTATACGTTTGCCGAAATTTCTGAAACGTTTATCTGTCCGCTTGTTTCGTTACCGCAACAGCTTTCCCCTTATCAGATCCTTCTAGAAACTGTTTTTATTTACTAAATTATACAATTCTATTCTAAATTCTATTCCATCTATTTACACTGCGGTACAATAGAATCGACAAACAGCGTCCTTGTTTCAAACTAACTCGAAGTTATAGCCGAAATCACGTGTTTATATTCGATAGTAAACATTTTTGCACTGCAAGCTACTAACAGGTCATTCAATAAGTCCGTAGGATAAGTAAGAAAAAAACAAAATTTTGACAAAACCTGATTTATTATTTAACATAGTTGCCTTCGAGGGCAATACAACGAGTATAGCGATTTTCCAACTTTTCGATACCACTTTTATAGTACGATTTTTCTTTCTCGTTAAAATAGGCCTCAGTTTCAGTGACTACTTCATCATTGGACTTAAATTTCTCTCCAACAATCATTCTTTTGGGATCTGAAAACAAAAAAAAAGTAGCTGGGGGCTAAATCTGGAGAATACGGTGGGCGGGTAACCAATTCGAAGCCCAATTCATTCAATTTTGCCATCGTTTTCATCGATTTGTGACACGGTGCATTGTCTTGGTAAAACAACACTTTTTTCTTTTGCAAATGTGGCCGTTTCTTTGCGATTTCAAGCCTTCAATCGACCCAAAAGTGCACAGTAATAATCCATGTTGATGGTGGTTCCTTTTTGGAGATAGTCGATGAATATTATTTCGTTCGCATCCCAAAATACAGAAGCCATCACATGTTGCGTCTTTGCTCGCTTTGGATTCGGTTCGTCGACTGCTGTCCACTCAGCTGACTGTCTTTTGGATTCTGGTGTGTAATAGTGAAGCCATGTCTCATCCATTGTCACATATCGACGATAGAATTCCATTTTTTTGCGGTTTATCAGCGCCAAACACTCCTCTGAAGCATCGATTCGTTGTTGGTTTAGGTCGACTGTGAGCTCACGCGACACCCACTTTGCACAGAGTTTTCGCATACCCAAATGTTCGTGTCAAATGGTAAAAACCGTACCATCTGATATCTTTACAATGTTAGCTAGCTCGTGCATCTTTAATTTGTGATCGTTCATAACCAATTTGTGGATTTTTTAATGTTTTCTGGAATAACAGCCTCATTTGGGCGTCCACTGCGCTCTGCATCATTTGTGCTGGTACGGACTACGTTTAAATTCGGCAATCCACTTCTCTACCATTTGTCTCGATGAAGCAGAGTTCGGATAATATTTATCGAGTTATTGTTTGGTTTCCACTGTATTTTTTTCACCAAAAAGCAATGCATTATCAAAAGTCGAAATTCACTTTTTTCCATTTATTTTTCAATAACAAAAGTTGCTTCACACAAAATGCTATAACTCACGAATCAATCGTCAGATTGCTGTTAAATTCATACATGTATCGTTTGAAAGTTAGTACTAAATAAAAACCATATGAAAAAATTCTAGTAACGCCATCTATGTGTTATCCTATGGACTTTTTGAATAGAATGTTACACGATTTAAATATAATGACAGATGAATAGAAAGTGAATTACTGGATAATAAATATAAATATCTACTAATAACAAGCATTGTTTATTTTAAAATCTTTAGATTTTTGGTTAATTGGCTTATAAGCAGTCCCGGAACTGGACTTCTACCAGCTGGCGTCGTAACTTTGACAACAATCGTATTGTAATGCTCATTGGACAAAAATTTTACCTGCAACGTATACATTTTCAAAAAATAATAACTTTAATTCAGGCAACATCTCATTTTAGCGTGGAATTTTACACTTTTTCGTGCCGAGTGCAATAAAAATATGCCGAAATATGCAAAATTATTGGAAATATGCCAGCATCTCAATAGTTGCATGCATATGCAAGTTGCATATAATCCGCTCTCTAGTGATTATATACGTACACGCAGACCAACAGACGGAAATGTCGGTTCGTTTGTCAATGACGAATTTTACTGTTATTTATAATTTTAAAATGCAGCAAAATGGTATCACTGTGTAGAGAAACCCCAACTCTATCCAAAAATCTATATAACAATTGGTTTGGTGCAAAATTGCTCCAGTTTTATGGAAAAAGGCACTTCCAACGTCTACAACGGTCGTGGGTAATATTAAATACCTAATTAGTAAATCGATACAAAGGTGTTTGTCTAAAGCCATTTATTGATAAAAAAATTAACATTATATATAACGTATTCGAACCCAAGGAAACGATGAAAGGCATTTTCGTTTAAAATTAGGTTAATTCAGCGCGTAATTCGGTCTTGGAAATTGTGAATATGAAAATGCAGAAGCAATTAGGATGTAAGTTGAATTATTTATTATTTCATTAGCTGACACGTGTAGCAGTATTCCCGTTTTCATTCCAAACGAAAATGCTGACATATACTGTAATTTCTGAAAAAAAAAAAATCTTTTACATATTTACATAATTATCACAGCTTTAACATATACACAAATACTGAAACATAGAACAGTTTTGATTGTGTTACAGTCAATATAAAATATATCCAATATATTTAACACACGTTTTATAACTATACTAATTTAAGTCATAAACAACGTAAAATGAATTTTCTTTTGCGTCGTACAAGATAATCAGTGGGATTTTCTTTTGAGTCTCGCTTCGAAAACAAAACTGTTTGCCTTGATTTGCATATGTTGCCGTTAATTGTAACAGGATATTCCGGCTTTGCCGGTTTAACGAGACAAACATTCCATCCCGACGAAATTCTTGTTAACTCTGTTTTTACACGGAGCAGATTAACGTCCTTTTTGATGTCGCATCGCTCGAAAATTCATATTACGTTTGGAAATCCACTCTACGAAAACTAGGTTCGCTACGACTCTTACTTAAATTGGTTTCGATGTTTGTGCCTTTAATTTTCTACGGCTATTAAAATACATTTTAAATAAATGATACTCATGGACACCAAAAATTGGGGGACTTCCCAAAATTTCCTTGTAAGTGATATCGATGCGATGGTGAAATTGGGATAGAAACGTACCGAATTTGGGTCCTGGTACGTATGAAGCAAATTTGGGGAAATCCGCCCCCTAAGTAATGATAAATGTTAATCTAATTGTCTAATAAATGTCCTATATAATATACAACAGACAAAAAATATGTATTATATATTTTGTTGAGTATTTATACTCTAATAATACACGTGTTAGTTTGTCTTTATAAATTCTACTTTATAATTTACATATAATTATTAAAGCCTGGACCGCAGTTTTCTGTTGTCTTACATACAACAGGTTTAAAATGTAAATAAATTTTTAATAGTTTTCAGCACAGCACGAAGAACTATTAAATAAACAGTAATAACTCTATCATATATAAATTTACAGCATATTAAAACACTGAATAATTTATAAAAACTGGAACATCATTTTTTTTTAAACAATTAATCTCTTGTAATATAAACATATAAAATTTTAACTAGTATTTTTTTAATATTCAAAATTGATTACCGATGAATATAGCAGATAACTAAAATACTCGCCAATTTGGGGTAATGGAATCGCACCCTCTTTGTTTTAGGTTGGGTTACTGGAATTACTGGATAGTTGGATTAACATTAGAGCTGCAGTATATAAATTAATAGTCAAAATATTTGCCAAAATTTAAATCTAAATCTGCAGCCCTATTAATAAAAATTTGTTTTGTGAATTGGATTGGTCACAACAAGTTAGATTGCATTGTTTTTGAAGAGTTTAGGATGCAGACGTACGGATTTCGGAGGTGTAATAGATAAAATAACGATTTATGCCACAAGGTAATTGGCATTGCGTGAAAAATGTATCTTTACATTTAAAAATTTAACGCACAACACCAATTTTTATTGTGAATGTACCTCAAGAAGTCGAAGAAATGAAGAATTTTCGTAGTATTTTTGGCCTAATAATCAGGGCCGTGCCGTGCTATGATGCAAAGAGGCGGCACCTTAAAGACGCGGCATAAGCTGCTAAACCAACATTTAATTTAAGCCATTCAATAATTAAAAATTTTTACACATCGCTTTTCCATATCGGTTCTGAGCACTGCATATGGTTCTTCGTTGAGTTAAGTGCTGTTAACGTTGAAATTTTAAGGTTCTTTTATTAATTTATTTACAACTCTTGATTGCCTAATCGAAGTCGAAAGTTTGGAAAAGGATCAAAATTAACTGATATTCATAAAGAAAACTAGAAAAAAGTTTGATAGTTTTTTCATAAATGTCATGTTTTTTATCGATATTTTAATTTTTTTGTTTCAAAATCTTGCGCTTACATTCTAAAATTTGTATAACTTCGAGACTAACCCAAAAATTCCAAAGAAGATTTGGAATCTAAAAAAGGCCTTTAAAATTGTTGAAATCAAAGATGGACAAAGTTAAAAAAATTATTAGAAATTTAGAATAAAAGTCGAGATCCCAAAAATAAGTTACAACTTTCGACAGAAGTCGAAAATTTTGGGAAACCATCAAAAATTATCTGATATTCATGAAAAAAAAAACTAGAAAAAATTTCCATCTTTTTTCATAAATGTCGAGTTTTTCTCGAAATTTTCATTTTCTGTTTCAAAATCCTGCGTCTACATTTTAAAATTCGTATAATTTTCAAGACTAACCTAGAAATTTCAAAAAGGAACCGAAATCTGAAAAATGTCTTTAAAATTGTTGACGATAAGATGGACAAAGTTAAAAAAGTTATTAGAAATTTAGAACAAAAGTCGGGATCCTGGAAATAGGTTACAACTTTTAAAAAAGACGAAATTTTGCGAAACAATCATAAATTATCTGATATTTATGAGAAAAAAACTAGAAGTGATAGTTTTTTCATAAACGTCGAGTTTTTTCTCGAAATTGTTATGTTTTTGATTTAAAATCTTGCGTTTACATTTTAAAATTCGTATCATTTTAAGGACTAACCTAGAAATTTCAAAAAGGAACCGAAATCTAAAAAATGTCTTTAAAATTATTGAGGTAAAAGATGGACAAAGTTCAAAAAATTATTAGAAATTTATAACAAAAGTCGAGATCCTGAAAATAAGTTACAACTTTTAAAAAAAGTCGAAGATTTGGGAAACCATCAAAAATTATCTGATATTCATGAAAATAAAACTAGAAATAAGCTTGATAGTTTTTTAATAAATGACGAGTTTTTCTCGAAGTTTTCATTTTTTTGTTTGGAAATCCTGCGTTTACATTCTAAAATTCGTACAATTTTTGAGACTAATCTAGAAATTTCAAAAAAGATTTGAAATCTAAAAAAAGTCTTTAAAATTGTTGAGATCGAAGATGAACAAATTTAAAAAAAAATATTCGAAATTTAGAGCAAAAGTCAAGGTCCTGAAATTAAGTGACAACTTTCAAGAAAAGTCAAAATTTTGGGAAACCATCAAAAATTATCTGATATTCATAAAAAAAAACTAGAAAAAAGTTTGACAGTCTTTTTATAAATGTCGAGTTTTTTCTCGAAATTTTCATTTTTCTCTCTCAAAATTCTGCGGTTACATTTTAAAATTTGGACCATTTTAGAGACTAACCTAGAAATTTCAAAAAGGAACCGAAATCTGAAAAATGTCTTCAAAATTGTTGAGGAAAAAGATGGACAAATTTAAAAAAGTTATTAGAAATTTAGAACAAAAGTCAAAAACCTGGAAATAGGTTACAATTTTCAAAAAAAGTCGAAATTTTGGGAAATCATCAAAAATTATCTGATATTTATGAAAAGAAAAACTAGAAAAAAGGTGTTGATAGTTTTTTTATAAATGTCGAGTTCCTTTTCGAAGTTTTCATTTTTTTTTGTTTTAAAATCCTGCGTTTAAATTTTAAAATTCGTATCATTTTCGAGACTAACCTAAAAATTTCAAAAAGGAACCGAAATCTAAAAAAAGTCTTTAAAATTGTTGAGATCAAAGATGAACAAATTTAAAAAAAATTATTAGAAATTTAGAGCAAAAGTCAACATCCTGAAAATAAGTGACAACTTTCAAGAAAAGTCGAAATTTTGGAAAACCATCAAAAATTATCTGATATTCATTAAAAAAAACTAGAAAAAAGTTTGATAGCCTTTTCATAAATGTCGAATTTTTTCTCGAAATTATCATTTTTCTTTCTCAAAATTCTGCGTTTACATTTTAAAATTCGTACCATTTTCGAGACTAACCTAGAAATTTCAAAAAGGAACCGAAATCTGAAAAATGTCTCTAAAATTGTTAAGGTAAAATAAGGACAAAGTTAAAAAAAATATTATAAATTTAGAACAGAAGTCGAGATCCTGGAAATAGGTTACAACTTTTAAAAGAAGTCATAGTTTTGGGAAACCATCAAAAATTATCTGATATTCATGAAAGAAAAACTAGAAAAAAGTTTGATAAGGTTTTTCATAAATGTCGAGTTTTTTCTCGAAATTTTCATTTTTTTGTCCCACAATTCTGCGCTTACATTTTAAAATTCGTATCATTTTTGAGACTAACCTAGAAATTTCAAAAAAGGATCGAAATCTAAAAAATTTCTTTAAAATTATTGAGGTAAAAGATGTAGAAAATTAAAAAAAATATTAGAAATTTATAACAAAAGTCGAGATCCTGAAAATAAGTTACCACTTTTAAAAAAAGCCAAAATTTTTGGAAACCATCAAAAATTATCTGATGTTCATAAAAAATAAAATAAAGAAAATTTGATAGTTTATTCATAAATGTCGAGCTTTTTTTCGAAATTTTCATTTTTTTGTTTCAAAATCCTGCATTTACATTTTAAAATTCGTATCATTTTCAAGACTAACCTGGAAATTTCAAAAAAGAATCGAAATCTGAAAAATGTCTTTAAAATTGTTAAGGAAAAAGATGGACAAATTTAAAAAAGTTATTAGAAATTTAGAACAAACGTCGAGATCCTGGAAATAGGTTACAATTTTTAAAAAAAGTCGAAATTTTGAACAACCATCAAAAATTATCTGATATTCATGAAAAAAAAACTAGAAAAAAGTTTGATAGTTTTTTTATAAATGTCGAGTTCCTTCTCGAAGTTTTCGTTTTTTTGTTTCAAAATCCTGCGTTTAAATTTTAAAATTCGTATCATTTTCGAGACTAACCTAAAAATTTTAAAAAGGAACCGAAATCTGAAAAAAGTCTTTAAAATTGTTGAGATCAAAGATGGACAAAGTTAAAAAAGTTATTAGAAATTTAGCAAAAAAGTCGAAATCCTGGAAATAGGTTACAACTTTAAAAAAAAGTCAAAATTTTGGGAAAACATCAAAAATTATCTGATATTCATAAAAAAAAACTAGAAAAAAGTTTAATAGTATTTTTATAAATGTCGAGTGTTTTCTCGAAATTTTAATTGTTTTTTTTCAAAATCCTGCGTTTACATTTTAAAATTCGTATCATTTTCGAGATTAACCTAAAAATTTACATTTTGAAATTCGTACCATTTTCGAGACTAACCTGGAAATTTCAAAAAGAAACCGAAATCCGAAAAATGTCTTGAACATTGTTGAGGTAAAAGATGGACAAAGTTGAAAAAATTATTAGAAATTTAGAACAGAAGTCGAGATCCTGAAAACAACTTACAACTTTTAAAAAAAGTCGAAATTTTAAGAAACCATCAAAAATTATCTGATATTCGTGAAAAATGAAAACTAGAAAAAAGTTTAATAGTTTTTTCATAAATGTAAAGTTTTTTCTCGAAATTTTCATTTTTCTGTCTCAAAATTCTGCGCTTACATTTTAAAATTCGTATCATTTTTGAGACTAAACTAGAAATTTCACAAAAGGATCGAAATCTAAAAAATGTCTTTAAAATTATTGAGGTAAAAGATGTAGAAATTTAAAGAAATTATTAGAAATTTATAACAAAAGTCGAGATCCTGAAAATAAGTTAGCACTTTTAAAAAAAGTCAAAATTTTTGGAAACCATCAAAAATTTTCTGATGTTCATAAAAAAAAAATAAAACAAATTTGATAGTTTATTCATAAATGTCGAGTTTTTTTTCGAAATTTTTCATTTTTTTGTTTCAAAATCCTGCATTTACATTTTAAAATTCGTATCATTTTCAAGACTAACCTAGAAATTTCAAAAAAGAATCGAAATCTGAAAAATGTCTTCAAAATTGTTGAGGTAAAAGATGGACAAAATTAAAAAAGTTATTAGAAATTTAGAACAAAAGTCGAGATCCTGGAAATAGGTTATAACTTTCACAAAAAGTCAAAATTTTGGGAAACCATCAAAAATTATCTGATATTCATGAAAAAAGAACTAGAAAAAGTTTGATAATTTTTTCATAAATGTTTTTTCTCGATATTTTTATTTTTTTGTTTCAAAATCCTGCGTTTACATTTTGAAATTTGTATCATTTTCGAGACTAACCTAGAAATTTTAAGCAGGAACCGAAATCTGAAAAATGTCTTTAAAATTGTTGAGGTAAAAGATAGACAAAGTTAAAAAAGTTATTGGAAATTTAGAACAAAAGTCGAGATTCTGGAAATAGGCTACAACTTTTAAAAAAAATCGAAATTTTGGAAAATTATCCAAAATTATCTGATATCATTAAAAAAAACTAGAAAAAAGTTTAATATTTTTATTATAAATGTCGAGTTTTTTCTCGAAATTTTCATTTTTTTGTTTCAAAATCATGCGTTTACATTTTAAAATTCGTATCATTTTCGAAACTAACCTAGAAATTTCAAAAAGGAACCGAAATCTGAAAAATGTCTTTAACATTGTTAAGGTAAAAGATGGACAAAGTTAAAAAAAGTATTAGAAATTTACAACAAAAGTCGAGATCCTGAAAATGAGTTACAACTTTTAAAAAAAGTCGAAATTTTGGGGAACCATCAAAAATTATCTGATATTCATGATAAAAAAACTAGAAAAAAGGTTGATTTTTTTCATAAATGTCGAGTTTTTTCTCGAAATTTTCATTTTTTTTTGTTTCAAAATCCTGCGTTTACATTTTAAAATTCGTATTATTTTCAAGACTAACCTAGAAATTTCAAAAAAGATTTGAAATCTGAAAAATGTCTTTAAAATTGTTGAGCTCAAAGATGGACAAAGTTAAAACAAAATATTAGAAATTTAGAGCAAAAGTCAAGATCCTGAAGATAAGTGACAACTTACAAAAAAAAGTCGAAATTTTGAGAAACCATCAAAAATTTGAAAAATGGTTGGAATTTTTAATAGAAGTCAACACTGTGAAAAAGAACAAAATATTCAGTCAAAATTTTGAAAAAAAAATTGCAAAATTTTACTAATTTTACAATTTTCAGAGAAATGATATTTTAAACAAAAAAATTGAAATTTTGAGCAATAAATTTAAAAATTCTGCACAAAAATCAAATTTTGAAGGATTCAAAATTTTAAAAATTAAAAAATGCTACAAAAAGTAAATATTTTAAGGTCAAAAGTTACTAAAAAAGTAAAACTTTTTAAAATCAAAATCTTTGAGTGAGGCAAAAACTGAGATAATAAATCAAATTTTTGAATATCGTTCGAAATTAAAAAAAAAGTGGAAATTATTAAAAAAATCGTGAAATTTTTAAAGTCGAGATTTCACTATAAAATCAAAAATCTTAGGACAGACAAAATTCCCCTTAAAAGTAAACTAGGAGAATAAACATTCTGAACAAAATTTAAAAAAAAATGTAAACGTCTTTATTCATTTTTTTTGAAAGTAGAATTTTTTAAGAAATCAAAATTTTGAAAAAAGTGGGATGACATTTTGAGTACAAGTTTTCAAAAAGTACACAAAAAATAGAAGTAAAAATTTTCAATAAAATTGAAATTATCAAAAGTAAAGTTTTTCAAAAATTAAAATCTACGAAAGTTGAAATTGAAGATCAAAATTTTTAAAATAATGAAAAATTTGAGAGAAGATCATATTTAAAAAAGTGGAAATTTTAAAAAACTGAAATTGAAATTTTCAATAGAAGTGTCAACATTTTCGAAAAAATTAAAATATTCAAGTCAGTTAAGAAAAGTGGAATTTCAAAAACATCGAATCAAAAGTCGACATATTCAAAAAGGCAGTATTTCGAAATTTGAAATACCGAAAAGGGTCGATATTTCGAAAAAATCGAAAAATTTTGAACAAATAGGAATATACCAAGAAAGTGACAAGTTTCAAAAAATTAGAAATTTTGAAAAAAGATTGAATCTCTAAAGAAATAAAAATATTTAAAAAAATCGCCATTTTCATAAAAGTCAGACCTTCAGATGAAAGTCAAGTCTTTCAAATAAGGTGGAAATCGAAATAAAAGTAGACAGTTTTTAAAAAGTAAACCTTTTTTAAAGGTCAAAATTTTGAAAAAAGTTTTATTAGGCCAAGCCAACATTTTATTTTTAGAAATGTACCGTTAGGGCACAGAACGATTTTGTACAGAGCATTTTTACGAAGGGTAGACTACCTGCAAGTAGTTGTCTCCACTATTTTTTTTTAAATAAAAAACATTCGATAACTGCACTCGGAAGTAACTAGTCGTATTATGAATATACGAAAAATATACATAGTGCAACTGAAATGTGTAGCTTCATTCGATTCATCCAATCGCTGACAAAAACGCTTGCAGGTGACAATTCAAATTTAAATGTTCAAAAAGGCAAAATTTCGAAAGAAAAAATCCAAACTTTCAAAAGGTCGAAAATTCGAGTTGACATTTTTAATATACTGAGATTTTCAAAAAAGCAGAATTTTTTAAAGAGAGACGAAGTGGTAAAAGTAAAAATTTCGATGAAAAGCTGAAATATTGAAAAACTCGAGTTGATATTTTTAATATACTGAGATTTTTAAAAAGGCGGAATTTTTCAAAGAGAGACGAAGCGGTAAAAGTAAAAATTTCGATAAAAAGCTGAAATATTGAAAAACTCGAAATTTTCAAAATAAAATCCCAATTATGGGGTGAATGTATTCAAAAAATTTTAAAAGTATTTAAATTTTGAAATATAGAGTGGAAAATAACCAAAGATTTTGTTTTTTTCTAAAGGTGAAATTTTAAAAAAGTTTCAAGGTCATAATTTTCAACAATAAAACTTCATAATATTCAAAAAAAGTCAAAATTTCGAGGAAAGATCGAAATTCTGAGAAAAAGATTTAAATAAAAAAATAGCAATTTTTAAACAGGTCAAAATTGTCGATTAAAAAAATCATACATTTTCAAAAAGAGTGGAATTTGATAATTTGAGGAAAGGAGTGGGACCTTTCCTCAAATCATCAAGGCAAGAATTGTAAAGTGGAAATACCAAAGGGGGTAAGTGCCAAAAAATAAGTTTTTTAGTGTTTGCCTTAAATGGGTACTAAATATTACCACCAATATCCCCATAAAAGCACCAAATGCTAATCCTTTTGGTTAAACTACTAACTTTAATTAATAAATTAATTAATTTAATAAGTTATACGTCATCACGTAACGCTTTTCTTTAATAACTCCAAACTGCTTATTTGGTACTGAGCCCCTTTGGTATTCCACTCTACAACTGAGAATTGCATACAAACATGTATTTTGTTTTGGTCGAATTTCAACCACAAGCTATGCTAGTAATACATAAATAATAAATCCCAACATTTCAAGAATAATTTCAAAACTAAAATACAAATAACAACAGACTGCTTATAAAATTTCTGAAAAAAAGTCGATATGTTGCTATTAAGATTAAAATTTTAGATAAATATGTCAAATCTAAAAGTGTTAACTTTTATTTCGAGGAAAAGTTTAAATTTTCATTAAAAAAACTCCTAAATTTTTGAGAATGATAGACAGAATTAAATTAAAAAGTATTTCGTGATCTTTTTTTTTGAAAAAATTCTACTTTACGTTTTCACTTATTCATAATTTTTGGAACAAAATTGTTTAAAAAAAACCTAAGTTTAAAAACTACTGAAGCGGTTGCTCTCTAGGAAAAAGTTTCCAGAAGACAAGGAAGAAGACAAGAATGTCTTCTGGGAACTTTTTCCTAGGGAGCAACCGCCTCGCTAGGTGACACTGTTTCAACTGTTCAACAGATACGTATGATTCATTAGAAACTATTGTCAAATCTTTGAGAGAAACTCGAAATTTCAAATTCAAGCCAGAATTTGAGAAAAAAAGTCAAATTTGAAAATACTTCAAAGAGGTCATAGTTTCTACATAGACTTCGATATTTTGTGTTACACGATATTACAAAAATTAAATATTTTTATCCTATCATTGAAAATTAAGTGTCCTTAAAATTAAATCTTTATTGATAATTATTAACCTCATAAAATTTAGCAGCTTCATAATAACTCAGCAGCATATAATACGTTAGTTACCTAACACCCTAAATGCAAATTTTATTTTAAAAGTTTGTTGATTTTTTGTCACCGTTCTCAGTAATACAATAAGGCTTTGAATGCAACTCGATTATTAGCGATTTAAACAATCTCAGAAGTGGCCAGACGACTCGGCTGACGCCTCGTCGCCTGGCAACGTCCTCGTTTATTATAAATGGCATAATAATCTCGTTACATTAATAGCTACAATTGAAATTTTGAAATAATTGCTACATATGTGTTGAAAGTTCTGCTTTAAGCTACACTTAACTTTTCATTGATCATTCAACTCATAATCGGAGGTTGTTTTGTTTGTTTTAAATAAAAAGAAATTATGGGGCGGCATTTCCAAGAGTTGCAGCATACTGAGAAAATTTACCGCACGGCCCTGTTAATAATCATATATTATCAAACTGTAGTTATAAAATTTGTTTTAGTTACTGTGTACTGTAAGGAATTCTATGGAAATATTTGCTAATGGAAAGTGGCCGCGAGAATTAATCATACGGCAGATAAGCGCTCTAGACCGGAGCGATAATCTTATCTGTATGAAGATCCGTTCTAGAAACCGGAACGGTATAAATACGCTGTCGTCTTTCCCTCAGATAGTCAGTTAATTAGACAGAGTCTGATAGTTAAGTGAATACTAATCGTAGTGTTCGAAAATAACTTTGAAATAAAGTGTATATAATTCACGAAGTTTTAATTATCAGGCCAATAACACGCAACAATATTGTTAATGAAAAAGTTATTTAAGAATATATTCATTAATATGAAACTTTTTTATGCGTAAATAGTTTTTACCCTTGACTTCGCCAACAAAAAAATAATTTCGTTGCAACTGAACGGAAGTATCAATACAAAAAAGGGCACAATAAGCGATAGCTTCAGTGCTGCGGGGATGACCGCCCCCCATAGTAATAATAATAAAATCAATACAATCTTACATTTAAATGAAATTTCAAATTAATTTTTAGTTCTTCAGTTTATGTTGTATTGGGGTAACGTAATATTACTCACATCGATAATCAAGAGGCCTAGTTTTATGGTAATAGTTCCAGGACCTAAGAAGAGGGGCCGCTTAAAAATAAAGATCACTGAGTTGACATTCTTACGTTACCATATTGTTAACATTGTTTAAAAAGGTTATGAAGTTTATTTAAGATTTTTGGATCTGTTTTGCCATAGAACTATCTATTCAGCTTCGTGGGGAATTTCTATTTCAATCATCGTTAAAATTGCTTTAGTAACTGAATCCTGGAAAGCGGACAAACAAGCAGATAACCACACTTTCGTAATTATATGTTATTAAGGATTTATTTATGAAAAATTCCAACTTAAAATCATTCGCTGATACCTTGTAAAACTTATATGTGGTATTTAAAATAGTCCCTTATGTCTAGAATGACGCAGAGCAAACCTAAAATTAAATTAGGGCGACAAGGGTAGAAGGGTTTGGAATGGGAAAGTAATTAGATATCAATGTTTCGAATTCAATGTAACCGAGTCATCTTACAAATGTCACAGTCCTCAGATTCTCAGACGTGACTTGAATTTCTTATCTTTGTTGCAGTTCCCCTCATCGTGTCCTTTTATAAGACATGACTGTAGGGAGCGTTTACTTCGAAGAACTATTTTCCTAATATTTTTTGAATTACATTTTCTTTGAGACGTTATATTGTTGATTTTGCTTCGTTTGTGTATTATGTCAACATTTCAGATCCTTGACCAATAATCTTCAAGATTGCCATATGTTAATAAGGACATTTACCCCTATTTTTTTGTTCAAAACTTTAGATCCTGAAGGGCAGTCTTATGAACAGTGGCGGCTCGTAGCCAAAACTAATAAGGGTGCTGCGACAATGTTTAGCGTTTTATGTTTAATCCAAAATGTTGATTTCTTCAAAATTTTAACTTTTTAAAAATTTCGAGTAAAAATTTCGACATTTTCAGAATATAACTTTTCGAAAATTTTAGATTTCTTAGAAAACTTGACAATGAAAATTTTTGAGTAATGTCGCGTGTTTTAAAAAACTGATTTTTTTCCTAATTTCGATTGTATTTTAAAATTTAGACTCTTTTCTTGTAGTTTCGCCCTTATCTTACTTTTAAGTATTAACTTTTCCAAAAATATGTGTATACTCTCTTTTAAAATTATCTCCATTTTCGAAAATATTTAAAATTTTTGGTGTTTTGTTTTTTTTTATATTTTTTTTGAAAATTAAATACATTTCTTCAAAATTTTCACTCTTTGAAAATTTTTACTTTTTCTAAAAATTTGAACCTTTAACTTTTCTTGAACTGGAGTTTTGACTTTTTAAATTTTCGATCTTTTTCAAAATTTCACCATTTTTTTTTTTTAAATATTATAATATCTTTATTAAACATTTCAATTTTTAATTTCGACTGCTTTTTTAATGTCGACCATTTTTTAAAATTTCGACTACTTTTCAAAGTTTCGATATTTTAAAATGGAGACATTTTATAAAATGTCAACTTTTTTTACATTTTCGACTATTTGTGTTTTTTCTTAAATTTGGCTACTTTTTAATTTTCGAAATTCTTTCAAAATTTCAATTTTTATTTTGAAATCTTGACGTTTTACGAAAAGTGAAACATCTTTTTAAAATTTTAATTTTGTTGACCTAAAATTTCAATCTTTTTTAAAAAAAACCTTCACTCTTGGTTTAAAATTTTAACTACGAAAAATGTAAACTTTTTTCAGACTTTTAACTTTTAAATATTTTGACTTTTGAAAACCTCGATCTGTCTGATAATATTTGACTTGATTTCAATATTCCGGCTTCGAAAATTTTGGTTTTTTTTGATAATTTGAGTGAAAATTTCCAATTTTTCAAAATTTAAACTTTTTTAAAATTTCGAGTCATTTTAAAAATTCGATAATAATTCTCAGATCTTTTGAAAGTGTCTACTTTTTCAAAGTTTTGATATATTTGTTTGAAAATCTCTTCATTTTCTAAATTTTGACTTCATTGGAAATTTGAAAGTTTTTGAAAATTTTTGCATTATCCTCAAATGTTTTATATATTTTGCATATTTCTCAAAATTTAGAAAGATCAAAGTGTCAAAAAATTTCGACTTTTTTTGAAAATTTTAACCTTTTATTAAATTCTCTTTTCTAAAATTCTCGACTTTTTTTGTAGAAAATTTCGGTTTTTCAAATGTTCGAATTTTTCAAAATTTTAGACATTTTTCAAAATTAAAAATTTTTGAAGCACTAAATATTTAGACTATTTTTTTAATTTTAACTTTTTTCAAAATTTCGAAATTCTTTGCAAACTGTCGATCCTTGATTTACAAATTTTGATTTTTCTTTTAAGTGAGACATTTCTTAAAAACTCATTTTGAATGTTTTGACCAGTTCGTAAAATTTCGAATTTTTCTAAAAATTTCGACTCCATTTCAAAACGAATAAACAATTTTTTTCTCGAAAGTTCTAGTATAAACTCATAAATATTTACTGTTTTTCTAAAACATTATCGACTTTAAATTAGAAACATAGATTGTTTAGAAATTTGAACCTTTTTTTTTTCTCAAATCGAAATTCTTTTCAAATAGTGAATTTTCTTTTCGACTTTTGGGATTTGAACTAGAAATTGTTTATTGAAATTATAATTATTTGACAACATTCTATCTTTAAATTTTAACTTATCTTTCAACTCTGTAAGCGTAAAAGAGTTATGGGTTTAGACAAATTCAAATTTCGGTTCGACTACCCAACACTGAAGCGGAACAAAAAAGCCGATTCGTTTTTTCATCGCCCCAATTATTTGCTTCCAATCTCCAGTTTACTCAAAGGTCCTGACAATTTAAGCTCTTAATTTTCGATAACATTTTTATTTTGCGGCAGCTTAGGCAATTTAATTATCATATTTTAAAATTCCGCCTGTTGAAAGCTCGTAAATTGTGTTTATGAGGTAAACATAAACCAGGCAAAATTTATGCCGGGGCATATTTTAATGAACAACAGATTTATGTAAATTTTTGGCCATTTTGACAGACTCAAACCAAATTTAACATGTGGGTTTCGCAACAAAAGCACGTCATGTTGATCGTACCGAATAACTACTTTATTAGTTCAATTTAATTACACAATTTATTATTATTCTGATCATTTTCAACCAGAAATTGCACAACGTTCGTCAATTTGGAAACTGGTTTTGAAACATAAAGGATTTTTCAAGCTCTTTTTCGATTTAACAGTAACCAAAAAGTCGTCACGATTCACATACTAAACATTTCGATATTAGGGTCAAAATGTACTGGTATAGTACATTTTTTTTGGGTTTTTTGAAAACTAGACTTGTTTCAAAATTTAGATTTTTTAAAATTATTTTCGTATTACAAATTTGTTTTCTATTTAATTTATGAGATGTTTAAACCCCAAATTTTTGGAATTAATTAAAGCTGTAATTTCTAGGAAGTATGTCTCTTCTTCTGGTTAAAAATTTATCAAGGTTTTAACAAAAAAAACCTAAAATTTGACGTTATACCTTGGCCTCTTCAAAGAATTTTTTATATTTACAAAATAAATCAAACAAGATGTTATCAATATTTTAACAAAAACGATGCAAGTTCAGAATTAAAGTCCAAATTCTGGAATAAAAAGTAAAAAAAAATTCTCAAATATACAAATAAGTTTCCAAAGATTCAATTTCACAGGAAGAAATATTTACATTTTCGATTATTTTCGTAAACCACTCTTTAAAATTTGCCATTTTTCAAATATTAGACCTACAAATTCTCGATTAAATATCGATTTTTTGAACGTCTTGATACAAACTGTAATATTTTGTCAAAATTTCTAATTTTTGAAAATTTATCCTTATTGAAGTGTCAAATTTTCGGCTCGACCTTTTTCAACATTTTGACTTTTTAAAATTTGCGATTTTTTTTTAAATTTTGTCCTGTTCTCCCCTTTGTTTCTGACTTTTTTTTTATGTTGGATTATTTGAAATTTTGGCGTATTTTTCGATTATTTTGGTGAACTACTTTTCAAAGTTCGCCATTTTTCAAATATTAGGACTTTTTTGAAAATGCTGACTACAAATTCCCGATTTTTTCAAATATCGATTTTCGGAACGTCTTCATACAAACTGTAATATTTTGTCAAAATTTCCAATTTTTGAAAATTTCTCCTCGTTGAAGTGTCGAGTTTTTGGAAGCTAGGAATTTTTTAACATTTCGACTTTTTAAAGTTTTTTTAAATTTTGTCCTGTTCTTCCCTTTTTTTCTGACTTTTTTTTATGTTGGATTATTTGAAATTTTGACGTATTTTGAAATTTTCAATTATTTTTGTAAAGTACTTTTCAAAGATCGCCATTTTTTAAATATTACTTTTTTGAAAATGCTCAATTTTTACAAATTTAAGATTTTTTCAAATATCGATTTTTCAAACATCTTGATACAAACTGTATGTAGTATGATGTCAAAATTTCCAATTTTTGAAAATTTCTCTTTGTTGAAGTGTCGAGTTTTTGAAAGCTGGGCTATCTTTAAAATGTCGACATTTTAATCTTTGCGATTTTTTTTGTCCATCTTCCTTCTGTTTTTTCTGACTTTCAATTTTTTTAAAATTTTGAATTATGAAATGTTGACATATTTTGAAATTTTTAATTATTTTCGTGAAATACTTTTCAAATTTCGACGTTTTTTAAATATTAGGACTTTTTGGAAATGTCGACTTTTTGCAATTTTTTTTTAAATATCGATTTTTTTAATGTCTTGATTTTTTAGACCATCAGGTTTGGTCAACATTTCTAATTTTTGAAAATTTCTCCTTGTGTCGAGTTTTTTGAAAGTTACTCTTTTCCAAAATTTGGATCTAATGTTTTTTAATTTTATCTTGTTCTGGCTTCTTTTCTTTCCCACTTTCAATACTTTTTTCTTTAGAAACTCGCCTGTTTTTAAACTTTCTTTGAAATCTTGATCTCTGATAGTTTCGATCATTTTCAAACATTTTAACTAATTTTCAAAGTTCGCCATTTTTTAAATACTCGGATTTTCCTGAAAATGTCGACTTTTAGCAAATTGTCGAAAATATTCTTACAATTTAGATTTTTTGAATATTTTGATTATCATAAAACTTGCTACAAAATTTATTCAAAGTTTCCATTTTTAAAATTTTCTTAATGTCGAATTTTGTAAAAGCTGAAGTTTTTTCAAAATATCGATACTTCAAATTTTTGAGTTTCCTCCAAATTTTGAGTGGTTTCAACATTTTCGCCATTTCAATTTACTTCGAGTTTTTTAAAACTTTGACTTTTTTTAGATCTCGACATTTTTAGAAAATGTTCCACTACTTTCATGGACTATTTTTAAAAATCTTCAGTTTTTTTTTAAATAATTCTGATTTATTTTCAAATGTTTTTTTTTAATTTTGACCTTTTTCGCAAATTTCAATAGTTTTTAAATCATTTTAAAATTTTTAACCATTTACTCCGAGTAGTTTTTTCCCGAATTAATGGTTTAAATTTTTATAAATCGCTATTGAAAATTTCGAATTTCAAAGTTTAAAATTTTGGACAATTTCGTTTTTTTTGCAAATTGGGCCTTTTTAAAACTTTGGCAATTTTCTGGAACTTTCACTCCAAAAATTTCTTTTTTTTTTAATATATAGCCTTTTTAAAACTTTTGCAATTTTCTGGAATTTTCACTCCAAAAATTTCTTTTTTTTTTGAATATATAGCCTTTTTAAAAACTGAAGTTTCGTGAAAATTTCGACTTTTTGACATTTTTTTGAAAATATCAAGCTGAGCTTTTTCAAAAAATTTTAGACAACTTAAAAAAGAAGCTTTAAAAAAGTAGAAAAATCTCTAGTGTCAAACTTTTGTAAAAGCTGAGCTTTTTCAAATTTTTGGGTCAACATTTTGCGACTTCTTCTTTTCAATTTCTTTGCAAATTTAAACTCTTTTGAAGATTTCGGATTTATTTAATAAATATGTTTTAAACTTTCAATTTTTTAACAAAAATCCTCATTTTCTTTCAAAATTTTGAGTATTTCAGAATATTTAGCTATTTTTTTAAGAATTTGAATTTTTAGAAGACTTTGAATTTTTTGTCTATTTCGACTCTCATTTTACATTCTTTGACATTTTGGACTATTTTATTGACTATATATTTGATTCGTTTAAATGTAAACTTTTTTGAAAAATTTAAGTAATTTTAAATCTCGATATTTTTCAAAATTTTTGACTCGTTCGTTGACTTAGTCCCAAACCTTGTAAGTTTTTCGAAATTTTCCACTTTTCCTAAATTTTGAATTATATTAAAGATTACTACAACTTTTTGCAAATTGGTCGAATTTTAAACCATTTAAACTTTTTTAAAATGTCTATAGTTTTTTATAATTTAAACCTTTTTACCTCGTAGTCTAAATTTTTAATATTTTTAACAAAAAATTCGACCTTTTCTAAATTTCAGTTATCCAAAATTAAAAAATTTAAACTTTTTAAAATTTTCACTTTGTTCCAATTTTATTTTTTTAAAAACATATATTTTTTTAAAATTGAAGTTGCTTGAACATTTTGACTAAACATTTTTTTCAAAATTTCTTTAACTTTTTGACTTTTTATTTTTTTTTAATTTCGACTATTCAAAGTTTTGTTTTTTTTTTGTGACATTTTTTTAATCTTGACATTTTTAAAATTGCTCGACTATATTCGTTGATTGTTTTCCAAAATTCCTCATATTTCCATATTTAATTTTTTTTAAATGTCGACTTTTTTTATAAATTATCGATATTTTCTTTATTATATTAACTTTTTAGACATTTTGACTTTTTTGAAAATTGCGAAATTTTTGAGAGATTTTCACTCTGAAAATGCCTCTGTTTTTCAAAAAAGTCGAGTTTTATAAAAGCTAAGCTTTTTCAAAATATTTGAAACAATTGAAAAAAAGAAGTTTTAAAAAAGTAGAAAAATTTCTAGAGTAAAAATTTTTTAAAGCTGAGCTTTTTCAAAACTTTGACTCCAGAAATTTTTCGATTAAATTAAAGCTTCTTTTTTTCAATTTCGTTGCAAATTTAAACGCATTTAGAGATTTTGGATTTATTTAATACATTTTTATGCAAATTTTCAATTTTTCAAAAAAATCCTGATTTTTTTGAAAATTTTGAGTATTTCAAAATATTTTGCTATTTTTTAAAGAATTTGAATTTTTTTTCTATTTCGACGTTAATTCTACATTCTTTGATGTTTAGGATCTTTATTGACTATATTCTAAAATCTTGAGCTTTTTCAAGAAATCCTACTACTGTTTCAAATATTTGATTCTTTCAAATGTTGTCTTTTTTGAAAATTTCAAGTATTTTCAAATATTAATATTTATCAAAATTTTTGACTTGTTCGTTGACTGAATCCCAAATGTTGTAGGTGTTTTAAAAATTTTTTATTATTTCAAATTTTTGAATTGTATTAAACATTATTACAACTTTTTGAAAATTGGTCGAATTTTAAAAATTTTCGACGATTTAACATCTTAATTTTTTTAAAATATCTATAGCTTTTTATAACTTAAACTTTTTTTACTTCGTACTCTAAATTTTTGACATTTTTAACAAAAAAAATCGACCTTTTCTAAATTTCTGTTATCCAAAATTTAAAGTTTTTAATATTTTCACTTTCTTCTTAATTTATTTTTTTTAAAATATAGTTTTTTTTTTTAAATTGAAGTTTCTTGAAAATATCGACTTTTTGAAATATTTGTTTTATTCAAATTTTATCCTTCTCGGAATTTTTTTAACTTTTTTTGATTTTTTTTTAAATTTCGACCATTCAAAATGTTGATTTTTTGTAAAATTTTTTTAATTTGGACATTTTTTAAATCGCTTAAATATATTCGTTAATTGTTTTCTAAAATTCCCTATATTTTTACATATTCAATTTTTTTTAGTGTCGACTTTTTTACAAATTATCGACATTTTCTTTACAACAACGACTTTTTAGACATCTTGACCTTTTTGAAAATTACAAAACTTTGTTCACTCTAAAAGTTCCTCTCTTTTTCAAAATGTCGAGTTTTGTAAAAGCTGATCTTTTTCATTAATTTTTAAATAATTGAAAAAAGCAGCCTTAAAAAAGTAGAAACATTTCTAGAGTCAAAATTGTGTTAAAGTTGAGCTTTTTTACTTTTATTCAGATTTTGACATTTTTGATAATGTTGCCATTTTTTCAAAATGTGGGCTTTCCAAAATTTTTAACTCCAGATTTTTTAAAAAAACGTCCATCTTTTTCAAAATATTTTTTTCTGAGATATTGAATTTACAAATATTTTAAAAATTTTAACTCTTTGATAAATCCTAATTTTGTTTGCAAAATGATTTCAAACTTCTGACCTTTTCAAACTTTTGGATAATTTCTTTAATTTTGTCATATTTTTAAATTTTCAAATCTTTTAAAATGGGTTTAAATTGAACGTAAAGAAAATTCTTGAATTTCAGCTTTTTCTGAAGTTTTTGAATTTAAACTTTCAATTATTATTTTTGTTTCCTATCTTTTCGATTATAAACACAACATTTCAAATTTTTTTGTAATTTCCAACATTAATAAGGTACTAGGATAGTAGGATGCTAGTACATTTTGATCCAAATATCGAAATGCTTAGTACATTTTGATGTACTTACTATCCCACTATCCTAGTACATTTTGATCTAACTATTGTGACGATTTTTTAGTTAATCTTAAATGGCACAAGCTTAAAAATTTTAGGTTAAAACTCGAAATTTGAAGAAAATAGATCCATACCAGTCTTAAAACATTTATGTTTGCTCTACTAATATCGATAATTACTCTGTTAACATCGAAACTTTTTAAACATCGATAAACATTGATGATTCCTATTCTTTTATATCGAGGGAATTGAAGTAGATGTTAGATGCCAACTGGGTCTAATATCTACATACCGCATAGGATTGTTTGGTGTCCCTTAAAATTTCACCAAAGGCGATACATCATCCTTACTTACTTTAAAGTTATATCTTGTAAACTATGTTATCCGAGCTAACAATGTCTAGTAAACTGACCTTGTATACTTCTAACGCTCGAATTCCCCGAACAATATGTTTGCGGACTCAACCCCCAACGAATTGTTTCGCTGAAAAGAGAGGAAATTCCCATTGACCGTAAAATTGAAGTATCTGTCTGCCCCAAATACGCCAAAAGTCAACTTTCCAAAACAAAAACCATCACAACACAAAAACTTTACAATATAAAAAAACATCGGCCCCAAACTGGAGCAAAAAACCCGCCTAATAACATCGTGTACTTATCGAGTTAAAATCCGTTCGAGATGTCAGTTAATTGAATTTCTCAAGGGCGTTAATTCAATTTTTAATTTATCTTGTGAATCTTAATTCCTGGTGGTTCGGTTCAACTTGTGCGTGCGGTGGAAATATAAATTTTATCTCTAGTTCAGTTTTGCTGCGCTTAATGGGTGCTTGCATGTTTCAAGTGCATGCAATTAAAGTTGCTATTCGAGTAATTCACCCATATTACTGCTCCTTAATTCCCGCATTCGTTCAAGACAGTTTCACTTTATTCTTTGTTTAATTATCGTGAATGCACTCGGATAATTTACTACTCAGGTTACACGTCATTATTTTACATATTTAATTTCAGCAGAATCGAAATTTAATCAGGTTAAAGTATGTTTGTCACTTGAGTACCACTGCAGGAGTTGGAGTGCAGGAGTTGTGTTTGCAGACAGCAGCAGGAGTTATGTTTGTAGACAGCAGTAGGAGTTGGTGTGGTAGCAGACGAGTATTTTAGCTTTCTGGTATATTTCGTCATTAGAAAATACAGAAGGCGATCTATTGGTCGATGGATCAGATTCCTTATTGATATGTCGAAATAATAATGGCGCTAAATACTATTCTCAATTGGGCTGGTGTTTTGTTTTTTTTGGGGGAAACGCCGGCGGAATTCGTGAAATTAGAATTTCCGCGAACGTCCATCCCCTTTGTTATGTAGATATCATAAGATTTGGTTATGTATACTTTTTAAATAGTCTATAAAAATTTCTAAATTTCAAGGTTAAATTTTCTAGCATCCAATATCTAATTGACTTGTTTATATCATATAACATAGTTATACTATATAGTTATAGTTACACTATATAGTTATAGTTATACTATAAATATAGCAATTATTTTTTAAAGCACACAACATTAATTTGTCTAATTTTAGTCTATGAAATATACAGTATAGTTAATATTAACAGCAAATTTTACATCGATTTACTAAATCCATTGAGTTTAGAATCGATCACAACATATTTATATGAAATATCCTTCATGATATGTAATGTAAGTGAAATGATAATGAAGTTTTTTGGTAGATTAGATTCCAAGTAAGCTAATTGATTCCAACATCAAATTTTGGTACTTACTCGGACGAGTAAAATATTTTTGAGATTTATTCTATCAAATACCACCATCGACTATACAAAATAATTTTTAGCACCTTCCTCAACATTTGCTAGAGATAGCACCTTCAAAATTTAAAGCTAAATTTGCTTGTTAATATCTATACGAATTGATAGGATACAAAATAGTTACAAATGGTTACAATTGGACTAGAAATGTTAGAGTATTTGTACTGGGGAAAAGTAGGTGCAAATTTGACGTCTTAAAATGTACTCGCAACGAATTCGGTAATTTGGTTAAAAAAGCTTGTTGTAAATAAATTTATCTCTTCTTTTTCATTAGGTATTTTCAAAAATTGAAATACAAATCTTGTCCCCAGAAATCAAAAAAGATTGAAAAACACAACAAAGGTTGCTCCAACGCGTATCGATAACCAAGCTATTAAGTATATCTCTGAAGATAATAGTTTGGCTATGAAAACGCGTTAAAGCAACCTTTGTTGTGTTTTTTAATCTTTTTTGGTTTCAGGAGACAAGATTTGTATTTCAATTATTGAAGATACCCAAGGACCAGTCCGTTCCACCAAAATTAGCTACTTTTAATTTAGTGCTAAGCATTATCTTGTCCTTCAACCGTGTACTTTTGAGCTGTGTCCATTGGAACATCTGCCCTCTTACTTAACGATTTCTCATGTAAATAGCGAGGTCTTCCGAATTTCTCTTATAAAAAAGAAAACTATTTTTTCTAATGGAAACAAGTAGTTTTCTCTTTTCGCTCTTGCACTAAATATTTTCAGATCTTTTGCCGAAGAAATTCGCTAGAACCAGAGTGATATTTTTGAATAAAATAAGGACAAGTGGAGTTTGATCCAACCTGAAGAAGGCAGAGCCTTAAATGAGATAATGCTACCGAATACTAGAATAATCATTAAGTTACTTTTGCGAAAGGTCCCATTGCTGGTCCCAAAGTTCTTTCTTCTCCTTCTACATTCTTCGCGTTCTATATTCCCTCTAAATTTTGTCTTTCGTTCTCTCTTCACCTTTTCTGTTATTTCACTTCAAGGCTAGAATCAAAATAATGATCGTTCAGAAAAAGAACTATCAGAAAAAGTAAAAAAATCTCTTATTAAATGTAAAAATGTAGTCGCAACATATTTGTAATTTTGCTAAAAAAGCTACAGTTCTGCGTAACCGTGTTTTGTTCTTCTTTTTCGTCATCAACATAAAGATTCTCAAATATCTGGAGGAAAATAGAATCACCTCCGACAGGCAATACGGTTTTAGACAACAACGTTCCACTGGCGATCTACTGGCATTACTCATATCAGTAACTCAGCTATGAAAAAACATGATGAGGCTAGGCTTGTGGCATTGGATATCTCGAAGTCTTTCGACAGAGTCTGGCATTGATCTCTTCTCGCCAAATTTCCATTTTATGGTCTTTCTCCTGGACTCTGTTATTTGATATCCAATTTTCTCGTTGACAGGTCGTCGTCGATGGCACCTCATCCGAGACATTTGCGATTAACGCAGGGGTGCCTCAGGGGTCTCTTCTGTCTCCTACTCTATTTTTGTTACACGTAAACGATCTCTTAGCTTTAAATGTCAATCCTATATATAGCTACGCAGGTGATAGTAACCTTGTGTCATCTTTTTTCTCCGACAAATCATTATCTATCGCTGCTTCAGATCGACTAAGGAAACGGCAGATACAGACGATTAATCGGGATTTTAAGATTATTCTAGAATGGGGTAAAAACAATTTGGTCGACTTCAACGCTTCAAAAATTCAGGCCGCGGTTTTCTCCAAGAAAACATCAAGGGATAATGCAACAAACCTACTAATGTACGGTAAAATCCTTCCGATGGGATCTAATCTATCTATCCTGGGAGTGAATAAGAGCACCAACTTCTCTTGGGACGATCATGTGCGCGCCATTACCAAATCCACCTCTCAGAAGCTAGGCTTTCTTTTTAGAGCTAAAAAGTACTTCACATCTCATCAGCTATTAACACTATACAAAGCTCAAGTTAGGCCAACACTGTGCTCATGTTTGGAGTTCAGCCCCAAAACACTCTTTAGCTCTCTTGGATTCAATTTAAAGTAGAGCGATTCGCCTAATTGATGACGAGAGTCTGACCAATTCTCTCGAAACACTAGAGCACAGGCGTATGGTTGGTGACTTGTCTTTTTTCTATAAGTACTACCATGGAAGAGGCTCGCAGGAACTAATAGGATTGATCCCCCCAAGGGCAGGGTTCTTGAGGCGTACTAGACAGTCGGAGACAGCAAATTCCTGTGCGGTCCAGCTTGACACAGTGAGGACTTCTGTCTACGGAGACTTTTTTCTATGGAACTTTCAAGATGTTGAACTTGTTACCGAAAAAAAATTTCCCCCAGCCTATCTTTGTTTAAGAAGGCGGTTCATCGCCATCTATCTTTGTTTCCTCGTCCTACTCGCAGTGCTTTGAAAGCATAATGGGGTTACCCTTTGCGACTGGATTAATTTTTTTAAAAAATTAGCTATTTTTAGTTTAGTCCTGAACATAATGTTGTCCTTTATGCTTGTACTTTTGAGCTACGCCCATTGTAACCGCTGCTCTTCCTGTTGATATCGTCTAACCAGCTTTTGAGGTCTTTTCAATTATTCTCTCACGAGAATTTTAATACTTTTCTGTTTTTTTTATTGCACTAAAATGTTATTTTAAAAAGATGCAGAAGATCCTCTACCGAAGAAATTCGCTAGAAGCAGTTAACATTTCGAATAAAAATAGAGAAGAAGAGAGGTAAAACGTCCTTGTTTTTGAAGAAAGCAGAACATTAGATGGGATACTGCTACCGAATGTTAGAAGAATCAAAAAGAATTTTGAGAAAAATGTTACAAACAAGGTTCCACTGCTGTTTCAAAAAGCTTTATCTCGGCTCTCTTCTGCTTCTACATTCTTCGCCTCCCATACTTTTTTCTCTCTTGCTTTCTCTCTCTCCCCCTGTCTTTCTCACGCGCGCTCTCTCTCTCTCTCTCTCTCTTTCTCTCTCTCTCTCTCTTTCTCTCTCTCTCTCTTTCTCTCTCTCTCTCTCTCTCTCTCTCTCTCTCTCTCTCTCTCTCTCTTTCAGATGCTTATTCTAAGGATATAATTGAAACAATGATTGTTCAGAATGAGAGCCATTAGAAGTAGCAAGAAACCTCTTATTAAATGCAAGAATGCAAGAATGTACTCGTAAGGTATTTGCTAAATTTAGTAAAAAAAGTTACTATTCTTTGTAATTGCCTTTCTCTTTTCTTCTTCATTAGCCTAGTTTTAGTTCAGTGATGAACATTATTTTGTCCTTTATTAGTGCACTTTGGTCCTACGCCCAATGGAACCACTGCCCATCTACTTGACATTTTATATCTTCTAAGGAGCTTTTGAAATCTTCCCAATTCCTTCCTCGCGAGGGTCTTTATATTTTTTTTTGCTCTTGCACTTAAATGTTATTTCAAAAAGATGCCAAAGAAATTCGTTAGAAGAAGTTAACATTTCGAATGAAAAAGGGAGGAGAAGAATGGTGAAACTTCCTTCTTTCTGAAGAAGGCAAAACATTGGATGAGATACTACTACCGAATGTTAGGAGAGTTTAGGAGAATTTTGTGAAAAATTTTAAAAACAAGATTCCATTGCTGTTCCAAAAATCTTTTCATCTGCTTTCTTCTGCTTCTATATTCTTCTCCCATAGTCTTTCAAACTCTTTTCTCTAATCTCCGCATACTCTTTTCCCTATTTGCGTATTCTAAAAATAGAATCGAAGTAATGATCATTCAGAATAAGCCTTAAGAAGTAGCAAAAATCTCTTATTTATTATTTTCGATCACCATATCTTTTTGTTTTTCCAGTCCTCGTCATGGATTGCTCGGTCTTTCATTATGTCCATTATTCAATTGCTTCTAAGTATTCGGAAGTTTTGCCTTCAAAAAAGAGATGAAATAATTATGTTTGCAATCGTCAACAGTAGCGCCAAAGTTATTTATTTTTTCCAACGAAACAACATAATAATCTCGTTAAAATTTTAGCTTTTGACAAAACTAGGGTTCTTAATGAAATGACGTCATGAATTTGCACCCATTTTTTTTCCACTACACTTATTTAATCGTTGCTAAAACCCTAATGGAAGCAAGTTATGCCTTCGGTAAAATATACGATAATTATTTCTTTTAATCAGTACACTTCAAACATTGAGCAAAATCATCTAATGATAAGTCCTCGGCACGTCCCACAATTCGAAATAGTCAGGAGGGTTGTGCTATTTGTATCTCGCTGGTCCCAACCAAGGGCAACCAAACAACTGACAACCGGCCAATATTATTATCAGAACGATCACAGCACCAAACACAGAATACACGATGCACAAGTGAACCAGCGAGAACACGTACAAAGTACGATGGCACCAACGGTTTGGTTCGTACAGAGACGGTGCATAATCCGGCCATTTGATCTCCATAATCCAAGTAGTTGCCCATACCGAACCACGTGATAAGGAAGAGTGTCAACGCTATGGAGGCCACCTTGGAGCCGATGGAAGAGGCGTTGGAGCTACCCATGTCCATGCGAGGGGTGTGGAGCTGGCCGTAGAGGACCATGGCCATCTTGATGCAACCGACGCTGCCGCCTACCTACCATGTAGATGGGGATGTTTGGTTCTCTGGGGCAGTCGTGGAGAAAGTGGATGCCTGCGACAAAATGACTGAATCAGCTCGTTAGTTTCTGAACAAAGGCGCCATCGACAGGGACGGCCTTAGCCATTGCGAGGCTCCCGGCGGGTAGATCTTTAAGAGGCCCTCGTCTTTGTGGAATTAGTTTTAACATAGACGTAGTCAGAATAGGGCAGGGTAGGGCGCTTGCCCCCCCAACCCCCAGCTCGTGTGGTTAATAAAAATTTATATTGAACTGAGGAGACTTTCTCTAAAAAATTTTCATTTGACAAAAGTCCTCCTTCTTTAAGCTATTGATATTTTCTCGAAATTTCGACTTATTTCACGAAATTCGTCTTTTTTCATATATTTCTTTGGAAATTTCAAATGTATTTCTAAAATTCGATTTATTTTATCAGAATCTAACTTAACTAAAAATTTCGAATTTTTATCTCAAAATTTATCGTTTTATTTGTCGAAATTCTATCATTTCCCAAAATTAGTTTTTTCCGGAAACTTCGACTTCTCTTTAAACTTTGATTTTCTGTAAATTTCGACTTTTTTTTATCAAGATTTACCCTTTTGCTTAAAACTTGATTGATTTTTTGATAACAATATTTATCCAGAAATATTTATAATGACTTTTTTTAGAAATTTTCTAAAAAGACAAAAATTCCGAGAAAATTTCCCCTGGAATGGGAAAATACAACTTGTTTCTCAAAATTTCGACAATTATTTCAATATTGGACATTTTCTGACTCAGGATAAGGCAGAACAAAGCGCATGTCTGCTTCTGATTCAAGCGCTCAAGAAATAAATCTAGAAATTACATTTTTCTCAAAATTTGTCCTTTTTCCAAAATTTCGACAAAATTTCACTATCTCTGAGGAATTTTGAGTGTTTACTAAATTTTGACTTTTTTCTCAAAATGTCGATCTTTTTCTTGTTTTTCAAGGGGAAAAAATCGAAATTTCCAAAAAAAACAAATTTAGAAAAATCGAAACTTTGATATTTTTCTCAAAATCCTCCTTTTTTCGCAAATTTAAAATTATCCTGAAATCCTATCCTGTATGTTCCCGGAAAACTGAATATTGTAACGCAATGTAAATAGATGTAATAGAATTTAGAATGGAATTGTAGAATTCAGTAAATAAAAAAAAGTTTCTTGAAGGTTCTGATAAGGGGAAAGCGGGCGCGATAACGAAACAAACGGCAGAAAAGCGTTCCAGAAATTTCGGCATTCGATAAGCCTCATCTGCCGAAAATTCTGGAAGCCGGGGGCCAAAACTATAAAAAGGCGGTCAGCTTTCCCTCGAGTCGGTCAGTTAGAATCAGTGCAATTAGTGAGTTAGTAGAAGTGAGTTAATTGTCAATTGTGGTGATCCAAGTTGAGTTTAGTAATAAAGTGGGTCTTATTCGATAAGTGTAATCAATCGAACCGATAAGCCCGTAACAATATTTTTCCTGAAAATTCGTATCTTTCTTAAAATGTTGACTTTTTTTCAAGACTCGTTTTTTCCACAAACGGACGGCTATTCTCAAAGTTGCACTTTTTCTTTAAGTTTGATTTTTTCTGGAAAATTTCGATCTTTGATGCTTCATTTAATAGTTTTTCTAGAAATGTCGACTGCTTTTCAAAGATTTTGTTTTTATTTCAATTCCTTTATTTTTATTAACATCGGGTTTTTCTGAAAATTTTGATAATTTGGAATTTGATTTTTCAGAACTTTAAACAGGTTTCTTAAAATTTGCCTTTTTCCCGATATTTTTATATCAAAATTCGATATTCAACTTTGCTAAAAATTTTGAATTTCTCTTAAAATTAGTTTAATTTCGTATTTTCAGAAATTTCGACTTTATTCTTAAAATTCTACTTTTTGGGCTCTTCTTTCGAAAATCATTTTTTCTATTAAAATTAGGCCACTTTTCTGAATATTTGCCTTTTCTTTAAATTTTGACTTTTTTAAATTTGACTAGAAATTTCATCTTCATATTTCGAAATATTGACTTTTATTTCAAAATGCCGTGTTTTAGTTTCTGGAAGTTTCTGGACTTTTTTCTCAAAATTGGCTTTTTCTTTAAATTTCAGTTTTCTCAAAATGCGTCTGTTTTCTCTAAATCATGTCGGGATATTATCAAAAATTAAAAATGTTGCGAAAAATATTTTTGGATAATTTCGAGAAAAAGATTTCTTGTACATTCAATTTCTTTATTGAAATTTAAATATTATGTCAAAAAAAATTAGAATAAAAAAGTAAACATTTCGAGAAAAGCGTTTTTGAAAATTACAAATTTTTTCACAACATTTGGTCTTTGGAAAGATTTTGGCATATTTAGAAATTTCGAGTTCTTCTGAAAGGTTGGGTTTTTATTCAATTTCGGTTTTCTAAAAAATCCTTTCCCAAAATGGGGCTTTTTCAAAAATATTGGTCACTTTGGAAATTACGACTTTATTCCACATTTTTCTCTCAAAATTGAACTTTCATTTTTTAATATTCGTTTTTTTTCTGATTTTTTTTCAAATTTAAGTTTCCGAAAATTTCATGTTTCTCAAAAGTTGTCTTATTCTGGAAATTTTGCCTCGTACTAGAAATAGGGATGTTTTATGCTTCTGAAAATTTCCGTTTACAGTGAAAAATGTTTCTCAAAGTTCCAACTTTTTTTGAAAATTACATGTTTTTTTCACAAAATTTCACCTTTAAAAATATAATTTTTTCGAATTTTCAACAATTTTTGAGATTTTTCGAAAGGTTAGAATTTTATTTTAAACACGAATTTCCAAACATACCAACTTTTTCCCAAAATTCGTTTTTCCTCGTCTCTTTCAAAATTTAAATATCTCTTGAAAATGTTCACTTTTCTTTAAGAGATTTCAACCTTTTTTTCGACATTTCGACGGTATTTTTTAAAATGGTTATTTTTTGAAATCTTCGAAATTTGGATAGTTTTTAGAGTTTTCCGAAAGGATCGGTTTTTATTTTAGATTCAATTTTCTTTGCGAGTAAATTGAACTTAATATTTGTACGAAAATTGTAAAATTTCCGAGATTAAGAGTTTTGTAAACTAGCAATTCGAAGAGAATTTTTAAAAATAATATTGTTTTCTTAGAGCTTTTACTTTAGCAAACAACAGGAACTTTATATAATTTCGATTTTAATCCCGAAATATCGACTTTTTTCAAGCCAAATACGAAATTAAAAAAAAAATGAAGACTGGAATCTTGAGGTCAAATTTGATTTTTTTCGTCAAAAGAAATAGCAAAAAGTTTGAACAAAACTCGATATTTTTGTAAAAGAAATTTTCAAAAATTCTACTGCAATTTTGAAATATTGTCCTTTACAACTGAATTGTCCTTGGTTTTTGGAAATAAATTTAAAACATTAAAAATTCTAGAAGAAGTCAAATTTTTGGCAAAAGTTAATAACTTTTCTGTTTTTTTTTACTAGAAAACTTGTAATTATTTTATTTTCTTCAAAAAAAAACATATTTTTATTTTAGTCTTCTAAAACTTCGACTTTTTAAAAGTTAAAACACAAAACTAAGAAAAACGGGGACCAAAATCTTCGAGCTTATTCTTCATTTATTTTCTCAAAAGAAAATAGTAAATATTTCGAACAAAAGTCGAAATATATGTTAAAAGAGATTTCGAAATTTTTACGATATATGACTTTGAAATATTGCCCTTTAAACTCAAGTAGTTTTAAAATTTTTTTAAAAATTTAATCCAAATGTTGCTTTAAATAAATTTTTTTTTTAGATTCAAATTTCCTGACTGTTTTCGTAAAGTTCGACTCTATTTCCAAATTTCTAAGTTAATCTGAAAATTCGCTTACTCGGTTTATGTAGTTAAATGAAAATTTTCATATACTCGGAACATTTTCCGGTTTTCTTTTTTTATCAATTTTTCAAAATGATTCTTGCCCCTCCCTGAACTAAATCCTGCCTACGTTTATGAATTTCAGTGATGATGATTGTCTAGAAATGCAGTCGTAAATAAATATATTTGAACTTTTAAAACTGTTTATTGGAAACTAAGAAAAATTAATAAACACAAAGATTTTTTTTTTGGTCGAATGGACCGGTCCTTGGGTATCTTCAAAAAAATCCTTCTTGGCTTCAGGGGACAAGTTTTGTTCTTCAATTTTTAAACAGAAAGATAACAAACTATTAATCATGATAAATAAGGTGCATTAATGTTTTAAAAGGATCAGGGATTTAGAAATGATGACGACTGCTCTAATATAAAAGCATAATCTGATGACAGTTGACAGCTGAAGCGAAACACGGGAATTCTCCGAATCGTAAACACGAAGAAAATGGAGTACTATCAGATTTTGTTTAGCCCTTGCAGCTGGCAGCACTTGTGGCACTGGTACAAAATTTCGTCAATTTGAAAGAGAAGGAAAGGAACATTCATTGGAGCGAATGAGGCAGATATCAGCGCGATAACTACCACGCAAGGGAACAGCGAGTCCAGTTTTATAACGCGTGGTTTAGGTCGAAATTCAAATGAACATTAGAATTCGTGCTATTGCGCGAGTGCGCGAGGCCCCCTACAAGAGCGAGGCCCCGGGCGGTTGCCCTTCTTGCCACCCTCAAAGGCCGCCCCTGGCCATCGATGAATGTAAAGTCACGCCGAGGATGTTTGTATCAATGCAACCCGTGATACAAGCTTTTCCTCGTCTACGTGAACTTTGCAATTGCAATTTAGTTTTCATTAGATTCTAATGAAATTAGATTTCAGTTGCATCGTAATAATTTTGTATACAGGGTGTTACAAAAGTCCGGGCCGCTACTTCAGGAGCATATTCTACACATTAAAATATGAAAAATGTTGAAATACATTTTTTTCTTTAAATTGCCTCCTAACGGAGATATGACCATTTAAAGATGGCGCCCCTAAAGTGGTTTTTTTACTACAAAAAGTTAACGGTTAGTAGCAAAGTCATGAAATTGGGCAAGCAGTTAAAGAATTGGATTAGGCATATTCTCATGTAACATATTTTTTAAATAAGCAGTAGCGTGGTGTGTAAGGGGTTGCCCGCGATTATTTTTTGCCGTAACTTTTTTGTATTGCAATATTTCGACACAAAAGTGCCATAAATCGTAAAAAGCAACATTTTTTATACAAAAAAGGTACTCTTCTCAAAGTCGCTAAAAGTAACCGTTTCCGAGAAAAAAGCGTTTAAACAAAATTGTTGCATTTATTAGAATTCGTTTTGCAAATTTCTAATTAATCGACTACTTAACTGCATTGATATAAAAATAGTACAAAAATTAAGAAAAAAAAAATCAAAGCAAGTGTTCGAAATTACTGCCCCCTGCAGCAATACATTGCTCGGCTCGTCTTCTAAGGGAACTCCTTACTCTTTCGCAAATGCCTGGTGTATTGTGAATCTTGGTTGAACCCATTTTCAATTCGTTCACGGAAGATCATTGATATTGTCAACTGGTGTGAAGTAGACGATCTGCTTTAGATGTCCCCATAAGTAGAAATCGAGTGGGTTGAGGTCAGGAGACCTAGCTGGCCATGGTATCGAACCTCCTCGACCTATCCATCGTTGATGATAGTTGTTATTCAAAAATTCCCTAGCAACTGCACTAAAATGGGCAGGTGCCCCATCGTGCATTATCCACATTCGCTGTCTTGTTATGAGTGGAACATTTTCAAGTAACACGGGTAACTCTGTTTGCAAAAAATGTCTATATGATGCTCCTGTTAACCTATGAGGTAAAAAAAACGGTCCAATTATAGAGTCCCCTATTATTCCTTCCCAAATGTTAAGTGAAAATGTTGCTGATGTCTCGACTGAATAACTGCATTGGGATTTTCAACTTGCCACTGATGCATGTTGTGAAAGTTAAGTATCCCGTTTCTGGTAAAACCCGCTTCGTCCGTAAATAATATGAGCGATGGAAAGTTCTCATTTTCAGCGATCTTATGCAATAGCCAGTTGCAAAATTCTATTCTTGGAGGATAATCAGCAGCAAGTAACCCTTGCACTCTTTGAAAATGATAGGGGTAAAATTGGTAAAATTTCAAAATTCGCCAGATAGTTACGCGATTTACTCCTTCGGCTAAAGCAAGTTGTCTAGTGCTGACACAAGGATCTTCTTCACCTCGCTGAAGCACACGCTCCTCTAAATTAGCAACTTCTGCGTTTGGCCTTCCAACACGTTCGCCTTTGAAAACAAAATTTCCTGTTTCACATAAACGAGCATGAATTTTCTGGAACAATTTTTCTCCTGGTAGGTGTCTATTAGAAAAACGTTCAGCATAAAGCCGTCTTGCTTCAGCACGATTACAATTTGCAAGCCCGTACATTAAATGCATATCGGCCATTTCTTGATTTGAATAGTCCATTTTATCAAAATAATGAAAAGTTAAAAAACTACTACACTTACTATTGACAACAAAAACTGCTAAAGTTTACAGCTTACGACCAAATTTTATCAGTGACACAACGTCAATCTCTGGCAGATATTGTCAAGTACAATTGTTTTCTTTACGATCAGTTTGCATGACTAACTTATTTTTTCTTATACAAATTAGTTAGAATTTCGAAGATGGGATAGGATTATTTAAACGCCTTTTTCTCGGAAACGGTAACTTTTAGCGACTTTGAGAAGGAGTACCTTTTTTGTATAAAAAATGTTGCTTTTTACGATTATGGCACTTTTGTGTCGAAATATTGCAATACAAAAAAGTTACGGCAAAAAATAATCGCGGGCAACCCCCTACACCCCACGCTATTGCTTATTTAAAAAATATGTTACATGAGAATATGCCTAATCCAATTCTTTAACTGCTTGCCCAATTTCATGACTTTGCTATTAACCGTTAACTTTTTGTAGTAAAAAAACCACTTTAGGGGCGCCATCTTTAAATGGTCATATCTCCGTTAGGAGGCAATTTAAAGAAAAAAATGTATTTCAACATTTTTCATATTTTAATGTGTAGAATATGCTCCTGAAGTAGCGGCCCGGACTTTTGTAACACCCTGTATATTCGTATAAGTAGTGTACCTCGGTGAGTTTAGTTTAGTTTAGTTGTACAACTTTTTGTCTAACAGTTGGTTTGACTTGTCCAGCAGTTGGTTTGAGTTGTACAGCTACTTGTCTAACAGTTGGTTTGACTTGTACCACTTCCTGTCTAACAGTTGGTTTCAGTTGTACAACTACTTGTCTAGTAGTTGGTTTAACTTGTTTAACAGTTGGTTTGACTTGTCTAACAGTTGGTTTGACTTGTCTAACAGTTGGTTTGACTTGTACAACTACTTGTCTACGAGTTGCTTTGACTTGTCTAACAGCTGGTTTGAGTTACATCTAATTGTCTAACAGTTGGTTTTAGTTGTACAACTACTTGTCTAGAAGTTGATTTAACTTGTCTAACAGTTGGTTTGACTTGTACAACTACTTGTCTAACAGTTGGTTTAAGTTGTCCAACTACTTGTCTACGAGTTGCTTTGACTTGTCTAACAGCTGGTTTGAGTTGTACAACTACTTGTCTAACAGTTGGTTTCAGTTGTACAACTACTTGTCTAGAAGTTGGTTTAACTTGTCTAACAGTTGGTTTGGCTTGTACAACTACTTGTCTAACAACAGTTGCTTTGACTTGTCTAACAGCTGGTTTAAGTTATACAACTACTTGTCTAACAGTTGGTTTCAGTTGTACAACTACTTGTCTAGAAGTTGGTTTAACTTGTCTAACAATTGGTTTGACTTGTACAACTACTTGTCTAACAGTTGGTTTAAGTTGTCCAACTACTTGTCTACGAGTTGCTTTGACTTGTCTAACAGCTGGTTTGAGTAGTACAACTACTTGTCTAACAGTTGGTTTCAGTTGTACAACTACTTGTCTAGAAGTTGGTTTAACTTGTCTAACAGTTGGTTTGGCTTGTACAACTACTTGTCTAACAACAGTTGCTTTGACTTGTCTAACAGCTGGTTTAAGTTGTACAACTACTTGTCTAACAGTTGGTTTCAGTTGTACAACTGCTTGTCTAGGAGTTGGTTTGACTTTTCTAACAGTTGGTTTTAGTTGTCCAACTACTTGTATTACAGTTGGTTTGAGTTGTACAACTAAAACCAAATGTTAGACTGCTCAAACCAACTCCTAGACAAGTAGTTGGACAACTAAAACCAACTGTTAGACAAGTAGTTGTACAAGTCAAACTAACTATTAGACAGATCAAATCAACTTTTAAACAAGTTAAACCAACTCCTAGACAAGTAGTTTTACTACTAAAACCAACTAGTCTATGGTTGCGGTTGTACATAGTTTCAAAGTAAAGCATGTTTAAGTGTTTAATTACAGAACATTTAATTGGTCATTTGTCTATCGATGTGGTTTATGTAAAATAAGATTAGATCTGCAGTACTGCGAAGTTTGGTCTTGCAAGGAAAATATGAACCAAACGATGAGTGGAAGTGGGGATGAAACGCCATACGTTCATACTTGCAGATACATGCAAAATGTGCCAAACTGTAATGAATTTATTTGTATCGTGTTATCAATGAGCAGGGGTGGCCTTAGCCATTGCGAGACTCCGGGCGAGTAGATCTTTGCGAGGCCCTTGCCTTTGTGGAATTAGTTTTAACATATGCGTAGCTAAAATAAGACAGGGCAGCGCGCTTGCCCCTCCTCTGGGTCATGCAGTTAAACGAAAAGTTATATTCAACTGAGAAGATTTTCTCTAAATGATTTCCATTCGATAAAATTCGTCCTTCTTTAAGCTACTGACATTTTCTCGAAATTTCGACTTATTCGTCTTTTTTCATAAATTTCTTTCGAAATTTCAAATTTTTTCCCAAATTTTGAATTCTTTCATCAGAATGCGATTAAGTCAAAATTTTGAATTTTTATTTACCTTTTTCTTAAAAATTTGATCGATTTTTTGATAGAAATATTTATCTTGACATTTTTATAATGACTTTTTTAGAAATTTTGTAAAAGGACAAAGATGTTGGGAAAATTTTTCCTGGAATGGTTGATAGCAGAAAAAAACTAATTTGGAAAAATCGAAACTTGGATATTTTTCTCAAAATTCGTCTTTGTTCCCGGAAATCTAAATATTTTTCCTGGAAATTCGTATCTTTCTCAAATTTTTGACTCTTTTTCAAGATTAGTTTTTTCATAAACGGCTATTCTCAAAATTGTGCTTTTTCTTACAGTTTAATTGTTTCTGGAAAATTTCGATCTTTGATGCTTCATTTGGTAGTTTTTCTAGAAATGTCGACTGTTTTTCAGAGCTTTCGTTTTTTAAAATTCCTTTATTTTTATTAACATCAGATTTCTATCTTTTGGAATTTGTATTTTTCAAAAATTTTGACAGGTTTCTTAAAATTTTCCCTTTTCTCGATATTTTTATATCAAAATTCGATATTCAACTTTGCTAACTATTTTTAAATTTTATCTTAAAATTAGATTTAAGTCGTCTTTTTCGAATTTTTTTTTCTAATAAAATACTGTTACCTCTGTGAATATTTGTCCTCTTTTTATAATTTTAACTTTTTTAAATTTGATTCCAGAAATTTCAACTTCTTATTTCGTCTTATTTTCGAAATTTTGACTTTTATTTCAAAATGCGATGTTTTAGTTTTTGGATCTTTCTGGACTTTTTCCTTGAAATTGGCTTTTTCTTTAAATTTCAATGTTCTCAATATTCGCCTGCTTTCCCTAAATTAGTTCGGCATTAAAAATGTTGAGAAAAATATTTTTGAGAAAAAGATTTCTTGTACATTCAATTTCTTTATTTAAATTTCAATATTATGTCAAAATTAAAATAAAAAAGTAAAAATTTCGAGAAATGTGTTTTTGGAAATTGAGAATTTTTTCACAATATTTAACCTTTGGAAATATTTTGGCATTTTTAGAATTTTCAGCAATTTTTGAGTTCTTCCGAAAGGTTGGGTTTTTATTCAATTTTGGTTTTCTAAGAAATCCTTTCCCAAAATAGGGTTTTTTCTCAAAATTCGTCGTTTACGATTTTATTCTACTTTTGTCTCCGAAAATTGAACTTTTATTTTTTTAATATTGGATTTTTTCTGATACATTTTTTTTTTCATTTAAATTTCCGAACATTTCATGTCTCAAAATTTGTCTTATTCTGGAAATTTTGACCCCTACTTCAAATAGGGACGTTGTATGCTTCTGGAAATCTCTACTTATAATGAAAAATGTTTCTTAAAATTTCAAATTTTTCTGAAAATTATGTCTTTTTTTCACAAAACTCCACCTTTAAAAATATATTTATTTCGAAATTTCAACATTTTTTGAGGTTTTTTGAAAGGTTAGGATTTTACTTTAAACATGATTTTCTAAACATTCCAACGTTTTCCAAAAATTCGTTTTTTCCTTGAAATTCGTCTCTCTTAAAATTAAACTTTCTCTTGAAACTGTCCACTTTTCGTCAAGAGATTTCAACCTTTTTCTCGCATTTCGACAGTATTTTTCAAAAATCGTTATTTTTCGAAATCTTCAAGATTTTGATAGTTTTCGAAGTTTTTAAGAAGGATTCGGTTTTTATTTTAGATTCAATTTTGTGACTGTTTTTGCAAAGTTTGCCTCTATTTCCAAAATTCAAAGTTAAACCAAAAATTCAATGCCTCAGATCATGGAGTTAAATGAAAATATACATATAATCAACCGGAACGTTTTCCGGTTTTCTTTTTTTTTATCAATTTTTCAAAATGATTCTTGCCCATCCCTGAACAAAATCCTGTCTACGCCCATGTGCTCAACGAGAAATGCAAAGTTATAAATAAATAAATTTAAACTTTTCAAAGTTTTTATTGGAAATTAAATAAAATTAATAAACACAAAGATAACAAATTATTAATCATGATAAATTAAGGTGCAATAATGTTTCAAAAGAATCAGGGATTTAAAAATGATGACAGCTGCTCTAATTTAAAAGCATAACCCGATGACAGCTGACAGGAGAAATGAAACACGGAAATTCTCTGAATCGTAAACACGAAGAAAATGGAGTACTATCAGGAATTGTTTAGTCCTAGCAGTTGGCAGCACTTGTGGCACTGGTACCAAATTTCGTCAATATGAAAGAGAAGGATAGAAATATTATAGCGAATAAGACAGATATCAGCGCGATAACTACCACGCAAGAGAGCAGCGAGTCGAGTTTTATAATGCGCGACGTAAGGCGCGAAATTTAAATGAACATTAGAATTCATACTATTGTGCGAGTGCGCGAGCCCCCCTGCAAAAGCAAGGCCCCGGGCGGTTGCCCTGCTCGCCACCTCCAAAGGCCACACACTCCACAGGCCACAACACTCAGGAGAATGTCGACTATATTTCAAGAAAATTTCGAAAAAAAATCAAAGTTTTAATTAATTAAAGTTTTTTCTTTTGCAAAGAGACGAAAATTTGGGCACAACAATCGATGAATTTATAAATGATCTACATGACGCGCGTCGGTTGAATTGGTTTACCACCCAATAATTTTGCAGTCTGTCACACTCGTCGCACGAATATTTGCCACGGAAGAGGAATGTGTTCATGGGAACGCAGATTGTTTCCGGATAATGAAAATTTCTGTTGTGTTTGTCTGTTCATCGCTTCGCGATTCCGAGGCGCGTATTCGACGTGAACTTTGAGCAAAAACATTATTTAGCGCTACGTTATTCAGCCAACTACGACCGTCTATTGTATATATTCATTTGTTAAAATAACTCCTCAGATAGGAAGCTCGTTGCCAGAAGTTTCATTTTAAATTCAATTCGCTAGTTTATGCACGAACGGTGAACTGTTTACGTCTCGGAGATTTGGTATAATGAGGGATTTTTATTCGGTTTTTGACGTAATCCTCACTAAAAAAATAAACAAGACAATTTCTAAACCAATTAAGGTATTTGTATTCCTACAAAGTTAAAAAATTTACATAGCTTCTCTGGCTAACATGTTAAAAATGAAGTAATAATTAGACATCCGTAAAGACCAACAAAAGCTGTTTCACGGTTTCATAGTCGACAGAGAGGCTTCACATTATAACAATGCTCACCCACGTGTTTTCAAAGAACTGGCAAAAATATTGCGCAACATAATAAAAAATAAATCTAGTGTAAATTTAAGTAAAATATTTCCAACTTTCAAGCCCAAGATTTCCACTCTAGCTTAAAGATTTGACTTTTAAACACGAAAATTAAGCCAACTTTGGTTTATACGTACAATTTGGTTGTGATGATAATAATAATAACAATGATAATTGTAAAGAATACATTTGCAAAATAAATTAAAATTAAGAGAATGTTAACCTTTCTCTCTAGGAGTTTCGAATGTTCCTAAATTAAATTTTTTTTGTCCAAATTTAATGCATTAATTTTTAATTGTATTTTTTCTTATCGACTACAAAATTTCGAGGATGAATTTAAAAGTTGAATAACGCTTTTTCTTATAACTTCAAGAATTTCTAATTAAAATTTTAGGATAAATGTCAAAAAACTCTTTTTCGTTGGAACGGACTGGTCCTTGGTTATCTTAAAAAATGGAAAAACAAATCATTTTGCCTCTAACCTTATTTTTGAAAGGAAGTAGAAGAATCAAAAATTTCACGACAACAAGAGTGAAAATAAACCCAATTTTGATGGAGCAGACTAGTCCCTGGTTATCTTCAAAAATCGAATTACAATGTCCCCTGAATTCAAGAGAGATTAAAAAACACAACAAACGTTGCTCCAACCAAATGTCTTCATTGAAAATATTTAAATTTTCCTCTGGCTGTGTCCTTTTTCTTGTCATTTATGTGGCTGTACTTTTGTCTCCATTGACTTCAATACGCCATTTTTCAAATCACTCCTCCATTTGATGGAGTGCTTCTTGCAATCTTCTAATTATTATTTCTTGTGCCTTGTGTGCTTTGCTAGAATCTCTGCATCATTCGCATACAGCGCTATCTTTACTTCGTTTGGCTTGGGAATGTCATATATATACCGGGTGTTTTTTTTAGTTGGGAGGTTACCTTTATATGGAGTACTACTTATTATAAAGGCAAACTGATTTTGTCGATGGGGCTAATCGGAGTTAAACTATCTTCTAAAAATATTTTCAACTTCCCCCACTACCGATTATACCGGAAGTAGACATCAACTTTCTTATTTTCAATAGCAACCCACAAATTTTATATTTTATTTGGATTTTACGTAAAAAAATAAGGTGAATTTATGTATACATGTTTATCGCTACCTTTGATAGTTTTAAAGATATTTCAATTTTTCGAAAAAAAAAAAGACAGAAAAGAGGGTTATTTTGACTCTTTGTATCTTTTTTATTATTTGCAGTAAAAACATGAAATTTGGGTAGAAGTCACAAAATATTATAAAGACTATAATAAGGTAAACATATTTTACATTTATTATACAGGGTGATGAAAATTTTATAATCTTTGCTGTTGTTGTTTTATTCAAAAAAACTCTGTTTTTTTAAATGGTAACTATATGTTTTTTAATCATATTTGGATTTTTCACATAAAAAGAAGAAAAAAGTTATATTACTTATTTTTTAAAATTTTGTGCCGTTACAGAGGTATTTTACATAAATCTCAAAATAAAAAGAATCAAACATCTCTTTTTTGTTCAAGTAGGAAATTAACTGTAGGGAATAAAAGCTTAAAGAATTAATCATAATAAGTAATACAAAACAAAAATAACTGACAAAAAATTTACATCAAGAACAACAAGGACGATCTTCTGTTTCAATACATTTAAAGACATATTTTAAGATTTCGAATTGAGTAACGTTTTTAAGCACATCCTATTGTTTCTAGCAATATGCTTGTCATGCAGTAGTCGTAAAAAAAATCACCAAAAAATTTCCAAAATTTTCTTGAACATTTGTTGTTGATTTTCGTTACTCCAAAAATGAGAAGTCTGTTTAACAAACCATTTTTACGAAACTTACATTCGTGGCTACCTAAACATTTTTCAATAAGTGTTCTAACAATTAGCCAAAAACTTATTCGTCTTGTATGGTTATCTTTTAAATGTTATTTAGCCTAAAATTTTTAGGCCTTGTGGTTATATTTTTTTTTTTTTGAAAATTTTGTTGCCTACTACCAAGTTGTTACTAGAAAAAAAAAGATATATTTTTCTTTTTTATTTTGCATTATATCTCTGTAACGGTGCACAATTTTAAAAAATTAGTTATATAACTTTTTTCTTCTTTTTACGTGAGGGATTCAAAAATGTTTAAAAAACACATAGTTTCCATTTAAAAAAGCAGAGTTTTTTTAAATAAAACAAAAACAATAAAGATCATAAAATTTCCATCACCCTGTGTAATAAATGTAAAACTTGATTACGTTATTATAGTCTCCATAATATTCCATGACTTCAACCCAAATTTCATGTTTTTATTGCAAATAATAAAAAAGATACAAAGAGTCAAAATAACCCTCTTTTCTGTCATTTTTTTCGAAAAATTGAAATATCTTAAAAACTACCTAAGATAGCAATAAACATGTATACATAAACTCACCATATTTTTCTACGTAGAATCCAAATAAAATATAAAATTTGTGGGTTGCTATTTAAAATAAGAAAGTTGATGTCTACTTCCGGTATAACAGGAAGTGGGAGGAAGTTGAAAATATTTTTGAAAGGTAGTTTAGCTCCGATTAGCCCCATCGACAAAATCAGTTTGCCTTTCTAGTAAGTGATACTCCATATAAATGTAACCTCCCAACTAAAAAAAACACCCGGTATATTGTATATTGTATATTGTATAATCAATTCCCTTATACCGTAAGGTGTCGGGATTGGTATTCTCTATTTCATTCACAAAATTTTTTCCATTCCTTTTTGTTTAGCGCTAAAATTTTTGCTTCGTTTAGGTTTAATTGTCTCTTTCTGATTAATTTATCAATGGTGTCACCTCACCTTTCTTTAGGTCTGCCTCTACGTCTCCGGTCCGATGTTCTTGCTTCCCACATTTTCTTTACTTGCATGTTATCTTTCATCCTTTGTATATGTCCCCACCAACCTAATTGTTTTTCTTCGACAATTTCTAATACAGGCTTAGCATCCAGTTCTTCCCTCACTTTTTGATTTCTTATTCGATCTCTTCTAGTTATTCATTTTATCGGTTCATTCTCTCCGTTGAAACCCAGGTTTCACTTCCAAAGAGTAGTATAGGTTGGAAGATAGTCTTGTATACCAACATTTTCGTATTTTTGGATATTTCTTTCTTCTTGACTATGGTTGCACACATACTGTAATATGCTTTAAGTGCTTTCTCTATTCGTTCATTGATGTCCCTATCCTGATTTCCTTTATTATCTATTATTACTCCTAAATATTTGAATTCCTTGACCTGCTGTATATCCTTATTGTCCAATCGTATATTTATTTTTTATTTTCATTATCTGTTATCGCCATTACTTTTGTTTTATTGACATTTATTTTCATTTGTTTAGATTCTAGAGCTTCTTTCCATATTTCTAAGTTAGTTTGTAGGTCTTCGGGTGAATTGGCCATTATTACTATACCATCTGCAAATGCACATTCTTTTATACAGACTTTTTGTAGATTGTAGTATCCTACTTGTAGACCTGTTGTTTTAGTACATGTTTGTTTGATTATGACATCTATCGGGATAATAAATAGTAATGGGCTAAGTACTCCTCTCTGTCGTAAACCATATCTTGTGTAGAAAGTAGAAGACTACATATTTCGCGTTCTCACGTAATTTGCATTTTCCTCCTATATGCTTTTTATTCCAGCAATTAATTTTCGGCTGACTCCTCGTTGTTCCAAACTTATCCATATTTCTTTTCTGGGTGCTCTGTCAAAAGCCTTTTCAAGATCAATGAACGCTAGATATGCCTCTCTCCGTTGTCTTAATATTTTATCCGTAAGTTGTTTCATCGTGAATATATGGTACTGTATACTGTGGCCTCTTCTAAATCCACTTTGGGATACACTTAATTGCGTTTCTATGACTAAACGGAGCCTGTTTGCTAACACCCTTTCATATATCTTTGCTACCGTGCTCAATAAAGTTATACCTCGATAATTTTGGCATTGTTTTCTATCTCCCTTTTTATATATGGGCATAATAACACCTATTCCCCAATCTTTAGGTATTTTTCCTTTTATCCATGCCTTATTACAAATGTTGTACAATAGTTTTACACCTCTCTTTCCCATGTGTTTAATCATATCTGGTGTTGTTCCATCATGCCCGGGTGCTTTTCCACATTTTGTTGCCTTGATTGCTTCTTTAACTTTCTCTATCGTAACTACTTCATTTTCATCATCTGCTATTGTGTCATTTGTTGTTACTTCTTTGCCTTCAGGTGTCTCAGTTTTCAGTGGATTTAATAGTTCGTAAAAGTATTCTTTCCATCTGTTCATAATTAAATTCTCATCTTTTAGCAACGGGCCTTCTCTGCTTGTTATAGTCGTCCATTTCTTTTCTTTTCCTTTTCTTATTGTCTTCACTGCTTCATAAAATAGCTTGCGGTCTCCTTTATTTGTCTCCTCCATTTTTTTCCCAAAAGATTCCCATGCCTTCTGTTTAGCTTCCAAAACCATTTTTTTTTACTTTGGTTCTTCTTTTCTTATACAAAGTGTATTTTTGTGCGGTGTTATTATTTAAGTACTCTTTCCACGCTTGTTTCTTTAATTTAACTTTTTTTTTGATTTCATCGTTCCACCAGGCAGTTAACTTTTTATGGGCGTTAGTTGTAATCGTGCCACATGCTTGTTTAGCTGCTTCTATTACTACCTCCTTAAATATTTGCCATATGTCTTAAATATCTTTTTGTTCAATCTCCTTTTCTATATTATTTATTTTTTCCTCAATAATTTGGTGATAATTGTTTGCTATATCTTTTTCTCTTAATCTGTATGTTTTAATATTTTCTTTTTTTACTGGTGCAGTTTCGTGTCGTTCGTTGTCACACCTACATCTCTTCTTTTTCCTAATTTTTGCTACAACCAGGTAATGATCACTAAATATTTCCGCACTTCTTTTGACTCTTACATCCGTGATCAATTTCCTATTATTTCTTTGCACAAGAACGTAGTCTGAATCTTTCTTTTCTGTTTTCCTCTATTCTTGTAAATTTATGTATATCCTGGTGTTCATAAAACGTATTTGTGATTATGAGATCGTTCAATATGCAATATTCTATCATTCTTAACCCATTGTTGTTTATTTTTGTTTCCCCACAGTTTCCAATTACATTTACATTTCTTTTCTCTCCTTTACCCACCCTACTGGAAAAATCTCACATTACGATAATTTTACCTTTACCTGTCTCCGTGGCCAATGTTAGTTCCTCCCAAAATTGATCTTTATTACTCGCTAAATCATCTTCATTTGGTCCATACACTATTATTATGCATATTAGTTCCCCATATAGGGTAGATGTACCGTTTGTGGCCACTGTTCCGTTTGTGGCCAGTCTGAGATGTATAGGGATATATTATATATATTATTTTATTATAGCATTTTATAGTGTATTTATAGGGTTTTTGTGTGTGTTGGCTACGCTGTAAACTTTTCCCTATACTGATTGAAAGTATAGTTTGAGTGATTATTAAAAAAATATCTGGACGCGTGGTGTATCTCACCAAATTATAACTAATTCTTATAAGAATCTCGAGAAAGGCCTGGTAAGTAAATTAATCATAATTATTGCAAATCTTAATATTCTTTAAAATTTTAAGCTCTATAGTAGCTAGATAACGTAATAGTATGTTAAAAAAAATTAATTTACTTATAATAACCTCAAATACTAACAAAATATCCCATGGCCATAAGTGGAACAATAAAAACATGTGATTGCTATTTGTGGCCATACCATGGCCACAAATGGTGCATACACTATCCAGTTTTGGCCATAATGTTTACTCATTTAATGTATTTTGCTGCCCAACTGTATGTTATTTAATAATTAATATTCAAACAATTAAGATAATATTTCGAAATAGAGACTGGAAAAGAAACGTAGTGTTGAAAGATTATTTTTTATCTGTTGCAGGTTAAAATGCCATCAAGGAAAAATCAGAAGTCCGTTGAAAAAATTCCAAAATCAACAAAAACTGGTATTCAAAAGGAAAAATCTAAAAGGACATTTTTTAATTACTCAGAAACTGACTTACAAAAAGCTTTGGAATTAGTGAAGAATGGTTGTGCTATTGCAATGGCGTGTAATCAATATAAAGTCCCAAGAACTACATTACGTAGTAAACTTCGAGGCAAAGTACCAGAAACTACAGGTCGAGTAGGACTTGAGTCTATACTTGGCCATCATATTGAAGAAAAATTAGAAGAATGGCTATTAGGAACCAGCAGAATGGGTTTTCCTATAAATAGAGATTTCTTAATTCATTCAGTGAAACAATTAGTCGACGCAGAAGGTTTAAAAAATCCTTTTAAAAATAATATCCCGGGAAGAAAGTGGTTTGAAGGATTTCTTAAGAGGCATCCACGTGTGGGTCAAAAAAGGGCTGAACACCTCTGTAAGGCTCGAGCCATCGTCAGTGAATCTGGTATACGGTCATGATTCTCTCATATAGCTGAAGAACTGGGAGAAAATATTAAAATCCTTGATGATCCTCGACGAGTATTCGACATGGACGAGACGGCAGTTCATTTATCACCAAAAGGTGGTCTTGTTTTAGCAGAAAGGGGAAAAGCTGTGTATGATGTTGCTGGAAACAAAAAAGAAAATGTTACTACACTTTTTAATGTAAACGCTGCCGGAGAATTTGCACCATCACTGACAATTTTCAAGTATGAGCGACTACCTAAGATTTGCGTTGACTCGGCACCCAAAGGTTGGGGGATAGGAAAATCCGAGAATGGGTGGATGACTAGTGAATCTTTCTACGAATATTTCACGAATGTTTTCTATCCATTCCTGCTTGAACGCAAAATTCAACTTCCTGTGATAGTTTTCTTGGATGGCCATGTTTCTCATATGTCCATTCATCTGAGTAAATTTTGTAAGGATAAACAGATTATCCTGTGCTGTTTTCCACCTCACTCCACGCATATTTTACAACCATTGGACGTTTCTTTTTTTTTTCCTTTGAAGCAAAGATGGAAAAATTTGATAAGAAACTGGCGTATACAAAATGATGGTGTTGATGTTCAGAAACATAACGTTCCAGCTTTTTTATCTAAACTTATTACTGAAGAAGATTTTACGACTGTCATAAAGAATGGATTTAAAGCTTGCGGTTTATGTCCGTTTAATGCGAATTCAGTTGACTACAGCAAGTGTGTCGAAATGAAAGATCGAGAAAACAATCAAAATATTTCTAATGAAATAAATTCGCAAAGAACCATGCAGCAAGCCTTATCTCATCAAGAATACATCGAGAGTAAAATAAATCCTGAGCTATTACAACGATTCAAAAATGCCAAAGCTACAGGTATTGATTGGGAAACTGGTGATAAACACGAGTCATTGTACAATTTTTGGGCCCAGGCTGTTGAAGATGACAAACCGGAAAATGAATTGCAATCCCCACTTTGTCATCCTCTAGTTCCTGAAAATCCTTCTCCTTTGGCTTCTCATAATGATAATGTTTTCGAATTTCCTTTTCCTGAGTTTGATGCGTCTAATCTTCATGAAGGTGAGTAAAATTGAAAAAACAGTTAAAAAATAATCTCCCAATGTTGAATTTATTTCAGTGATCTATTCTTTGGATAATTTATAAATTTTTAAATTATATTTTAATTTGATATTTTTTTTTGCACTTTTTTAGTAGATGAACTGTTGGATTCCTATCCTTCTGATACTCTTAACCAAATTACCGACTGTGAAGTACCTCTTGCGATTGAATTTCCTATCCTCGTAGATAATCATAAAAACCCGAATATTGTAATCCCTCCTAGTGATGAAGTTATTCAAGAACCTGTTGTTATGGAAGGTATTATAGAGCCTGTAGTTAAGGACGTTAGTACAATTAATGTTTCTCATTTGAACAGTATTTCAATGCGTCGAAAGTCTTTGGACGAAGTTATTGATGGAATTTGTATGTGGCCTAAAAAGAAGACTACGACACGAAAACGTAAGGTAGAACATTTACCTTCCGTAATCACAGCTGACAAGTGGATCGAACTAATGGAAGCTAAAGAGAATGAGAAAAGCGCAGAAGAAGAAAGAAAGAAGCTTAAAAAAATCGAAAGAGAAGAAAAAAAAGAGCTTAAAAAAATTGAAAGGGAAGAAAATAAGGAAAGAAGAAAAAAAATTAAAGAAGAAAAATTGGAAGAAAAAGCTAAGAAAAAATTAGCCCCAAAAAAATCAGTTAAACCGCGCAAAAATGCTAAAAAAAATTGATGATTTTATGTGTATTACTAATTTTTGTGTCTTGTCTAGCTATTTAATAAATAAAGTGATGCATTGATTGTTAATTAAGATAATATTATTAAAATAATTCCCTTCCAGCAAAAAATTTCAGGCACTATGACCAAAACTGGAACAGCAAATGGCCAAAAATAGTGCTTCTATGGCCACTACTGGTGAAATTGGTGTAATTATTAATTTTAATTAATTTTGCATGACAAATTAAATTTTAAACATTTGGGCTTTTGATATTTCAATTCCTGATAAATTGAAGATTTGATTAATTTATTTTTTCTTATTAAATATTTAATTTAAATATATTTAAATCTCAATTAAACATACAAAAAAGCTTAAAGTGGCCACAAACGGCACATCTACCCTATATTATCAAATTCTATTTTTAGTATTCTTTCAGAAATGCCTTCCCAATTTAGTATATTATCTACTAATCCTTTCTCTATTATGCACCCAACCCCTGCCGCAGCATGTTTATTTTGTTCTACTCCACTGTATATTAAAAGGTGTCCATTTTCTAGCACTAGTTCCCCTTGCCCCGTCTTCTTCGTTTTTGTTATTGTTAATATTTGGATCCCTGTCATTTCAAATTCTTCTATTAGTTCCTCCTCTTTTCCCCTTAGTCCTTTAACATTCCATGTTCCCACTTTCCAAATTTCTTTTCCTTTTTATTTATTTTTTCTATTGTGTTTTTATGTGTTTTCGTATCCACTTTCATTGCCTTGTTCGTCATCATACTATTTACCTCTTTAGATTTATTGCTCAGTTTTTTGAATTTGTATTTTCTAATTTTTCCTTGATTTTGTTCCATTTCCAAGTTTCTTCATCAACTATTATCTTGTTATATCTCATTTTGATATTCTTACCCATGCGTTTCTCCTCTTCTGCTTTATTTTTTAGTTGTCTCTGCTTCTCCCTTTCTTTATGCGTCAAGTCTTCATTTATGAAAATTTTTTCATTAATTTTTCTAAGCTTTGATTTGTTTTTTATAATCTGTTTCTTTTCTTGTTCATTTTGCAGTTTTACAAGATATATATATTTCTACCAAAGTTGTAAGCTTCTTCAACTTTGGTTAGTATTTCTAATTTTTCTTTAAAGAAATTTTCCATTTCTGTAATTAAAATTGCATTGTCGTTTGTATTTACTGTTAGACCGTTGACAATTATGTTATTTTTCCTTTTATCTTTTTCGATCCACTCCAAATTATTGCTTATTATTTTTATATCCCTTTTCATTTTCTCGTTTTCTTTTATAATTCTCTCGTTTTCCTTTCTTAGTTTGGTGTTTTCGATTTGGATTTTTCTACGGGCTGGTCTTTGGTTATTTTCAAAAATTGAAATACAAATCTTGTCCCCTGAAACCAAGAAAGATTAAAAAACACAATAGTGGCTGCGCTGAGCAACCTCTGTTGTGTTTTTTAATCTTTCTTGGTTTCAGGGGACAAGATTTCTATTTCAATCATTTTTGATTAAAAAAAAATTTTTACCATAATTCGCCAAACCGTAACACTACCGAAATATATGGTGAATGTAATTAATTAATTGACATCAAACTTCGAGTCCGTTATCTGGCAAAATCATCTCACTTCGCGTCAAACCAAGTTGATATCTCGAAGTACAGAGTTCAACTTTTCAAATTATTATGGACGAACTTTCACTTGATAGAACTCAACTTTCCAACTATTCAAATATTTTCCAAGAGTCTAACTTTAGGATATATTACTCCCTTGAAACTTCCTAGAGGAATAGAAAACGGTTATGAATGTTACCGTGTATGGAAATCAATTGGAAAATTCGGAATACGCTTTGATTACTTTTAGAAGTTGAGTCGGCTGGCAATTCAGGTGCTCGCAGTTGCTTTTATAGCGAAAGAGTTTACATAAAATTCAAGCAATCAAGATATTTACCAGCCGGATGTAAGATTATAAAGTTAGTGTAAAGTTAGATCTCACTCTCAGAGTGTTCGATTTGAGAAAGACCGTGCTGGCGTCCCAAATGTAAAATGCATGACCACGGACTAGTAAAATTGTTTTTCAAGTTGAAGAAATACTAAGCGCTAGCTTTCGAAAGTTCTAATGAATGCCCAACTTGCTCTGTTACGCGTATAAAAACGAAAACACTGAAAGTATTAAATTTGGCGGAACTAGCTTGAAACGTGTCTGGGGAACTAAATGTGGCCCGGACAAAAGATTATGTGATCTGCTCTCATTTTCTAATAATAAATATTTTAATAGATGTGATTGACCATTTCGCAAATCATATTTCAGGTTCCGTGTGGAAAGCGAGAAGTAGTCTTAAAACCTTAATTGGAACAGTTGCACTAATAATTTTATTTATTAAAAGCTAGTAAATTAAAAACCGTTTCAGAAATTTTGCACATAAAATTTATATTTCTAGATACAATTCAGGATTTCAAGTTTAAAATAAAAAATGTTGACTTGCAATCAAGGGTTTAGTTTCAAATGTAAAAATTCAGTTAATTTTGTGTCTTGGGTTAGAAGTTGGCAGCATAACTAATACATTAATGAGAAAAGGTATTTATTTGACTGTTATCTTGTATTTAGGGAGTAATTATTGACTAAAATTGGTATAGGCACTTTTACAAGGCAAGGTACTTATTAGGATATGTTTTATCCTAGAAAACAAATTCATTATTGTAAAAATAAAAACACAAGTGCTAAGAGGGTGAAAAGGCATATTTAATTGGATATTAAAAAAATTAAGATTTTCTTTTATGACCAAAAAATAAGGGTTTCAAAGACGGTGTATTCCAAAACCGAAAAATGATTTCGAAAAAAAAAACAAAAACTAATTAAAATTTTGAATAAAATGATAGATGGAAATTTCTCAGTTAACGTCAGATTTAAAGAAAATGTGTTTTGAGAATCAGGTTTAATTTTTGTTTTGTTTTTGGGCCATTATTGACTCATCTTGAATCAGATCGAAAATAAAGTTATATTTCTTATTTCCAAAATTCGACTTTTTTAAATAATGGCTTTTTTCAACTATGTTTTAAAGTGTGACAAAAATTTTGTCCTTTTTTCAAACTTCGAACACTTCTTGTCAAAATTGACCTCTTCCCAAAATTCGAGATTTTTAGTTTCTACAAAATATTCTGTCGAAAATAAAGTTATATTTTGAGGGAATATTTTACAGAAACTAAAAATCTTGAATTTTGGGCAAGCATTTTGACAAGAAGTGTTAGAAGTTTGAAAAAAGGAACAACATTTCTGTCACACTTTAAAACATAGTATGCAACGGTGCGATATGTCCACCTATTCGCGAGCAGTTTCGCGAGGTGAATAATTGAATACAAACAGGGGGAGTTACATGTGTGATTCTCTTGGGATCACTTCCGAAGCCAGTAAAAGGCCCTATCTTTCTCATTTAAAAAAGTGAAGATAGATTTTCTTTTGCGTCTTTTGGTGTGACATGCAAGATATACTTTAAGACACATTGGTTACGTCAGAATCTGTGGGAATAAGCATTCAACACAAGGAGTAAAATCCTATTACAATTCAAAAATATTTTGATAGGGATCAATGCAAAGGACGAAGGATGGGGACTGCAATAAGGATACATCAAATTTTGAGGCAAAGGCCAAAACAATTTTTTATTGCATAATGAATAGCTTTCGAATTTAAAATGTAACCAGAAATTTAGAGAAAAAAAAACCCGAATTTTTATAGATTAAAGTTGAATGTTCCAGAATAAAATTCTGACGTCTTTAAAGTGGTCATTTTGTTATGCAACAGTGCGATATATCCATCCATTTGCGAGCAGTTTGAAGAGGTAAATACCTGAATGCAAACAGGAGGAGTTAAGGGTGTAATTCTCTCGGGATTGTTGCTGAAGCCAGTAAAAGACCCCATCTTTCTCATTCTAAGAGATGAAGATGGATTTTTTTTGCGCTTTTAATGTGACTTTCAAGATTTACTTTAGGACACATTGGTAAAGTCAGAACCTGTGGGAATGGGTATTCAACACAAGGAGTAAAATCCTGTTTCAATTCAAAAATATTTTGATTGGGATCGATGCAAATATGAAGGATGGTGATTGCGATGAGAATGCATCAGATTTTTGAGCGATTTACCATATCAAAAGCTAAAACGATTTTTTATTGCATTTCATAATAATTAGCTTCCGAATTTAAATTACAACCAAAAATTTTGAGAAGAAAACTCAAATTTTTATAGATTAAAGTTGAATATTCCAGAATAAAATTCTGGCGTTTTTAAAGTGGTCATTTTGTTATGCAACGGTGCGATATATCCACCCATTCGCGAGCAGTTTCACAAGGTGAATTCCTAAATGCAAACAGAGGGAGTTACCAGTGTGATTCTATCGGGATCGTTGCTGAAGCCAGTAAAAAGCCCCATCTTTCTCATTTAAAAAAGTGAAGAGAGATTTTCTTTTGCATCTTTTGGTGTGACTTACATGATATATTTTAGGACACATTGGTAACGTCAGAACCTGTGGGAATGGGCATTCAACACAAGGAGTAAAATCCTATTACAATTCAAAAATATTTTGATAGGGATCAATGCAAAGGACGAAGGATGGTGACTGCAATAAGGATACATCAAATTTTGAGGCAAAGGCAAAAACAATTTTTTATTGCATTTCATAATGAATAGCTTTCGAATTTAAAATTTAACCAGAAATTTAGAGAAAAAATCCCGAATTTTTATAGATTAAAGTTGAATATTCCAGAATAAAATTCTGACGTCTTTAAAGTGGTCATTTTGTTATGCAACAGTGCGATATATCCATCCATTCGCGAGCAGTTTGACGAGGTAAATACTTGAATGCAAACAGAAGGAGTTAAGGGTTTGTTGCTGAAGCCAGTAAAAGACCCCATCTTTCTCATTCTAAGAGATGAAGATGGATTTTCTTTTGCGCTTTTAATGCGACTTTCAAGATTTACTTTGGGACACATTGGTAAAGTCAGAACCTGTGGGAATGGGCATTCAACACAAGAAGTAAAATTCTGTTACAATTCAAAAATATTTTGATTGGGATCGATGCAAAGATAAAGGATGGTGATCGCGATGAGAATGCATCAGATTTTTAAGCAATTTATCATATCAAAAGCTAAAACGATTTTTAATTGCATTTCATAATGATTAGCTTCCGAATTTGAACTATAACCAAAAATTCTGAGAAGAAAACTCAAATTTTTATAGATTTAAGTTGAACATTCCAGAATAAAATTCTGGCGTCTTTAAAGTGGTCATTTTGCTATGCAACAATGCGATATGTCCACCTATTCGCGAGCAGTTTCACGAGGTGAATTATTAAATACAAACAGGGGGAGTTACAGGTGTGATTCTCTTGGGATCACTTCCGAAGCCAGTAAAAGGCCCTATCTTTCTCATTTAAAAAAGTGAAGATAGATTTTCTTTTGCGTCTTTTGGTGTGACATGCAAGATATATTTTGAGACACATTGGTAACGTCAGAACCTGTGGGAATAAGCATTTAACACAAGGAGTAAAATCCTATTACAATTCAAAAATATTTTGATATAGATCAATGCAAAGGACGAAGGATGGTGACTGCAATAAGAATACATCAAATTTTGAGGCAAAGGCCAAAACAATTTTTTATTGCATTTCAAAATAAATAGCTTTTGAATTTAAAATTTAACTAGAAATTTAGAGAAAAAATCCCGAATTTTTATAGATTAAAGTTGAATATTCCAGAATAAAATTCTGACGTCTTTAAAGTGGTCATTTTGTTATGCAACAGTGCGATATATCCATCCATTCGCGAGCAGTTTGACGAGGTAAATACTTGAATGCAAACAGAAGGAGTTACGGGTGTGATTCTCTCGGGATTGTTGCTGAAGCCAGTAAAAGACCCCATCTTTCTCATTCTAAGAGATGAAGATGGATTTTCTTTTGCGCTTTTAATGTGACTTTCAAGATTTACTTTGAGACACATTGGTAACGTCAGAACCTGTGAGAATGGGCATTCAACACAAGGAGTAAAATCCTGTTACAATTCAAAAATATTTTGATTGGGATCGATGCAAAGATGAAGGATGGTGATCGCAATGAGAATGCATCAGATTTTTGAGCAATTTACCATATCAAAAGCTAAAACGATTTTTAATTGCATTTCATAATGATTAGCTTCCGAATTTAAACTATAACCAAAAATTTTGAGAAGAAAACTCAAATTTTTATAGATTAAAGTTGAATATTCCAGAATAAAATTCTGGCGTCTTTAAAGTGGTCATTTTGCTATGCAACGGTGCGATATGTCCACCTATTCGCGAGCATTTTCACGAGGTGAATTATTGAATGCAAACAGGGGGAGTTACAGGTGTGATTCTCTTGGGATCACTTTCGAAGCCAGTAAAACGCCCCATCTTTCTAATTTAAAAAAGTAAAGATAAAATTTCTTTTGCGTCTTTTAGTGTGACTTACAAGATATACTTTAAGACACATTGGTAACGTCAAAATCTGTGGGAATGGGCATTTAACACAAGGAGTAAAATCCTATTAGAATTCAAAAATATTTTGGTTGGAATCAATGCAAAGGATGAAGGATGGTGACCGCCATGAAAATACATCAAATTTTGGGGCAATTTACCATATCAAAGGCCAAAACAATTTTTTATTGCATTTCATAATGAATAGCTCCCCAATTTAAACTTTAACCAGAAATGTTGAGAAAAAAACTGAAATTTTTATAGATTAAAGTTGAATATTCCAGAATAAAATTTTGACGTTTTTAAAGTGGTCATTTTGTTATGCAACGGTGCGATATATTTAACTATTCGCGAGTAGTTTTACGAGGTGGATTCTTGAATGGAAACAGGAGGAGTTACCGGTGTGATTTTCTCGGGATCGTTGCTGAAGCCAGTAAAAAGCCCCACCTTTTTCATTCTAAGAGATAAAGATGGATTTTCTTTTGCGCTTTTAGTGTGACTTTCAAGATTTACTTTGGGACACATTGGTAACGTCAGAACCTGTGAAAATGGGCATTCAACACAAGGAGTAAAATAATGTAACAATTCAACAATATTTTAATGGGGATCACTGCAAAGGATGAAGGATGGTGACCACAATAAGAATGCATTAAATTTTTGAGCAATTTACTATATCAGAGGGTAAAACAATTTTTTATTGCATTTCATAATGAATAGCTTCCGAATTTAAACTTTTACTAGACATTTCAAGAAAAAAACTCAAATTTTTATAGATTCAAGTTGAATATTCCAGAAAAAATTCTGACGTCTTTAAAGTGGTAGTTTTGTTATGCAACGGTGCGATATATCCACCTATTCGCGAGGAGTCTCATAAGGTGAATTCTTCAACACAAACAGGGGAAGTTACTGGTGGTATTTTCTCGGGAACACTTCCGAAGCCAATAAAATGCTGTATCTTTCTCATTTAAAAAAGTGGGGATAGAATTTCTTCTGCCCTTTTAAGTGAAACGTATAAAATGTACTATAAGACGCATTGGTAACAACAGAACCTTTGGGAATCAAAAAATTAACACAAAGAGTAAAATTTTGTCACAATTCGAAAATATTTTTATAAAAATCGATACGAAGGATGGAGGATAGTGACCGCGACGAGGATGCTCCAAATTTTTAGGGAATTTACGCAAAAACGATTTCTTAGCTTATTTTATAGCGAATAGCATCCGAATTGTGCTAAAAATGTCTAAACCATCTACTCTAATAATTTTTGTGACGTCAAATACAAAAAGTTGATAAATTATGATGCATATACGACAAAGCAATATGAAGTAAGTGTTAAACGTCAAATACAACTTGCATATCCGACACACATATTTGCAAACACTTCGCATGGAAAACAAACATTGTTAATTATAGTTATACGATGCCAGCAAAAACGCTAACTCGCTGGAAAATGTTGTAATTTAAGTTGAAGTTTACTCAAATGTCGGGGATACGGTAGCGCAATCGTTGCATGTCACACGCATAAGAAATTGCACGCTACTTACCCATAATAAGCATAAGAACTGGTAGAGTGGATAGACACACAAGAACGATCGTGACCACAACTGAAAAATAAGAAAAAAAAATTACACGAGAAAACAATCTTTCAGCTGCTATTATATAAATTACACCACGTTATATCATCAATTTCAACGCCTTGTTAGTTTTAAAAAAATTTGATATTATCAAGAAAAATTGTTGAATTGTTACCAAGCTTTTGTAGGTGGCTTAATTCACGTAAAAATGACTTCGTCTGCCAAACGATGATGATGGGCATTAGTCTAATTGAGGGCGAGATTTCAATTTTTATAAAAGCAATCTGTCCCGTTGTGCCATTACGGGGCCCGGGAAGTCATCATGAGGCGACGCCAAGGACGTCGCAGATTATAAGCTCGCGAAATGATTACACTAAATATCATGCAATCCGGGTAAGCGAGATTCAGCCGGCTGAATCATGTCACGATAAAGACGAGTGCTTCCTAAGTTATTCCATTAAAGCAATTTAACGCAGCCTAATTTTTTGCAGAATAAGAACCAACGGAATTAATTATTAAGGAAAGGGGGCCCTTTCGTAAATCTACCAACAAGAAATTCCCAACGAGCTACACAAGCAAAGGGAGAATACAAATGGCACCGGCTTAAACAGCAACACTGATTTATGCAGGCGCTTTTTTGGGGAAGAAGCCCAATTTGCGGCCGTGTGGAGTATTGTTAAGAATGTTGTGTGTTAAGCTCTCGCTTGAAGGTTTGTTGTTGTTAATGTTTTAATTCTGTTTACCGGTTTTTGGCTGCGTAAGCGCTAGACTGCCACCGCTACTTGATTTTTAGCATAAACTGTCCGCGTGGATACAGTAATGCAAATCTCAAAGTGGCTGTGGAGTCGATTTTCTGAGTTGACAACACTGCCACTATACGCGACACATCTTCGCACAAATCAGGTGCTTTGTGGATATCCACGACCCAAGATTGGTAGTAGTAGCAGTAGGAATATTCGATAAGTTAACCTGCTATGTTGCCTTAGTTGAAGATGTTTAGCCAACATGCGGAATGAAGCATCGCAATCCCGTATGACTACTGCGACGTACAGTATTGTAGAATTGACAAAACAGCGTTCTTATTTCGAAGTAACATGAGATATAGTCGAAATCACGTGTTTGTATTCGATACTTAAACATTTTTGCACTGCAAGCTACTACAGAATAACAGGAAACGTAAGTTTTAAAATTACGGGATAAAAAATATGAAAATCTACTAATAACAAGCACTGTTTATTTTAAATCTTTTGATTGCTGGTTAATTCCTTATAAGCAGTCCTGGAACTGGACCTTCCACCAGCTGGCGCCGTAACTTTGATAACAATCGTATTGTAATGCTCATTGGACAAAAATTTTACCTGCAGAGTATACATTTTTAAAAATGACTTTAATTTAAGCAACATCTTATTTAAGCGTTGAACTTTACACTTTTTCTTACCAAATGCAATAAAAATATGTCAAAATATGCAAAGTTATTGGAAATATGCCAGCCTCTCAATAATGTCCAAGTTCCTTTCTAGTGATTACACAAAAACAATTGACCGGTGAACTGTGTTAAAAATGAAGAGAATAAGCATTAAATAGGCAACAACTTAGGCAATTTTCTCGAAAATTGACAAGAAAATTCCTTGAAGGCTTCTAAACAACATACATTACACTTTATTGCTGAAAACTTCCCCTTAAAAACCGTTTGTTAACATTTATCAAAAACGTTATTTTTTGTGTAATTTTACTTGACTTAATTTCAAAATAAAAATTTTTCAACTGTCACATCTACAACTGAGGCAGTTACGGTCTAAAACTAATATTAAAAATAGAGAGCACTTCAGTTTTTATGTAGACGACCGCTTCTATCTCCTGTCAATACACAAGGGCCCCCTCGAAGTCTTAAAGATTTAACTGCACTCCGGCATACGAATACACAATTTGTAGCGTACGTTTAAATTATTCATGCGGAATGCATATGCGAAGAGAGTACATTTGCATGCTTACCAGTCTTATTGACGATGCTGAGCGCCCTGCATACGAAATCACAGGTTCCGGTCGCCTCCAGATTAGCATCTTTGAGTTGGTAGGCCACCGAGCCGTAGGTGGTGAGCGAGATGCCCATCCCGATGCCCGATTCCGAAGTGTACTTCTGGTCGGCGCACAGACGTCGCTGTTCGTCCCCGGAGACCTGCGGCAGGCCCACCTGTCAGTCAGGGTTCATACCAAATCATCGCCTGGTTTCCAATAACCTAATAGCTAACAAGCTTCCAAACGTATTTCAGCCAAAAGCTAAGAACAATTTTTGAAAACAAGAGAATTGTAAACACTTTGCAAAAAGTTGGTTAAGCTTGATAAAGCGGAAGAGTCGCATTCCAATAAAAAAAAACCTGATTTGGGGTCATTTTGCTACGCGAATTCTATCTTATTTATTTCATTAGTTATGGAATTCAAGCCTTGTAATACATACTGTTGCACGTTATCGGTTCGAAAATTAAAATTTCGTGAATTGTAACACTTTATTTCTAAACTGATTTCGGAACAATAGAATTATAACTCACTTAACTATCAGACTATCTTACTAACTGATTTACCAACTGACTAATTAAATGACTAACTCATTGACTGAGGGAAAGACGACCGCGTATTTATAAGTACCGTTCCGGTTTCTAGAACGGAATTTCGTACAAATAAGACTTTGAGGAAACATCTAAAGCGTTTATCCGCCGTATGATTCGCCATCGCGGCCGCTTTCCATTATCAAATGTTTCTAGGGAATTCCTTAAACAATCTCTAATATCTTATTTTTACTCTTTTTATATTTTTTGTTGAACATATATATTGTTATAACATGTGTTCAGCAAAAAATATAAAAAGAGTAAAAATAAAATCACTTCTTGAACATTCATTTTCTATACTGGGCTAAACTTAATGAAATATCGTTTCAATAAATGGACAAGTCCTTTAAAAAGTCAAACTTTTTGTTAGGCACACATAATTGAGCGAAATATGGGGTTAAAACTAGAACATTTTTGCTTATTTCATAACATTGACCTTTAAAGACAATTCTTACTTACACCATCGACTTTAATTTCAAAATTGGCGAAACTATTCAAATCAATTCCCATAAAAGGTCAAATTTTGGCTGATATTTAGAAAAAAAGTTAAAATTTTGCAAAAAAGTTGAAATTTTAGAAATATGTTCTTTCTACATATTTCTAAAATATCGAATATTTTTTTAAGTTTGGTTGTTTCTTCCAAATTTTGTTTTCGATTTCGTTGTTTTTCTATTTTAAAGAAAAAATTCTCAAAATCATCAAATTTCTTGATTTTTTTTATGATTCTCGATTTTAAAATTTGATATTTATTTGAAATTTTGTTTTCGATTTCGTCCAATTGTTTTTCTATTTTTAATAAAATATTTTGAAAATCAGCAAATTTCCATTAAATTTTTTTCTGTGAATTTCGATTTTAAAATTTTACACTTTACTCGAAATATTGGTTTTAATATAAATTTAAAACTTGCAATTTTGAAACGTAGGGCTTTTTAGAAATATCCTTTAATACATTCCTAAAATCTCGTTCTTTTTAAGTTTGACTTTTTCTTCGAAATTTTGTTTTCGATTTCGTTCGGTTGTTTTTCTATTTTAAAGAAACCATTTTGAAAATCAGCAAATTTCTTGAAATTTTTTTCTGTGAGTTTTGATTTTAAAATTTTACATTTTACTCGAAATATTTGGTTTTAATATAACTAAGATTTCCAATTTTGAAACGTGGGACTTACTTCATAATTTTTGTTGTAAGGACCAAAAGAAAATTACAAAAGAATCGATTTCGCTTGGTCATTTCGATTCGTTTCAAAATGGGGATTTCTTAAATTTCAATTTCTCTAAAAATCTTCTAAATTTAGGTATTCTTGAAAATGTTGAATTTTTTTCAAAATTTCAACTTTTCTTCCCATTTTTCTGTTAAGTTTTGACCTCTTTTAAACATCTTGATTTACTTCAAAATGTTAGCTTTTTGAAAATCTGTGAGTTTTTTTTGACCAATTTATTAAAAACATACATTTTTAAAAATTTCAATCTATTTTAAAGATTTACTCTTTTTTACCAAAAATGTTGACATTTTAAAAGAACCCTCTTCAAAATTTCCACCGTTTCTTCGAAATTTTGATTTGCATTTCTTTCACTTTCAAAATTCCGAGCTTTTCTCAAAATTATGACTTAATATTGAAAAGTTATTTTTAAAATGTTGACCTTTTTTCAAAATTCTCCTTATTGATACTTTTATCTTTTTTTTTTGTAAATGTTGACTTTCAGAATTGGATTTTTTTTTAAATTTTAATTATCCTTGCTAAAAATGAGGTTTAAAAATTTCGACTTTTGAGGATATCAATTTATTTGAAATTTTGAATTTTTTAAATTTGTACTTTTTTTTGTATTTGGAATTCTTTCTAATATTTTGATTTTGTGAACATGACACTTTTTGGAAAATTTCGACCTATTCTGAAAATTTCGAACTTCAAATTTTGACTTAGTTTAACAATTTCAAATGTTTTCACAATTTCGCCACTTTTTAAATTTTGACTTAACTTGCTTAAGGTCTTATTTTCGAAATTTCTTTATTTTTCGTACATTGGATAATTTTAAGATACTTTTTTAAAAGTTTTTAACGTTTTCACATCATTTCTACATTTTTTTTTAAAATTTCAGCCTTTGTTCAAAATTTTCAAATTATTTTGACTTATTCTGAAAATTTCGAACTTCAGATTCATACTCAAACATTTCACAATTTAGCCATTTTTAAAATTTTGACTTTATTTCCTAAACGACTCTTTTTTTTTGTAAATTCAATGAATCCATAATACTTTTTTTTTAAATTTTTAAAGTTTTACTACATATTTAGTTTTTTTTTTTAATTTCTTTATAATGTTGACCATTTCTCGATTTGTGTTTTAAAAATTTTTATTTCATTCGTAATATCGTAAGAGCTGTTTTTTTTGTTTTTTGGTTATCAAGTAAACAAATTTAAAGTTTTAATTTTTGAATTTTCAATTTTTGAATTTTTGAATTTTTGAATTTTTGAATTTTGAATGTTTGAATTTCGAATTTTTAAAATTTAAAATTTTAAATCCTGAATTTTTGAATCTTCAATTTTGAATTTTAAATTTTGAATTTTTGAATTTTGAATTTTTGACATTTGAATTTTTAAATTCGGAATTTTTAAATTTTGAATTTTGAATTATTAAATTTTAAATTTTTGAATTTTTGAATTATTGAATTTTAAATATTTGAATTTTGAATTTTTGCATTTTTTTATTTTGAATTTACAATTTTTAAATTTTGAATTTTTAAATTCTGAATTTTTAAATTCTAAATTTTTGAATTTTTGAATTTAGAATTTGTGAATCTTGAATTTTTTAATTTTGAATTTTAAATTTTTGGGTTTTTGAATTTTTGAATTTTAAGTTTTTTGAATTTTTGAATTTTGAATTTTAAATTTATGACAGCTTTTTGAATTTTTAAATTTTTAAATTTAAAATTTTTGAATCTTGCATTGTTTAATTTTGAATTTATGAATTTTGAATGTTTAAATTTTTGAATTTTTTAATTTTTGAATTTTTTAATTTTTTAATTTTTGAATTTTTTAATTTTTGAATTTTTTAATTTTTGAATTTTTTAATTGTTGCCTGAATTTTTGAATTTTGAAATTTTGAATTTTAAATTTTTAAATTTTAAATTTTTTGAATTTTGAGATGTTTAAATTTTACAATTTTTAATTTTTGAATTTTTGATTTTGAATTTTGAAGTATTAAATTTTTGAAGGTTTTGAAGTTTTGAAGTTTTGAATATTGAATTTGAATTTTTGAATTTTTGAATTTTTGAATTTTTGATTTTGAATTTTTAAATTTAAAATGTTTAAATTTAAAATTTTTTGAATTCTTAAGATTTTTCAATTTTTAAATTCTTGATTTTTGAATTTTGAACTTTGAATTTTTGAATTTTAAATTTTTGAATTTTTAACTTTAGAATTTTAAATCTAAAATAAATTTTAAATTTTGAATTTTTAAATTTTTAAATTTTTGAATTTTTGAATTTTTGAATTTTTAAATTTTTGAATTTTTGAATTTTGAATTTTTTATTTATTTTTCAATTTCAAATTTTAGAATTTTTGAATTTTGACTTTGAATTTTACTTTGAATTTTTAACTTTGAATTTTAATTATAAATTTTTGAATTTTTAACTTAGAATTTTTAAATCTTAAATTGAATTTTGAATTTTTAAATTTTAAAATTTTTGAATTTTTGAATTTTTAAATTTTTGAATTTTTGAATTTTGAATTTTTTAAATTTTGAATTTTTGAATTTTTAAATTTTGAATTTTTGAATTTTTGAATTTTTTAATTTTTTGAATTTTTAAATTTTTAAATTTTTCAATTTTTGAATTTTTGAATTTTTGAGATTTTGAATTTTTGAATTTTTGAATTTTTGAATTTTTCAATTTTTAAATTTTTGAATTTTTTAATTTTGAATTTTGATGTTTTGAATTTTGATTTTGAATTTTAAAATTCAAATGTCAATTTGAAATTTTGAATTTCGAGGTTAAAATTTTGAATTTCGAATTTGGAATTTCCAGTTTCGAATTTAAATTTAGAATTTCGAGGTTAGAATTTCGAATTTCGAGGATAGAATTTCGAGGTTAGAATTTCGAATTTTGAGGTTAAAATCTCGAGATTAGAATTTCGAAATTCGAATTTTGAGATTGGAATTTCGAATTTCGAATTTGGAATATTGAAATTCGAATTTCGAACTTTGAATCTTAAACTTCGAACTTCGAATTTCGAATTTCGAATTTGGAATATTGAAATTCGAATTTCGAACTTTGAATCTTAAACTTCGAACTTCGAATTTCGAACTTTGAACTTTGAATCTTAAGCTTCGACCTTCGACTTCCAACTTTAAACTTCGAACTTCGAACTTTAAAATCTTCAAATTTTTTGAACCCTTCAAAATTTCACTCTTTTTCGAAATTAACAATTTTTTGAAAATTTCGATAATTTGGTTACTCCTATGTTAACTTTGTTATTTCTCACTGTTAATTTTTAAAATTTTAAATTTTTTACACTACATTTTTTTTGAAAATTTGGAGTTTCAAAATTTTATTATTTTTTTTTTTGAAAATTTCGATTTTTTTTAAAAGGGAAAATTTGTATTTAGATATATAATAATTATTTAAAAAGTTACGTCATTTTTAAAAATTTACGTCATTTTAAAAAAATTTTGATGCCGAAATTTTTTTTTAAATGTCGACTATTTTGGAAATTTAAAAAATGTTTCAAGACCCGCCTTTTTTAAAATTTCCAATTAAAATTTTTGACTTTTTAAATCGTATTCTACTTTTTTCGAACTTTCAAATATCCAAAATTTTGATTTTTTTCAAAAATTTTAACTTCAAAATTTGATTCATTTTTGAAAATTTGAACTTTTCCGATAATTTTGTCATTTTCTCAATATGAAGAATTACCGGAAATTTCGTCAAAAATTTGATTGAAATTTCGTCCACAATTTGACCAAAAATTTTTCAATTTTTTAAGGTCTCGAATTGTTTTCAAAATCTTGACCATTTTTGAAATTTTATTTTACTTATTTTCAAGATGTTAGCTTTTCTAAAAATTACAAATTTTTAAGAAAAAAATCTCAAATTTTTCAAATATTCAAATCTTTAAAATGTTAATTTTTGAAAATGTTTAATTTTTTTCCAGAATTTCGATTATCCTTTAAAAATCTCACTATGAAATTTTTTACATTATTCAGAATTCAATTTTACAATAATCATATTTTCCAAAATTTAATCTATATTTTTCAAAATTCTCATTATTTTCAAAATTAAAATTTTTTTTTTAATTTTTGTCTTATTTTCTAAAATTTAGATTCTTTTAAAAATTTATTTTTGCCAAAATTTCAATATCTTTCCTTTTGAGTTTAAATTCGAAGTGTAGACTGTTTTTTTTATGAAATTCTATTTTAAAACTTGAATCATCTTGATCAATTTTCTATTTTTATTAAAATTTGTACTTAAAAAGAAACTCTATTTTAGCTTCAATTTTTTTGATCTCAAAATTCGAGAATTTTTTCAATAAATGGCAAGTTTACAGAAAATTTCTCTCTTCTTCTGAAACTTTCCAGTTCAAGTTCAAAAGTTCCATTTTTTTGTAGAAGTCAACGGTAATATAAGTTATAAAAGTTAAAATTTTAAATTTTACGTCACTTCACTTTCAAATTTTAGAATTTGCAAAATTCTCAATGTCTTTAATGTTTGAGCATCAAACTATTTGTGTTTTTTTTTAATCTCAGCTTTATTCTAAAGATTTTAATTTTCTATGAACATTTTTACGTTTTTTAAAGTCCCCGCGCCATTTTTAAACATTTCCACTTTAAAATCTCAATTTTCTAAGAAATTTTGACTTTTTTAAAAATCTTGACTTTTTTAAAAACATTATATTTTTGAAGAATTTCGCTATTTTTTTAAATTTTGTCAGTTTCTATAATTTCGAACTTTTTGAAGATTTCGTATTATCTTCAATTTTTCAATCTTGTTTCGCAAATCTCGTTTTTTCCAAAATTTCGACATTATTCGAAATTTCTACTTCTTTTTAAAATTGCGCCTTTTTTTAAATTTAAACTTATTATTTCACATTTTTCAAATATTTGTTTTTCTATGAAAATTTTAATTTTTCCAAAATTTTAAAAATTTGGAGCATTTTTAAAAGCTTTCAATTTTTTTAATAATTTTGGTTTTTCTTTAATATTTAGACTCTCAGAAAATACGGCTTTTTCTGAAAATTCCAAATTTGCGTTTATTTTTTTAAATTTAAATAAATATCGAAAATAAAATGTAAATAATTTTAAAGTTCAAATTTCAAATTGAAAGGCCAAATTTCACGAAGAAAGTTGAGTAAATGGTCAGTGGTTTTTACTGGATTGTTTGTTAAAAATGAACACCTGCAATTTTAAAGTATTTATTGTTATTACTTCTTTTCTAATCCGTGGGTAAATGGCAAATTTCAACTTAACTTAGCAATAAATCAGGCAAACATCAAAAGATAAATCTAGATATCTATAAAAAGAACAAAAGTCTTTCTATGCGACCATTGCAAACTGAAGGAAATCAAATAAGCCCCCAATCGGTTATTTCAAACATACATGCACGTTTTTATATATTCTTTCCTCTCCGCGCGCCACTTATATTGCCCCAAAACCTTTTGAAGCCGAACACTGAAAAAGAGGCACAAAGAAACGCCGGAAAAGTGTCGGTTGCCGTTTAGGAACTTTGAAACATCCCCCGTCTGGATTCTGGATTCGAGGCGGATTGCCTCGTGTTACGTATCGAAAAATTGCTATCGAAATGAAATCAAATATTTGTGCAATAAAATTATATGTTCGCAAAGTGACTGATTTAGCAGCTTCGACGAAATGCAAAATTAGATTTTTATTATGAAAAAGTATCGAGATAAATCATCATTCCTTCAATAACGCGCCGTTATTAAATAATGAATTTATTCTCAATCAGTGTCGCCTCTAATTAAATTAAACGTGAAATATTAAAATTCTTTTTCATTTCGCTTGAATCGAGCATCGACTGGAGAAACATAAATTATTTATGAAGGTAATTCGGCTCCATAATGGGGGGAAAAATCGGTGCACCTACATCATCTGTTTTAAGTTAAAACACGGAGGGAGTCAGGAACGAATAAATAGAAACGTTATCAGACGAGAAAAGAAACTCATCTTCTGCGTGAAAAATAAGCGCCAGACGGTATGCAAAGATAAGAGAGGCGTAGCCGAAGGCAATCGATCTATTTTACCGAATTACCTGACTGACAGAGCTGCTGGCTCGCCTCGAGCCGTTTTCCGAAAAGCCAGAATTTCCACTGTAACCCATATTAATTGTCCCTTTGGAAGTCGATCTGTAGGGAGACGTGCTGCGGCCGGTTCTTGAACCTGAAACGAAGAACGCGAAACTTCGTAATTAAGAAATTTTCAGGTGGGTGAAGGCAACAAAAAAATACTTGATTAATTCTTTTAAGTAATAAGAGACGACGACTCCGATTTTTTTGTCTAAAGATAAATTTGAGTGGAAAAAATTCATTTATGCTGCATGTAATTGCGTTGGCGGTTTCATTACATTATATTTTAATAATTTAGACTTTAAACATTGTCTAAGCCTGAATGTAACAAATTAGAATGTAAAGATTCAAAAATGTCGAATTTTCATACCTTATTTAGGTTATTTAATAAAAAAAATACAAAATAAAGTTAGAAAATTCAATGAAAAGGTGCGATTTTTTACGTTATTTCATGTATAGTTTATTAAGGACTATCAAGTTTTCTAATAATGTCGATTGAGTTTTTTATTGCTAATCCACTCGCAAAGGATTACTCTATTATGCCTCCAAAGCACCGCAAGTAAGATGCGGAAACAAGGATAAATGTCACATAGTAAAAATTTGCGTATACCAAACCCCGGCGCATCCACCAAAAATTAAACCGTCGCTATTCATTCTGTAGCGAATTCTCCTTTTTAAAATGCGTTTACTCGGGTGTTGCAGATGCCTAAATATTGATGACATTCTAGTCAATTGACTACACTGCCCATTACTTCAAAAAAATGCGGCACCGTGCGACGTTCCAACGTTTAAACTTAGAAAATGATTTTTACGCGTTCGTAAATTCGAAGATATAATTACGTTGGAAGTTTGTTTGCCCCCTAGCCGAGTTTTCAAGATTTTAGACGTTGCTTCAACTTATAATGTATATTAATAAGATCTTGTAGAAGTTTCTTTTGGAAAATTTGTTTAACAAATTATATACAAAAACTTTTACGTCTTTCGTCTCTGAAGCGTCATTATACACTCTCTAAGCCGAAGAAGTCGACTTTAATGAGTTTTGCTTCGAATAAACACATTCGGTCGGCGGGAGAGATTAAACCTGGCGATAAAAGTCTTCAAGTGCGGCCGATTTTAAAACCCTCAAGTTCATGAAGTTGAGAAATAAAACGTTTTGTTTGACATCTGCAGAATTTAAGCTGACAACTCCAGTTGAATTGTTATCGCCCAGTTCTTTTTCCATTTAATTTAGTTTTTAATTATAATAAACTGTTAATCAAAGCTAGGGATTTTGCCAGCAGAGTGCATGTTCTCTATGGAACCACATCTTCAGTCGAAAAACAAAAAATGTTGGAGCAGGATTAACTAAAAGAGCGCTTCTGACACGGTCAGTACAAATGTTTGTTTTTCTAGGATTTTCTGCTACTGTTTCTCAAAAAATTTCTTGTTTTCCTCAAAAATTTTTAAACTGAAAGTTTTTACTCTTAAAATTTGAAATCGCTTTTCAAAATATCGATGGTAATATGAAATTTTTAATATTTTTAAAAATGTTGAATAGGTCAAAATTTACTTCTTTTCTAAAATTTTCCAATTTTTTTTCTCAATATTAGACTATTTTAATGAAATCTCAAGTTTAGGTTTAAAATTCTGATCTATTTGTAGAAATTTTTCGAAATTCTTCGAAATTTCTAATATTTGCACAAACTTTTACCTTTACATTTGATTCTTCATGGTAAACCCTTATTGACCGGAAATATTATGTTTTTTTAATTTATTTAACATTTCTTCGGCCCAGTTTTTTTTTGCTAAATTCTTAAAACACTACGTTAACACCAAAACGTGGACAATTCTCTCAAAATTTTATCTTCAGTCTGGAATAATTTGGAATTTCAAAGTCGACGTTTCAAGAAAACAAGTAGAATATTCTAATTTTAAATTAATTAATTAAATGTTCAAATTAGTTTCAATATTTTGACAAGCAATTTTAAAATTCCTATTTTAAAGTTTTACAAATATTTCTTCACTTTTAAGAGATATTTTTAAACTTGAAAGTATAAATTTTGTTTTTTTTTAACAATTCTCACAAAATGCCGATTTTATTTTGAAAATTTCAACTCCTTTGTATGCATTTTTGTGCCGAAATCAAAGTAGAATATTTTTGTAAGGCTCTCTCAATCATTTAATTGTTTATCAAAAAACTTGTACCTAAATAACACAGGACTTTTTTTTAAATATCAACTTTAAAATTGAAATACAGAACTTGTCCTCCGAAACCAAGAAAGATTAAAAACACAACAAAAGCTGCTCTTTTTTTAGAGCAACCTCTGTTGTGTGTGTGTTTCTTAATCTTTCTTGGTTTCAGAGGACAAGATTTGTATTTTAATTTTTGAAAATAACCAAGGACCAGTTCGTTTCACCGAAAAAAAAAATAGTAAAAATATTCTTGAGTTTAAAAATATCCAATTTAAATTTAAAGTTACAAATGTGAAAACCCAAACCTTGGGGAATAATTTAAATTTATATGCATAAAACTTGAGTAATAACACGAAATTTTGAAGTTTTACATTTGGGGGGATAAAGTCGATGTTGCGTCAAAATTTCGTGCAATTAATTTATTAAAAAAATTTAGAATTCCAGTTTTTAGCTAAAATTTCAATAAAGCAAAAAATTGCAAACCTAGTTTGTAACTTTGAGTAAAAACCCAACAAATAATAAAAACTTGTAATGTTTAAAATGTTGAATTTTTTCTCGAATCTATTAGAGATTTTAATTTCGAAATTTCTACTTTAAACTTAACTATTCGCTTTCTTAGTTCTGTAAACTGACAAAATTTTTTTAGTTAATTAGACTTTTTTTTGAATAGATAACTTCTTTACTCAAAATTTGGACTTGTAAGAGTTTTGTATTTTAAAATTTCATGCCTAAACTCTAAATGTTAAAAATTTGGACGTAGAAAAGTTTTGAATTTCAAAATTTCATGCCTAAACTCTAAATGTTAAAAGAATAGTTTTGAATTTCAAAATTTTAAGCCTAAGCTCAAAATTTTAAAAATGAATCAAGTTATTGAGAAAACTTTTAATTCTGACAAAGAAAATTTGAGTTTTAATATGAAGTTATATGAATAATATGAGTTAAATGTCAATCTATCAAAAAAACTAATGATTAACAAAAATACAACTTATTTAAATATTTTAAAATCAAGTTGACATTTTTTGTTTGACTTTTTATTATTTTACTAAATAAATACTTTTAGGTGAAATGCCGATTTGATTTTGAAAATTTTAACTCCTTTGTACGCATTTTAGTGTCAAAATAAAGGTAGAAAATCTTTGTAAAGCTCTCTCAATCTTTTGATTCTTTATCAAAACTTGTACCTAAAAAAACTGGACCTATTTTTAAATATCAACCTTAAAATTAAAATACAGAACTTGTCCTTCGAAACTAAGAAAGATTAAAAAACACAACAAAGGTTGCTTTAAAATAAAAAGTAAATTTTTTTTTATAAAGTTGTTTTTTGATTCTAAAGCAATGTCCTTTTAAAAAATTTTAATTTGGAAGTCACAGTTTTGTGTTTTTTTAAATCTTTTTCCTCAAAACTTCTAATTTTGATTTAAAACTACTCTTCAAAATTTAGATTTTAGGAATTTATTACTTAATTTAAAATTTTAAAGCTTTAATTGAACTTTAGGATAAAAATATTATAATTTTAAGATTACTAATTCCCAAGAAAACGAAATCGTCATTTATGGAAAAAGTCTTAACTTTAAGTTTGAAATTAAATCACAAAGAATGCAAAGTTTAATCTAAAATTCTGTGAAGACAGCAAGATTAAAAAAAGTAGAGAAAGATTTAAGAAAAATTGAACTTCTAAATATTTTGAAATTTTAAGCGATATTTGGAGAAAAAGTCGAATATTTAAATTTAATTTATGATTTCGAAGTCATAGTAAAAGTACCCAAAATTTTTTAAATATTAGATTACGATTTTTATTTAAACATTTTAATTATTTTTTCAAAACCATAAGCTAAATTTTTATATTTTCAGTTTCATTTTTGAACTCGAAGCTCAAAGAAAATTATGTTGAAATTTCGAAAAGAAGTCAACATTTTTATAAAAAATTTTAACCGAAAAAACTAATTTAATTATTTTTTCAAATATTTGAATTAAACTTAAAATTTCACTTAATTAGTAGAATAATAAAAAGTCAAACAAAAAATGTCAAGTTGATTTTAAAATGGTTAAATAAATTGTATTTTTATGAATCTTTAATTTTTGTGATAGATTGACTTTTAACCCAATATTTTCATGTTAAAACCTAGATTTTCGTTGTCAAAATTTAAAATTTTCTCAATAACTTGATTGATTTTTTAAACTCAGAGTTAAGGCTTGAAGTTTTGAAATTCAAAACTTTCCAAATTTTAAGTAAAAAAGGTTACCTATTTAAAAAAGTCATTTTTTTTTACTGGAAATGACTGGTCCCTTGGTTATCTTTAAAAACTGAAATACAAATCTTGCCTTCTGAAACCAAGAAAGAACAAAAAACACAACAACAGAGGTTGTTCTAATGAGTTCCGATAGCCAAGCTATCATCTTTAGAGAGATATTCTCTCTCCTCTCTCTCTCCTCTCTCTCTCTCTCTCTCTCTCTCCTCTTCTCTCTCTTTCTCTCTCTCTCCTTCCCTCTCTCTCTCTCTGTATCATTTTCTCTAAAGATGACAGCTTAGCTATCGAAACGCCTTAGAGCAACCTCTGTTGTGTCTTTTAACCTTTCTGGGTTTCAGGAGACAAGATTTGTATTTCAATTTAAAAAAAAGTCTAACTGAAATTATTTTTTTTTAAATTTTCAATATAATCTCAAATTTTGTCACTTCACAGAACTAAAAAAGCGAAATATTAAATGTAAAGTAGAAATTTTACGATTAAAATACTTAAAACATTTAAGAAAAAGTTCAAAATGTTTAACATTACAAGTTTTTATTATTTGTTGGATTTGTTCTCAAAGTTACAAACTAGGCCTGCAATTTGTTTTTTAATTTTAAACTTTTTTAAATGAATTAATTGCATGACGCAATGTCAGAAGTTGCAACTTTTTTTTAAATATTGTCTTTATGCCCCCAAATGTAGAGTTTAAATTTTAAATTTGTGTAATATACTCAATTTTTTTACATATTATTTTAAATTTTTTCCAATGTTTGGGTTTTCACATTTGTAATTTTTAATTTAATTTGGATATTTTTAAACTTGAAACTATTTTGAATTATTCATTTATTTATTTTCTTGGTGCAACGAATTGGTCCTTGGTTATCTTCAAAAATTGAATTACAAATCTTGTCCCCTGAAACCAAGAAAAATTAAAAAACACAACAAAGGTTGCTCTCCCTTTTTGTGTTTTTTAATTTTTCTTGGTTTCAGGAGAAAATATTTGCATTCCTATTTTATTATATCTAAATTTAAAGTTTTTTCTAGTAATTTTAAACTTTTTCTGAAACTTTTTACTTAAGAGTTACATATTTTTTCTAAAGTGCCTATTCAAAGTTGTCATTTTCAAGTAAAATATCCTAAAATATTATAAGTCTGGAATTTTTCTTAAAACTTGAAATTATGTTGTCAAAATTTCGAAGCTTAAGTTTTTAAAATTAGTATTTGTTTTGAAACATTTAGAGTCAGTTATTGTATCTCGGACATTTGAGTCAAAGTTTTGAGCTTAATGTTTTTCGATTTACTTTTCTCCAAAAATTTCGACTCCAATTTCGTAATTCTGACAAACCTTGATATGAATTTGCAAAATAAAGTTTTCCTCAATTTCAAGCAAAGTAGTAAAGTGATTTTTATTTTGTTAAAATAAAAATAAAAAGGATAAGATTTTTTTGAATTCATTGCAATTAAGAATCGAATAGTAATTGTTCAATTAAAGTGGTTTTATCTTGAAACATGTTCTTGGTAGAAAACCGCGGGCTGGGTTTTTGAAGACTTGAAGTCGACCAAATTGTTCTTACCCCATTCCAGAAAAATCTCGAGATCCCGATTAATTGTCTGTATCTGCTGTTCCCTTAGTCGATCTGAAGCAGCGATAGATAATGGTTTGTCGGAGAAAAAAGGTGACACAAGGTTACTATCATCTGCGTAGCTGTATATGGGATTAAAAGTTGAAGCTAAGAGATCGTTTATGTGTAACAGAAATAGAGTAGGGGACAGAACAGACTTCTGAGGCACCCCTGCGTTAATTGCAAATGTCTCGGATGAGATGCCATCGACGATGACCTGAAGAGATCTGTCAGCGAGAAAATTGGATATCAAATGACAGAGTCCAGGAAGAAGACCATAAGATGTTAATTTGGCGAGAAGAGATCGGGGCCAGGCTCTGTCTAAAGCCTTTGAGATATCCAATGCCACAATCCTAGCCTCACTATGTTTTCCATAGCTGAGTTACAGATATGAGTAACATATGGCAGTAGATCGCCAGTGAAACGTTGTTGTCTAAAACCGTATTGGCTGTGGGAGATGATTCTATTTTCCTCCAGATATTTGAGAATCTCGATGTTGATAACCTTTTCCATCACTTTAGATATAATGGATAACAAAGATATAGGGCGATAGTTGTTAACCAGACTCCTTCTTCCCTTTTTAGGGACAGGCTGCCCTCTAGCGGATTTCCAGATGTTAGAGAATACATCTTTGTTGTAACAGAGTGTGAACAATTTGCTTAGGACAGGTATCAATACTGGGACGCACTTCTTAAGAACAATAGCGGGAATACCATCAAGGCTAGAAGCTTTCGAGGTGTCGCCAGTTCAGAGAATCTTCCTGATTGTGCGTTTTCTGAACACAACTTCAGCCGTATCAATGTGCCAATCTTAGGAAGAACAGAATTTTCTGCGTTTCGAGAATCAAGATTATTATTTTCAGCAAACATTAAGGCTAACATGTCAGCCTTTGCCTTGGAGGTTGTAGCAATATTGCTATTTTCATCTCTCAGAAGCTAGGCTTTCTTTTTAGAGCTAAAAAGTACTTCACGTCTCATCAGCTACTCACACTATACAAAGCTCAAGTTATGGCAACACTAGCCAATACTGTTCTCATGTTTGGATTTCAGCCCCAAAACACACTTTAGCTCTCTTAGATTCAATTCAAAGAAGAGCGATTCGCCTAATTGATGACAAGAGTCTGGCCGATTCTCTTGAAACACTAGAGCAACAGGCGTATGGTTGGTGACTTATCTCCTTTCTCCAAGTACTATCATGGAAGATGCTCGCAGGACCTAATAGGATTAATCCCCCGAAGGGCAAGATTCTTGAGGCGTACTAGACAGTCGGAGACAGCAAATTCCTGTGCGGTCCAGCTTGACACAGTGAGGGCTTCTATCTACGGAGACTCTTTTTTCTATAGAACTTTTAAATTATGGAACTTGTTACCGAAGGGAATTTTCCCCAGAAATTACAACCTATCCTTGTTTAAGAAGGCGGTTCATGGACATCTATCCTTGTTTCCGCATCCTACTCGCAGTGCTTTGAAAGCATGATGGGGTTATCCTTTGCGAGTGGATTGAACTTAAAGAAAAGCCCTAAACTCCTTGCCAGTAAACCACTAACTGATCTTACTAAAATTTTCCCACATTTAGAACATAAATATTAGAGCCAAGGCTTTCCTTAGGAGTGTGCCTTCCTGAAGGAAAGACAACAGTTATAGTGACGATCTGAAATTTTAGACGCCACAAACGCGTTTTGATTTTGTTCAGATATCTTGACCTCTTGGTATCAAGTTAAGTGCTAACTAGTTTGGATAATTTTCCCAAGAGCGGGTGAAGGTAAACACAATTTTTTTTTTGTGAAACGGACTGGTCCTTGGGTATCTTCAAAAATTGAAATACAAATCTTGTCCTCTGAAACCAGGGGATAAGATTTGCATTTCGAAAATAAACACAAGGTTTGGAAATAGGGCTTGTAAATCTATCAACATTTTCTTATTTGATCAAAAGTTTCTCAAAGTGTACTACCATTTAACTTTGAAATAATGAGGGCTCAATAATCTCGATTCGGATAATGGACGTTCTACTATATAAGGTATTTGGTTTGATTTTTAAAAATGTATGAATTTTGATAAAAATCGAAATTTAAGGGTTAATGTGTAAATTTTAAGAAAAAGAGTTCAACATTTTCAGAAAAAATTCCAAGTTCGAAATAATTCTAGTTTTTGTCACAATTTTGAATTTCTATTCGACATTTTTATATCAAAAAATACAATTCTTATAAAATTTTCCAGTATTTCTCCAAATTTCACGTTTAAACTTGTATTTGTTTTAGTTTTTTCTACAAAAAGACCAATTTCGTATATCAAAGCGTGAATTTTAAAAATTATTATTTATTTCATTTATGTAGTACTTTGCGTGTCTTTTTTTTTCGAAATTAGTGGACATTATTTCGAGTATAAACTGATCATTTTCTTAAACTAATTTTCGAGATATAAGTTTTATAAAAAGTCTAAATTTTGAGTGTTAGGCTAAGATTATTGAAAAAAATATAAATGTTGATATTTGCTGGAGTTCCTTAGGTATGTCGCGAAAATATCCAAATGTTTTCCAGTGAACTCTGCTAATTAAAAATCTTTTAACAAATTTAAAAAAGTTAGAAACTTCAAATTTAAATTCGAAGTTTGAAGAAACACGAACTCTTGGATTTCGCCATAACACATTTTTTTTTAAAAGCTTGCATAGAGAACTGTGGGTAAACAATTGTTTTTAGAGAAAAAATAGTTTTAAGGAATAATTCCAATTCAATGTTGCTTTATAAAGAAAGTTATTTAACTCGAATTTTTAAATACGAAAATGGATCTTCTATAATTTGGTTTAACTCGAAATTTCGTGTTAGGATTTCCATTTGTGTTGTTCATTTTAATATTTTCTCAACAAAAATCAATTTTGAAAAGCAAAACAAAAAATCCATTAACACAAACCCTCACAAAATTTTCAAAAAAAAAAGTTAAGCAATGTAATGAACATTTCAAAACTAAAGTAGGATATCTTTCCATAAATTGCGATTAGTGTTTCTAATTTGCGCATTTGAATTCAATATTTTTAAGTCTTTTTTTTCGAGAAAAAAATTTGAAATTCCTAGAGAAATCAAAATTAAAAAAAGTCCAAAGTTAGAGTCAAACTTAAAAGATAAAAAAAAAATATAATCTTGAGAGTTGAATGCAGGGCTTCGAACCGTTATTTTTTTCGTTCCGGTTTTTGTTCCAGCAAAAAATTTATATCGGTTCACTCCCGGTTTTCATTCCGACAAAAATAACGGTTTTTTTCCGGTTTTCGGTTTAGTTCCGGGCGACTAATATTTTTGATTTTTCAAAAGCTTTTTGAATTATAAATTGATTTTTAAACATAATTTTGAAAAATTGAAATACAGAACTTGTCCCCTGAAACCAAGAAAGATTAAAAGACACAACAAACGTTGCTCTCAGAGCAACGTTTGTTGTGTTTTTTCACCAAATATAATTTTGAAAAGGTTATGTCTTTTGTTTTTTTAATATTACAACATGTAACTACTCTGGCCTTGCCTAAAATTTAAGGAAAATATTTTTTATTTTTCAAGTTAAAAAATTTCAATCTGAAACCCTGAATTTTGAGTTTAATTTGAGTTCAAATTTCAAGAACTTTCTAAAAATCTAAATCGCAATTTTGGGTTCAGAAATTTTAAATTCAGATTATGCTTCATTGTAAACTCTTATTGATCGGAAACATTATCATTATTAATTTTATTTAACATTGCTGCGTTAAATATTTCCAAACTGGGTAGCAGAAATGTTAAATTTAAGTTTAAACTCGGAATTTTCATAAAAATCTTAAATTTTATACCTAAGACTTAAAACGTTCTAGAATATACGAAATTTGAAGATTAAAATCGAAAATTTGAGACTTTTCTTTCATAATTTTAGTTTTCTAGCGAAGTTTTGACTTTGGTTCGCTTTTTCTAACAAAATTGATTTTTGCTGTTTTGACTTTGTTTTCTTGAACTTTGGTTTAAAAAGATCAAATAAAAAAACCAAATGAAAATGAAAAAGACCAAAAAATATAAAATGAAAAGTTTTAAATTGAGATTTTAATGAAACCGTCAAAATTTCGAAAAAAGAACTTCAAAATATAACCCAAATATTCGATTTTTTTCTGGAAATGTTGTGGAAAACTTTAAAATTTCTAAAAAAAATATTAGTAACTTTTTTCTTTTGAAGTTTCAAATTTAAACTTGTATGTACTTTTTATTATTAAATTCAAAATGCAAGAACTTGTCCCCTGTCAATTTTTGAAGATAACCAAGGACCAGTCCGTTCTACCAAACTTATGATTTTTATTATTATTTTTTTCTCTAAAATTTCGAATTTAAAGTAAATTTAGTCTTTCTTTAACAAGTACAAACAATTTTTATTGACATCTAGACTGTTATTCTTTAATTAGAGAGATTTTTCTCGAAATTTTGAGTTAAGACTCTGACTATAAGTTTAAGTTTGGAATTTTCAACTATTACCTTGAAAACTTAAAATTTCCAATACTTGAAAGTGTGAGATTAATTTTGAAAAAATCGTTAGTCATAAATTTAGTTAGTTTTTTTCTCAAAATTTAGACCTTTTTCAAGAATATTAATTTTTTCTTGAAATTTGGATATTCTTTCGAGATTTAAGATTCAAAATAAAAAATAACATAAAATATTCAAATTAAAATTAGCAACTTTTGATCAGTTTAGATATAACGGGTAACAAAGATATAGGGCGATAGTTGTTAGCCAGATTCCTTTTTCCCTTTTTAGGGACAGGCTGCACTCTAGCAGATTTCCAGATGTTAGGGAATACATCTTTGTTGTAACAGAGTGTGAACAATTTGCTTAGGACAGGTATCAATACTGGGACGCACTTATTAAGAACAATAGCGGGAATACCATCAAGGCTAGAAGCTTTCGAGGTGTCGCCAGTTCAGAGAATCTTCCTGATTGTGCGTTTTCTGAAAACAACTTCAGCCGCATCAATGTGCCAATCTTAGGAAGAACAGAATTTTCTGCGTTTCGAGAATCAAGATTATTATTTTCAGCAAACATTAAGGCTAACATGTCAGCCTTTGCCTTGGAGGTTGTAGCAATATTGCTATTTTCATCTCTCAGAAGCTAGGCTTTCTTTTTAGAGCTAAAAAGTACTTCACGTCTCATCAGCTACTCACACTATACAAAGCTCAAGTTATGGCAACACTAGCCAATACTGTTCTCATGTTTGGATTTCAGCCCCAAAACACACTTTAGCTCTCTTAGATTCAATTCAAAGAAGAGCGATTCGCCTAATTGATGACGAGAGTCTGGCCGATTCTCTTGAAACACTAGAACAACAGGCGTATGGTTGGTGACTTGTCTCCTTTCTCCAAGTACTATCATGGAAGATGTTCGCAGGAACTAATAGGATTAATCCCCCGAAGGGCAAGATTCTTGAGGCGTACTAGACAGTCGGAGACAGCAAATTCCTGTGCGGTCCAGCTTGACACAGTGAGGGCTTCTATCTACGGAGACTCTTTTTTCTATAGAACTTTTAAATTATGGAACTTGTTACCGAAGGGAATTTTCCCCAGAAATTACAACCTATCCTTGTTTAAGAAGGCGGTTCATGGACATCTATCCTTGTTTCTGCATCCTACTCGCAGTGCTTTGAAAGCATGATGGGGTTATCCTTTGCGAGTGGATTGAACTTAAAGAAAAGCCCTAAACTCCTTACCAGTAAACCACTAACTGATCTTACTAAAATTTTCCCACATTTAGAACATAAATATTAGAGCCAAGGCTTTCCTTAGGAGTGTGCCTTCCTGAAGGAAAGACAACAGTTATAGTAGACGATCTGAAATTTTAGACGCCACAAACGCGTTTTGATTTTGTTCAGATATCTTGACCTCTTGGTATCAAGTTAAGTGCTAACTAGTTTGGATAATTTTCCCAAGAGCGGGTGAAGGTAAACACAATTTTTTTTTTGTGAAACGGACTGGTCCTTGGGTATCTTCAAAAATTGAAATACAAATCTTGTCCTCTGAAACCAGGGGATAAGATTTGCATTTCGAAAATAAACACAAGGTTTGGAAATAGGGCTTGTAAATCTATCAACATTTTCTTATTTGATCAAAAGTTTCTCAAAGTGTACTACCATTTAACTTTGAAATAATGAGGGCTCAATAATCTCGATTCGGATAATGGACGTTCTACTATATAAGGTATTTGGTTTGATTTTTAAAAATGTATGAATTTTGATAAAAATCGAAATTTAAGGGTTAATGTGTAAATTTTAAGAAAAAGAGTTCAACATTTTCAGAAAAAATCCCAAGTTCGAAATAATTCTAGTTTTTGTCACAATTTTGAATTTCTATTTGACATTTTTATATCAAAAAATACAATTCTTATAAAATTTTCCAATATTTCTCCAAATTTCACGTTTAAACTTGTATTTGTTTTAGTTTTTTCTACAAAAAGACCAATTTCGTGTATCAAAGCGTGAATTTTAAAAATTATTATTTATTTCATTTATGTAGTACTTTGCGTGTCTTTTTTTTCGAAATTAGTGGACATTATTTCGAGTATAAACTGATCATTTTCTTAAACTAATTTTCGAGATATAAGTTTTATAAAAAGTCTAAATTTTGAGTGTTAGGCTAAGATTATTGAAAAAAATATAAATGTTGACATTTGCTGGAGTTCCTTAGGTATGTCGCGAAAATATCCAAATGTTTTCCAGTGAACTCTGCTAATTAAAAATCTTTTAACAAATTTAAAAAAGTTAGAAACTTCAAATTTAAATTCGAAGTTTGAAGAAACACGAAACTCTTGGATCTTCGCCATAACACATTTTTTTTGAAAGCTTGCATAGAGAACTGTGGGTAAACAATTCTTTTTAGAGAAAAAATAGTTTTAAGGAATAATTCCAATTCAATGTTGCTTTATAAAGAAAGTTATTTAACTCGAATTTTTAAATACGAAAATGGATCTTCTATAATTTGGTTTAACTCGAAATTTCGTGTTAGGATTTCCATTTGTGTTGTTCATTTTAATATTTTCTCAAAAAAAATCAATTTTGAAAAGCAAAACAAAAAATCCATTAACACAAACCCTCACAAAATTTTCAAAAAAAAAAAGTTAAGCAATGTAATGAACATTTCAAAACTAAAGTAGGATATCTTTCCATAAATTGCGATTAGTGTTTCTAAATTGCGCATTTGAATTCAATATTTTTAAGTCTTTTTTTTCGAGAAAAAAATTTGAAATTCCTAGAGAAATCAAAATTAAAAAAAGTCCAAAGTTAGAGTCAAACTTAAAAGATAAAAAAAAATACAATCTTGAGAGTTGAATGCAGGGCTTCGAACCGTTATTTTTTTCGTTCCGGTTTTTGTTCCAGCAAAAAATTTATATCGGTTCACTCCCGGTTTTCATTCCGACAAAAATAACGGTTTTTTTCCGGTTTTCGGTTTAGTTCCGGGCGACTAATATTTTTGATTTTTCAAAAGCTTTTTGAATTATAAATTGATTTTTAAACATAATTTTGAAAAATTGAAATACAGAACTTGTCCCCTGAAACCAAGAAAGATTAAAAGACACAACAAACGTTGCTCTCAGAGCAACGTTTGTTGTGTTTTTTCACCAAATATAATTTTGAAAAGGTTATGTCTTTTGTTTTTTTAATATTAGAACATGTAACTACTCTGGCCTTGCCTAAAATTTAAGGAAAATATTTTTTATTTTTCAAGTTAAAAAATTTCAATCTGAAACCCTGAATTTTGAGTTTAATTTGAGTTCAAATTTCAAGAACTTTCTAAAAATCTAAATCGCAATTTTGGGTTCAGAAATTTTAAATTCAGATTATGCTTCATTGTAAACTCTTATTGATCGGAAACATTATCATTATTAATTTTATTTAACATTGCTGCGTTAAATATTTCCAAACTGGGTAGCAGAAATGTTAAATTTAAGTTTAAACTCGGAATTTTCATAAAAATCTCAAATTTTATACCTAAGACTTAAAAAGTTCTAGAATATACGAAATTTGAAGATTAAAATCGAAAATTTGAGACTTTTCTTTCATAATTTTGATTTTCTAGCGAAGTTTTGACTTTGGTTCGCTTTTTCTAACAAAATTGATTTTTGCTGTTTTGACTTTGTTTTCTTGAACTTTGGTTTAAAAAGATCAAATAAAAAAACCAAATGAAAATGAAAAAGACCAAAAAATATAAAATGAAAAGTTTTAAATTGAGATTTTAATGAAACAGTCAAAATTTCGAAAAAAGAACTTCAAAATATAACCCAAATATTCGATTTTTTTCTGGAAATGTTGTGGAAAACTTTAAAATTTCTAAAAAAAATATTAGTAACTTTTTTCTTTTGAAGTTTCAAATTTAAACTTGTATGTACTTTTTTATTATTAAATTCAAAATGCAAAACTTGTCCCCTGTCAATTTTTGAAGATAACCAAGGACCAGTCCGTTCTACCAAACTTATGATTTTTATTATTATTTTTTTCTCTAAAATTTCGAATTTAAAGTAAATTTAGTCTTTCTTTAACAAGTACAACAATTTTTATTGACATCTAGACTGTTATTCTTTAATTAGAGAGATTTTTCTCGAAATTTTGAGTTAAGACTCTGACTATAAGTTTAAGTTTGGAATTTTCAACTATTACCTTGAAAACTTAAAATTTCCAATACTTGAAAGTGTGAGATTAATTTTGAAAAATCGTTAGTCATAAATTTAGTTAGTTTTTTCTCAAAATTTAGACCTTTTTCAAGAATATTAATTTTTTCTTGAAATTTGGATATTCTTTCGAGATTTAAGATTCAAAATAAAAAATAACATAAAATATTCAAATTAAAATTAGCAACTTTTGATCAGTTTAGATATAACGGGTAACAAAGATATAGGGCGATAGTTGTTAGCCAGATTCCTTTTTCCCTTTTTAGGGACAGGCTGCACTCTAGCAGATTTCCAGATGTTAGGGAATACACCTTTGTTGTAAGAGATTGGGAACATATTGCTCAGGAGAGAAGTCAGCTCTGGAACGCACTTCTTAAGAACAATAGCTGCAATACCCTCAAGGCCAGAAGATTTCGAGGTGCCGCCAGTTCAAAGAGAATCTTCCTGATTGTGCGCTGTCTGAAAACAACTTCAGGAATCGAAGTGCCAAACTTAGGAAGAATTGGAGGTTCTGCATTACGAGAATCAAGATTAGAATTTTCAGCAAACATTAAGGCTAACATGTCAGCCTTTTCCTTGTAGGTAGTAGCAATATTGCTATTTTCTCCGAGTAAAGGTGAAAAATTTGAAAATGTAAAATTCTTTCCAATCGACTTTGCAAATCCCTAAAAGGACCTGAAACCGTTCGGACAGTTGATAAGCCACTGGCGCATTTTACGATCGAAATCACCTTTTGCCTCGTCAATAACCTGTTTACAAGAATTTCGTGCATCTACAAATATGGTCCGAGTCTCGACTGAGAGATTATTTCGCCAACGACTATATGCGCGATTTTTGCAGGAGACAGCCCGAGCACATTTTTTACTGAACCGAGATTTACTGGAGGCAGACCTCTTTTGGGAGTGGGAAATTGAACATACCATACCAATCAGGATAGCTTCCGTGATGGATTCGGCGACTAAGGAAGGGTTGTCTGAGTTAAAGCAGACTTTCTGCCATGGGAAAAAAGCAATAGAAGTCTCTTAATTCTTTCCAGTTTGCAGAGTTATAGTGCCAAACCCTACGGGACTGCGTCTGGGAAGAAGGTGGTATATGAAGCGAGCGAGAGTCTGCTACAAGCTTGTGATCCGAATTTCCAAGCAGTGATGTCACAGAGATTTTATACGAATTTGGTGAATTTGTAAGGAAAAGGTCGAGTAGATTAGGTTAATGGGTATCTACATCAGGAATTCTTGTGGGTTCCTTAACTTTGCGATAATCCACAAGTGATGGCGAAAGCCTCTGCTACCTTTCCCGCGTCGTCAGTTTAGAAAAAAACCTTAACCAGGGGATGTAGTGTACGTTGAAGTCACCGGGAAAGACAACCCCAGCTTTTGGATAATTCGTCTGCAGGTGATCAAAGGTTACGGATAGATAAGAGAAGAGCTGTCCGTATAAGGGATTGTTTGAAGACAAATAAAGTGAACAAATGAATGTTACTTGGTTTTTGGAGCAGATTTTCAGCCAAATCACATCATGATCAGCAGATTTCAGTGCTTCTTCTCGTTGACAGGACAGGTCGCTTTGCGTAAAAGCACAAATTGGGTCTAAATTATGTGTGCAAGTCGTAGTTAGGGCAAAGCAAATGGACTGTATAGATGGATGGGGAGACTCAGGTTTTTGTCAGAGTCAGCACATGTGGTCTTTCATTTTGAAGGTGTTGATGAACCGAGTTTAGATTTGAGTTTAGACTCCGAATGTTACAGAATTGAATTTTGAATGAATTGTTTGAAAGAAACTTGGCCCGTGGTACATTATAATTTTTCGTCGATTTTGGATTTCCTCGTACTCCACCCGGACATCCGAACGGAAGGGTAGTTTACGTCCGGAAGTTTTTGCACGAAGAGAGTCAATCATCTTTGTTTTTAATAATTACAAGAAAAAATCAGAGTAGATGAAAAAGGGAAATAAGGAAAAGGACAGGATGAGGAAAGAAGAATAGCAGAAACCGCCTCACGTGTCAGAGACGAAACCATGATGTAAGCATCATTTCACCGCCTCCTAGTGATACGACTTTGACGACTGAAAGTTCCAGTCTACCACCTACTAGATACGGTCGATCATATACGAAGTGAATATTCTTAGTATATAAGGGTTAGTTTCAGGATTAGGTGTTAGTATCTCTCTGAGGATGATAGCTTGGCTGTCGAAATGCCTTAGAACAACCTTTATTGTGTTTTTTAATCTTTCTTGGTTTCAGGGGACAACATTTGTATTTCAAAATATTCTTCTTTTATTTATTGGCTCTTATTGTTAGTTAATAATATAATGTTGTATATTTAAAAAAATTGTGCAAATCTAAATGCAATAAATGCCCCAGCCCATCGGTTTATGTAACAGAGAATTGAAAGATGACAAACTCCCTAGAAATTTTAAATTCTTATTTGATTCTTTTGACGGTCTACGCTAATCTACAAAGCTGTTTAGCTGAAAATTTTCCGTAGAAAGCTTCATCAGTTATTGATGCTTTAACAGTGCCCCAACTATTTATTTTTAAAGCGAAAATCGATGGAACTAAACTATAAGACTTAAAATGCTTACTCGATGGATTATCAGCGCTCGATCTTCTTTCGCCCACTGGGGGTTCTTGAAATGTCAGCTGTAAACTCCCTCTCGGGCTTCTCTCATCTGCAGTCAAATTCGTTCGACCAATGCTACCCCTCGGACTCCTATTTTCGAGACTTTCAGGCCCTATGCTGCCTCTCGGGCTCCGATCGCTCATGTATTCACTCCCTATGCTCCCCCGGGGACTTGTTTTAACACACAACGTTTCCGGCGCTATGCTACCTGCAACAAATTGTTTATGTGGACAATATACTTTCAGGCGAATTCTATAACGACTAAAGGAGTTTATTTTTTATTTATTTTTTTATTTTTTCAGCATCTCTCTAAAGATGAGATGATAGCTTGGGTATCGAAATGCGTTAGAGCAACCTTTGTTGTGTTTTTCAATTTTTTTTGGTTTCAGAGGACAAAATCTGTATTTCAATTTTTAAAGAAGTTTATAAAAAAATATGAAAATATTTCAAATTTAGAAAATCACCACTGTGACAGTTTAAGCACACAAAAATGCATTAGAGCAACCTTTGTTGTGTTTTTTAATCTTTCTTGACCTCAAGTGACAAGTTTGGTATTTTAATTTTCGATTTCTTTCAACAAATTTAATAAAGTAGGGATTGTGAAATAGTGAATGAATGGGATCAGGTGGCATATTAGCTGGTCCCTAGATAAATTTTAACCTTTGAAAAAGTAAGATTTTTTTGAACTTATTTCACCAGTCGATACATCGAAAAAATATATCGATACCGTCGATACATCGAAAAGAAAGTATCGATACAAAAATATCGAACATCAAAACTTAAACATTGGTGTTTTTGATACATCGATGTATCGTGTGTATCCCTAGTTGTTGGAATATCTTTTTTTTGGGCTTAAACTGTCGCAGTGGTGATTTTCTAAATTTGAAATATTTTCATATTTTTTTATAAACTTCTTTAAAAATTGAAATACAGATTTTGTCCTCTGAAACCAAAAAAAATTGAAAAACACAACAACACAACAAAGGTTGCTCTAACGCATTTCGATACCCAAGCTATCATCTTCAGAGAGATACTGATACAGAGAGAGAAACAGAGTAAATTGAAATACCAAACTTGTTCTCTGAGATCAAGAAAGATTAAAAAATACAAAAAAGGTTGCTCTAACGCGTTTCGACAGCCAAGCTACCTTCTTCAGAGAGATACTGATACAGAGAGAGATACAGAGTATCTCTCCGAAGATGACAGCTTGGCTGTCGAAACGCGTTAGAGCAACCTTTGTTATGTTTGTTTTTTAATCTTTCTTGGTTTCAGGGGACAAGTTTTGTATTTCAATTTTCGAACGCGTTTCGACAGCCAAGCTATCATCTTCGGAGAGATATTGATACAGAGAGAGAGATACAGAATATCTTGGCTGTCGAAACGCATTAGAGCAAGAAAGAAACCGATTTTTTAAATATCGTTTCTTTTTAAAATTTCTACATTTTTAAATGAAGTATTTTTCTGAAATTTCGATTTTTCTTAAGCTTTCAACTTTGAAAATTATGCCTCTTTTCAAACTTTCGACTTTTTCGAAAATTTCAACTTTTTTCTTAATTTTGCCCACTTCACTTACTTGAAACTTTGGATTTTTTTACTGTTATTCAACCTATTGTTTTGAAAAATTTGACTTTTTAAACATTTCAATTTTTTTAATTTAAAATTTCTGAAATTTCAACTTCCCTGGAAAAATCAGAATGTCGACATTTTTAATGAATTTTTTTGTTATAACTCCGATTTTATTTTCAAATTTCGAATTTTTTGTCAAAATTTCGACCTTTTCAAAAATATCACTTTAAAGTCTTTTTTCACACAATTCTAAACTATCCAAAATTTCGTCCTTTTTCAAAATTTCACTTTTTTGAAAATTTCGACTTTGAAAATTTAGACTTTTTGAAAATTTCGACTTTTTGAAAATTTCGACTTTTTGAAAATTTCGAGTTTGTTTTTAAATCTTTCTCTTGCCAAAATTGGAGTTTTTTGGAAGCAATTTTTTTTAAAATGTCCATTTTATGAAAAATCGTTTTTTTTTTCAAAATTTTGACTTGTCAAAATTTGAGTTATTTTAGGACTTTCAACTTTCAAAATTTCGACTTTCAAAATTTCGACTTTCAAAATTTCGACTTTCAAAATTTCGACTTTTTAAATATTTGTCTTTTAAAAAAAATTGTTTTTTTTCTATTTTGGTTTTTAAAAATGTTGATTTTATTTTCCAAAATTTTGTCACTTTTCAAAACTTCGACTTTTTCAAAATTCCGAAGGTTTTTCCAAATTTTTACCACTAAAATTTCTACTTTTTTAATATTTAACTTCTTTTTAAATTTCTTTAAAATTTTTGAGAAAATTAAAACCTTTTAAAAATGGAGAAATTTTCATAAAAAATAAAAATTTAAAAAAACCAAAATTGTCAAAAATATTAGGGTTTTAGAGAATCTTTCGTATTTTATTTTTAAAAAAGCCCAAATATTGAAACAGTCAAAAATTTCCAAATTGGGAAATTTTGAAAAAAAATAAAAATTTCTCGAAAAATTCAGTCTTAAAAAAACTAAATTTAAAAAAAATAGTTTTTTTTTATTTTGGCTTTTAAAAATGTTGATTTCATTTTCCAAAATCTTGTCACTTTTCAAAACCTCGACATTTTTTTCCAAATTTTTACTACTAAAATTCTTACTTTTTTAAAATGTAACCTCTTTTGAAATTTCTTTAAAATTTCGACTTTATTCGATTCAAGTTGTTTTAAAATTTTCAACTATTTTACAAAATTTCTAATTTTTTTGATACTTTGGCTGCTTTTAAAATTTTCGATTTTTTTGAATGAATTTCAACCTAATCAAAGTGTCAACTTCTTACAGCTTTTAAAAATAATCTTTTGATTTTTTGAAAAATTTCGGTATTTTTCAAAATTCCAATCTTTTTGAAAATATTCAATCAAAAATGTTGACTTTAAAAAAAAGACATTTATCTTCTTTTAAAATTTTAACTAAACACAGTTTTTCGGTTTTCCTAACATTATTTTTTCCAACATTATTTTTCTCAATAATACCTATCTTTTTTAGTTTTTTGGAAGTTTAAAATTTTTTGATAATTTTAACTTTTTTTTCAATATTTGGGCTTTTCAAAAATTTCGGCTGAAAATACTTCACTGCCTTAAATCTCTACATTTTTTCAAAATTGTTATTACCTATTTTTTGAAATTCGGTTTACTTTTCAAAATTTCAACTTTTCTAAAAGTTTTTTTGAACATTTCTTCATTTTATTAAAATCTTGGAATTTTTTGAAAAGGTCGACCTTAAACAGTAAATCTGTTCAAAATGTTGACATTATTTTTATTTTTTAAAAACTTTGATTTTTCTTTAATCCTAATTTTCTATGAAAATTTCGAAATTTCGTCCTTTTTACAAATGTTGACTTTTTAAATTTTTTACTTTCATTAACATTTCGCCTTTATATCAAAATATCGATTTTTTTTTTAAATCGACTCTCTTTGAATTATTTTTTAAATATTCGTTGCATTTTAAAGTCTTCGATTTATTTCGAAAATTTGAACTTTTTTCGAAATGTCGATTTTTTCAACATTGAAAATCTAAACTTTTTTTTGAAAACTTCGACAGTTTTTTGATTGAGAGAGATACTGAAGATTTCTCTGAAGATGATAGCTTGGCTATCAAAACGCTTTAGAGCAACCAATGTTGTGTTTTTTAATCTTTCTTGGTTTTGATTTCGATTGAAATACGAACCCAATAATGGTTACTCTAACGCGTTTCGATAGCCAAGCTATAATCTTCAGAGAGATACTCTACTACTCTACTACTCTACTACTCTACTACAGTATCTCTCTGAAGATGACAGCTTGGCTATCGAAACGTGTTAGAGTAACCAATCTTATGTTTTTTAATCTTTCTTGGTTTTGAATTCGAAATTTTTTTTGATTGAATATTTTTAAGCTCCTTAAAGTTTTTCTTAAAGTTTTAACTAACGAAAATTTCAAAATTTTTAATAATTTTGACTTTTTTTCGGAATTTGGGCTTTCGAAAACTTTTGGTTTTCAGGAGATTTTACTGAAAATTAAACAATTTTTTAAATCTCGATATTTTTTCCCAATTTCAAACATTTCTTAAATTTTAAACTATATTTTTGTAATTTGAACTCTTTTTTTTTTGAAAATTTGGGCAGTTTTCAAAATGTTGGTGTTTTTTCAAATAATTACCTCATTTGGAAGTTTTAACTTTTTGTGAAAGCTTCGACACTTTTTAAAATTTTGACCTTTTTGGAAATTTTGACTGTTTGGAGTTCTTAAAAATTTTGACTTATTTAAAATTTTGGATCTTTCATGAAAATTTTGCCCATTTTTCAAAATTTCTACTTTTTTAAAGATTGGAATATTTTTGAAAGCTATACTTTTATTTAAAATTTGAACATTTCAACTAATTCTTGAGAAATCGACTTTTAATCAAGGTGTTGATTTTTTTTAAATGGATACTTTTTTAAATTTTTACTATTTTGAAAGTTGTGACTTTAAATTTTTATTTTTTTAAACCAGATTTTCTTTGAAAACTTCCCAAATTTTTGAGTAATATACTCAAGTGCCTATTTAAAAAAATTTAAAAAATAATGCGAGATGTTCAAAAATTTCCAAATTATTGAAAGTCAAAATTTTAGAGTCAAAATGTTAGACAAATCCAAAAAATTTTATTTCTTTGAAAGTTGTGACTTTAAATTTTTGTTTTTGTTTTATCAGATTTTTTCTTTGAAAATTTCCCAAATTTTTATGTAATATAATCAGATGCCTGCTTTTAAAAATTTTAAAAATAATGCCAGGGGTTCAAAAATTTCCAGATAATAAATTTTTGTTTTTATTTTATTAGATTTTCTTTGAAAATTTCTTCTTCTTTTTAAGTAATATGTAGGTGCCTATTTTTAAAAATTTTAAAAATAATGCGAGATGTTCAAAAATTTCCAAATTATTGAAAAAGTCAAAATTTTAGAGACAAAATGTTAAATAAATCCAAAATTTTTACTTTTTCGAAAGTTGTGACTTTTGAAATTTTTATTTTTGTTTTATCAGATTTTCTTTGAAAATTTCCCACATTTTTACGTAATATACTCAAGTGCCCATTTTAAAAAATTTAAAATATAATGCGAGATGTTCAAAAATTTCCAAATTATTGAAAAAGTCAAAATTTTAAAGTCAAAATGTTAAATAAATCAAAAAATTTTTACTTTTTTGAAATTTGTGACTTATTAAATGTTTGTTTTTATTTTATCAGATTTTCTTTGAAAATTTCCTAAATTTTTAAGTAATATACTCAAATGCCTATTTTTAAAAATTTAAAAAATAATGCGAGATGTTCAAAAATTTCCAAATAAAAAAAAAGTCAAAATTTGAGAGTTAAAATGTTAAATAAATCCAAAAAGTTTTGAAAAAATTAGAAATTTAAAAAAATTAAAAGTTTTGAGAAAAATTAATAATTTTGAAACAATTAAAAATTTTGAAAAAATTGAAAATTTTGAAACAATTAAAAATTTTGAAAAAATTAAAACTTTAAAATGGAGAAATTTTCATAAAAATTATAAATTTTCAAAAAACCAAAATAGTCAAAAATATTAGGGTTTTAGAGAAAAATCGTATTTAATTTTTAAAAAACTCGAAATATTGAATAATAATAAAAAAATTCCAAACAGGGAAATTTTGAAAAAGAAATAAAAATTTTTCGAAAAAAATCTAGATTTTTAAAAAACAAAAAAAAAGAAAAATTTTCGACATTTGCAAAAATAAATGAGTTTTCAAAAAAGTCACAATTTCTAAAATAGTCAAATTTTATAAAAAACGAAAAATTTGAAAAAAAAAGGTAGATATTCCAAAGAAAGATGCTGATAAATGTTTTAATTTATAAAGAAGTTAAAATTTTTAAAAACAAATCAGTTGAAATTCCGAAAAAAATTCGTTTGATTTTAAAAATCAAAATATTGAAAAGTGGTCAAAAAAAGCGATTTTTGAAATAAATTAAAATTCTCAAAAAACCTAAAATAATAAATAAATGGGGCAATTTTCAGAAATATTTAAAATTAAAAAATGTTTTAAAAAATATTGAATTTTGAAAAAAGGTAAAAATATTCGAAAAAGTCAAATATTGGAAAAATAGTTAAATTTTAAAAAAGGTAGACAATTGTTAAAGATATTTTCAAAAAAATAAAAATAAAACATAATAATAAGTGCAAAATAGTTATTTATGATACAAGTGTTAAAAGTGACATTTTATTTTGTGAGTGGGGAGTATTGCGGAACGAGCGTAGCGAGTGGAGCAACCCCACGAACAAAATAAAATCACTTTTAACAAGTGTATCATACAATATTTTTTGTAAAACTGTTAAATTAAAAAAGAAAATGCTGCCTCTGGGGTTGAATTTTCGATTTATTGTTTGCGTGTTGAATTACATAATTGACAATTACATCTGACAATCAAGTCAGGTGCTGGATAGAGTGTAACTAAGTAAAACAATTGTAAGTTGTTTAATGTTTACAATTGAACCTGTCCTAAAATATTGTAAATTTTATGGCTAATAAACATGAATTTTGAAGAAAAGATTGGAAATTAAAGCAATTTTATTATTCCACCAGATATTGAAGAAACAGCAAATACATCAACTGAGACTTATTGCCCCAGAAATCGGGACAAAAATATGATGGTATGAAATAAAGAATCTAGCGGATAACTTCACTCAAAATATATTTTTGATTTACGTCGAAGGAAATTCTAAGTTTTGGAATCTCTCTATGATAAAAGCTAGTTTTCAAATCGAGAACAACTAGGATATAAGCAAGTATTAAAACAAGCGTACAAGATTTTTTTGAATGAAGCTCCAGACCAAATATGTAGTAAAAAGTTGCTCGAACTAAAAGCAACATCTGTCCTAGTTTTTGCATGGATTACTAGCATAAATATCTCTGCAATTACTTCTCAGGAAAACTAAAATAAGTAACCGTTCAGCTTGTAATGGTAATATTAATATTATAAATAAATAATTTATAACTATTTAAATATGTTTTAATGTTTGGAAACCATATTACACAATAATCAAGGACCAGTTCGTTCAACCAAAAAAAAGAAAATCTTTCTAATTTTTTCGGTACAGCTTTCTATTTAATAATATTGCATATTGCTATATGTCAGCGTTTCCTAAATAGTGGGTCACAACCCGGCACCGGGCCATAAAAATAAAATACCAGGTTGCAAAATTGTCTTCATACTCACACATGATTAGTTCTTTTACATTAAAATGTAATTAAAACATCTTTTGGTGGATCGCGAAGGGGAAATATTAAAAACAACCGGGTCAGGGCAAAAAAAGTTTGGGAAACGCTGCTATATTTATTTTTAACACTAGTGCGAAAAAACTTTATCGCACTAGTGTTAAAAGTATTTTTGACACGTATCATTATAAAAGTCAATTTTTAGTTCACTTATCGATGAACTAAAAATGTCACTTTTAACGACAGTTTTACAAAAATTTGTTTATAAGTTAAAATTTAAAAAAATTTCTAAATCTTAAACATTTTTAAACTTCAAAAAAAATTAAAAAAGATAAATATTGTCGAAAAAAATAATGTTGAGAAGCAAAATTATTTAAAATTTTTAAGAAATTCGAAATTTTAAACAGACATTCAAAATTTTGAACAAAAAACGAAGGATTTAAAAAAAGTAACAAGTTTCAAAGAAAGTTTGAAAAAATCGAAATTTGCGTAAAAAAATCGACACTTTTTTCAAAGCTTAATAAAACAAATGGAATTTTGAAAAATGAAGACTCAAATAAATTCGAAACTTTGAAAAACGTCGGAAATTGAAAAAAACAATCAAAAATTTAAAAAAGAAATGTCGAAATTATCAATAAAGTTGAGATTTTGAAAAAACATTGAATTTTTCAAAAAAAAATGAAATTTATGAAATTTTAAAATTTTCAAAAGTTTCAAATAGATTCAATAGATTCAACTTTTTAAAAATTGTAGTCGACATGTTAAAAAAGTAATTATTTTGAAAAACATTGAAATTTGAGAAAAAGTGCAAATTCATGAAAAAGAGGTCCCAAAATCGTAAAAAAATTTTCGACTTTTCAAAAAACCTAACATTTTTTAAAAAATTTAAGTTTAATAACTGAAATTCTTATAAATAGTTGCAATTTATAAAGTTTAATAAAAAAAACCGAAGATTTAAACAGAAACGAAAGTGTTTTTTATTATTTTATTAAATGTCGAATTTTGAAAAGGTCAAAATTTTTAAAAACGTCGAAAATGTGAAAAAAGTAAAAATTTGTTTTAAAAGGTAGGATTTTTGAAAAAATCAAAATTACGAGGGGCGCGCTTCACTAGTTGAGAACTCCTGTTGTACCTATGGCATTGGATTTATATGATACATCGAATATCGAATGAATTTACCGATGTATCGAAACATATCGATATATCTTTTTCGATTTTGAAAATACTTTGAATTTTTCCAAAAAAAAATAAAATTTCTGAAATTTTAGAATTTTCAAAAACGGTCGAAACTTTCGAAAAGATCCGATCTTCCAAAATTGAAGTCGACATTTTAAAAAAGTAATTATTTTGAAAAACATCTAAATTTGAGAAAAAGTGCAAATTCTGGAAAAAGAAGTCCTAATTCTAAGATCGTAAAAAAAATCGCAACTTTTCAAAAAACTCAACATTTTCAAAAAAAATTTAAAGCTTAAAAACTAAAATTTTTACAAATGGCAATTTATGAAGTTTAATAAAAAAAACCGAAGATTTAAACAGAAGCAAAAATTTTTTTATTAAATGTCGAATTTTGAAAGGATCAAAATTTTTTAAAAAGTCGAAAATTTGAATTAAGTAAAAATTTGTTTTAAAAGGTAGGAATTTTGGATAGAGCGAAATTAGGAGAGGTGTGTTTCGCTGGTTGAGAAGACCTGTTGTATGGCATTGGATTTATATAATATATCGAATATCGAATATCGAATAAACTTACCGATGTATCGAAACATATCGATTTATTTGTTGCGGTAAATCAATTGAATACAGCATCGATATTTTAAAAAATTTGTGCATCCCTACAACAGCACAATTTACAATTAGGCAATCCAAAACTTTTTTCACAACAATGACTTAAAAGTTGCATAATGTTAAATACACAAATAATCATTAAAGCATAAAATGTATCACCTAAAAGTAAAAATTGATTAATGTTACATATCTTTTTGACTAAAGTGCATTTTGCACGTTAGATGTTCAAAATTTTTAAATTTAAAATTAAAATTTGTGGAGAAAACCCAAATTTTGAATTACGATCAAAATAGGTCATGGTTAAGCTCATAATTTTGAGGAAAAAGGCAGATATTATCTTTTTACTTTGGTTGATTCACAGGACCTTCTATTAGATGTGCTCAGGGCACACGAGGCCCTAAAATATTTAAGATATGGGGCAGTGTTGCCAAGAAAATATTAAATTTATTACTTTCTAGGCAACTTGTTAACGAGTAAAAAAACGTCAGACTATCTCGAGAATTTCTGATCACTTAAAAAAATGCATTGCCACAGGGCTCAAGAATTTTGGTAACCAAAAAGACCACAAAGCAATTATTCCACGTGGGGCTTCCTTATAAGGTCCTCAACCTTCTTCTCCCTGCAATTTCTTCTGGGAGACACTGTATGTCCAAATATGATTTTTTTAAAACTTCCCAAGTTGGCGAGGGCCCTAAGTACAGCTTTGGTTCCTTACCATCGAATAGCTCGGACGTAAATCCAACACTGGCTGTGCTATATGTGTTGTGCCCTGCCCAACCTCTCCTCTCGTGGAGAGAAAGTGGAATAAAAATACAAAAGATGAAGAGAGTGAAACATGACAAGTAAAATAGAGAGGAATTTCTGGGAAGCAGTTCTACTGGTCAAAGCTGCTCGCACGTACTAACCTCTAGGGCTTCGATTACTATCTGGAATTATGCTATGCCTAGGACTCCTGTTGGTCTCTTCTGGTGTGGTAAACCACGTGGTCGACTCCGAAGGCGTGATGCTCTGTCTCGGAGTCCGGTTCGAATCCGGCACTAAGCTATTACGCGGACTGCGATTAAATTCAGGAGCGAGACTCAATCGCGACCCGTACCCGTTATTGTCAGGGGTCAGACTATGCCGAGGACTGCGGCTCGTCTCAGGCACGAGACTATTCCGCGGACTTTTGCCCACATCCGGCGCAAGACTATTCCTCGGACTCCTACTAAAACTATCCGGAACCAGACTATTCCTAGGGCTCAGCGCCGCGTCCGGTATCAAACTGTTCCTTGGACTGCGCGAGTACGAATCGTTCGGCACCAGACTGTGCCGTGGACTTCGATGTGAATCAGGTACCAGACTGTTTCTTGGACTGAGGGATTCCGGTGCGATGCTTTGGCGCGGACTTCTGTTGTCTGGAGGTAGCGTTTCTCTAGTCTCTAGGGATATGTCGGGTATGATGCTGTGACGGGGGCTTCGGTTCATTTCCGCCGCCGATAGGGTGTTTCTGGCGGCTCGATCGCTGTCGACCGGCGACACGGCGATGCTGGCGCGACGTCCCGGACTCGTGGTGGCCGAACGGGAGGTTCTCGTCTGAGCGGAGGCGGCCGCGCTTCGGGAGGCGCGCCGCCGGCGGGAGGAAGTCGTCCGGTGCAACATGGTTTGTGTTGGATCTATTGCATGGTGTCAGCCTGAAATGGAAACCTATCATTAAAACATGACACAAAAAAATGAGTGTATGGTGGTTTTTGGTGGTTTTTGGAGGCCAGAGGTGATTACGAAATTTATCAATTTTATTCGCGTACTTTGAAAATAAAAATACAATTCTTGTGTCTATCTCAACTTTTAATTTACTGACACAACTGGGATTTTGCACATTTATTTAATTTGTTGACTTCCTTCCTAGTTTGAGGTTAAAATTTTTAATTTTTACTGACTTAAAGGGCAAATTTGTTAAATCTACGGATTAATTTGTTTTATTTTAATGTTTTAATTTATTTCTAGTTCTTATTAAAACCCAGAAATTGTAGATTTTTATAAAACAGGGATAGATGATGCTGTCAATCAAACATACTTTCTCTTTTGTGAAATTAGTTTAGTTAAACGTAATAAAACTAACTTTATTAGTAGAGACCTCAATCAGTAGAGAGCATTTGCATATTTGCGCTTTCGTAAAATTTTGAAATATCGAAATACTGATTTTTTGTCAGAATTTTTTTTTGCAAAATTTGTCTTTTTATTTTCAAATTTATTATTAAAATTTGACCTCTTTCTTATTAAAATATGATCTCTTTCAAATTTTTATTTCTTAAATCCAAATTTTTCCTTTTTTCTTTCTTTAAAATTTCTATTTTCAAAAATTTTACCTTTTTTGAAAATTTCCACTTCGAATTGTTGATGAAAATTTACCTTTTTTTTCAAAATTTGGGCAATCTTTTGATAAAAAAGTGAAAACTTTGAACAAATTCTTTTTGGAAATTCTGAATTTTTTGTAAAAAGATAAATGTTCCAAAAATTGTTTTTGAAAATTGTAAGAAAACTTTTTTTAAAGCTGATTTTCTAAAAATTCTATCTTGTTTCTTAAAATTAACATTTACCTCAATATTGAACATTTTCTGACGTCATGGTAGAGCACTTCTCTCTCCCTGAAGGCAGTCAAGAAAAAATAAATATATAACCGAAAAATATCGAATTTTTCTCAAAATTTGCTTATTTTGTTTTGAAAATTTAACGGAGCTAAAGGCTCAGATATTTTAAATTTTTACCAGATTTCGACTTTTTCCTTAAAGTTTCGATCTTCGAGAAATTCCAAGAAAACTTTTTTTAAACTTAATTTTCTGAAAGTTCTACCTTGTTTCCCAAAATTAACATTTACCTTAATATTGAACATTTTCTGACGTAATGGTAGAGCACTTCTCTCCCCCTGAAGGCAGTCAAGAAAAAATAATTATATAACCGAAAAATATCGAATTTTTCTCAAAATTTGCTCATTTTGTTTTCAAAATTTAACAAAACTGAAGGCTCAGACATTTTAAATTTTTACCAGATTTCGACTTTGTCCTCAAAGTTTCAATTTTTGCTCCTAATTTTCATCTTTTTTTCTAATTTTTTTTAATTCTTTTTATTTTTAGAAACTTTAAGTATATTCCCCAAAATTAGTATTTTTCTCAACGTTTGTATTGTTTCAAAATTCTTCTTTTTTTATTAAAGTCTATTCTCAAAACTTGACCTTCTATGCGAAATTTCAATTTTTTCTCAGAATTTGTCTTTTTATCGGAATTTTGATTTTTTTTTCATAATTCGTCTATATTTTAATAGACAAATTTTGTAAGATTTCTTTTTTTCCTAAAATTTAACTATTTCTCAAAATTTTTTTTCTGAATTTCAAGCTATTTCTCGAAATTCGTTTTATTTCATAACTTCAGATTCTTTTTGAAATTTTCTTCCTGCTAGAATCAGACCTTCAATACATTTTGACTGGTTTCTTAAAATTCGACTTTTTCTCGAAATTCTTATGTTTATTTTAAAATTTAGTTTCTAGAATTTTTCAAAATTCTTCTTTTTTTATAAACGTCTATCCTCAAAATTTGACCTTCTATGCGAAATTTCAATTTTTTCTCGGAATTCGTGTTTTTATCGAAATTTTTATATTTTTTTTCCTCAAAATTCGTCTATATTTTAATAGACAAATTTTGTAAGATTTCTTTTTTTCCTAAAATTTAACTATTTCTCAAATTTTCTTTCTGAATTTCAAGCTTTTTCTCGAAATTCGTTTTATTTCATAACTTCAGATTCTTTTTGAAATTTTCTTCCTGCTAGAATCAGACCTTCAATACATTTTGACTGGTTTCTTAAAATTCGACTTTTTCTCGAAATTCTTATGTTTATTTTAAAATTTAGTTTCTAGAATTTTTCAAAATTCTTCTTTTTTTATAAACGTCTATCCTCAAAATTTGACCTTCTATGCGAAATTTCAATTTTTTCTCGGAATTCGTGTTTTTATCGAAATATTTATATTTTTTTTCCTCAAAATTCGTCTATATTTTAATAGACAAATTTTGTAAGATTTCTTTTTTTCCTAAAATTTGACTTTCTCTCAAAATTTCCTTTCTGAATTTTAAGTTTTTTCTCGAAATTCGTTATATTTCATGACTTCAGATTCTTTTTAAATTTTTTTCCTGCTAGAATCAGACCTTCAGTACATTTTGGCTGGTTCCCTAAAATTCGACTTTTTCTCGAACTTCTCATTTTTATTTTAAAATTCAGTATCTAAAATTTATCGAAATGACGACTCTTTCTTTAAAATTGGACTTTTTTCGATCTTTTTCATGTAACTTCCATTTTTTTTTCATAATTTGTCTTTGGAAATTCAGATTTTTTCCTTGAATTTCGTCTTTTTCTTAGAATGTAGAAATTTTTCCTTTAATCGTGTTTTCGAAATTTTGGTTTTTATGTCAGTATCATATGCTTTAGGTTCTAGAAATTGTAACTTTTTTTTTGGAAATTCGTCTCTTTCTCAAAATTTTGATTTATATTTTCAATATTCGTGTTTCTCATAGACAGCTGTTCTCAATTTCACTTTTTTTTTCAGAATTTAAGTTTTTAAGGGAAATTTCTATTGTTTTTTGAAGTCTACCCTCAAAACTTGACCTTCTATGCGAAATTTCAATATTTTCTCGGAATTCGTGTTTTTATCGAAATTTTAATATTTTTTTTCTCAAAATTCGTCTATATTTTAATAGACAAATTTTGTAAGATTTCTTTTTTTCCTAAAATTTAACTATCTCACAAAATTTTCTTTTTGTATTTTAAGCTTTTTCTCGAAATTCGTTATATTTAATAACTTCAGATTCTTTTTGAAATTTGCTTCCTGCTAGAATCAAACCTTCAGTACATTTTGACTGGTAACCTAAAATTCGACTTTTTCTCGAAATTCTCATTTTTATTTCAAAATTCAGTATCTAAAATTTATCGAAATGACGACTCTTTCCTTAAAATTGGTCTTTTTTCGATCTTTTTCATGTAACGTTCATTTTTTTTTATAATTTGTCTTTGGAAATTCAGATTTTTTTCCTTGAATTTCGTCTTTTTCTCGAAATGTAGAAATTTTTCCGTAAATCATGTTTTCGAAATTTCGGCTTTTATGTCAGTATCATATGCTTTAGGTTCTAGAAATTGTAACTTTTTTTTGAAAATTCGTCTCTTTCTCAAAATTTCGATTTATATTTTCAACATTCGTGTTTCTCATAGACAACTGTTCTCAATTTCACTATTTTTTCCAAAATTTAAGTTATGGGAAATTTCTATTGTTTTTTGAAGTTTTGTCTATTTGTTCAAAATACGTGTTTGTTGACATTTTTGTCAAAAATATTGACTTTCTTTGGAAAGTTTCTAATTTTTTTCTAATATTCAACCGTCAACATGTTTTCTTGAAATTTCACGGTTTTCTTTCCAAATTTTGTTATTATAAGTTATTCTCTAAAAAATTTATTCTTTTTGAATCTGCATGTCTGAACATTTTGACTGGATTCCTAAAGTTTCTGAAAATTTAGGCTTTTACTTAGAAATTAATTTTTTCTCGAAATTTTGATCTTTTCCCTTAAAATAACTGTTTTTCCAAAAATTCTGCTTTATTTTCAAAATTCTAATTTTTGATATTTTTTTTTTAAAATCTTTTCTTGAAATCCTTTTATTTTTTCTTCAAGTAATAATTTTGAACAAAAAAAGCAGAAATTTGAGCAACAAAAATATAACAATTTAGAGGGATTCAAAGTTATTATAAAAATGTCATATTTTGACAAAAAAGCTTAAAATTGGTGAAAAAAGTGGACATTTTGAAGCCTTTATTTTAAAAAGTAGACAATATTTCAAAAAATTGGAATATTTAAAAAGCCAAAATTAAAAAGAAACAAAATCGTCGATTTAAAAAAAAAAATCAAACGTTTGGAAAAAGACCCAACTTTTCAAAAAAATCAATCCATCCTGAAATTCCTAAAGCAACTTTTAAATCTCAACTTGAATTTAAGATTTTTAAAAAATCCAAAATTTTGAAATAGGCCATTCTAAAGCTCAAAATTTGTGTAAAAAGTGGACATTTTGAAGCCTCTATTTTGAAAAAAAGAAGATATTTTAAAAAACTAGAATATTTAAAAAGCCAAAATTAAAAAGAAACAAAATCGTCGATATTTAAACAAACAAAAAATCAAACGTTTGGAAAAAGACCTAATTTTTCAAAAGAATCAATCCATCCTGAAATTCCTAAAGAAACTTTTAAATCTCAACTTGAATTTTTGGAAAATATGTCGACATTTTAAAATCAACAAAACTCAGAACAAAACAAAATTCAGAACTTATTGGGGAATTAGAAAATTAAATTTGGAAAGCTGTAACTTTAAAAAGTCCCCATTTTGAAAGTTTCATTTTGAAAAACTAAGAATTTCAGAAAACCTTAAATCTTAACAATAAGATCGAAAGTAAAACAAATCAAGATTTAGAAAGTATCTCCAAGAAGTCGCTATTTTGAAAGTTTCATTTTGAAAAAGCGGATATATCAGAAAAATTGAAATTTCGACATTAAGATGGAAAGTAAAAAAATCAAGATTTAACAAGTAACTCCAAAAAGTCGCTATTTTAACTTACATTTTGAAAAAATAAGTATTTCAGAAAAATTGAAATTTTAACAATAAGATCCAAAGTATAAAAAATCAAGATTTAAAAAGTATCTCCAAAAAGTCGCTATTTTGAAAGTTATCTTTTTGAAAAAGTGAATATTTCAGAAAAATTGAAATGTTATCAATAAGATCAAAAGTATAAAAATCAAGATTTAAAAAGTATCTTCAAAAAGTCGCTATTTTGAAAGTTATCTTTTGGAAAAAGTGAATATTTTAGAAAAATTGAAATTTTAACAATAAGATCAAAAGTATAAAAATCAATATTTAAAAAGTATCTTCAAAAAGTCGCTATTTTGAAAGTTACATTTTGAAAAAGTGAATATTTCAGAAAAATTAAAATTTCGACAATAAGATCCAAAGTAAAAAAAATCAAGATTCAACAAGTAACTCCAAAAGGTTGCTATTTTGAAAGTTACATTTTGAAAAATGAGTATTTCACAAAAATTAAAATTTTAACAATAAGATCGAAAGTACAAAAAAAAATATTTAAAAAGTATCTTTAGATAGTCGCTATTTTAAAAGATACATTTTGAAAGAGTGAATATTTCAGAAAAATTGAAATTTCGACATTAAGATCGAAAGTAAAAAAATCAAGGTTTAACAAGTAACTTCAAAAAGTCGCTATTTTGAAAGTTACATTTTGATAAAATAAGTATTTTAGAAAAATTGAAATTTTAACAATAAGATCGAAAGTATAAAAAATCAAGATTTAAAAAGTATCTCCAAAAAGCCGCTATTTTGAAAGTTACATTTTTAAAAAGTGAATATTTCAGAAAAATTGAAATTTCGACAATAAGATCGAAAGTAAAAAAAATCAAGATTTAACAGGTAACTCCAAAAGGTTGCTATTTTGAAAGTTACATTTTGAAAAAATGAGTATTTCAGAAAAATTGAAATTTCGACAATAAGATCGAGCAGTCAACATTTTCAGCTTTCCATTTTGAAAAAAACTTGATTTAAAGAAAATGAAACATATTAAAAAGAAGACAAATAAAACTTAAAATATTTCATTGGATCAAAATTTTGAAAAAAAATCCAAATTTTGAACAAAGCTCGAAATTTTCAAAAAGAGTCGATCTTTCCTGAAATTTGTAAAAACCTTTCGAATCTCAACTTGAATTTGTGGAAAATACGTCAAAAATGGAAGTCAACAAACTCAGAACAAAACAAAATTCAGAATTTATTAAAACTAAATTTGGAAAATTAAATTTGGAAAGCCGAAATTTTGAAAAGTGGGTATTTTGAAAGTCACATTTTGAAAAAGTGAAAATTTGAGAAAAATTGTAATTCTGACTAAACAAATCGTAAGTAAAAAAAAATCAAAATTGAAAAAGAAGTAAAAATGTTGAGCTTTCTATTTTGAAACGAAGAGATTAAAGAAAAAGTTTGAACAAATCAAGAAGAGCAAAAATTAAAGAGAGCGACATTTTTCATTGAATCGAAATTTTGAAATAAAAATGTAATTGAAAAAAAAATCAAAATTTTGGAAAACAGGCCAAATTTTCAAAAAAGTCAATCTATCCTAAAATTTGTGAAAATACTTTTAAATCTCAACCTAAATTTTTGGAAAATAAGTCGAAAATTTTAAGATCAACAAACTCAGAACAAAACAAAATTCAGAATTCATTAAAAATCTTGAAAAACGAAACTCGTAATTTTAAAAAGTTGCTATTTTGAAAATCACTATTTTGACAGTTACTATTTTGAAAAAGTGAGAATTTAAGAAAAATTGAAATTATGATGAGAAAAAATCGTAAGTAAAAAAAATCAAAATTCTAAAAGAAGTGAAATTTGTGAACTTTCTATTTTGAAAAAAGTAAGAGATTGAAAAAAAGTTTAAACAAATCAAAAGAAGGAGAAATTAAAAAGAACAACATTTTTCATGGAGTCGAAATTGTAAAAAAAAATCCAAACTTTGGAAAAAAGCCAAAATTTTCAAAAAAGTTAATCCATCCTGAAATTTGTGAAAATACTTTCGAATCTAAACTTGAAATTTTGGAAAGCATGTCGAAATTTTAAGATCAACAAACTCTGAACACAACAAAAAAACAACATTTTATTAAAAAGTCTCTGAAAATTAAATTTGGAAAGTCGAAATTTTAAAATATTGCTATTTTAAAAGTCATTATTGTGAAAGTTACCATTTTGAAAAAGTGAGAATTTCAGAAAATTGGAATTCTGATAAGAAACAATCGTAGTCAAAATTTCAAACTTTCCATTTCGAAAAAAGGAAGAGATTTAAAAAAAGTTCGAACAAATCAAGAAGAACAGAAATTAAAAAGAACAACATTTTTCATTGATGCAAGTAGAATGCAACCTAGACTACAAATTCATGCAGCCCTCCAGGCGTGTATAGTAAATCATAGGTAGCTGAACTACCAACAGTTGAAACACTGCCTCCTAGCGAAGCGGTTGCTCTCTAGGAACAATTTCCCAGAAGACAAGGATTCTAATGCACAGACCAATAGGTTTGAACATTTATTAGATTCGAAGTTTGGTAACCAAAGACCGGTTTCGATCTTGTTAGATCTCATCAGTTTGGTATATCCAACTTGAAGGCTAACAAATTTTTCATTGAGTCAAAATTTTGAAAAGAAAAATCTAAATTTTCAAAAAAAAATCTAAATTAAAAAAAAAGCCGAAATTTTCAAAAAAGTCGATCTATCCTGAAATTTGTGAAAATACTTTTGAATCTTAGTTAAAATTTTTTAAAAATATGTCGAAATTTTAGTATCAATAAACCCGGAACAAAAAAAAATTCAGAATTTTATAAAACTAAATTTGGAAAATTAAATTTGGAAAGCCGTAACTTTAAGCAGTCGCTACTTTGAAAGTCACATTTAAAAAAGTGAGAATTGAAGGAAAATTGAAATTCTGACAAAAAAATCGTACGTAAGAAATATCAAAAAATTAAGAGCCCAAAATTGATAAAGAACTCAAAATTTTGAACTTTCTATTTTAAAGAAAAGGAAGAGATTTAAACAATTTCCCAGAAGACAAGGATTCTAATCCACAGACCAATAGGTTTGAACATTTATTAGATTCGAAGTTTGGAAACCAAAGATCGGTTTCGATCTTGTTAGATCTCATCGGTTTGGTATATCCAACTCAAAGCCTAACAAATTTTTCATTGAGTCAAAATTTTCAAAAGAAAAATCTAAATTTTCAAAAAAAAAATCGAAATTTTGAAAAAAGCCGAAATTTTCAAAAAAGTCGATCTATCCTGAAATTTGTGAAAATACTTTTATATCTTGATTAAAATTTTTTAAAAATATGTCGGAATTTTAGTATCAATAAACCCGGAACAAAAAAAAAATTCAGAATTTTATAAAACTAAATTTGGAAAATTAAATTTGGAAAGCCGTAACTTTAAACAGTCGCTATTTTGAAAGTCACATTTAAAAAAGTGAGAATTGAAGAAAAATTGAAATTCTGACAAAAAAATCGTACGTAAAAAATATCAAAAAATTAAGAGGCCAAAATTGATAAAGAAGTCAAAATTTTGAACTTTCTATTTTGAAGAAAAGAGATTTAAGATCAAGTTTGAACAACTCAAGAGAAGAGAAAAAATAAAATGAAACAAAATTTTTCATTGACGTAAGTCACCAAGAATTAAAAAATATTAAAATTCGGATAATTACATCGAAAATAAAAGAAATCAAAATTTAAAAAGAAGTCAAAATTTGTTACCTCTTATTTTGAAAAAAAAGAATAGATTTAAATAGTTTAAACCATTCAAAAAAAAGAAGTGAAATAATAAAACTTCTTTCCTAAATCAAAACTTTCGAAAAAGTCCACACTTTGAACAAAACTCGAAGTTTTTAAGAGTCAACATTTCAGAACCTGAAATTTGTGAAAAAACCTTGAAATCTGGAGTTAAATTTTATGACAACATGTCGAAATTTTAAGACCAAAATTGAAACAACCTTAGAATTTCAAAAAAATTGAAAGCTGAAATTTCAAAAATGTCGAAATTATGAAAAGGCTGCAACTGAAAAAAAAATTGAAAGAACCATAAGACGAAAAATTCAAAACATGAAATTTAGGAGTAAAGTTTCAAATTTGAATTTAAATTTTCGGAAAATATTTTTCAAAATTTCTGACTACGAATGTAGGAAAAATTTGAGAATATATTAAAACCTAATTTGGATAAAAAGAAATATGGAAAATAAGGTCAAAATTAAAAAGAAAACAAACTTTTTGGTTTGTAATGAAATATTTATTCGGAAAAGAAAAATGTGAAAATTAAAGCAACCTCAGAATTTCAAAAAAATTGAAAGCTCAAATGTCAAAAATGTCGAAATTATAAAAAGGCTGTAACTAAAAAAAAATTGAAAGAACCATGAGCCGAAAAATTCAAAACAGGAAATTTAAGAGTAAAGTTTCAAATTTGAACTTGAATTTTCAAGTTTCAAATTTGAATTTAAATTTTCGGAAAATATTTTTCCAAATTTCTGACTACGAATATGGGAAAAATTTAAGAATATATAAAAACCGAATTTGGATAAAGAAGAAATATGATAAATAAGGTCAAAATTAAAAAGAAAACTAACTTTTTAGTTTGTAATGAAATATTTATTCGGAAAAGAAAAATGTGAATATTAAAGATAAATTTATAAAAAATTTTGAAACCAAGTTTGGAACAAAATCCACTAATCCTTCTTCAAAAACCTGAAAAAAAATCTCAAAAAATTCACGATTACAGTAAAAAGAAAGGAGTTTTTTTTGCAAAAAATGAAGATTCTTTTAAAGTGCTCACTCATTTATTTGAAACTTCTATTTTATTTTACACAGAATTTCGACTATATCTCCATTTCATTTATAGACAAATTCTAGAGCATTTTAGTTAAATTTTTAAAAAATTTAATCCACTCGCAATTTGAATAGAAAACCCAAAATTTTGTGAAAAAAGTTCAAATTTGGAGAATAGCACAACAAAATGAAATACAAAGTTGAACAGGAAGTTTTAAAATTTGTGCACCAGGTTTTGAGAGAAAAAACTTTTGGAAAAACTTTTAATGGATGGGCACATAATTGAAATTTGTCAAGATTGGAAGCAAATTTGTTAGTCTGTCAGCGAATTTGTACAAATGTTTAACAATTTAAATTATAATTAAATTTGATAACGAAGGCTTCCACGACCAGAGTCAGTACAGGATATACTTCTTCCGGAATTGGATCGTGTTAAAGAACTACTAAAAGTGTTCACTTAAAAAAAAAAGTGAACACTTTTAGTAGTTCTTTGCCACAGTCCAATCCCGGAAGAAGTATATCCTATAATTAAATTTGTCCACACTAATAAGAAACCTATTTAAATAACAAATCTATTTAAATTAACCTATTCCAAGAAGAAGTAAACTTGTTCAAAAGAAAAGGAAAATTTTCCAAATGAGAAAGAAGTTTTTTTAAATTAATTATTATTTAAAATTCTTTAACACTTTCTGCACATTTTGGGCGTTTAATTTGCATATTACGTTGCCCGAAATCTAGTTTCTATTAATCAGCTATTTATAGGTTTAAAGAGTTCGTGTAGATTGCAGAATGATGTTTTGTTCAAATTCGTTGTTAAGATCATATTGAACCAAATTTGATTTCCACAGGGAACTCGGAAACTATTAGAGATAGAAAGTGTCTTAAATGAACAAAATAGTGCCTTACAATATTTTGCCGAGAAAACAATTGAATTTCAATTCCTTTTGATTTAATTTAGAAAAAACTGAAAGTCGCCATGTTTAATAATCTGATGTGAAGTCCGATCGAAAAAATCAAAACTCATACTTAGCTGCTACGCGTATATTTACGTATATTTTCCTGCCCAACGAGCCTCCAGTGAAAAAGCTCAATACTTTAACGATTTCTAGTGTGAAGTCGGATCGAAAAAATCAAAACTCATACTTAGCTGTGTATATATATATATATATATATATATATATACGCGTATATTTATGTATATTTTCCTGCCCAACGAGCCTCCAGTGGAAAAGCTCAATACTTTAACGATTTCTAATGTGAAGTCGGATAGAAAAAATCAAAACTCATACTTGGCTGTATATATATATATATATATATATATATATATATATACGCGTATATTTACGTATATTTTCCTGCCCAACGAGCCTCCAGTGGAAAAGCTCAATACTTTAACGATTTCTAGTGTTTTAGGTAACATAATTTAGGGAATTCTGACAGACATGATTATTGTTATTATATTTTCTTCCCACATACAAAACGAGTGGGAAAACAAAAGGCATCAGTCCCGTATATTTTCTTGGTTCTGGATGAGAATTCTCGTTCAGTTTTCAATAAAGCATTTACGTCTGCAGTGCCGCTTTTATTAAAAAATGTTGATAGTTTTCCCCATACGGCTCCATTAGGATGCCAGGGCCTTCCACGACCAATATAATTCAAAGCACATTTTCCGCCTGCAGACACATATCATGTCCGACGTTCAAAGACGGTTTAAATCCCGTCATTGCCAAAGTAGTCAGGTTGCATTCAACACGACCGCCTACTTTAGAGAAACGTGTGCTGCAAACGTTTTCTATTGCAGGAAACCTAGGACCGGGAATAAAACGTTTCCTTTGGCAACTCGACGGCAATTTCTGGGAACATTGACGCCAAATTACCGCGCGTTGCATGGCGCTACTAATGGATGTAAAATTATGTCGAAGTATGGAAGGGGGGGTTGATTTGTCCAAAGCATTTTGCGATTCGCGTGTTTCGCTAATTTGGTTTTTAAAATGAAACGTGGAAACGTCGTCTCATATTGATTTATGGGGCCACACCGCCCATGATTTATCGCTTTGGCGAAGACTGGACAACCGGAATATTATGCATTTTCCTTCGCTATTTATCCCTCTATTACTTACGTGATTGTGGATGATAAATTGCAAGATGACATTTCATTTACTCAGTCGCCGCCCGTTGAACCAATTTTACACTTTAGGTGTTTTGTTATATTTATTACTGGCAGAGTTTGATGTGAATTTTTGTGGTATCATCGGAATCCCAGTCGGTGGTTTGTGGATTTTTGATACTGTTTTGCAAGGCGTTCTTAGCCCAGAAAGCTAGAGACTCTGACATCAGTATGGAGCCGCACACCACCAACGGTTGGGATACGTGATTACCTTTGAATTTTTTGGCCAAAGAAAAGACTCGTAAGTCATGCATTTTTTTCTTCGGCTGCATATCTCCTTTATAGTTTATATCAAACTTCTTAAAGCACTCCATACATTTTACGACCAGCTATACCTTGGTTTCAGTATTCGTTGCAATATTCATAGAAACTTCCAGCAATCAATATTTTTCAAAAAATTTCGTTGCTTTCCTAGTAAAACTAGACCACATCCAGACCAAGCCCACATCGTTCCTTACGTTTGAATTCACATATCGCAGTAGAACTCCTTATCCTAAAGATTGATAAATAAAAAATAAATAATTGAGTATTTGGGTTACCAGAAAATAAATCAATTTAATCGAAACGACCCTATTGCCGTTCTCAATTCTAGGATAAAAAATAGATAATTGTTTTGCCTCTCACAAAATCTGTACCCTTCGTCGTCGAGGACCTGTACGTTATGACGAAAGTTTTCCACAAAAGCCATCAACAGCAGACCTGTCGCCGAAGGCGCCATGTGACAAAAACCGAAGGCCCGCCTATCTTATTGAATTAAAAGACCGAAATTCGTCGACCCAAATTGTTATTTTCTCGAAGCTTTAGTTCGACGATTGAAGCTGGAGATTATATGAAAAAAAAAGTGGCATATCTCTCGCCTATCGCCACCATCTGCTCTATTAACTGTTCTGAGAAGTTCGATCGCTAAATGCTCGGGTTGTCGATATGGAAATGGCCCAATTGTCAAAAGGATTTAAATTCCAGAGTTTGTTGATAATGAAATATTTTGACAGAAGGTAAGATTGCATTGCATTGCGAAAATCCCGCGATCAAAAAAACTTAATCCCGAAAATTTCATGTTAAATTTTGTATTTCATTTTGTCGTGCTATTCTCCAAATTTGAACTTTTTTCACAAAATTTTGGGTTTTCCATTCAAATTGCGAGTGGATTAATTTTTTTTTAAATTAATTAAAATGCCCTACAATTTCTCTATAAATTAAATGGAGATTATAGCCGAAATTCTGTGTAAAATAAAATAGAAATTTCAAGTAAATGAGTGAGCACTTCAAAATAACCTTTATTTTTTGCAAAAAAACTCATTTCTCTTCACTGTAATCGTAAACTTTTTGAGACTTTTTTTCAGTTTTTCGAAAAAGGATTAGTGGATTTTGTTCCAAATTTGATTTCAAAATTTCTTATAAATTTATCTTTAATTTTCACATTTTTCTTTTTCGAATAAATATTTCATTACAAATTAAAAAGTTTGTTTTCTTTTTAATTTTGACCTTATTTTCCATATTTCTTTTTTATCCAAATTCGGTTTTTATACAGGGTGTTACAAAAGTTCGGGCCGCTACTTCAGGAGCCTATTCTACACATTAAAATATGAAAAATGTTGAAATACATTTTTTTCTTTAAATTGCCTCCTAACGGAGATATGACCATTTAAAGATGGCGCCCCTAAAGTGGTTTTATTACTACAAAAAGTTAACGGTTAGTAGCAAAGTCATGAAATTGGGCAAGCAGTTAAAGAATTGGATTAGGCATATTCTCATGTAACATATTTTTTAAATAAGCAGTAGCGTGGTGTGTAGGGGGTTGCCCGCGATTATTTTTTGCCGTAACTTTTTTGTATTGCAATATTTCGACACAAAAGCGCCATAATCGTAAAAAACAACATTTTTTATACAAAGAAGGTACTCTTTCTTAAAGTCGCTAAAAGTAACCTCGGAAACGGTTACTTTTAGCGACTTTGAGAAAGAGTACCTTTTTTGTATAAAAAATGTTGCTTTTTACGATTATGGCACTTTTGTGTCGAAATATTGCAATACAAAAAAGTTACGGCAAAAAATAATTGCGGGCAACCCCCTACACACCACGCTATTGCTTATTTAAAAAATATGTTACATGAGAATATGCCTAATCCAATTCTTTAACTGCTTGCCCAATTTCATGACTTTGTTACTAACTGTTAACTTTTTGTAGTAAAAAAACCACTTTAGGGGCGCCATCTTTAAATGGTCATATCTCCGTTAGGAGGCAATTTAAAGAAAAAAATGTATTTCAACATTTTTCATATTTTAATGTGTAGAATATACTCCTGAAGTAGCGGACTTTTGTAACACCCTGTATATTCTCAAATTTTTCCTATATTCGTAGTCAGAAATTTTGAAAAATATTTTCCGAAAATTCAAGTTCAAATTTGAAACTTTACTCCTAAATTTCCTGTTTTGAATTTTTCGGCTTATGGTTCTTTGGATTTGTTTTTAACTTACAAAATAGTGGCTTTCAAAATTGCAACTTTTTAAAATTACGAGTTTCCAAATTTAATTTTCCGAGATTTTTTAATAAATTTTTGTTTTTTTGTCTTGTTCTGTGTTTATTGACACTAAAATTTCGACATGTTTTCCAAAAATTCAAGTTTAGATTCGAAAGTATTTTCAGAAATTTCAGGATGGATTGACTTTTTTGAAAATTTTGGCTTTTTGCCAAAATTTGTTTTTTTTTACAATTTTGACTCAATGAAAAAAAAATGAAAAGTGGAATATGAGGGAATATGCAAAAATTTCATTTCCTTCATTTTTTGCATATTCCCTCATATTTCTCTTTTCATTTTTTCTTTTCTTTGTTCCTGAAGAAGCCCCCTACGATGGTGGGCAAAACGTCTAACACTTTTAGTAGTTCTTTGACACGGTCTAATACCGGAAAAAGTATATCCTGTACTGACTCTGGCCGTGGAAGGCTTCGTTATCAAATAGTTGGAAATTATAAAAATCTTTTTCGGTTTTATTCTAAAATGTTTAATTTTAATGTTAAAATTTTAAGAACATCAATTGAGAAAAAAAAGTCGAGATGTATGGAAATATTTCTTTGATTTCATCTCAAAATATTGAATCTGTTGCTTGGAATTCCGCCTTTTGTCTCAACACTGTAATTTTGTTCTCGGCACATCGTTTTAAGTGAAAATTAGAAAAAAATATTAGAAAGTTTTGCTTTACAAACCAGAAGAAAGATGTTACAAACCCTTTAACAAAATTTCAATTTTTTTAATTTTGACTCTTTTTTTCTGAATTTGTGCTTTAAAGTCTAAATTTTAAGCTTTAAAACTTCTATATTTTTCCAAAAATTGTTGAAATTTTGAATGAAGCCCAAATTTATAAAAAAAAGCAAGAATAAGTTTCAGATTTTTTTTTTGGAAATACCGTTTCCGATTCCAATTTTTATAATTATTTTTTTTCAAAATTTAAATTTTAATATAGAAATGTAAGTCTTAAATTCAATATAGTTACTTTTTTGAAAACTTCGACTTTAATGTCAAAAATAAAACTGAAAAAATGAAAAATGAAATAGATAAAGCCAACATTCCCAAAACAGGACGAACATTTGGTAAAAAAATCAAATATTTAAATAATTTTCAGTCGATAAAATGTACGGACCTGTCACTCGACGGGTAGAGAGACAGGCATATAGACAGACAAATAGACTGACAAATAGACAGACAGATAACCAGACGTACAGATAATAGAAAAATAGGCAAATATACAGGGTGGACCATAAGTAATGGTACACAGACCAATGGCGGATTTTTCGAATAAAAATAATGTGATTTGGCTACATTTACCTTATACCAAAAGCTGATATTAACAGAAATACAGGGTGCCAAAGTTAAAAAAAAATTTCGATTTTTTTCTCATAATTATGGAGTGAGTTGTAATATAGGTATGAAATTTGGCACAAGGGGGTTTCTTTAGTCGACAAACTCTAATTTGCTAACATATTACCAATAGCTGATATGGGGCGCCACCTGCGCTATCCTGCATACTTCTAAGTCATCATAACTTTTGTACACCCACGTATATTAATTTTAAAGAGGTTATTTTATTTCCCCGTATTTTTTACGTAAAAAAGGTAAACTTTCTGAAAGTTGATACAAGCAACTTTTTTCAAGATATTTGCGTTTAAATTTTGACGTGCCTTGGTTTAAAATTACTAAAATATTAAATTTTTGAAGTAGGCTTGAAAAAAATTAATCTTAAGACAGCTTTAAAAGTAATCTATGTTAAATATTACTTTACTAATGTATGTGACATATTACTTTGCTGATAGTATTATTACTTAAATTTTGAAAATCTCAATAAAGAAAATCCAAAAAATTAGGACATAATTTGTTTTCTAACATAGAGATGTGAGATATGATCTCTGAGTCTGCACAAGAAAATTTTAATAGTCCTGGATAGTTAAAGCAGATATTTAGAGATGAATTTCAATAAAAGACACCCAGAGTTTTAATTGTTTACAATCCGTTACAGAAAAA